>CM057232.1:11875847-13075847 GCA_029891385.1 Erythroxylum novogranatense | reverse complement strand
TAGTGGCTAAAGGATATGCACAGTCCTATGGAGTGGATTACTAAGAGACATTTGCTCCTCTGGCAAAATTGAATACTGTGAGAATTATCATCTCTTTGGCTGCGAATTGGAATTGGACAATGTTACAGTTTGATGTAAATAACGCATTCCTACATAGGGAGCTTGAAGAAGAGGTCTACATGTTACCACCACCAGGTATTGCTCGATTTGATAACTCGGGAAAGGTATGCAGATTGAAAAAATCATTATATGGCTTGAAACAGTCTCCTAGAGCCTGGTTTGGCAGATTTACTCAAGCCATGAAATTATTTGGTTTCCAACAAGCAAATGGTGATCATACTTTATTTTTTCAGAGAAAAGGGGAGAAGATTACACTATTATTACTTTATGTGGATGACATGATCATTACAGGAAATGATGAAGATGGAATTATGGCATTACAAACTTATCTATCCTCAAAATTTGAGATGAAAGCATTGGGTACCTTGAGGTATTTTTTGGGAATTGAGGTAGCACGATCTAAATATGGTGTTTTCTTGTCTCAAAGAAAGTATATACTGGACTTACTAGATGAAACAGGTCTGTCTGATTGTAAACCAGCAGAATCACCGATTGAAGTTAATCATAAGCTTGGATCAAACTTAGAGGACAAAATTGTTGATAAAGAACAATATCAGGCGATGGTTGGCAAATTGATTTACTTGACACACACTAGACCTTATATTTCTTATGCAGTCAACGTGGTTAGTCAATTCATGCATAATCCAAGAACTTCTCATCTTCTAGCTGCTGAAAGAATTATTAGATATTTGAAAGGATCTCCTGGAAAAGGAATTCTGTTTTCAAAGAATGATAATTCGAATATCATTGGCTACTTGATCGATGCGATCGGGTGGATCGATCGATGATGACAGCGCCAACTTCGGATATTTTTGCTTTGTTGGAGGTAATCTTGTGAGTTAGAGGAGCAAGAAGCAAGAGGTGGTGGCAAGGTCAAGTGTTGAGGCAGAATTTCGAGGTATTGCTCTTGGTATTTGTGAGTTACTATGGATAAAGGGTATACTAGCAGAAATCGGCTTCTGTCAAGAAAGTCCAATGAAGTTATATTGTGATAGTAAGTCTGCAATAGAGATTGCAAAGAATCCCGTACAATATGATAGGACAAAACATGTTGAGATTGATCGGTTTTTTATTAAAGAGAAACTTGATGGAGGTATCATTGATATTCCATTTGTTAAATCTGAATTACAGCTTGCAGATGTACTCACCAAAGGAGTTACAAGGCAGGTTCTAAGTTCAACTTTGTCCAAACTGGGCATGTGTGATATACATACACCAGTTTGAGGGGTGGTGTTAGGAAATATATGTTTCCAAAATAGTATATAGAAGTGTTGACCTGTAAGGCCGTAGATTGTGAGATTAGTTTAGGTTATTGTATTTAGGGGAACTCCATGAATTGGGGAGTAAATTGTGCTCAGCTCATGTATATAACTCTATAATCTCCTGATGAATATATACAAGAGAATATTGTCTTCTGTTCAGTAGGGGCAGCTGAATCGTGTTTGAATCCCATGCTTAGTTAGAAAGGGCAAGAAGGCTTTGTATTCCCCACCTATGTCTGTATGAAGAGCCTTTATTTTTCTGTTTAGTTGAAGCTCAATCAAGTTTTTGAATTGGATGAAGGTTGCAAGAGCTTCGGATTTGAGTTTTAGTGGATAAAACCATGTGAATCTAGTGCAAGCATCCACAAAAATGAGATAATATATATGGCCTTCGGTTGAAAGTCGAGGGGAAGGACCCCAAATGTCTGAATAAACAATTACTAAGGGATATTTGGCAGAAATATTATGAGTTTGAAAGGGTAGTTTATGAAGCTTGTCTTGTTTGCATGAATCACAAAATTTCAAATCTTTGGTACTGACATGAATTTTCATTGAATTAAGAACTTGGTTCAGTACATTTGATGATGGATGACCAAGTTTAGCATGCCAAACATTAACATCATTTGTAGAAAGTTGAGTAGAAAAGGTTTGTGGATAAGGAACTAAACTAGTAGAGTTCGGAGGAGAGGATGGCAGTGGGTTGTTCTTGACTTGAGTGATGTGCTGAGGTTGAGGTGGAACATCAAGGCTGTAGAGGCCATCCTGAAGCATCCCTTTGAGAAGAATTGTCCCCGTTGTCTTGTCCTTAAACAAACACATTGTGTCAGAAAATTCTACAATAATATTGTTGTCTTTTGTAATTTTGGAAATGCTCAACAGATTCTTAGTAATACTTGGAACACGGATTCTTAGTAATACTTAGAACACGGAGTATGTGGTGTAGAGATAAAGGTGTGTGTTTATTGTCTTTGAATTGAATGTAAGAGGAGCCAATGTGTGTAATAGGAAGAGAATTTCCATTACCTACTGTGATGTGGTCATTACCAGTATATTCTGAACCAATGGAGAGATTATTAAGGTCAGCAGTAAGATGATTTGTAGCCCCAGAATCAACATACCAAGTAGAGGCACTAGGTTGGTCAGAACCGGTATTTGTTTGAGCTAGGAAAGTTTGTGGTGTCCCATTATTTTGAGAGTGATGTTGTGTGGATGAGTTTGATTGCTGCATTTGTTGATTTCCATGCCATGATTGGTCAAACCTTTTGTAGCACCGGAGGGCATCATGGCCTGGTTTTTGGCATAGTTGGTAGTGCAGGCGATTGGCACCAGTCCATCTTTCTCTGCCACGACTGCCCCTTCCTCGATAGGTATAATGTCTTCCTTGATTTCTAGTATGAGTGTTATTTCTGTTAAAAGATGCAAGATTGGTTGAAGGAGAAGAAATAGTTAAAGTATGAGATGCAGCATTTAGTTGTTCAAGTTTTGTCTCATGCATCATAAGACTATATTGCACATCTTGGAGGGTTGCATTCTTCATTGTATGTGTTAGGAGAACAACAACTGGGTCATAGTCATGGCCTAAGCCATTTAATGCACTGAGGATAAGCTCATGATCTGAAACTGCATGTCCTGCTACCATGAGAGAGTCTCCTATTGATTTAATCTTCTGGATGTAATCTGAAATTGTCTGTGAGCCTTTTTTTATTGTTGATAGTTGTTGTTTTAATTGCAGGACTCGAACCATTGATGTTTGTGCATATAGATTTTCTAGTATTTTCCAACATTCAAGAGAGGTGGAGGATTGATTTACATGACCTACCACATCCTCTCCTATGGTTGAAAGGAGCCAACAAAGAAGTAGCTGGTCTGACCTTCTCCATAAACGGTATTCTGGATTTACCACGGTTTGAGGAGCTTCTGTTGATGATGAAGCAAGTTCTATGATGACTTGTGGAGGAGGAGAAATATCTGATGAGATGAAGTCTTCCAGTTCACGTGCCCGAATAGCTGCTGTTACTTGAGCTCTCCAATTGATGAAATTAGTTCTGTCTAGTTTGATTGGTAAGTTGAAATTTAGTGTTTTTGCTAAAGCTGGGAAATCTAAGAGAGGGGTGGAGAACTGTGACTGTCGAGTTTGATGGGAGTTTGAAGATGATTCTTGTGCCATTGTGACGTTTGTCAATATGATGACTCTGATACCATGAAGAGAAAGGATACGAAGAGAATAAGATGAAACCTTTCTGCTTATTGATTTTATTGTATCGGTTGTAATATATACAGAGTGAAAACATTCTAGAATATGATAGCTTATTCTTACAGATAATAGAAATCAGTTATGTACAATTGTGAGTTTGTTGAAGGAGATGGTCTTCGGTGGTAGCAGGCACAGAGGAAGTAGTAGGAGACTGAAAATCAGAGAATTGCGTGATTGCTGTAAGAGAGCCAATGACGGTAGGTTTGGGGCAAGTGAGTTGGCCCAAGGCTTTAGAAGAGTGAGGAGAGTCCGATAGGGTAAAATCCTTTAGAGCAAGATATTGGAGACTTCGACAGTTGACTAAACTTTGTAAGGAATATTTGATCTTCTTAGGTTTAATTTATGCCCTACTGGCGTAATCCTGGACGGTTCGAGTTTACCATGTCTTTCGTGAAAGAAATCGTTGCGTTGATTGGTTAGCTTCTACTGCGAAATTGTACAGATCCGGATTTACTTCCTTAACCCATCCCCTTTTAGGGTGCCTTGTCCTCCTTTCTGAGGATGGTATGAGGTCTTACCCCCCAAGGCCCTCTGTTTAGGCCTCGTTTACTACTCTTTTGTATTTAAAAAAAAAAAAAGAGTTGTCGACATGACCAATGAAAAGTTACTGCATGCTCCAGATACCCCTTGATGGAGAAAGTTTCTACTCTGACGAGCCTTTAGCTCCGCTGCCCTCGGTTTATCTTGGAATCAATCTCATGTTGATATATCATGCTACAAGCTAAGAAATAAAGTAACTTTAGTTAGCATAGTATACAGTCTATACATGGTGCCCATTTTGTTTTGACGGAAGTTAAGTCTGAAACTGTAGTCTGTGTGACAACTTTAAAGCTATCATCAAAGAAGGTGCTATCTCAAGTGTTAATTCTTATCAATTTGTGATTTAAAAGCCGAACTTATCAAGTAATTAGCTCTTGTTAAGTAGTATTTGACACTAAAAGCACTGTAAGAGGATAGAGTTTTTGAGTACATACAGTTTTGTTTCATTGAGATTCGAGCATTAATAGCATTCCTCACTTCCTAACTTCAGCTCTATTTAGCTGTTTTGAGCATGATATGTCTGCAATGGCGGGTTAGTTGAATCTTTAGGAAGGAATATGGCAGACATGCGGGCCTTCCATTTTTCATGCTTTAATGGTTGAACCAGTTAAGAGATATAGGATCCTACTTTGCTTAGTTTGGTTTATGCAGAATGTGCAGCCCTCAAGCCATCTCTCAAGTTGTAAGAGAAGCCAAAAAATAATAATTTGGAGGCCATTGGTTCGGTATCATCGTCATTGTCAACATTAAATCCTGTGTTGGGGTCTGCAACTTTTAACAGTCTGTTTTACAGGACTTAAAAATTGTAGTTTTCACTTTGGACAATTTGCATACGACAACTTAGAACAAATCGGGTCTAAAGGTGAACTCATTCCAGGTAAGAAATAAATGTTTTAAGCATAGTTTCTTTCAAAGAACGAAATTGTCAACACCATGAAAACAATGAAACAATGTGAATATTGGCTCGTGGTCAAGAGACACACACCTCTACTCTTTCTTCACTGTTTGGATATATAGAAAGTGATAGGTAATTAGGATGGAAAACACAGATAAAATATGAAGATTTTCCGTTTGAAGTACAAAAGATGCTGATCTGACTCAAATGAAAAGATCATAATGTTGCATATTCCACAAACCTCTTACGATGGTTCTAAGCTATAATACAAGACGAGCTTACTCTCGTTATCATCCAAAGCATATATAGTAACATGTTTTCTTCTTCCCAAAAGCTGAAAAGGTTTATAGATTGCATCACATCAGAGAGAATTGCATAGTGAAGATATCCCAGAATTGCCCCTTCAGTACATCCAAGGTACATAGTAGAAGCTGATAAAACCAAGAATCACCTCAGAATCCAAATGGCACCCTTGCCTAATTAAACCGTATGTTCAGATGGTCTCCTGACCTGACGTGATCTCTTGTTCTATATATAGCTCCGCCTGATCTTGGCTTAGCAAATAAGAAAGGCCTGCACTGAAATACCAGGAACTGATTCATTGTAAAACATGGACAGATTCTACCTTCCTCTCATCCTAGTTGTTCTTGCAATGATTCATCTTGTAGTTGAGGGTTTGAACAGTAATAAACTTTGTGGTCAATGCTCCATCTGTGAGTCACATTCATGTCCTGCCAGTGAAGCCTACCCTCACATGACAGCTTTTGATGACAATCTAATTGCTGGTGCCTTGCAATCTGATTTTGTGGATGCAGATGATAGGGGTGTTTACTCGGTTCCCAATATCAAAGGCGGCACCTCAGCCGATTATAATTCCTATTATGGTTGGAAATCCACCTCCGGTTCAGCTTCTGGCTATCACAGGTAAACCATAAACTCTGCATTCTCCATTCTAGACCCTGACATTTTAAACCGTTCTCATCTTGAACACGAGATCATCACGAAGAAGTTTATGAATTTTCTGTTGCAGGTTTAGTGATTACATGGACCGGTGCTCAGGTGGAGAAAGCTATCTAACTGTAGACAAGCATGGCAAGGTTAGCCTTCGGTCGTTGAAGTCATTAGAAAACTTAGCTGAGGCTGATTGGAAATCAGTCAATCCACCAAAGAAACTGAACCACAAAGAATTCCGGTTCTGGGTGTCTCGTAACTCAGGGAAATGTCTTACAGTTTTTGGAGAGAAGACGACAAAGAGAACCGTTGGTGTAGCTGACTGCAAGTTTGATGGCTCCAGCACAAGCCAACTCTTTGCATTCAGATTCCATTACCACAATGCTTTCTGCTGCTGTGGTGTTCACAATAACTAATTTCTTCAAGAGTTACACATTTGAATATTTATTATAATTACATCTCATTCAAGATTAAGAATATTTCCAAGTGTAATGTTTCTTCTAAGTGTCAGTTTTTAAGTTGGAATTTATACAACCTTGAAGTAGAATTTCAAGGTTCTTCAATTGGCTCAAGTTCCTTTTCTTTGCTCGTGCATCAAGATGTTTATAGTTTATACCCAACCCAGGTCAGGATGTTACATAGCATGATTGAGCTTAGCTTGCTTGAGATCATGGAAACACAAAGAATTAAGTTTACCTAGGTTCAGTTGAAGGAATAGCTCCATAAGAGCACACCACACTTCTCAACATAATGGTAATTTTGAATCAATAATAGGATACTCAAGGTTACATGAACAGTAGCATACAGCCTTCTCAAGTTCTGAGTAGATACAAAAGGAAATGCCACATAAAGTATACATAGACTACATTGTTCATGCAAATTTTCGTTCATTTAAGTACTTTCGTACAAATAACTTTTGCATCAGTTACTGTTGATGGGAACAGATGGGATCAACTCTTCCTCCTGGCCATCTTCAATGTCATTCAAACAAGGTGGCTTAAATGCTCCATAATAGAAGTATGCCATTATTTTTGAAAATTCATCTGCAGTTCGAATAGCTGTACCACAACAACAACAAAAAATTGAGATAAGTTACTGATATCAGATAAGAGAGCTGAGTTATGAAATTGACAAATCGTTGTTTGTTTTAAATTACCTTTATCACGGTACAAGATCTTCCCTGCTTTAGTGAAAATAATTTCTGGGAAGACAGAAACCTTCAAAGCAGAGACCAAATCAGTCTCCATTACAGCGTCAACAGCAACACACTGTATGAGATGGAAGATGATTATCCACGAGCAGAAGTCACTAATAAGGGATGGTAAGGCACAAGAGAAAATTCAAAATGCTACTCACTCTTGGTGAAGGAAGTCTGCAATTCCAAATAATGTGCACAGCCTTCTCCAGCTCATCTCGAATTTTCTCATTTTCCTTTGGTCTGATCGGAGAAAAAATAGCGGTAGAACATTAATGGCACGTTAATTGTTGAATGAAAAAATTGCAGACAGTCTAGATAAAGACTTATATTTCTCTAGGTAGATCTTCAATGATAATTTTCATCTTCTAGATATGAATTTTTAAAGGAACAGAAAGTGGAGCTAGTTGTCCAAGTTTCAAATAAAGTATCAAGTAATGTTTCATTTAAGGTCAGTCATCAAAGTTCAGGTAATATATGGGAATGCCAGACTGAGGACACTAAAATCCCATGACTGATCAGAAGATAAAAATGACAATACAGGTGCAAACTAGATGATATGACCACAACGACTTTGATTGGACATATTGAAATTTAAAGCACTGATACTACCAGCTAAAGTAAGAAGGAACTAAGAGAAAGCAGCAAACAAAAAGAATAAAGAGAAAACCTTCTGTAGCGATTATGCACTAAGATGATTAACGGGCTAATGTCTTTAAACACAGTCTCCTCCCAATCAGCAGTCTTAATGTCTTTGATTGGACGAATGTAGTTATCATCTTGCCACACCATTTCATTCTCACTATCATAGTTCTCATCATCATCCTTCTTGTTATTCTTGATGGTGATCTTGTCAAAGAATTGACCCAAGTTAAATCCCCATCCATCAGCATCTTCAGGCCAATCAGGATCATCTTCTTCAACGACAAGTGCGTAATCTTCAAGAAGCTTCTGCATCTTTATCTTTTTTTCTTCAGGATCAAGTTCCTCCTCGGGATCAGGATGCTTTTTCAGTACATCTCTGATTGCCCTTCTCCACTCACGCCTTTCTTCTAGATCTATATAATTTGGATCATTCTTATTGTCTTTCTTTGCTGAATAATTGTCACCATCATCGTCACTGTCACTAGAATCTTCATATTGCCTTCTCTTCCCATCATCAGACTTTTGGTTTTGCACAGTTTTAGAAGCTCTTGTTCTGCTACTTCTAGGAGCACTACCTTGCAGCTTTTCAGACAGCAAAGTTTCCATGAGCAAAAGTTATCCAAAACGAACCTTATAACTTGTACTCATTCTATTTTCAACACTAATCGGGAAAGAATTCAAGATTTAGGAGCATACCTGCAAGGGAGCTTTCAGAAAACGCGACGAGATACAAGAACAAGAGCAGGAAACATCAGTGTCGATTCTTCTAGTTTCCGTATGATAACTAATACCAGCAAATGGAGGCAAACCTCCGTATTTGTGCTCTTTTATGGGTGAGAACAAATTCTGTAACCTTAAAGTATGTTGTAATGCCATTAGTGCATCACAATGTTGAACTGCAAGAAATATCCAGAAAGCATGAGGTAAAGATTTCCTTTTTACCATTCTGGATAGAGAAAGCGCATAAGCTGGAAAAAAAAAAGGAATTGAATACAAATGTATGTCCACTTGAAATAACTGCAAATGAAACTTTTAAGGGCAAAAATCACTTGGTGTTAAAAAGAAGCAGACTTTACGTTGCCCTCTAGAATATGAAGCAAACACCAAACAAAAGTCCTATAGCAGAATGAAATTAAGAAAATCCAAATTCAGGAAACAACACCAAGCAAAATGAAAAGCTTAAGTCAGCAGCTTTACCCAAAAAAGTTAGAATCTTGCTAGCATATACTGAAGGTTGCAGCACGCAGCAGGAAGAGCAGAGAAAGGTAAAGGAGAGTGGAAGTGGAAATGGGTAAACCCTTTACCTTAAACCCCAGAACAACTTCAAAGAGCACAACAAAGAGAGCGTCAGTTCTTGGCCTACCTTTCACTAGTTGGTTGCGATAAACCCAAACTCCCAAAGTATCAGTACCAGTAATTAGTAATTACAACGATGAAAGTCTGTTCCTCTCACACATTTTTTTTTTTGGAAACATATTTTATTTTATCCTCTCCAAGCACATACGTAACGTAAGACGACAAAACCATATTCTCTTTTTGTTAGGCTATGATAATTTAAGCTTATTCACAGACTTGATTTATAGAAATTAAACAAATTAATTAAAAATAGAAGAGTAATACGAAATTTGAGGAATGAGGAGTCAAAGGACTCACCCATCAACTAAAATGACAACATTACACCCAGATAACAAGTTCTCTCGTTGGACCAAAATGGAAAACCAAAATCTTAATCTTCACAATTGTTTTTCCAAATTAGAGTTAGAGTTTCACCCTCCTGAGGCGTCCTAAATGAACCTAGACAGAGATGAATAGGCAATTAAGTTTCTGGCTAGCCATTGTAGCATGAAATCTCCAGCCTATACTTGTTTTAGCCTTTGTTTAATTAGGCTTATAATAGTAGAGTTTTTATTAATAATTGATTGTTTGATTGTCATTTAAACAATTTAGTAAATATTTGAAAGAATTTCATATAATAGACTCTTTAGTAATATAAAATAAAAATATTTTTAATTTTAACTATATTTATTTTATAATAAAATTTATTTATGCATATAAATATTTAAAGTATATTAACCGATATGTAAAGCACAATATATTAATTATTATATAATTTTAAACCATATAAAACATAAATAAATAAATATTAAAACATATAAAAGCTAAATAATATTATCTAACTCTAAAAATAAACGTGAAGATGAGTTTATAAATATTTTAGAAATTAAATGTAAAACATAAGAGCAAAAGAGACTAAAAATAGACTCATTAATTTATCTCAAAAATTTACTGAAAAAGTACTTTTTAGAAGTTTCAAATTTAAGCTTCTTAAAAGCTGTATTTTAACTGTCAAAAAGTTATATATATTACAAGTATTTTCTATTTTACAGTCAAACAATTATTTTTCTTAAAATGACTTTTATGGTAAAAATTACTTATTAATCTTCCAAAAGTCCGTCAAAGCAAGTACTTAGTAGAATTATATACAAGGGATTGATATTGAGATATATACCATGTTTTTTATTTTTTTATTAACTAAAAACTCCTTTATTTCTTTGTCCCCTTTTGATTATTTTTCTAAAAATGCATGAGCATAACTTTTTGATTGTATTTAAGTCCAGCATAATTTTTATAAATAAAATGACATTATTTTATTTAAAAAAGTTAAGTCTCTAATCAATCAAAACTTGAGCTTAATTCATAAACCGCCCATTAAATATGTCATTTTCCTCTAAAAAGTTACATGTTAAATAAGCCTAATCCCGAACCTTAGCCTATGAGCTAAAGCTACGTCTTAATTAGGCCTAAACCTGGCCTCACCCTAGCCAATGAGCTAAAGCTAACTCACTGTAACTTGAATCTAAACTCATAACCGCCAGTGTCATCCCTAACTCGTTGAATAGACAATTGGGTATAGCGAGCCGGTAAGTCGATGGCTCAAGTCAAGGCTTCTGCAAAGCTAGTTCACTTATTAAATGCGCTAAGCTCCCAGCCATTTAAAATGCTTTCACGAAGTTTGATCTTGAGCAAAATCAAGATCATACATGCATTCAAAGGCTTTTTTAGATCATTAAAGAAAAATGTTGAATAATAAATAAATGATCTCATTTCCTTCAATTAATCTAAGCATTTCTTGTATACAAATTAGTTTACATAGACAGCCATTGTGCAAAGGCTGCCTATTGAAGGTTTTGTTTTTCTTACTTATCACAGATAGCTCTTAGTCCAACAATGTCTCTCTTATTAGCATATTCTGCAGAAAAGAAAGAGACAAAGAAAAACAGCAATTTGAGCATGACCATCTTTTAATGCAGCAGAAGGCCTCAAATCACTACCATGGAATGAGGAAATTTTGACTAGGCATCATCTCACACATACTTGGGGATGCCAACTACCCCCATACTGAAGAACTTAAAGTAGCAGTAAAATAGTAACCATAAACAACACTGGGTTCTCTCTGTTTAGCTCCTCATCTAATCATTTTTGTCACAAGATATGCTCAGTCAATTGTTCGAAGTTGGTTTCACGGTGACAAATTCTGCTCAGCAAATGTGCAATCTGTGCCATGTCAACCACAAAATCCAGTTGGGGCTTTGCTGGCATTCAGCTAAGGCTTCTGTCAATCTTCCAAAGCATGCTGACCTGTCAACGCTAAGCTGCCAATGGGAACTGCAGTCACAAACTGCTGCCGGACTAAATTGAAAATTGAAGGCAATCTGGCAATGACATTCTAACTCATCTCATGTTACCCTCCTTCAAGACATCTATCATATTGTAGATGCGCTTATCCGCTTTCATTTGAATCTGCAGTTGCCCCGTGTTATGGAAGAGTACAAGGAAGACAATAGAGTTAGCTTCATGTTTAGAATCCAACTCATATTCTAATGCTGCAAAGTTAAAAAGTGTAACACATCTTGGATATGGAATGGAAGTGCTTCACCTTCTTAGCAAGAAAAATTACAGCGTCAACAGTACCCTCTGCATATATTGATCTACCACAAACATTATGCTGGAACTCAAGGGTAACTCTGAAAGAAGAGAGAGAAAAAAAAAGAAAAAGTAATACTTTATGCTCGTTCAGCCCCATGAAAAGAAAGGGAAGAAAAAAAATGCACAAATTGTGCATTTTTGCTCTTACGTTTCATCAGGTGATGTCAGATGATACATATGAAATGCATGACCGGACAAATGCTCCTCAGGAACTCCTACCATCTCAATTTGCTGTCTGGGATCTCGGATCATTTTTGCCTGGAAAAAATATAATATAATATAATGAGAAAGGGGAGGAATAAGTGAGAGAAGTGGAACTAGAGCACAGTCAAAGCACACTGCAGAAAATGCAGTATTCAGGATTAACCAAAAGCTCAGTTTGACAAAAAGGAAACAAACAGATAATGATAATATTCAATGGGTACAAAAAACATGCTGATAGATAGTTACAATCACACTTCAAAGACAATGGCAAATAGATGTCTCTTAATGTTCTACCCTTTTTTCCCTATTGGTAAATATTTCTCATGATGCTCCAATACCTGTATTTACTATATTTCTAGTCTTTCTTCTGGAAACCTTTAATGAATATTAAGCTCATGTAAGCATCAGATAATTTTGGCCAAGGTTTCTTTTCATGTTATAATAAAGCATGGATGAATGTACCTGCTCCACATCAAAAGAGACTCCCAATTTTTGGAAGCAAGAAATTACAGCTTTTGCAGTTCCAGAGATGTCCAACTTTCCTGCTTGATGGGACTCCATCACCTAGAAGTGAGACAATGTAACAGCATGTGCCATCAGCTTTGACTTTATATAGTAAGAGATCAACAATTAACAAACAGTACCAAGATTTCAAAATGATTGTCCAGAAATGTGATTTGAATTTAGAGTGTACATATTTGTACCGGCTATATTTCTACATCAGTTTGTGTCCGCCTAGGAAAATATAAATGCTTCATCGACAAGCACAATCACTTTCTTTTCTTCTCCATCCAAAAATAAATCCCATCTCAGAAGCAGGACTGCATTTCTCGATGGGATATGTAGCTTCTGTCCTCAGATCAAATCAGAACTGAGCACAGATGTAGCCAAAATGAATCATCAGAACAAGCAAGATATTAACCTCTTTTAGTTTTTCTCCTACGAGATAGAGACGGGCTGTCTGCTGACTTCTGTAAGAGTTTCAAGTCGGCCCTCAACCAAGTTCATGTATAGTAGGTGATGAGGTTTCACCATAATCATTTAAGCTTTTTAGCTGCAACAAGGTCTGGAATAACTCCTATATGGTTCATTTCAGTGTAATTCAGACACATGTTGTTAGGTCCTAGTGAGATGGTACTGATCAGCTCAAGTTTAGTAACAGTTATTCCAGACTCGTTTTCTTTTTTTTTTCACATTTTTGTGCTTCGAAATGCATATTCTCCACCAAAACTGCAAAGAGAAACAAGAAAAGTACCTGCATGGAGTAGCCAGAAAAAGCACCAGGGAATTGCTCCGCCATAATCTCCATGGCCGCAAGAAATGCAACAACCTAAAAGAAAATAATCCATGTGGGCATGCAACATGACAAAAATAACAGAAAAGAAGGAAACTCTTTATAACCAACCAGTGTTCCTAAATTCAACTCACTTGTTTCCCCATTTGTGGAGAAATCACAGCATAAACCTTCGAGTCCTCAACAGTCTTGTACAATTGATTCCTATCTCCGCCAGTGGTTCCCATAACAAAAGGCACTCCAACTTTGCAATAAAGCTCAGCATTTCCTGTGCACAAAATAAAAAGAAATAATATTACAGAAAGTGTCAGGGGAAGCTTCAAACTGAATGAAGTAAAATTTGGGATGTTAAACCACCTTCAATCATAAAGGCAGTAAAATCCTATATCATTAAGGATCACCAGAAAAAGAAAAAACATTAGAAAAGGTTACCATTCACTGCAGAAGGCACAGTGTAATCCACGACAATTAGGTTTGGGTGATCTGACAAAACCGATGTGAGGATGCCTTCTCTCTCTTTAGGACCATGTATTTGTATCTCCTTTCCACATACTTCCACAACATGGCCAGACTCTTCCTCAGAGCCAAATGAAAAGGGAAGAATTTGAAGCCCTGCAGAATCTGCAGCTTTGATAACAGCTTTCCCCATTTTGCCACTACAGCTATTCACCTGCAATCAATTTAAGACAGCCAACATAAAGTGGAAAGTTAAGTGACAACCTCCAAATATATGCAACATATATATGCTCTGGTAATATACATAAAGAAACAGGTGTAACTCTCAACTAAAAACAGACAGGGATTTTGTCTTAGCGTTATCATATCTTTTGTAAATACCAGCAAAAATGAAAAGAAGAAGAAGCAGAGTAAGACGAAGGCTTAATGGAGACTACTTGATGAATCTGAACAGGGCCATTAGATGGTACGTTTATAGGGTGCCCTCCAAACAAATTTGCTAAGCACGATGAAAATGCTATCCAACTGTTAATTGTTTTCCGTACCAGGTTCACAGGAGAATTTCTACAAAGAAACATTGGCATTTGCCAAAACCCCAGGAACCAAATTCAACCAATATTGTAACCAAACAAAACAAGATAACAACAACAAAAAATTCACAGAACAGCGTAGCCGTACCATGATTGGGATGGCAGCAGTATTGGATGAAAGTGAGTTCACAACCGTCAAGCGTGGTCGATTCCGATGACCAGAACAACTTCTTCGTCTTGCTTGCCCAACACCACCTCCGTATACAGGGATACTAGGCAGCTTAAGAGATACAGTGGCAAATGCTATCTCCTGATCAAAAATCACACAAAAAAATCCACCAAGTTAACAAATCACAGGGCCATTTTCTTGTATATGTAAAACCGAATACGATAGATGAAAACTTGGGAAGAATTATCCAATCTTCTAAACATCTAACGAATGAAAGAGAGTAGTAGAATTTTCGGAAACCTTAAAAACAACTACAAACCCCATATGAAAAGTTTACAGGCTGTGGTGGGTTGAAACGTCTTACCATAGATGAAGTTTGTAAAGTTGCAACCTTTGGTGCTCCTCCTTAGTAATGGCGGCTAAGAAAGTGTGAGAGCAAACAAGAGACAAAATGATGGTAGAAATGAAAGGGAAGAGGTGAAAATAGAGAGCAAAGGGTGAAACACAGTAAACCCGACTCAATGGTAATTTAAAGCTTAAACTTTTACACTATGATTATCTAAACCTGTGAATAATGATAACTATTCATAAATACACTAATAAATTATTAATTTATCATTAATTTAAAGAAAACTGGACCTTATTGGTCAATGTGGCCTCTGTTAGTTCTGTTTTGGGTTACAGATCACTCGGACACCGCTTACCTGTGTCTGCAATTCGATTTCCCCGTTGGGTTTTAAGCAGTTTGGGACTGTGATGATGGCGGCGGCGGCGACAGGTGCAACGGCGATGACGGTGGTTTCTTCCTCTGGTCAACGGGTGGGGTCGTTGACTCAATTTAATCAGAATCGTACCTCTTTGGCTCTTCCTCAGAATTTAACCCATTTCTCGTCTTCCATATCTATGCCAGGTACAGTTGAGACTTGACCCAATTCAAGGTTATCATCTTTAGTGGAAAGTTTGCGTCTTTTGAGGTTCTTTATGTGAATGGTTATGTATAGCTTTTGGGAATCACCGCATTGGCGTTGGGATTGAGAAGAAGGAAAGTTGGACATCGTCTGGGAAAGCAGAAGCAGGTGTTAGGCAATTGGTTGGATCCCTTACCAGAACTGAGGGCCTTCGTTTTGCTGTGGTTAGCTTTCTTTCTCTCAATCTTAATCTTAGTGCCATTTGTTATCTAACATTCATTTCTGTAGTTTTTGGTGGTTTGCAACCATTTAATGTACATTAACTTCCTATCAGAAACAAGAAATTAGGAGACAGAGGCTGATTTTTGTGCTTCTTTCGTCTATTTTAAGTTCATCCTCGCATTTTTTTTCATGTACTAATGTTTCAGTGCTACCAATACTAACTAACCTAATCCTCATTGCTGTTATTCACTTGGGGAAAATGCGAAAGGTTGTTGCACGATTTAATGAGCTTGTGACGAAGCTACTCTTAGAGGGCGCTGTGCAAACTTTCAAGAGATATTCTGTAAAAGAAGAAGACATCGATGTATGTGATTCTGAGCTTGAATTTTGTAATATTTCGTTTATAATTATGTCAACACGAGTTTTAACTGGTGTGTTCACTTTCTTTTTTCTTCCTCTTTCTTCTTGGTTTAGGTTGTGTGGGTTCCAGGTAGCTTTGAAATAGGTGTTGTTGCAGAAAAGCTGGGAAAGTCGGGAAATTACCATGCAATTTTGTGCATTGGAGCTGTGGTATGATTTTCTCTTTTAAGCAATTAAGCACTAATGGATTTAGTACGAAGATATAACATTTGTTCAGTAGGAGTAGCTCCTCACTGTCTGGTGGCTGACTGCATTCTAGCTAATGGCCCTAATGTCCACTTTCTTTTTGCTCGTTAGTAGATAAGGGGTGATACTTCACATTATGATGCTGTTGTTAATTCAGCTACTTCCGGGGTACTTTCAGCTGGTCTCAATTCAGGTTGGTCTTGAGCTTTCGCTAGTCAGACATTTTAGTGTCATTTTCTTTGGCTTCTCATGGAAATTTAATAAGGTACAATGATACCGTTTCTTGTGTCTGTAGTTGTTCTTTGGGATGAGATTATATGTAAAGACACATTTTTTAAACATCACTTGATTGTGCCATCAAAATGGTCAAACAGTCTTGCCATTAACACATGATCGCATTCACTTTTTAAGTCATTTAAGCCCATATACTCCTTGTGAAAACATAGCTGTCTCCAGAAAACTACTTTGCGTATATACATTTGGAATTGCTGGAGCTAGATGTTGTATGTATGAATTCTTCTGGAAGAATTGTTAGAGAAATTATCTCATTTTCTATTTATCATAAGCTATTGTTGATCTTAGTGCTACTGTTTCTGGTTCAATTGAAATGCTTCCAATGGTTACTGATGATATTTCTTCATGACTTTGAAGGAGTGCCATGCATATTCGGTGTTCTGACTTGTGATAACATGGAGCAGGTAATGTGATAATAAATTCATATGCCAACTCTATGCATTAAAAATGTGTTGAATGCTTCACATTGTGACAAGTGCAGGCTCTAGATCGAGCCGGTGGAAAAGCTGGGAATAAGGGCGCTGAAACTGCTCTGACAGCTGTAAGTTGATATTTTAAGTAGGGTGTAATATAATTTTCAGGTCTGATGTATGTTATTAACTTCAATGTTGAACACTCCGAGCCTCTTCTTCTCTGGTCATTTGTTTGTTCCTTTTCCTTTTTTAAGTATGGGACATCAACCAAAAGCTATGCTCTGGTGTCAATCAAGAGCATGTTTTTCCACAACATAGTACTGTGAGAAGTATTATGTTCCAAGAAACATTATCTAGTTCACTGGCTATACTCTTGCCATGCCTTATTCTTCAAATACCTGAGTGATGCGCATAGCAAATAGGAAATTCAACTCCCATGTACAGCAATGGGCACAGTAACTCTGTGTGAATCTTGAAACCAGTTATTAATCATTTCATGATGCTCAACACTTGAAAAGTTTAGTTCATTTTGTTGCAAGTCGTCTTTGACTGCAAGCTATATTTGGCATTTTCTTCATTCAGATGTGCAGTCTCTAGACCTTGAAACTAATATTCAGGCATAATCAATGGAAGAGTATGATGCATATTGCGATAATTGCATGTAGATAAATACAAATAAAGAAAACAAAAAAGCAGAGGAAGAGGCCAGACTTTCTTATATTTTTTATCAATTCATATAAATCAAACTGAAAGGCATAGTTGATTGATAACAAGTGAATATTCCTATACTGCACCTTGTTAGACCAGGAGAAGGAAGAGATTAGTTTAGTAGAGAGATGGTTCGATTCAAGGACACATGATGTACCTGCTTTTTAAGTGTAAGATAGGGTTAGGGATTATAAATGATAGGATATTAATTTCAACCTCTCATCTTCGTTTGTTTCAAGTACAATTGCGTGGAGCCGTCAAATATTTTGTATATAAATTGTTGTGCTTTTCTTATATAAAAACTGGCCAACAAAGTTCATACGTCTATTCGTTTCACAAGTTGATTGACTATTACCTTTTCTTACTTGTGTTACAGATTGAGATGGCTTCATTGTTTGAGCATCATCTGAAGTAGTAGACTTTGAACTTGTTACTTTCGACAATGTACACCCTTTTTCCTGCTAAATGTTTCAAATATCTTTCTGATGAGACTGCAGAATTGTCTCTCAAAGAGTGAGGATAAGTGAGACTTGTTACGACATCCCAGGATTTTCATAATAACTTTATAGGCGTTGAGAGGGATCATATGTTGTGAATCGTTGAACTATTGCAGCCATTCTTCTGTAGTACCAAATAAATTCAGAGATTATGAGTTTGATGCCACATAACATTGGCCTTTCTTCTTGCCATGCCCTGGAAAGTCAGGAATATGAAAATGTCTTCTAGTCTCAGGAGAAATGGACATGTAGAGATTGAAAAACGAATCAATGTGATTTATATCTATATGATTTCCAATCTGTGATGTGTCTATTTTAAACTTCATTTGCCACAATAAAGTAAAATGCAACAGCAAACAGGGAACTTTCTTGGGTTGTATATAATACAGCAAGGACACGGTGGGACGGTGGCTGCATATAAGCTGAGACATGGGTCAGTGCTCTATCCCAACTTGCTTGCTTTCCCTGGCATTTATACTTGCAGACGTCAAATGAACGAGTTGGCCCCGCGTTATGCCCACGCCAATACGAAGCCTTGTACTACAGGAACCTTTTTAAGTTCGGCCTTGATTACAACAAACCAGTCCTAGGACTAGTAGCAGCCTTGTTCTACAGGAACCTTTTCTCCTGCCGGCTTACGTTGTTCCTCGGCCAACTTTCTTTGTTCCTGTAACAAAAACGTCGTGAACAAAATGCATCATCCAATGGGATAAAGAGAACAGAGAAAAAAGAAGCTTAGAATCAAAGTTAAACATGTCATGAAAATGCAGATCTGTCTCATTAGACATGAGTTTTTGTTATATTCACGTCTAAAGAAGTATAATAAAGGACTTCGGTCTTAGACAAGTGCGCTTGCACCCAGTAACAGACATCGGCCATGAAAGGAAGATCTCGAAACCAAAATATTCCTGTTGATTTCTCTATTAAATCATAATGTATGGTAATGTGAAGCAAATAATTTGACTTATCAAACTTCTTCTTGTGTCTCTCTTTTCATGGTGGCATTGCAACTTTCCTTTACAACACCGGGAAGTGTCAAAGAATACCTCTTCCTGGTCGAATTGGACCCTTGTCCTAAAAGATGTTTCTCAATTTCATCTTCTTTCTCTCCACCAAGATTGCTCATCTCTAGTTGTCATCAATCTCCCCATACAAGATCACCAATCATTCCAGTAAATCAGGTCCATTTTATTTTATTTTAATTCATCAAGTTGAAAACCTATCCATTCATCCTCTGAATGCTTGGATTTTGACTTATGGCAGTGTTGCAGCAATAATATTTGGAGATGGATCAGAGTCAGGTCGTCTATATCCATTAACAAAAGGAATATCAGATGGAGCTGTTCCCATAGCAGCAAACTATATAGACTAATTGATGCAGTTGTGAGCTGTTCCCATAACAGCAAACTATAGACTAATTGATGCAGTTGTGAGCAACTGCATCACCAGTAACATAGACAAGATTTATGCTCTTACTCAATTCAACTCTACTTGTCTCAATTTACATCTCTCAAAAGCATATGCTGGGATTGGTATTGGCAAAGAAGGCTTTGTCGAAGCGGTTGCAGCATATAAAACTTCTGAAGACTTGGGCTGGCTTCAGGTTTGGTAGCTTATCTTGTTCGCCATGCATGTATAACCTCTACTTGATTGAGGACTACAATAACTCATACAAACTGACTCATTTCTTATTTAATGTTAGGGAACTGTTGATGCCATGAGAAAATGCTTTTGGATATTGGAAGAGCAACCAGTATCAGAATTTCTGGTCCTTCAAGGCCACCATCTCTACTCAATGGACTACCAAATTTTAATAGAAGCCATAGGAGTGGCCATGCTGATATCACCATTGCTGTTTTGAAGTCAGTAAGAGATCAAGACCCAGGTCTCGGCTTATTAGCAATGTTATGAATACCGTATTGGGCTTGATACTGGATTGAGATCTAGAACGAAACTGTACCGGTATCGATCGATATCGGGTACCGTTTCGGGATATTTTTTAAATTTATAAAATAGTCTTTAAACTTTTTAAAAATTGTAAAATAGTCCATATTGATATATTATACAGCTGTACTGTATATTTTACTAGTTTATTGTACCTTTCTTTTTATTATTAAAAAAATCAAAAGAAAAAGAAAAAAAAAGTCCTAAAAGGGAATTCAAAATCCCTAAGTTGTCTTCATTCCACTTTGCCGCCTATCAAAATTTTGCTTCCCTCCTTCTGTCTTCTATCTTTTGCCTTTTGATTTCTTTATTGGTTTGTTAGATTCACTCACTTCTCCATCTTTCCCTTTCACGACATTGGGTCCATCTCACTTTCACCATTTTGAGTCCTCTTCTCCACAAAATCTCACTCTCTGTTCAGTTATCTCTTTTCCTCACTACACCGACATAACTTATTCTTCTTTGCTTGGGTTTTTTATCTTCTAACTTTCACATGGACAGGACAAAGCTTCAGTGTTCGTCTTCAATGGTGGAGAAACCACCGACGGGAACCACTCCCTCCATCGCCGGTCCAAGATGGCACTCCAGTCGTCTTCTCCTTCAATCGACGTCCGGGAAATCAGCAGGCGGTGACAGCTTCGGGCGTTGAAGACCGCGACGTTAGGGCGAGTCCACGACTCCACGACAAAGAAGAAGAGGAGGCGGCGACGGTGACGAGCGGCGAGGGAGTGGCGGCGAGGTGAGAGGGAGAGGACGAAGAGAGATGTGAGAACTGAGAGGGATCCGAAGTCGGGGAGGGGGGGAATAGATTTTTCTAGGGTTTATTTTTCGTTTTTTGCAAAATGGTCCCTAGCCCTTTTTTTCCCGGAATGGTCCCGAAATTGTCGGTACTGGTGGTACCGGCCGGTATTCATCACCGGTATATATTTGGCAGTACAGGTTCCGGTAACCGTCCGGTACGGAACATACCTGTCGGTATCGACCGGTACGGTACGGAATCCAGATCATTGCTTATTAGAAGTAAATTCAAAAAACCAAGTTGTAGAATTCAATATCAGTTCAGAAAGCAAGCAAGACATTATTATCTCTGTATGATGATTCAGGTATATCCTACTCTTCCATGTTCTGACTCAATGGGACTATAGTCAGTCATTTTCCCTTTGATACTCACAACCTTCTAAAAATTCAGGCCTCAAGCTCTAGAAAGTTCAAGTCCACTGCTTATAGACATTTTAGCATGAGAATCTACGTCGTTAATGTTGGAATGTCAAGTGTGGGTAGGAATCCCATGTTAAAAAGAGATGGAATTAGTAAAAGAAATATAAGTAGAAAGGACCCATAAACCTAATGCCTTAAGGTTTTGGGTTAAAGTGTGATGTTAAAGCCCACGAATATGTTTCATTACTAGGCCCATGATGTAAATCTTCCGTAAAAGTGAGCTCCCCGGTTCTAACAAGTAGTATTAGAGTCGATGGTTCAGCAAGGGACGAGTATGAAGATAGTAGTCGGATCTCATGGTTGCTTCACCACGAAGAAGAGCAACGAGACTCCTGGTGAGCCCAGACTAGTAGAGTAGAAGGGCTCTTGGTGACGCCATATATTTGAACTGCTAAGGAAAAAGACTTTAGCTCAAGGGGGAGCCCAAGTTCAATGTAAAAATTCACACTTTGGGGGGGGGGGGGTGTTGAAATGTTAAGGGTGAGTAGAAATCCCACATTGGAAATAAATGGAATTAGTGAAGGACATATAAGTGGAAAGGACCATAAACCTAATTCCTTAAGGTTTTGGATTGAAGTGTGGTGTCAAAGCCCACAAATATGTTTCATTTCTAGGCTTGTGATATAAATCTCCTGTAAAAGTGGGCTCCTCAATTCCAACAGATAATAGAGATGTGCTCGCAATGCTTCTAAAAGATCATTTCCCTAAGGCAACTGAGTTTGAAACTCGAGTGGTAACTAGTGCAATATCAACCGGAATGAAGGTTAGAGCTCTCACGAGTTTTCCATTAACAGCTCGTGGCATAAATAGTTCTGTTCATTGTATCTTCTCATCTCTTTGATGGGTATTGGGAGGACATGAAGAGCGTGGCAGCATTTTACCAAAAAAACATGGAATGCGTAAAGAGATTAAACATGGGATATAAGTCAGTAACTTTGGTATTGGTTGAGGCATAAAGTACTTTGCCAGTGCATTGATTCTGCAAATGTTTCACCATAAATGGCCTATTTCCATCTAACATGAATTCGTCCTTTTGAGCAGCTTCTTTGATAGAAACTCTCCTCTATACATCATGCCTCGCTATCTCCCTCCAACAACTATAAATGATGCTGTCATAACAGGCAGTGTCATTGACAATGACTGTATCCTTAAAGTAAGCTAAATAATTACACCAGAAAACTCGTATAAATTTCACAAACAAAAACACATATTAGAGACTTGTCCTTGTTTCTGAATTTCAACTTCCTTTTGTTTCCTGGGATTTGTTTAACCCTTTCCAAGCATAAAGGTGTAAGATCAAAGGAACAGCGGTTGGTATGAGGAGCAGAGTTGGAGACAGGGCCATAATTGAAGATTCTGTGATCATGGGTGCCGATATTTATGAAGTATGTGGGAGATTAATTCTTTTCCAAATTTTTGTTTAAAATGGAATTGAACAATAAAAGAACTATGAAAAGATTATGGCTTTCTTTCTATACAATCAAAATTTGGAGTAGATGATTATTATTTCTAGCAGATGTTGATGCACTAAACAGGTGGACAATACTAAGAGAAGTGGCATGGAAAGGAAGGCCATGAACATTCCAATAGGAATTGGTGATGATACTCAAATAAGAAGAGCTATCAGAGACAAGAATGCAAGGATTGGCAGCAATGTTATGATATTTGATAAGCAAATGGATGATGATAAAGGATTTTATTAGTATTTAGCAATAGCCTCATAGGAAACTAAAGCGCCAAAGTTACCAGCCAACAATGGCCCCTCAAGCTTTCAGCTGAGACAATACAAAGAGAAAAGATACCCCTTTTGTATTACCCTGTTCCCTTACATACTCTCCTCTCTTTCTCCTCTAACTAATTCTTGTATAACCTTTAGCTAACTCATCATTCCCTGCCTTAGTGATTCTCCTGGAATAAGTTAACATGGGTTTGTGACCTATGTTCCTCTTTCTCCTAGAGTAAGTCAATATGGGTTTAAGACTCGTATAGCTATCAATTCCACCTCCTGTGAAATTTTCCTTGTCCTCAAGTTAGAAAGAAGGATACTGCTGTTTCAATTGGGCGACAACTGTCCAGGAAGCTTCTTCAATTGGTTTCCCTTTCCATAGCACAAGCCATTCGACAATCTGCTCTTTATTCTTCTGGACAGTACGTTCAGCTAAGATTGCTTCAGGAGCAATTGGCTCAGTGGAGTCGACCTCTAGGCCTGAAGGAAGAGTTGGCTCTGGCACATAATTTCCTATCATCTTTTTTAGCTGAGAAATGTGAAATACCGGATGAACTCTGGAAGTGTCAGGAAGAGCCAACTCGTAGGCCACATTTCCAACCTTCGCTATCACTTAAAAGGGTCCATAAAATCGGGCTAAAATTTTAGGACAAATTCGCCTAGCTATTGTTGTTTACCTGTAAGGTCTAAGCTTGACATAGACCTAATCTCCTACCTCCAGTTGAACATCTTTGCGTTTAACATCAGCTGCGGATTTCATGACTTGTTGAGCCCTAACAAGATGGAATTTAAGCTGCCTCAATGCCTCATCTCTATCAATCAGCACACCATTTACAGCATCAATAGGTGACTCCCCAATGAGGAAGTGAGGAACTTTAGGAGGAGGTCGACCATACACCACCTCGAAAAGGGGTTGTGGTGGTTACGGAATGAAAAAAGGTGTTATACCAAAATTTGGCCCAAGAGAGCCAATTATGCCACTGTTTTGGTTGCTCAGATATAAAACATCGGAGATAGGTCTCAAGATACCTATTGACCACCTTGACTTGCCCATCCATTTCTAGATGACAAGAGGTGCTCATTCGAAGAACCATTCCTTGCAACCTCTAAATTTCCTTCCAAAAATTACTAACAAAGATTGGATTCCGGTCATTTACAATTGTCTTCGGAATGCCATAGAGTCTAACCACCTCCTTAACAAAACAATCAACTACAGCCTTGGCAGTAAAAAGGTGTTTGAGAGGGATAAAATGTGCATACTTTGATAATCGGTCCACTACTACCATAACGACCTCAAATCCTTGGCTTTTTGGCAAGCCCGTTATAAAATCCATCGAGAAGTCTTACCAAACTGAATTGGGAATAGGAAGAGGTTGAAGTAACCCAGTTGGGGCAAGAGTTTGATACTTGTGTCTTTGGCATACTTCACACTCCTTCACAAACTACAGAATCTGTTTTTGCATTCCAACCCAATATAAACAACCAACTATCCGTTTGTATGTCTTAGTAAACCCGGAATGACCTCCTGTAAGAGTAGAATGGAATTCTTACAAAAAATTTGGAATGAGGGAGGAGGTTTGAGACAAAACTAACCTGTTTCCCTTGAACAATAGCCCTCCTAACAAGTGGAACTTTGTTTCAACTGTAGGATTAACTTAGAGTTTTTGTAGAATTTCTGCCAGCCATAGGTCTCTTTGATACTCTTCTTGTAACTTAGCATAATCGACCCAATTTGGTGATGAATCAAGATATTGAAATTCTAGTTCCATCGATACACATGATAAGGCATCTGCTGTAGCATCCCACTCCCGCAAGACCCGAACCCGATATCGGTAGTGATATCCGAGCTCGTGCCTCACGAGGGTGGTATGCTTGAGCAGTCAAATCAGTTTAAAAACCCGTTATGACATTTTTCTTTTTGAAAACAGTCGAGTGCGCAGAAATCAATAACCATACTGGGCCTACTTTAATATGAAAACAATTTAATCACAATACAATTTCAAGAATGAAACTTTCGATGATCACATTTCAAATACGCAAATTATCAATTGGGGCCCTCAGTTTAATACAGAGCTAATCTTATGCAAAGAATACAGATTAGCACTAATACAGACGTGCACTGATCCCGACCTCGAATTCTGCCTTGCTTGCAGTACTCATACCCCCGTTTGTCTAACGGGGTACTCTTTAATCCCTGAAAAATAATTGCAATGTTGGGTGAGTTTGCGAACTCAGTGAGAAATCATCATCGATGGTTCACTCAACTCATGCATATTCACACAATTCACAGTATCGCATATATCACTTTAAAAAATATCACACTATCCACATTTAATCATTTATATATGCAATGCACATGCGACACTGTCTAGTTTATTACGGTGTTGTGATCGAGTGCCTATCAGTGATCAGTAATCAGACGTGTCTAGGGAGTAGGAGAGCCCTCTGGGTATGCACTAATTCCCCTCGAGCTCGAGGCTCGGTTCAGTAACAGTGTTCGGTGGGCTTAAAGCCCTAATACAGTGAGCCTGTGACTCTAACGTTGGCTGCTCCGGTCACAACTGTCATTATCTGATCATGCTCTTATGCATGAATGCATATGCTCAAATTTCCATTTACAGTCATTTACATTTCAGTAACCAATTTCCGCTTCTTCGGACCTTTGGTCTGACATTTCAGTCATATGCATTTACCAATTATTTCATTGATGCATTCATAATCGATTGCACATAATAGTACTTCTATATCACGTTCCCAATATTTCGGACACCCATGGTCCGAAATCAATCAAAATCAAACACACATATCCATCCGTTATCTCCACATGGCATCAATGTACAATATGAAACACACATAGATTGAGGAACCAACTAGGTTACTCACCTGTACTTCCGAGCTACAGCCTGGAAGTCCCATCAATATCCGTGGAATTGTCATTCCAACGGTATCCCTATAACAGTCAAAAATTATCTGATTACTACGCGCACAATCAAAATAATTCAATAATGCACATGTCTTAATTTAAAAGACGTACTAAGCTTATTCATGATTTTCCCGGTACTACTTCCCATTTTTCCACTTTCTATTGTCAAATTCTAACTTTTCACTCAATTGTTCAATATGGAACTCCACCAAGTCTATTTCGGATATTCAGTCAATTTATCAAGTCTTACTCGCTAGGGTAGTACCTCAAAATCGATATCACTATTCTCTAGATCCACTTCACTCATTATGCTCAGTTTCTAAAATTTCCAGTAGTATTGAATTTAAATTCCAAAGTCTCAATTTATACTCCCACTGTCACGAAACAACTTTTAGGTTGCAATACAATCACATTCTTAACTTTATTTCAATAATCAGAATCCCTACAAATTTAAATCCGAACTTTCATTTCTTTTCGCCTAATTGTAGACCTCTTTCTCTAATTCATAACGCATCAAGCATCACCTCAATTGGAGGTCTACACAATAAATTATGCCTCGAAAACCAAATTGCTTCCATTCAGAATTTTGTCCCTCGTCGCGGCCAAGGATCTCTCGTTGCGGCGTGGAAAGGGACGCTCGCCGAGGCGTGGGAACGTTCGCCGCGGCGAACACTTCTCTTTTGCCTCGCCGCGGTGCCTACGAACGACTCGACGCGGCGTGAAACTTACTCGCTCACCGCGACGTCTCTTGTGACTCGCCGCGGCGAGCACACATTATCTCGTCGTAGCGTGGCCCTTTTCCAGACGTCGCAACGTGCGGCTACGTCTTCTTCCCCGATCGATTTCTCCGCCATTTTCACTCTTAAAACCAACATTAAACACACTCAACTACCCACATCTCTAGCATTTAAACCCATTAATACAACAAACAACAATAAATATCAACATTAAAGCCATAAAACTTACCAAATCGAAGCTCGATTCTTAAACCCTAAAATCTCCGAAAATCTCTTCCAACCACTAACAATCACAGTGATCTCCATAGCCAAGCCAAACGTCAACCTCTCTAAGGTTTCCAGCTAGTCTTCAACCACAATGAAGGAGAAACAAGCAAGAATCAAGAAGGAGAAAGGAACGAAGATCACCGAGGAAGGAGAAAAGGGTTCGTGCCTTAGGAGAAGAGAATTTCTTTTCCCCTTTTGAAATTCTAAGGCATTTATAAGGCTAATTCCATATATCTCTTGTCCCCTTTTTCCTCATAATACATGAAATTTTGTTACTCTTTTCACGATCATTTTCAGTCTAATTTGTCTCTAAATTTCAATGGCTCGACATATTTAAACTCTTAAATCATATTTCTAATTTCCATAACCATAGGACAATTATTTCAGCACTAAGCAGTCAATCTGTCCGACACTCGGAAAAATTTCCGGTCCGGACTTTTTCTCCCAAATTTTCCAGAAAATTCCAAGGAGTCACTATCAATTTACAATTACTCTAAAACATTTCCAATCCCATTTTTCAAGCCCAATTATTCCAAAATGTTCCCAAAATTCATAATCAAACCTAATCATCTCACAAATTCACAACTTCTATCAGTTTCACAATCAAATGACGGGAAAACGTCATGAATGCATGTACCTATCAGTGCATGTGCAAAAGACTCAGTCCTCTCCAACTAGAGGCCAATTGAATACTCAGTTGATAATGTGCGGTAAAAATCCTAACCCGTTCTAATTTACCAATTTATCCATCACATCGGTAACGGGATGTTACATCTGCTGCCTTGTTTTCTAGTCCCGGCTTATAGAACACTTCGAATCGAAAGCCTATCAGCTTGGACAACCAATGGTGTGATCAGGGGTATTTAATCGCTATTGTAAGAGATGTTTCAATGTCTTGTGGTCAATGTACACCTTAAAGGATCTTCCCAAAAGATAATGCCTCCAATGTTGTATGGCTAGCACTAAAGCCATAATCTCCTTCTCATACACTGATTTAGAGATGGAAGTAGCAGATAGGGCCTTGCTAAAATAAACAATAGGTTTATTTTCCTGCATAAGGATAACCCTCAATCCAAAACTAGAGGCATCACACTCCACAATAAATTCCTTAGAGAAATTAGGTAGAGTGAGGATTGGAAAAGAAATTAAACAATTCTTTAACTCGTCAAAGGCTCTTTGAGCTTTGAGCCCCCAAGAGCAGTTGTCTTTCTTGGTGAGTTCAGTGAGGGGTCGAGCGATCTTCCTATAATTTTTGATAAATTTCAGATAATACCCAGTGAGACCAAGAAACCCTCTCACCCCGGTAACATTCTTTGGTATAGGCCAATCTTTAACACATTAGATCTTGATAGGATCCATTGCTACACCTTCAGCTGAAATAACATGTCCCAAATACTCAATGGATTGTTGTCTGAATAAGCATTTCTTCTTACTTGCAAAGAAATGATGCTCAATTAAGAGCCGTAAAGCCTGCTCTAAGTGTTTGAGGTGTTGTTGCCAACTTTTACTATAGATCAATATGTCATCAAAAAATACCATCACATTTTTCCTTAGAAGTGGTCTAAAAATCGAATTCATAGTAGATTGAAAAGTGGATGGGGCATTCATTTGTCCAAAAGGCATAACTAAGTATTCATAATGGCTTTTATGGGTCCAAAAGGTTGTTTTATGAATATCTTCAGTCTTGATTCATATTTGGTAAAAACTGGACTTCAAGTCAATCTTAGAGAAATACTTGGAACCATGCAATTCATCAATAAGCTCATTGATAGTGGGGATTGGAATCTTATTAGGAATGGTTACCTTGTTCAAGGCACGGTAATCTACACATATTCTCCATGAATTGTCCTTCTTTTTAACTAGAATTACCGAACTGGAGAAAGGGTTGGTGCTGTGTCGGATTTCACCTGATTCGAGCAATTCCATGACTTGTTTTTTAATCTCATCCTTATAGTGATAGGCATACCTATAAGGATGTATACTTACTGGATTGGTTCCATTATATAGAGTAATAGCATGATCATGACCACGCGAAGGTGGAAGACCCTTCGGTTCTTGGAACATTAATCGGTTTGCTTGCAAAACTGAAGTTAATTCATGAATCTAGACTGGAATTAAGGTGGTACTAGTCTCTGAAACAAGCACTTCAACCTCACCCTTTTGTTGCTCATTCTAAAATTCCATCGCAATGGAATGAAACATCTCTTGTAAGGCAGAAATTTGTTGGGGCTGCTTATAGCCTTGCCCTTTCAAGGTGACTATTTCTTTCCCCTGTTCAAATCCCCATTTCACTATTTTTTGCTTGAAGTCTACTCTCACCTCTCTTAAAGTTTCCAATCATTCTGCACCCAAAACTAGATTTATTCCCCCCAATTGAAGAATATATGCAACAATTAGTAGTTCCACATTCCCTACTAACACCACAAGTCCCTTACACCGACCTTGTGAGAAATATTTTGTTCCATTTCCCAATTTTACTTCATAGGATTCGATTAGAGTCACATTCAAACCCAAGGTGGCTACTAAGTCTTGCGAAAGATAATTATGACTTGTCCCACTGTCTATGAGGAGCAAGATTGGAACTCCAGCCATCTTACCCTCAAGTTTGAGGGTCTTAGACTAGACAATCTCCCCATACCCAGCTACTTGACAAACCGTTTCCCATGCCTCAACAATCTATCTCCTCTCTGTCCCCTAAATTTAACAAAGCCCTTTTGAAGACCTCCCAATACAACTTTAGCTTCGACGCTAGGAGAACCTTTAACCAGTGCCATGTCATGCTTTCCATGCAAATCTGAGCTAGCTGAACTCGAAGTTCTGGTGGGGTACCCTTAATGGTGAAGTACACTTCCGCACGAGAGACCCATCCTATCGGGTCGTCACCTTGGAATGGAGGGAGCTTTACCCTTTTTACCCGAAGCTGATACTCTTCTGACGTCATGGAGGTGACGCCGCTGCTTTCCACTGTTGTCTGTACTGACTTCCCACGTTCAACGGAGCTCAACCCAGCCTCCGGTGATTGGTGTGCAGTTTGACATTAGAATCCCTCTCGCATTTTGGCGTGCATCGCCACTAACACTCTGGAGAGGTCATCGACACCTTTATGTAAGTTCCCCATATGGTCTAACTGCTTCGTCTCTACTGCTATTCTACGAGCATCTATTGCTTCCCACTTCTGTGACGCCATTCTCGTTTACATACACGGGGTCTCTCAATGAAAGCACCAATGATAAGCAAATGGATGATAATATAGGATTTTATTAGTATTTAGCAATAGCCTCGTAGGAAACTACAAGCACCAAAGCTACCAGCCAACAATGGCCCCTCAAGCTTTCAACTGAGACAATACAAAGAGAAAAGATACCCGTTCTGTACTACCCCATTCCCTTACATACTCTCCTCTCTCTCTCCTCTAACTAATTCTTGTCTAACAGTTAGCTGACTCATCATTCCCTGCCTTAGTGATTCTCCTAAAATAAGTTAACATAGGTTTGTGGCCCATGTTCCTCTTTCTCCTAGAGTAAGTCAATATGGTTTATGACCCGTATAGCTATCAATATTCATAACATTATAAAAGGTTTTACCTCCCTTTTCTTTATTATCAATTTCCTAGCAGAAGTGCCTATTATGGCATTGTGCAGATAATCAACAAAGACAAAGTTCAAGAAGCAAACAAAGAAGCCAATGGCTACATAATCAGAAATGATTGGTGGTGATTCTGTGCAATGCAGTGATCCCAGAAGGCAGTATCATATGATATTGACATCTATAAAGAATCGTTAAATTTGATTCTTTGAAAATTAATTAAAATAAAACAACTAGTTAGTTTTCAAAGTCACTTTTGGTAATAAATGTTGGAATTCTTTCAAGAAACAATAAAAATTAATATTTATTAGATATTGCTTGGTATAATCTTTTAAAATTAAAAATATTTCTTTAATTTTATATAATTATAGTTTAGTTTCTTATTATAAATTTATCCTTTAAAAATTACAAAATTTGAAACTTTAAAATTAATAACTTTAATAATTAAAAAAAGATATTGTATTATATAAATTTTATTTAATTCAAACTCTTCTCTTAAAGAATCCTAATAACATTACATTAGTTTACAACTATTTTTCATTCCTATTAATCAAGTAACACTAATTAAAAGGAAGTCATTTTCTCATATGAATAAACATTGTTTATATTTTGTGTTTAACAGAAATTATAATTAATATAAAAAAGAAGCTCGATTAATTCTCATATAGTTACAAAACTAAGAATAAAATGAAGTAATTAAAATATCACAATTCTCAATTACAAAATATCACATAATAAGACCTCATAACAATAAAAGTCTATAGCCAAAAACACAGTGAAATGAAAGTAAGAGCTGAAATAAAATTGCAATGATAAGTTTTATATTTATATTACATACTTAAAATTTGCACATACATTAATAAAATACAAGTAAAATCAAAAGTATAAAAATAAAATCTAAAATATTATTCCATTACGTATCCATTTAAATCATATATGTCCCAAGTTTCATTTAGTACGAAGTCATCATCACTAAGGAAAGTTTGATCATAATCATCATTCAAAATCAATGCATTAAATGATAATTTAATATTTTTATTTAAGGTCATTTTAATTTACTCTCATTCATAAAATTTAGTTCCTTTGAGATCCAATTTACTAAGAAATCAATATAATCAAGATAAATTAAATCAATAAAATTATGTGTTCTATTAAAATCTTAGTATAAAATAAAATAAAATCTTTAAATAAATATAAAACTATAAGAAATTAGATTCAACATACTAATGATAATAAAATATTTTTTCAGATCTTCAATTTATATCACACAACTATCAAATCATTCAAGCTCTTGTATTTTAATCTATTTCCTTTTTAAATGGATTAACTTAAATGTACTCGGATTTCTTTCATACCCAATTACACTCAAATATTATCTAAGAATTTTAATTATAAGTCCTTGTAATTTTGGAACAATAATTTCAAATCCATTTCTCTGTTAAACTGTTAAACAATAGAAGTAATCTCTTAAATAAAATAAAGTGACTATTTTCAAACAAATAGCATAAAGAGAAAATATACCTAAATTAAGTTAGTCTCTTTGATAAATTTACAATGGACATTTTGAAAATACCACACGCATTCTTGTTTGCCTTTATTTATGAACTAAGCAAGTGTTGCATAATGTCATTTAAAACAATTGTTGTAATGATTAATAGCGTTCTCATGTTAATTTTAGCTCTTTTGTAAAACTTAGTTTATGATAAACATTTTGATTAAGAAGTACATCAATTGTAAACACATAAGATTAAAGTCGACCTTTTCTCCTTTCATTATTAGTAGTATGACAAATTGTGTATAAAGAAAGTTTATTTTTCAAATTGATCCTTCCTAATAAGCTGTTGACTTCTTGTCACTATCAGTTCAATGAAGTACTTTTCCTTGTGGCTCATAAACTCAATTCATAAAATAATATTAATATCATAATTAATGATATTCAAGTATAATTATATAAACTCCAATTCTAGTATTAAGCTTATCATGTTGACATGCAACTCATTTTTTACTTATAAATATTTGTCTAAAGTTCGTGTTCATCTTAATAAAGTACAAATTTGATAAGAAATTTTACAAATCTTATAATGAAATAACGACACAAATTTTCACTATTTGTCAAATACTTTTTAATCAAATTAAAACTCGTGCATGATTTTAAGTGAAGTTAGTAACTTTTCTTGTTCTATGCATGGGTTTGCCAATGATAGGAAAATATCTACCATCTCATATATTTTATAGCACCAAGTCAATACAATGTGCAATATGAAGAAATTCACATGTTTTGTAACATCTTCCAAACACTTTATAAGCAATATCATACTAAGTGATAAATTGTACAACAATTTCAAACCCATTTTCACTCCAAATTCATCCAAAATCTCCAATAAAGTGTTGACTTTTCTCAGAAGGCATGATTTATCAATTGACTTCAAAAATATTACCTTTTAAAATAATAAACAAAAAAATCATAGCTAACATACATCTCATATTTCTAACCATCACACATGATTTAATACTCATAAATTACCCAAATCTTTTCTTTTTCACTCACATAACTTGTATTTCACTAATAGAGATTATTATAAGATTACATCTATAGTCATCAATTGGAGGAGCTCTAATCATGAACTGAAAGAGGCAATAATATTCACCATAAATTGATAATATCAATAGTGGGGCAGTATCAAACGAGATATTACATCATCCAACATCTAGCCAATATTGACATTTTCACGTTATGAGCCACTTCTTTGGATTTTAATGCGTGGATAGAAAGGTTGACCTTTAAGACTTGTTCATAAAGTATAAAAAAGAAGAAGAAGAAGAAGACATTTGTCCCTTTCTTTGTTTTACATACGTTAAATTTCAATTTTGTGTTCTTAAATAGGCATTAGATCTTCATTATTATCAATAATTTTCTCACTAGTGTCAAATGAACTATCATTAACAATTTTATAGCTAATTCTTTGCCTTTTTGTTTTTCATTCTCGTGTTTATCAACTAATTTTACATGAGTAAATAAATTATTGAATCTTCCTAGAGAGGTCAAAAGTACTAGAAATTCTCTTTATTTATTGGTAAAAAGTTAATATAGGTATATATAGAGAAGGAAGCGTAACTTCATATCTAAATAAAGTTTTTTTTAATATCTCCATTTTTTAAAATTAGTCATGAATAACATATAATAATCAATACAACCAACAAGCATAATATTTGGCTTCGTAATGACCCAACTACATTGTTGTCCTTTGATATTATACACAAACATTTTTATCCCCACTATCCGCTCTCTAATGTCAAAGTATTTTACTATAAGATTGATTAGATTCCATATAAGCTGAGACAGAGTATCCTAATTAATGCCAAATATATATTAATAAAGAGAGAGTGAGTTTCTGTCAACTATTGGAAGCCTATACTAAGTATACACATTTTAGGTGTATGGTTACCTTTTGAGATGACTCAAAAATGACCCAAAAAATTGTATTGCATATTTAAAAGTTTTTATATTTTATAAAAGACATATTACTTTTTAAAGAATAGTTAGACATAATAACAAATTCGAATCCTAAATTCACCACCTATGGAGGCATACTATTTTAAAATTAGAGTGATAAATGTATTCATAAGAAAATCTCAACCAACATTCACAATCAGCCAAAATAAATCAATCTTTGTATATGCAATATAAAACCATTAAAACCATAATTATGAAAATGGATAATAAAATTAGAATTTACCATTGATGAACATATGTTAAAATATGCTTAATCTTCTTTAAGCTAAAGGAATTTCAACCACATAACAAAGAATAACAAAGTTAGAAACACAGTAAACATGTGGGACTATTAACTATAAAACCATAAATTATAAAAACAAAAGCAAACAAAACTCAATGAAGAAGGGAAGATGAGTAATGACGGTGATGGAAAAGAGAAAATGACAACAACCAATAATAGAAAAGATAGAATGAAGACCACAAAAATAGAAAAGAGAAGATGGGGACTCAAGGTAGTGATAATAAGGATGAATCGAGAGAAGAGAGTTGCTTTTCTTGTCGATGACTATGTGTGGTATAAAATCTTATCATTTTGAGATTTAAAGATAAGTTTGAGAGATAGAAGTTGCATGAAATAGAAACACATAATGATAGAATATTTTCTTAGTCCAAATATTCATCAACTATAGTTTTATTGAGGTTTGATTTCTACATTTTGTTTAAAAATAGTATTGGTATATGTGAGTGCATATATATATATATATATTTGTAAACAATTATATATGTGGTTAGCATAAGTCTTTTTGGAGAGCTCTAGAAAAAACTAAAAGACCTAGATTAATTGTAGTTGTCTTATGAGGTATTCTTAAGAGAGAAAGCTTAAAACTTCTGTCATTTGTAACCTACTGTTTGATTTAGTAGATTTTATTGTTGGTTTATTCCATTAATTTACCTCTATATTGAAGGGTTTTACACGTTAAATCATGTGTTTAATTTAGCGTTCAATCATCTTTATTGCTATAGTAGTTTGTTATTGGTTGAGCAATCTCAAAGATCTTGTGAGCAATATTGCTTAAACCCCACCCCCCAACAAGCTATACTAGAGCTTTAGGTATGAAGAGTGGCAATAGTTATATGATCAAGTTTTCATCGACCACCTACTCGATATAGAGAATTATGATGGAAGATCTCCTATATTGCAACGATCTTTATGATCCAATCAATATGGATAAAATATAAAAGATAATATTATGTCTAAGTCGAAGAAGATAACAAATAAAGAATGCGAAAAGATGAAGCAAAAGACCTTGGGAAATATTATACCATAGATTAATATCAACATATTCAACCATATATCTTAAGAGACGAATATTTTTTAGTCGTAAATAGGGATGGAAATGGGCTGAGTCAGGCCCGGGCTAGCCCTAGTTGAGCTTGGCTGACCCGGCCCGACCTATAAGCTGACAGACCCGTGACCCAACGTTTTGTGGCTCTTAGCTTGGCCTTAGGTTGGGTCAAGCCTGTACAGCCCTAGCTTGAACTAGGCTTGTGGCCTGGACAACCCAAGCCTAGCCTTTTGATTTTGGGTCGGGCCAGGTTAAGCCTGGGCGGAATTGTCATATCTAATTGTAAAAGAAGTTAAAGGGTCTATATGAGAGAAAGATCACTCACAATAAGGATTTTTTTAATTAAAAGGCTTGTAAACCTGAAGTTAAAGGTTGGAAAATTAGTATTAAAAGGGCTTCTCAATGATTTCAGGACATCAACAATAAGTTGATTATAATGAAGATCATCCTCAATGATAAATAACATGCTTTATTCATGTTGAGTTCTTTGTCGAATAGTTAAGAAACTTTGGTTATAACTATTGACAACTCCACTCTGGATGTTGTGCTTTATTTGAATGTGATCAAAGAAATCATGTTAAATGAAGATATTATGAGGAAGGAGATTGGTGTCGACAATATGCGATTTCTTGTGATAAAAAATAAATGAAGAAGCAAGAGTAGAGATCCGAAAGGGCAAAGTAAGTCAAAGAATTAGTTTAAGCCAAGAGATCGAAAGAAGACCAGAACATGTCATTGTTGCACAAAAACTAGTTACAAAAGGAAGTTTTACTATAAGTAGAAGAGAGATCGGAAGAAGCAAGACAACCAAAAGGATGGAGACAAAAATAACACTGCATTAATAACATCAATTACAGATGATGAAGCGTAATTGATTTGTATGACCCATAAGTGTCTTCATATTAGTCACTCAAATTTGAAGTGACTTATTAATACAAGGGCATCGTTCCATTATGTTTTAAAGAGGGAGTATTTCACGAACTACAAGAGTGGTAATTTTAGAAGTGTGAAGATGGGTAATTAGAGCTCCGCTAGGATCATTGACATAGGTGACATTAGAGTTTAGACCAAAGTTAGGTGCATGTTGACCTTGAGAGGTGTACAACACATTTTAGACTTACATCTCAATCTATTGTCTATGAATATGCTTGACCAAGAGGGATACTAATACACTTTTGTAGATGAAAAGTGGAAACTATCTAAAGAAGCATTGGTAGTTGTTTGTGTTGGACCGTGCTACACCTTATATATGACATACATAAGGTGTGTGCTTGAGAATTATATGCAGTTCAAGAAAACTATTCACTAGATTTCTAACACCAAAAATTGAGACACATTAGGGAAAAGGGAACTAAGTTGTTAGCTGGGAAGTTACTTGTCCCTACAAAGACTACAGTTTCATTGAATCATGTGATCATTGTGTGGCTAGAAAGCAACATCGTCTTGTTTCATAAGAAGTTTATAAGGAGGAAGACAAAGTTGAAGCTATTGCACTTTGATGAGTGTGGTCCCCTAGAGGTGGGTCTTTAGGAGTTAACAAGTACTCTGTTCTTTTTATTGATAATGCTACATATAAGACTTAGGTTTTTATGAAAAGGACAAAAGCTAAGTGCTAGAGATCTTTAGGAGATTTCATACTATAGTGGAAAGGGAGACTGAGAGGTAGCTAAAGTGTCTCTAAACCAACAATAAAGACAAGTATACCTCCAAAGAGTTTGAAGAAGACCATGTGACACATGGTAAAAGACATGAGAAGATAGAAATTGATTTCCCATGGCATAATAATATTGTCAAGAGGATGAATATGACCATTGTGGAGAAGGTTTAGTGTATGCTTCGAATGTTCAGTTTATTGAAGTCTTTTCTAGTGAAGCAATTAAAACCCCAGTGTATATGATCAACATAACTCCTTCAATCTCTTCGAAACTTGACATTTCCGAGAGAAAGTGAAAAAAGAAGGATCCAACTCACTCATATTGATGAGTATTCAAATGTAAGGCCTTCAAACACATTTCAAAGAAGCAAAGATTGAAGCTAGACTCGGAGACTAGTCCTTGTGTATTCATTGGATATGGTAATGATGAGTTTGGTTATGAGCACTATGACCCAAAATAGTAGAAGAATGTTAAGAGCAGGGATATAGTTTTCTATGAGCATAAGATAGGTGCAAATCTTATTTAAAAAGACAAAACTACTTCCAGTTGCGTATCTTTAAAAAATAAGGATATTTCTTTTGCGTCTACTTCCATTGATAAGTCATCAAGTGAAAAAGATAAACATGAGTTAGCACAGGATGACAACTATCAGAGGCAACCTAGTGGTGATGATTCATATGAGACATATCTTGTAGATATTATAAAAGAGATTTATGAGCTGGAAGAGTAACCTGCTCAAGTGTTAAAAGATTTCTAACTTTAAAGGTTAACTAGGGAGAAGAAGCCTTCAATAAGATACCCTAGTTTGGAATATCTCTAAATCATTACTAAAAGGGAGCCGGAGAACTCAAAGACAAACACTATTGGCTTAAGACAACACAAGAGGAGATGATTTCATATAAACAAAATAGTGTCAACAAATTGACGAAGGTTGGTTTTAAGAGTAAGCTTGGGCATTTTAATAAGCTCATAAGGATGACTTTCAAGTAATAATGGTGTGGTATATTTATCCTATAAAATGGGTTGGAGGGGAGACTATTGCATGTCTAGCCCCATTATATAAACATTTATTTGTTTAATTCCACTAAATTTGGACTTCGTAAGTGTTAACCATCTTCATAGATAAAAAAGAACGAAGTTACGGTTGACCGTGTGCAATATAAATCTTATCCTTTTAAGATTTAAAGATAATTTTGAGAGACAGAAGTTGCATGGAACAGAAATACATAATAATATAAGAGTTTTACAATTCAAATAGCTTTCATCAGCTACATTTTTATTAAAGTTGGATTGCAGTTATTTATTTAGGAGTATTATTGGCATACGTGTGTATATATCAATTTTTACTCAATTCTTTAAGTACTTAGCAAAAGTCCTTTGAAAGAGCTTGAAAGAAAGTTAAAAGAGAAATATGAATTGTAGTTGTCTTATGAGATTTTCTTGAGTGAGAGAGCCCGAAACATTTATCTTTTGTATCCTGCTATTTGATTTAGTGAATTTTATTATTAATTTGTTCATAATTTTTATCTTTATACTGATGGGTGATTTTCTACTTTAAATTTTGTATTCAATTTATCTTTTAGTCATCTTCTTTGCTATAGTAGTTTGTTATTTGTTGATGGTCTCGAAAATCTTGTGAGCGCTATATTTTAGAAATCATAATTCTTATACTTTTGATATGATTCATGTATTATAACTCATTTGACTCAAAATTTTATGAAGATGAAAATAGAAACTTCAAAATAAATAGAAAATGTAATTATCATACAATTAGTGGAAGTCGTAAAGGAGTCAACAATCATTTCACCATACTTTGTTTCAGGATTAAAATGATTAAAGCCATTAACAAATATATTTTAATTATAAATTTCTTTAATATGTCAAAATATTGGAATAGATTAAAAATTATTATTTAGAATTTTAATTGATTTTCTAAATAATAAAACAATTTCTAAAGAACAAAAAATTAGATTATCCCAATTCATTCCCATAGCTTTATGAAACTAAAATAATTAAAGTTGGAGTTGAAAATTAAAAAATTATGTTTACTAGATAGCATTAGGAGCTTTATGAAATTAAGCCATGTTACTGAGTACACCGCTAAACGCCGTCGGATTGATCGCCTGCTGAGATAATTTCTCCTCCTTATCCAATATTAAGAAAGAGCCCGCTATCTCTCTACTCTCTCAAAGCAGTGAATAAGGTTGTTGGAGCAAGGAGTTCGCACGTTAACGGCAACATAGGAAGCAGCTTCTTGTCTCTCCTAGTGGAGTACGGTAATGGGTAGGTCTTGTTTTCTCAAGAAATAAATTAACCGGTTTCTCTTCGTGACAACCCACCACTTTTTTGCGTATTGTTTATTGGCTTTTCATTAGTTCGTTGTTCATGGAAAGCTTATTGCACACTTTGCCTCAACAAAGCTCGCTAAAGCCATTCGTTTTCAATCCTAAAATAGTTAATATTGGCACGTTCCTGAATTTGAGAATTGGTTTGCTTCAAAAGAAAGTTGGTGTAGCTTATAGAGGAACCGCGTGTTATAGTTTGGGTAAAGATGGTGTTGTTGCCACTAAAAGCATTGTTGATACTGATAATATCAGCGATGCTGATACTAAAGAAATAAAAGAATGGGAATTGGAGTTTCTTGGGCAGCTTAACTCATTAGGGTCTGAAACACCCATCAAGAACAAAAAGCAGCAACGATCAGAAGCACTTGAAGGGACTGATGGTATGGATTGGTGCTTGAGGGCTAGGAAGAGTGCACTGAAGTCTATTGAAGCTAGGGGATTAAGTCAAAAAATGGAAGATATGATTAATATTAAGAAGAAGAAACCGAAAAAGAAGTTGAACAAGAAAATTTTAGTGAGTAAAGATAAGAGGAAAAAGGAAACTAAAGATTTGGCTGAAGATTTGGAAATTGATGTGGCGGAGGATGTTGGATTAGAAGATGCACTAAACTTTCTTGACAATGAAGCTGATGATCTTAGAAGGAAGATCAGTGCGATGGCAGGTGGTATATTTGAAGAAAAGAGGGAAAAGAACATGGAAGAGTTTGTGCAGAGGTTGTCCCAGTTCTCAGGACCTTCTGATCGTAAGAAAGAGTTCAATTTAAATAAAGCCATAGTGGAAGCACAAACAGCAGAGGAAGTTCTGGAGGTTACAGCTGAGATGATCATGGCTGTTGGGAAAGGGTTGAGCCCTTCTCCTCTGTCTCCTTTGAATATTGCTACTGCCATTCATCGGATTGCTAGGAATATGGAAAAGGTTTCAATGATGAGAAGTCGCAGGTTGGCATTCGCAAGACAAAAAGAAATGTCAATGCTAGTGGGGATTGCAATGAGAGCATTGCCTGAATGTTCAGCACAAGGTATCTCAAATATATCATGGGCATTGTCCAAAATAGGAGGGGAGCTGCTTTACTTGTCCGAAATGGATAGAGTTGCAGAGGTAGCCTTGTCTAAAGTTGGTGAGTTTAATTCCCAGAATGTTGCTAATATTGCTGGCGCCTTTGCTTCGATGCAACACTCGGCCCCTGATTTATTCTCAGAATTATCAAAAAGGGCAGCAGACATAATTCACACTTTCAAAGAGCAGGAACTTACTCAGGTTTTATGGGCCTTTGCTTCTTTGTTTGAGCCAGCAGACCCTATACTTGAGTCTCTGGATAATGTTTACAACGAGACCTACCAGTTTGAATGTTGCTTTAAGTCAGAAAGATCAAACTGTGATGAATTTGGCATCACAGAAGACTCAGATGTTGACACAGATGGAGCTTTAGGCCCTCCTGTGCTCAGACTCAATCGTGATCAGCTCGGGAATATAGCTTGGTCTTATGCTGTTCTTGGACAACTGAACAGGACATTCTTTTCTAATGTGTGGATAGCTCTAAATCATTTTGAGGAGCAAAGAATTTCAGAGCAGTATAGAGATGACATCATGTTTGCTTCTCAGGCTTACCGTGTGAATCAATGCTTGAAGGTCGAGTGCCCTCATCTTCAGCTGACTCTTGGAAGCAACCTTGAGGAGAAAATTGCTCGTGCTGGAAAAAGCAAGAGATTTAATGAAAAAATTACTTCATCATTCCAGAAAGAAGTTGCTCGTCTTCTGTTCAGCACTGGCCTTGACTGGATTAAGGAATACATTGTGGATGGGTACACTTTAGATGCAGTTGTTGTTGATAAGAAGATTGCTTTGGAGATTGATGGACCAACCCATTTCTCAAGGAATGCTGGTTGGTATCATTATTCTGTTTTAGCATCTCCTATATGCTGATGCCTGATTGATATTCAAACAACCATTCATATTTATTCCCATTTGGTTGTCGTCATTTTCTTGATTTATTTTCTCATACCTCTCTGCAGGGGTACCTTTAGGACATACTATGCTGAAACGGCGTTATATTGCTGCTGTTGGTTGGAATGTGGTCTCATTGTCATATCAGGAGGTAAGTTCTGAAACTTGCACTCTAGCATTGAACATTGCCTCATGCACTAACCTTACTGTCAGAACTTTTGGAACTATATAAGTTGTAAATTAATACATTATCTATGCATAAATGGAATATTAGAAGAGAATGTTGGCAGATATATTTACCAAATTATACCAAAATTTTGCTTCTTCAAAAGCCATCTATTGACTTTTAGAACATAGATTAACCTTAGCAAAGAGTTGCTTGAAGCTAATTAGTTGAAGAAAAATTGACAAAGAACAATTGTTACACTTTAAGTTGTGAGAATTATGCTAGTACTTGCACTTGGTGCCCTTAGAAGTTATAGTTTAAATTCTCTGTCATCTCCTCACCATTAAATCATGCAAGTAATACAACTTTCTCCAGAACTTATCTTTGAACCCAATGTCCAATTTTATCAGGTTCTTAAACAAAATTTGAATGTCAAAGGAATGTTTTGAGTCATGCAGTAGACGTGTTTTTGTCTGAGACCAAAACCCTCACTCAAATTGTTGGATCCAAACTTTTCTTGGAAGTTATAACTATTAAATGATAAATTGTTGACGATTATTCATGTGTAAAGAAAAGGAGAATTCTTGAATTTTAAATGAAGTAGAAAAGATGGTTTAGGCACGTGATGGGTTATATGTGAAATGTTGGAAGTTGTAAACTGGAAATTGTAGTTGAGACATGTTCACTGAGTATGTTTCGGTATTTTAGCTATAACTTTTTCCCTAGTTATCCAAATGAGGTGATTTTTAATTTGGATTAAACTAGAGAGATAGGGCTACAAATTATCTGATGAAATCGAGTTCTAATTCAATTCCTAAGAATTTCAATTTTTAGATGGAAGTTGAGCACAGAATATTGTTTCAGTATAAGAATAGTTCGGAAATGTTTGGGATATAACTTTCAGATTTCCGAACCAAATTGAATGATTTTGGTGTCATTAGAAAATTAAGACAATGAGGAACATTTTTTGAGAAGGAAGTGTTATCAAATTCCTTTTGGATTTTGGAAGGATTTAGTTAAGGAGTTAGAAGTGTAAGATGTTAGTTTTAAAAACAAAAGGAGGGCATAATGGAAGACAGGATAAATGAAGGGTAAAAGTGGAAAAGACTAATAAAATGTGGCTTGAATTAGAAGAAGAAGAGAGGGAGTCGTGAGAATAAGAAAGAAGAAGAAGAAAGCAATGTGAAATAAAGAAAAGAAGGAGAAAACATGGAAGAAGAGAGAAGAAACGTGGGAAGAAGGAGGAAGATTTGTCAAGGTAAGTTTATCTTTTCTTCTTGCTTTGTTAGAGAAGGAGTTAGAGAGAGAAAAAGGTTTTGTGTAGAGAATAAAGGGAATTGATTGGAAGAGCATGAATTGATTGTTTATTGAACATACTTCGGTATTTTAATCATATTTTGATCTGTAGAGGTCCAAATGAGATTATTATTGTTTCAAAATAAACTAGATACATGGAGATACAATTTTTATGAGAAAGTCGAGTGGTGATTCTGTTAGGATCTTCGGGGGAGAGAGAGAGTCCAGAGGAAGGATTTAGGTATCAATGAGGTGGCTAGTTAGTTATAATGAATTTACCTAGGAGGTAATAAAGAGGGAAAGAAGAGGAGGAAGAGTAGGGAGAATATTTGTAAGAAGAGTGATGTAAGGTTTATCACCTTCCGAGGAGCTTATTCACCGTTAGGAGCAAATCTGCTTTCTAGTTAGGGAGAAATACTACATTTCTCCAAGGTAGTGGTTAGTATATTGTAATAGTATAGTAAAACTCTAAGTGTTCTAAGGTCGTTCCTATCAATTGGTCCGACTCACGGATACTAATCGGGAAGGACTGGAAAGTGTTTCTTGTGGGTTTGTATTTCATCTTCATGCCACCAAGATGTCGATAGAGTGGAGTTATTGGAATCACGTATGGCTAGTCTTGAAGCTGGGATAGAAGAGATACAGTCGTCAATGAGAATGGCTATGGGGGAACTGCAGCGATCATTACTGATAGAAATGAGTAAAATGATAGGCAAGCGCCCAGAGGAGGGACAAGGAAGTGAGACCTATGAGAGAAGGACGAATATGGGAGGAGAAAGGGATCAGCAACGTCCTCAGCAGTCAGAGTATTCTCTGGGTAATTTGGAAGAGTATAGGATGTCAGTGAGGAAGGTCGACTTACCTATGTTCGACGGGTCTGATCCAGTAGGATGGATCACACGAGCTGAGATTTATTTCGAAGTCCATGGAACTTCGGATGAGGTGAAGATCAAACTGGCTTTGCTAAGCATGGAGGGATCGACTATCCACTGGTTCAATCTCCTCCGAGAGACGGAAGTTGAGCTAACGTGGGAGAAGTTGAAGCAAGCTTTGATCGACAGGTATGGCGGCAGACGGTTTGAGAACCCATTTGAGGAGCTCTCCGATTTACGACAAACTGGTACGGTAGAGGAATACATCGAGGCGTTCGAGTTCGTGTCTTCTCAGGTAGGGCGCTTACCCGAAGTGCAGCTCATGGGGTACTTCATGAGTGGGTTATGCCATGAGATCCGACGAAGGGTGCGTACCTTCAGTCCAATCAATAGGGTTCAGATGATGAGAGTAGCAAGAGCTGTGGAGGAGGAGGTGTACGGGGATCAAAGGGGCTTTGAATCATCCAACCCAAGTCATCGCATCTGGCGTCACCGAGGAGAGGTGGGGTTCAGCGGCCAGAATTGGGGTCAACCTCCTTATACGGAGTCGGGGTATTCTAATATTACGGGTTATGAAGCGGGTTGCACAGAGGACGGGTCGGGTCCAACCCGAAGTGCGACGGGCCATAGTTTCCAGCCCTGATCGCCGACCCGAGGCGTCGGTTCTCACCTCCCGACACCGACTAGACCGGGGAAGGGGACCGAAGGCCATCCATGGAGAAGAATCGAGGCTTGCGACACCTTTCGTACCAGGAGCTGATGGATTGCAAGGCCAAGGGGTTGTGCTTCCGATGTGGGGAGAAATTTCATCCCCTCCATCAATGTCCAGAACGACAACTCCGGCTGCTAATATTAGATGACAACGAAACCGTGGATGACAATGGAGAAATAATTGCATTGGAAGCGGTTTAGCAGGGAACCAGTATAACTCGGATTGCCGCACCATGGTTCATCCTTCACCTTGAGGACAAGGCCGCTCTTCAAGGGCGGCAATGTTAGGATCTTCTGGGAGAGAGAGAGTCCAGAGGAAGGATTTAGGTATCACCGAGGTGGCTAGTTAGTTATAACAGAATTTACCTAGGGAGGTTATAAAGAGGGAAAGAAGAGGGAGGAAGAGTAGGGAGAATATTTGTAAGAAGAGTGATGAAGGTTTATCACCTTCCGAGGAGCTTATTCAGCTCGGTTAGGAGCAAATCTGCTCGTTTAGGGAGAAATACTACATTTCTCCAAGGTAGTGGTTAGTATATTGTAATAGTATAGTAAAACTCTAAGTGTTCTAAGGTCAGGTTCCTATCAGATTCGGGTGTTTGACTGTTGTGGGCTCGCCCTTGTGGTTTGAGATGTTATGAGAATGATGACTAAGGAGATTTCATTAAAATAACCCTATAGAGAATTACGCTCACTTCTTATGATATTCTGGATAGTTGGGCTTCGAAAACGAAGCCCAACACAAAATGCCTCCGAACTAAGAACATGAAAGTTTTTCAGCTGGTTAATTTGATTTGGCATAGGCTAAAACTAAAAGCATATTTTCTGGCTTGTCTCCATGTAAACAGTACTAGTAGCATTTATCAATGCATTATAATGTTTCATTAGTATGAGGTTTATTCTCAAAAGAATGTGCATGCATGTAGTGACTCATTTCGTAGTTCCTGTGAAATTACTTGTGCTACAAATTACTTCAGAAGGCAACAAATTCTCCCAAATTAGTGATGGTGGTACTTGATTAAGGGACTTACTGGGCTCTGAACTGATAGGAGAAACATCCTTCACTTAATTTAAGGGTCAAAAGAATGTCTCACATTATCTACAGATTTGTATCACAAGGATCCTCTGAATTGATGCTTTAAAAGTATACTCTTTTCAGGGAAACTCTGTTTTGAAGATGAATATAATGAAATTATCAGGATGAAAATGTCATATTGTTATGTGAAAAAATGGCAAAATACTCCCTGCATAACTTTGTCAGGATAATGAACAGCAAATTTTGGGATTCTTTACCATTGTGTTTGATTTTTGTTTACCTGTTCCTGGCAGTGGGAGGAACTTCAAGGTGAGTTTGAGCAGCTAGAATACCTTAGAGAAATTCTCAAAGAACACATTGGTTGAAACAATTGGCTGCATGGCATCAACAGCAAAGTGGTGGAAACAAGTTGCTGATCATTGATAAATGCACAGGAAGAAAGCGATTTTTTTTGCTTTAATTTCTTAATTTATACGTATCTGATCAAGCCAATCTTTGCCTCACAGCCTATCAAACTGGTATATGAAATGGTGATGCTGCATAGTGTAGTTCACTTAGTTTATGCAAATAGCAATATAGTTCAGCAGACTAACAAATTACTCGCACTGATGACAAAAGAATCTCTTGCCATTTGAGTCCGTCTTCCACAGAAATGGCAAATGAAGAATTGTAAGTGATGGTTAGTGCCAAGTACCAACCACAACTTACCATTTAAATCAGTCACTATGCTTAAAGGGACTGGCTTATGTAGTTGAGAAGAGGTCTTTCCTTTTATCTAAACTTCAAATCTAATGGTAAAAAAAAGGGGGTTAGGAGGAAAGGATCATCTTATCTTGTAGTTTAGTTAAAGATAGCAAATTACTCTAAATCAGTTCGGTCTGCTTTGAAATTAACAGATTAAGTTTATTTTGATTAGTTTTATATTTAAATTTTGATTGAATTAATTTCAACTTTGAATTTAAGAATTTTAACTTAGTATTTAATGATTTTAATATATAGAAATGCAAAGTTCTAAGAGAAATGTGTCAACATTTAAGTTTTTATGACACCAATGAGAAAATAAAACTAATGCCAAAAGATAAAGCTTGCCGACAAGTCGACATCGGTTATTTATATAAAGCAATAAAAGCATCAAATTCCAGCAATTCAATTTTCGTAGTGTGAGGTGTAAGCTCACAAATGATGAATAATCTAAATTTTTATTTAATAATTGTCCATAAACAACCCGCCACTTGTCCCAAAAATCCAACTGTTCCTGAATCTTCATTTCTCTGCTCCCACCCACTTTCTTGCTACTCCCTCCCTGTCTCTCCTGTTTCCCACAAACAAAAGTTTCGATCTTTGTTATCAGGTAATCTTCATTCCTGTGCTACTAGTTGTGTCCAACAAGTGTCTCGTTGATTTATTTTCTGATTAGTTATTTTCAACTGTTTTTTCTTATCTTGGTTGATTTTCAAGTGTATGTGATTTGTTTGAGGTGATCCGATTAAAGGTTGTGGCTTGGCTGCTCTTTTCCTAACTTCTCGACTTAATTTGATGTCGGATCATCAAGAGATCGGATCCCAGATCCTTGTTTTCTCTTTGTTTGTGAAAGCTGTGTGCTTTGAATCAAATGATGGTCAGCTAGTATTCCTTTTTGACCTTTTGGTTGTTCATTTTATACTGATTATAGCTCCATTTTTTTGCTTTCTAATGCATTCTTTTGTCTGTTAGGAACTTAGTTTCGTTTGATCTAGTTTATTGTGATATGTCTTCTTTTTTTTTCGGTTAGGATCTTAGTTTTGTTATTTTGGTTTTGTTAAGGTGTACCATATCAGACATGGCATCTTCGGATAAGCCAGAAATTGTGGATAGAGATGCGAAGGACAAAGAGCGAGATAATAAAGAGGAAGAAAAGGGTGGATTTATGGACAAAGTAAAGGACTTTATTCAAGATATTGGTGAAAAGATTGAAGGGGCTATTGGGTTTGGTAAGCCAACGGCAGATGTTAGTGGGATTCACCTCCCTAAAATTAATCTCGAAAGAGCTGACATTGTAGTTGATGTGCTTATCAAGAACCCTAACCCCATCCCTATCCCTCTTGTTGATATAAACTACCTCATTGAGAGTGATGGAAGAAAATTGGTTTCTGGGTTGATCCCAGATGCTGGAACTATCCAGGCGCATGGCGAGGAGACTGTTAAAATACCAGTTACATTGATCTATGATGACATTAAAAGTACATACGATGATATTAAGCCTGGAAGTATCATTCCTTACAAGATTAAGGTTGAACTTCTTGTTGATGTTCCTGTTATTGGGAGAATAACTATTCCCCTTGAGAAAACCGGAGAGATCCCAATCCCTTACAAGCCTGATATTGATCTTGAGAAAATAAAGTTTGAGAAGTTCTCCTTTGAGGAAACTGTTGCTGTACTTCATTTGAAGCTGGAAAATAAGAATGACTTTGACTTGGGCCTCAATGCTTTGGAATATGAAGTTTGGCTGTCTGATGTGAGCATAGGAGCCGCTGAACTGACCAAGTCAGCTAAAATAGATAAGAATGGGATTAATTATATTGATATTCCCGTCACCTTCAAACCAAAGGAATTTGGTTCTGCTTTGTGGGACATGATTAGAGGAAGAGGTATTGGTTACACTATGAAAGGAAATATTGACGTGGATACACCTTTTGGAGCAATGAAGCTGCCCATCAGCAAGGAAGGTGGCACAACCCGTCTCAAGAAAAACAAAGAGGACGGTGGCGACGAGGACGACGATGATGAGGTATGTTAATCCCATTAACACTCGCTATTCCTTGGGCGAAATGCAAGGAGGAATGGTTGATTGTTCTATTTTTTAGCAACTTGGTGATGTTGATGCAAAGACCATACTTATTTTACTTTCACTTTCTAAGTTTTAAGACTTTAAGCTACTTGTGTTAGTTTGTATGTTATGAGTACAGTATTGATGAATCGCTGCTTGTGATGCTATGTCTGTTGATAAGTTATTAACTCCAGCTTCTGCCGAATTGCTCATTCCACCTAATTTTCTGATAAAATCCAATTGCAACGTGACTGCTCAATTGTTAATTTCGAAAAAGTATCATGATTTTGGTTGAACAAAGTAGAAAACTTATTCTCTCTAATCTTTTCTGAAGTTTTGCCTAATCATCAGTTTTTCTATATTCACTACAGGAGTAGAGAACACTGTGAAGACAAGCTTTTTCCCAATCTTCTGTTGTTCAGTTAAAGCTGCCAGAGGTTCAGCAGAATAATTTATGATCAGGGTTTTTGAAATGAAGAATTCAAAGCTTAGTGCTTAAATTGCAGAACTTGGTATCTTCATGTGCATTTGTGTGTTGTGTGATCAATAGTTGAAGATGGTGCGGTTGTTATATGGTAGCATGCCCAGTTTTACCAGTAGTTATTTACTTATGTATTTCTTTCCCTGGTTGTTAGCACCATGTATTATTCATGTACTCAATTTGTGTTTGTGATTGAAATACCTGCACTTGTGCTTTGTCTTTCCTATATCATTTTGGGATAAAATTGAATGTGTGGAGATGTTGAAGACAAACTTTATATGTTCCAGATAATAGAGTAGAACTGAGCTGCTTTGCTTGCACATAAGCCCCCACTTTTCTTAGAGGCAGAGCTCCTGTGCTCTGTCTAATACGAAATCTTTTAATCCTTAAAGATGCTTAAATATCTTAAAGAACCAGAAAATGAATTTGGATTTAACAGATGTCTTTTGTAAAAATTAAGTGAGACAAATTAGGTGCATCATAAGCTCACTTGACAAATTAAGAGATGAACTTAACAAATAACTTGTTCATAAAAATTGAATTCCTAGCCATATTATATAGGGATAGTAATAAGTTAGGTCTCGTAAGATTTGACGGAGTGTTTGGAAACTTTCGAATTGAATTCATTAACAAATTGGATTAAATTATATTAATGAGATTGAATTGAATTCAATTTACACTGTTTGGAACAAATTCAGTAATATTATAATTGAATTCAATTACATTATTTGGAATACAATCAAAATGAATTCAATTATTTCATATGACATTTTTACACTAATAATTTTATTAAATAATAAACATTCACACTTATATAGAGCAATTTATAAATATCAATTTCATTATAAGTAATATCATAAAAAAGTTTATTATTAAAATAAAAAAATTGATTATAAATAATATTAAGCTGTAAATAATATTAGGGTAGACTGAGCTATAAAGATAATAGAAAATTATTATAATTTGTAAGCTTAAAAATGCAATTTATGCAGCGGCAGTTCTTGTCGTTTCTATTGATGATTTTTGGTCAACTTATTTAGTCAATACAATGAGGAATGTTGCTACATAGGATTTTCTGAAAAAAAAAAATGACATACCCTTTATTGGAAGGACGTGTTAAATTTCTTCTGGACTGGTTGATTGATGGGCAAGGGCAATATTTGGAAACCAATCCATCAACTTGCCCAGACTGTGGGTTGTAATTGAATTCATGTTGACTGTCGGCTGAATTAAATTTATTAAGAGCAGTGGGTTTGAATTACACATATAAATTGATTTCATCTTTATTTTTCTGATCCAAACAAGTGAATTAAATTCAATATTGTCACCTGATTCTAAATAGGTTGTGAGTCCAAATTTGAATTTAAGTTTAAATATTTTAAATTTTAGATCGGAAGTTAAACAAGTTTGAGTTTAAAAGGTTTAATAGTCATTAAAACACTGTGAAAATGATTAGAGATTAAATATAATTAAATAATTTATAATATAATTGGAAAATTTAATCTAGAATAATTAAATTTTACTCTTTCAGGTTGGGCTGACCGAACATTTTTATGAAGCCTAATATTACAAGTAAGGAGTTAGAACTATTCATCTACAGAACCTGGATGGTGGATGTCCGTGGAAAGTGGACATTGGATCCACGATCTGGTCTCTTAACAATGTGGTCCAAGTGCAGGTTGACCCAGATCAGATGTCATCTTCTTTTCCTCGTCAAATCTTATGTGGTGCTCTTTGTCACAAGATTTTTGATTGCATGCCACATTCTCACCATAAAATACTATATAATATACGGTGACGACACAAAAGATATGCTCAGTTTTATGCTAAATATCTCTGCGAATCTTTAATTGCAAACGTTATGCATCACACATCCAGTAGTTGTTGGTATCATCATTCACTTAGGTGATCCTGTGCCCTGAAACAATCATTCGATCCATCTTCCTGATGGAGAAACAACAACAGTGGTCAATGTGGGATGGTTTTCTAAAACCATTGGCCACTGGGTTGGGAGAAACGTCAGGGGCTGGCTTGTGAATGTCATACTCAGTTTGTTTGATTCTGCAGCACCCAAACCAGTTTTGTGTGTGTGTGTGTGTGTGGGTTTCACTTGATTGGTCTAAACTAAGCAGGATTTGCATTTGAATTGACCCTAACCTACCAATTTTTGCCAGCTTCATGCATCTTTTTTTTTTTTTTTCTGAGCAATTTTGCTCCACCTGGAAATTGGTCAGAAATGGCGTGACGGGCATATCTTTTTTCTTCAAAAAAGATGGATGGAATCCGTGTGGAGACAGCCTGTTTATCTTTGCTTTCTACCTTCAATGTTCAATGAACCTAATTGTACACAGTAACTTTACTCTTCTTGCCTTCTTTTTTCCCGGCATATAGAATATAAATTTTACAAGTGGTAAAATGACTTTTATATAGTCAAATTAACTTTTTAAAAATATAATTTTACAAATTTTCAAAGTTACTCTTATTTCTAATTTTATATAAAAGAACAATTATTTATAAATTATGGGTAAAATTACGTACTATCGGCCTTTCTCAAACCCTACTTATTAGTTGAATTTATACTAAATGTTATTGTTGTTGTTTTATAAAAACTCCTCTTATCAAAAAGATAAATTATACGTAACTTAGTCATTACAAATTAATTAATTATATGTTAATGGCATAATTATTCAATTCAAATTTTAAATTAATTAAACTTAGTTTAAACTAATAATTTAAAATAATCTTAATAAATTATTAGTTTAAATTGGACATATTTAGTTCTTTTCAATTTTAGGTAGTAGATTAAATTATTATATTAATAATATTTGATTAATTCATATATAATGTTCTCCTGAACCACCAAAAATAGGAACTAGCAAAATGGAAAAACAGTAGAGAGAGGGGAAGAAGATAAGCAAGAAATCAATTCGAGGTGAATATATTTTATTATTATTATTAGTTAATAAAATATTATATATATATATATATATATATAAATCGATGTTAAGATCTTTACAATATTATTGAATAATCTAAAGATTTCTCAAGTCTAATAGATAATTTCTACAATAAGCCAAAAATTAGAATCATCCCATCTCCCGAAACCTAAAAATGAAGTTCCTTTTCTCTTTTTTAATATTAAAAGGAAAGTTTACCGATACAAATTACACTGCTAATTTAGAAAAGCAGATCTTTACATATCTTATAAAATGATAAAGTGACATCCAACAGGTGTAATATTAAAATAAATGATTCTTAAATCAAAATGTCCTACATAATTAGCGAGTCAGTCGATACATCTGTTGTTCTTTCGATAAATATATTAATATACAACAGTTCAATTTTAAATAAATAATTCGTTTATTTCTATGACTATAGAATTGAGAGCCATTGATCGGTTAATCGAGAAAGACAAGATATTGTTCATCGTTATAGAATCCACTTCGAGTTTGACCCGGTGATAATCCAGATTTTGCATGTTCCATCTATATTTAATTTTATCCACTCAAAAAAAAGATTTACACCATCTGATAAGTTGCTCTTATTGAAGGCCTTGACCAGCATCAGCTTTGCTTTGCGAAACAGCTTACTCGCGGAAGAATCGACCAATTAATCTAAGATGAGGAAACAATAGTGTGATTTTGTCATCCGTACCTGTAAAAGATGCGGTTAAAAGTTAACGGAGACATGTTCGTACAGGAAGAATCTATGCCAGGAGCTTGACAGGAAACGACATTGCTCTGAACCAATAACCTTAGTTTCTTGGAAGTTTCCTGAAAAGAAAGGATCTTTCTTTAGCAGATGACCTTACTCTTTAAACATAATTGGTTTTATTATGTGTAAGTATGAAGAACATGAACATGAACATGGCAAACTGGACAAAGGTTTGGTTTTGGGTTAGGGTTAGGGTTAGGGTTAGGGTTAGGGTGGTTGAAAACACTGACCGACCCTACAAGCAAATTGACAGGCTTCAACTTGTTAAGTACATCCAAACCTTGTCTCCCTTTATCCCTCCCACAAGTCTCAATCAAAACCAAACCAAAACCATTTGCGCACATAGTTCTTCTGTGGTTCCAGTACAGACTACCAAATTTCCTAATGCTTCTCTCTAGCTTGCTTCTTCCAATTTTGCCATCTTACTTCATTCACTTATTCTTCAAGTATATGAGATCCCTTATTATTATATTAAACTAGTAAATACATACTGCTTAAATGTCCAGTGATAATTTAGAGACTTATAATGCTCAATTATTTTTAAATTAAAAAGTATGTTTTATATTATTAGAAATACATAATTTGAAGACGTGTAAGTCAATTTGTTTTTACACAAAAGAAAGAAAATTTAGGATGACAAATCGAGATTTTATTCATATTATTAGAAATTGTATAATTGTCATTTCGCACCAGCATGACAGAATACTGTTGTTGTCTATTATCAATGTAACAGAGTTTGATTTAGGAATTTAAATACCACTAACACAATACGATTACCTTCCATATTCCACAAAATTTCCCACGTTCATTTACCACCAAAGTAGTTTTGAGGATGAAAAGTAAACTACGAAAAAGAAAAAGGAAACAAAGAACAAGATTCTAATCCCAACTTGCGATAGTTTAAAATGTTGAATACATGAACATGGATAGGTAGTTTCTGTATTTGGGCAAATCTTGAACGTGAAGATGAATGCGAAGACTGGAGGGACGAGGAGCGTGGATGGAGCGCGGAAGCAGCCCCACACCCGAATATTATATTCATTCAAATATAAAACAATGTTTGTACGAGGAAGATGGAAGGAAGAAGCAGCAAGTTGCATGGGCATGGAGATGGAGACATGAAAGAGAAGAGAAGAGGTGTTTGAATGAATGTTGATGCATTGAACTGGATTGAGTTACGGCATTTACATTTAAGGACTGCCACATGCCATATGACTAATCCCATCACTCTCATCACCACCTTCGTCTCCATTTCAATAGTCCACTTGCCTAGCCAGCTCTTTACCTTACCAACTCCTGCTTTTAGTTTCTATGTTTCTTAGATCCCTTGTCTAACTTGTAACATTGAGTGATGAAACAGAAATAACATAAAACTCCATTTAGTCGAAACTTCTCATTGACTTTAATGTATTTGTGCACCTTTGACCTTTGTATTATAAATGAGATTAGAAGATTATAAAATATGAAAAAGAGCATGTCATTTTCACATGGAAAGAATCATCAAAAACCCATTTCAAAACTTAAAAAAAAAAGACTAAGTTTGTTTGGACTTCCAGTACACAGTGCAAAATTCTCAAGCTTCAAAAGTCAGTAAAACTTAACAGGAAGACAAAGAGAGGGTCCATCCACTAGCACCTGTAATGTATGTTAATATAGAGGGGGAGAAGGGTCCCATTTAATAATAACTTATTTCTAGACAAGGGAGGCCAGGGTGGTGAACCTTGTGGGGAGACACAGAGCCTTCATTTTCCAAACCTGTCAACTTGCATGTCAGAAACCCACTTGAGTAATCAAAGTTCATTGAACCCAACCCTATGAATCATCAAAATCAAATAAAGAAAAAGAGTAATGAAATGAATCATAATAATAACAAGAAGAAAAGAATCAAAATTCATTTCCCTATTCCATAAACAGGCACCCTCTTTCTTTTCACCTCTCCCCCACACATCTCCTCTCCATCTTTTATTTGTCCTTTTTTGTCAATCTTCTGTTCTGCTCTTCAATTTTTTAGAACTTTAAAACGGACAGAATCTCTCCAAGAGATGGTATATCTTTGAGACGTAAAGATTGCATAGTGGTGCATTCTCTTCTTGGACCTCCAGCTCCATCAACAGAGAACACAATCTTTTGTTCATTACAGGTTAGAACTCATCACCCTCAATCTCTCTTCCCCTTCTCTCCTTTCTTCGTGGCCTATCTTTTCCTTTTCTGTTCTTCTTGTACTTGCTTTCTTTTCTTGCAAGTTTAAGTTTTGACAGAAGGTAAAAGTCGGGTCTTTTGTTGCAAGTTCAGATTTTTTATAAAAGACAGAAACTCTTCTGATGTTTTAGGTTTCTGGGTATTGTTAGTCTGCCTTTTGTGACCTAAACTTTATTGCTTTTCTTTCTTGTGATTTCTTTTTCCGTAACAACATTGGGTAAGACTCATCACTTGATAAGAAAGGTTGGAGAGAACCAATCTATCGTATGTTTCTCATAAGTTGTGGTTTACGATGAGATGAAGGAGGCCTGTGGGTTTTGATTCACGTTTCCTGTGCTGTCCTTGCTCATCCTTTGTTGTACTCTTTTGTTTTATCTTTCTACAATTCTTTTTCTTATTTTATTTCGAACAGCTTAATCTGATCTGTTGTTATGTGGAATGCAGTTGGGCTATTTGGGACGACTTGTTTTGGTTCTGAGTTATTCAGAAACAGGCAGTAGATGAAGATTGTTGCAGACTAGAAGATAGAAGAGTCTCTTGATGTCATATCACATGCTTCTCGTAAAGTTGGAATTTAATATGGTTCACATTTCTAGATATTGAAGCACGGAATCATCAAAGAATCTTTTGCATTTGGATTTTGATAGAATCGGAGTTTTGGGCATTTGCGTTTTCTTCAAGGCGAATAAGCTACTACATCCCGTTTCCTAGAGGTTGTGTTTTGAGTTACACAAAGGTTATAAAGTCTCTGGTTGATATTTGCATTTCAAGACTGCTCATTTAATCTGCACCTGCACTTGCTAAAAACCGCATTTCAACTTCCTGATTGAAGAAACGGGATTCTTGATCTGTTGCAAGAATTTGTTGGGTTTTGGAGTCATACGCCTGAAAGTTCATCGATCTGATCTGGGGTGTTGAAAAGTTTTCAACTTGGTGGAGTTTTAGATGAATTCAAGACACACTGAGGCAAATAAGAGCGTTCCAAGAGGTATAATTAATCTCCAAGATCGATATTCTGGTAGCATTATGGATGTAAGAACAAGAAAGGTCACTGCGGCTACTGCCCCGGTACCTCCTCCTAATCATTCAGCTAGAGTAGAGAAAAAGAAAGGAGAGTATCATCTTCAGCGTTCATTTTCACAAGGTAGCTCCAGGAGGTTGTTGCCTGCAAGCTACTTCAGTTTGGAGTCATTACTTTTGCTCATATGCTTAACTGCATCTCTGTTAATCCTTCCTTTGATACTGCCGCCATTACCGCCACCGCCATTTTTGTTACTTCTGCTTCCAATAGGCATCTTAGTTGTGCTTATGATCTTAGCATTTATGCCAGGTAATGCAAGAGATCTAACGTATACATATATGTAAAATGTATTTGGAAAAACAAATCGCCAACCAGTTTGCCCTTATATACGATTTTTGTAATTCTCTGCTGTCAAGTTTGAAAGGGAAAAATAGAAAACTGTTCTTTAATTTCATACTTGCATACAAATTGATCTATTTGGTGCAAAGGGTAAAGAATGATTGTGTACATGAACATGGTGGCTTTCTTTTTTTCATCAACAGATCAGCCGCAACAATCTCCAGTTAATTTCCATGTGATGATGATACCAGACAATCTTTTTTGATGCCCTTACATATGTCTTTTTATGATCTTTACAGCTGTTGTTGTTGGATCCAATGGCTAAGAGTGTTGCCGTTGTTAACCTGAGATTATAGTCAATTTAAAACGGTTCACCAGATAAAGAGAGTTTGCCAGTGGTTCTGATGTTGGATCGCATTAGATAGATATTTCTTCAAAGACGGACGGATTTCCATTAGAGAAGAGCTGTGATTACATGAACAGAACTAATGTAGCAACTTTCAATGAAGCCTTGATTGTAATTAAGAAACTGAGAAAGGAATAACAAATAGGTACTGGCATCTCTCATCTGAGTTAACGTTCAGGGATAAGAAAAGTGGATTAAATTAGTGTCGGTTGTTATCTGATCGGAAGGAATTACAAAAGAACATGACGACTGACATGTCGCAATAGCACAGATTATTCTACTGAAATCACAATGTAACCATGATTTCGTCACTTCCATCGTTTGACAGCCTCACAAGATAAGACTGGTTCATTATTACTTTAACAATGCGTTGATCTACTACACCACAAATGGTAGCAATGCAAATTGCAAAGCAACCCCCTTTAACAATATGAAAAAAGAAAGCTGAAATGATGATATATCTATATTGTCTATGGCCGTAGTGCAGCTGAGATCTTTCCAATTTCAGATAGACCAAATAAAAATTCAGTCCTGGAGGCAACATTTCCAAGACGCTAATTATACTATACATAGGAGATTGTTCTCTTTTATTGAGAATAATTTCCTAGATCCACGCCATTAGATCAAGATAGAGAAATAGGCTGCTGGTCAAACTGGCATGTGAAACACAATTGTTTTATGAGTTATGACTTCCAAAACTACGTTTCCTGATGGCTTTAACGATATTTCAAGCCCACCAGCCAGCCATCACACAAAGGCCAACACGGTAAATATTCAAGATCTTAGGTTCTAAGACTGGTTCTCATAATAAAATATAAAAAAAGTTCGATTTAGTCGGATCAAACTTGCCAAATTCATTTAAGATTGCTACAGCAAACATAGGAGAGAAGAAATAGTAAGCAGTAGGTAGGTGATCATGCTACAGCTAGCTAATATACAATGCCATCACATATGAACCCTTTGTTTGTTACAGTAGTTGTTCTCAGTTTTGATGCACACCCACTAAGGAAACGGATGATACATGATAAAGTTACTGCAGAGAACTTGGACTTTAGCCAACCATATTAAGGAACATAATTAGAAAATGTCATCTTAGCAAGAGTTGGTATACTGTATTTGTATGGCATATGTGGGAGATATAGGAGAAAACTGAGGTGAAAATCCGCAACCTAATTTTCTAGCCAGCAATGTGACTGGGGGCATGGACCAAAAATGGAGGAAGGTGATGCTCCAAAATACCCAAGAGATCTCTTCCCCGGCTCACATCTTCCAGTTCCATGGACACGCCTCCAAGCCTTCTCACAGCTTCAACAAGCTGCCCCCTTAGCCTTTGCGAAAATAAACTACCACCAGCAGTAACACATTCTCTATACAGTGGCAGGTAAGCAATGGCCACCTTGAGAGGGCCAGGCAGATCCCTTAAGCTTATAGGAGATCCACCCCATTTCAAAATCCTCATCAAGTTCATGTAATGTACTTGTCCTTGCCTTACTCCATCCAAGAATGCTGCCACCGACCAGTGCTCTTGCAGAAATGCCTTCAGCTTAGGGGCAATAGCCTCGTCATCAGACCTGGCGATGCTATCTGCTACGGAATAAGTAGCTCCAGGGTCACCCAGGAAGTCAGATCGCAGAAGAAACACCACACCTTCCAGAGACCTACCACTTCTCTCACCAGCAGCCTTGAGAATTTCTATGCTGAGTGCTGCCAGAACATGTTGAGGAACACGAGGGAGGAGATAAGCAGCAACTTCAACTTGGCTACTGGAAGTGGCAGTAGTAAGTGCAAGGCAAAGTTCCATGTCACGGCAACCCCTTTTTACAAACCATTGGACAACCTGCATACAACCCCTTTCTGCTGCTCTCATCAAAGGACCCAAGAAACCCACGGCATTGCCCTCTTCCACTAGACATTCCATTGTACCAATTTTACAGTAATGTGAAGCAAAACCCAGAGCTAGATCAACATCAACATCCAAGCTGTTCCTTTGAGCAATCTATACAGAAAACAAACACAAAGAGGGTAAGCCTTAGAGAAACCGGTAAAGTTACTCTTTTGTGATCAGGTTCGAATCACGAAAATAGCACCCAAATTTGAATGAACACAAAAGTGTGGAAATGTCAGATAATAAAATTATATGTACTTAATCAGCTATTCTGCAGAATCAGATGTAGTTTGCAGGATCAGAAGGAGGGGGGGGGAAATGGCAGATGTGTAATCGGTATACTGTATGCCACATTCACAATATAACAGAGTGACTCAATTGAGCCACGAATGCAAATCCCACATGCCATGAGATATTGAATGGTTTACAGGTAGAGAACACCTTTAGATATGCAAATTCATGACACCTTATTGTTTTGTAGGCATTTCTCTTATCATTCTTGATGTTAATCAACCCACATGAATAATACATCAAGGCACTGTTCCAAAAGTAGATACTTATACAGCTGCCTGACGAGTGATAACTAGCCCATCGACAGCCCTGTGGAGGGCTTTACACAGGAAATCCAGAGAGAGAATATGCTATAAGTCAAACAAAGGGAAGCATCCTTAAAACGTCTACCAATAAAGAAATAATAAAGCATATGATAGTTAAGTGTTTCCTGAAAAATATGCAGGAGAAAGCTATACACAGTATATATCAACACATAAGATATTCGAAGGATAGACCCATAAAAATTAAATTCTGAAGTAAAACGTACTGCTTAGTCCATCAAGCAGTCATGAGGAAAATATCTTTTTCATCAATCAACAAGCAAAGCATCCTAGTTATTGTACAAATTGGTCCTTCAATCTCAACTATTAAGCTTGCTAATCATCTATCATGTTATATGTTCAAGTGATTAACAGAAAAGGATTTCTCACAAATAGCTCATGTTTCTTAATGTTACACCACTCTGTTCTTTCAAGAATTCTTTCCCAGATGGAAAAACACCATCTATTACCACAGCCTCTAAACACAAGGAATTACAAGCATCGGGGTGGAATTAAAAACCATTAAAAGCTTTTAAATACAGTTAATCAGTCTTGGTCATGGTATTTCCCTTCCTCGTTAGCTCCCTAGAATCATGCAGGGCAATCAAATCTAAGAAGCAGTAGGAAGCACCAATCTTGCATCTCCTTCACAGGCCCAACTGTCTACCAAATTGCCAACATTTGCAACTAATGATGCAAGAATTCCTTTCCTAGTTTCAAGTGCTGCAAGACATTCATTTATTGGTAGGAATGCAAGTGAGTGTATTGTTGTTCTGGTAAGACACCTTGAACATTACCTGCAACAAGATCCGCACCAGCTCTGTACTTCCAAAACGAGAAGCTTCAAGGAAACATTGATTAACATTGTCAGCACCACCTTCAACCAACATACCCAGCAATCCTTGTATTGCAGTAGCAGATATTCCAGACGCCCAGCCAGGGTCGAAAGAACTGGAAAATAGAGTAAGAGGGAAACATGCTGCATCAAATGCCTCAGTAAAATCCTTCCCTGTAAGTTGATTGCCAGCAAGATCAAGATACGTCTTGAATGCAGATAACTGGAGTTGAATCTCTACATCTGAGTTATGACTCACTCTACCCCTCTTCCCCTCACAACGTGAGTGGAAACCTATACATTTTAGAGCCCATTCAGTAAACTTTTGAACCTTGGCACCAGCTTCTGCCTTCAAGACCTCATCCCCATTGCACTCTTGCAGACGCTCATGCAACCTGGTTAGATATAAAAGGCAACAAAGAAATTACTCAATAGCATTCTGAGAAACCAAATTAGAGTCATCCTATAAACAATCTGCTACTGCAGCCATTCATTTTTCTTCTTTTATTAATACATTTAAGTGCAGAGAGAGCAAATATGCAATATCCTGCAATTTGGATAATCAATGGTAACTTCTGATCCTCTGCACTCCTGATTGGTATCTCATCCCAAGGCTTCTCAAGCATTGATATTACTTATAAGGACTGATCAAAGAATAGATAAATTCACACCTCAAGAGGTGAAAATATTTTTTTAAAATATTTTTAAAACATGGAAGCAACATTTAAATCACATAAATGTTGAAATCTAGCATCACAGTTTGAGGAAAACCCAAATTGTTACTTTTGCTTCATCAAAAGTAACTCAAAACTAAGGGAGGACAAAAACAATATCAACAAAGAGAAAAACAAGGATGTCTGAACAAACAAGCACACGTAGCAAAAATACAAGTAATGAACACATAGAAGCAGCAACATTACAACTGGTGAACTCATAGGGGCGGGGCATCTGAAAACGATCCTTACACCTTATGAGGATCAAAGAAATATATGATCTTCTGTTCCATATATGTGAAAAAATACATTTTAAAACCATAAGGAAAATTTTTCTGTGAAAATAGTTATCCCGTGCCCTCTGTTTCTACAAACAAATTAAAAGTACCAAGCACTTCTACTATCTAACACTAATGACTGCTTTATATTTTAGCTACATATAAAGCTCCAATTACAAACACAAATCAAGACCGATCACCGATCACCGATCACCAAAAAATACTTCACAACAATTAGTTATGAGGAAACCTAACAGCCAAATTGAAGATAATATCAGTGATTGACATTAATATAGATATCAACGATTTCATCCAGTTTACCTTGTTACAAACTGGAAACAAATAAATCAAAGAAAAGTATTTAAGAGGGCAAAATCGAAAAGGAGCATCTCTCAACAGACAGGAGGAAAAGCACAAAAAGTACAAGAGCATGTCTATGAACGTCAGAAGCTTGTAATCGGCAGAAGTTGACAAGTTTTAAAACAAAAGTGCAACTGGTGTTTAATGTTTTTATAGTTTCACAGACTAACTGTCAAGACATATGGAGAATCGTCAATTCAAGTATGTGCCTTATTTGAAGAAGTGTCAAATGTGTGGACAAAAATCAACCACAAAAAAGCATGATCACCAAAAAGGGTAACTAATGTAATCCCACGTGTCAATGGATATAGTTAAGAACTGAGTAAAGGAGGAAATATCAATACAGTAACAGACAACGATCATGTCAACTACTTATTAGTAAACTGCTAGATTTGGTTCTACAAATACAAGCAATAACTGCGACATCAAACTGAAAATTCACAAAGATATGTTACAGCTACCCAAGCGCACCCTAACTTTGCATGCATCCATATAAACACGTGCAGGCTTTACACAAATTTTCACATGTTTCCACGGCCATACTCATGCTTCTGAAGGAAAGCAACTTAAATAAGAATACAAAGCATCTAGATCTATCTAATCTTGAGATTGCGAATTCTTTTTTTCTGTTTCCCTTTCTCACAATTACATACCTTTGGGCCATTACTGTCACTGTGTCTGAAAGACTCATTGTTCGACTCTGGCATGCTGAAACACATGAGGCAAGAAAGGAAGTCCTAAGTGCAGCTCTAGTGAAGTCATAAGCACCATTGGCGACAATCTTCTTAATCAATCCAGTGATTCCATGAAGCTCTTGATGTGTACTCAAAAACCAGATAGAGTCCAGTGTGATGCACAAGGCATCATTAAGGGTCTGTCTATCTGCCAAAAGTATTAAGTTTTCAGCAAAATCCCAATCATGAGAACTCACTGCTCCCTGAAACAATCGACCTAGCTCAATCCTGTCTTGTCTACTGAGCCTCTTCTCGTGGCCGGCATTCTCCTTCTTCCCAGTGCCAGTCTCAATCCCAACCAGTTGCGATTTAAGCTTCTTGATACTACAACTACAAACATCAGATCTTCTTGTTTCTTCACTTATAAAATGTGCTTCTCTTGACAATACATCACTTCCCTCACCTTTTTCAGGAGTAAAACACTGATCCACGTTACTTGCCTTTCCAATTTCATTTTCTTCTGTTTCCATTTCTGCAGAGAAAGATTCTTCAGCATTTATCTCATTCCCAATATGCATACCCGCATCATCTAAAAGTGCCATATCATTTTCCATTCTTCCTCAATCTTCAACCACACCACTTAACCAAACCAAAGGTATTATAATCAAGCAGCACTAGAACAAGGATACATGGTTTCAAAAAGCCATAACTGAAAGCACCTTTTGCTGTAAATACTGAGAATTTTCTCCACCAAAACCTCAACTGCTATAAACAAATTCTTTATGACTAAATATACGCCACACAACCTTCTCCAATCCAGATAACAAACAAAACAGCAATGATGGGATATAAAGGAGAACAAGAGCAGCCGATAAAAACTCTTTATATCAAGGATATTTTAGGTGCAGAACCAAAATTTGCATCTCGGCCTCGTCAAAGGTCATAGAAATAATCTGAAAAAAGCCACGAACAGCCGAAACGCAAACCCAATTGTCACCCAGAAACGAAACCCTAGAAAGCAGAAACCTTTTTGTCACCAATCAACCAAAAAGTATCTAGGTCCAAACCATAAAACACAAAAAACCCATTTGCATCAAGACTCAGGTGTAGTGATGGACATATAACCATGTAGCTAATTCAGATAAATTGGAAAAAAAAAACCAAACTAAAATGAAGAAAAGCACATATCTTTTTAAGGAAATGAACCACCAAACTGTGTGTCCACTAAAGGGTGATGATAGAGGCGTTCGTAAAGCGAGAAAAGAAAAGGAAAGAGAAAGAGCAAAAGAAAGAAAGAATCTAGGGACAGAGCAGATACAGTAATTAGCAACCAAAAAAAAAAAGAGAAGAAAAAAGGAAGAGAGAGAAAGAGGGCAAACCTCAATTGCAAATAAATTGAGAAGTAAGGTAGAGAGAGAAACCCTCTGCCTCTTCTATACTATTATCAGTTTATGCTTTGGGGCACATCACATGGTTCTCCTTTTCCATATGTAATCTAATGCAACTCAATAAAAAATAACCATATCTATGAATTAATTTATATTTAAGCAAAAACTTCATTTTTTAGATAATTGAATCGCTCATAAAGGATCATTAATTATACGTATTTTTATTGTCAAAAAATTATTTCGATAATTCAAATACGTGACTTGCAGATTAAAAATAACTTTATCAGTTACTCAAATATTCGATCTTAATTTTATTAAAATGAGAGATGTTAAGATCTTATCTAATAAATAAATTTTATTTAGACTATTGATTGAAAATATGCTATAAAGTAATAAAATTAAGAACTTATCTAATAAATAAAATTTTATTTGAACAATTTATTGAAAATATGCTATATAAAGTAATAAAATGAAAGGTAGCAATTAATCAGTTTTTAATAAAAGAAAACTAAATAATAATAATAATAGATGAAGGGAGGAGAGAGGAGGAGAAAGAAGGCAACTTTACTTTTAAGTTAACTGACTGAACTCAGAAGTCTATGGGCACATGAAAGTGAGAGTCGTCACTAAAAAATGAGAATAGTGAGGAAGTGGGGCCTCATGCTCATCTCATGTATTGTTACAATCATTACATATACGCATACAATACACACTCCTCCTCTGTGCTGTCCGTTTCTCCTCCTCTGATTCTGTTTATTTAATTTGTTTTTGGTTACAACACACATCCATTCATTGGACACCTGTGTCCGCCTAAAGACAGAACAATTACAAAGATTGCATTAAATTAATATCTCTGAATTTACAAAAGTGTACAAGTAACTCTGTGTAACATTATGTACGGAATGGTCATTTTCAATATATTAAAAAAAACGCATATTGTCCTTTTTATTCAAGGGGCGGAAATCATTTTCATGTGGGAGGTGACCGGTCGAAAATGGGAAGCTTAATGCACATGGCACTCTCAAGAACTCACGCTCTCTCACCACTCTCTACGTCGTCCGTGATTGCCCTTAAGCCCCAGCTCTTTGGCGACAGCTTCCTAGGCATCTGGGCGATACAAAGTTCTTTCTTTTTCACGTGACTGATTGGGTTACTTCTAACCTTCTGGTTTCGTCTCACATCACTCACGGCCCGTGGGCTACCATTTTTGGAGTGACCTGTTAGATGTTTTGGACCTGAAAAAACAAGAACCTTTTTTATGATGACTTTTTGATCCAAACCACCGGATCTCTGGGTTAAACTCAACACAGATAGAGCTTATCAGCTCAGATCGTCCATTGCTTCTTCAGGGGGTCTTATTCGTGATTGCACCGGTCACTAGTACGGTAGTTTTATCCAACATATTGGCAGTACCTCCTCGCAAATTGTTGAACTATGGGGCCTTCACTCTGGACTCTCTCTGGCTTGAGAGTTGGGGTATCGACGAGTCATTGTCGAAACCAACTCCTTAGAAGTGATTAATCTTCTTTCATCCTCCCGGCCTAATTGTACTGAAACTTTTTCTTTGTTGACAAGTACCAAGGAATTACTCAGTCGAGATTGGAAAGTTTAGATCCAACACATGCTCCGAGAAGGAAACCAGTGTGTAGATTTCTTGGCCGCCCTCGTTGTTCGCACCGACCCAGGGATGCATTATCTCCCTGCACCTCCCATGTCCCTTATGGAGCTCTTCTTGCGGGATCAGCAGGGTGTTCAGTACCCACGTGCTAGCGGCTAATTAGTTTTATTTGTTGTGTGTTTTCCTTTGTATTAAAAAAAAAGGTCGAATCGACTCCACCTAGGTTATCTCCGGACAAATTACGGTTTGGTCTCGTTTAACTTATCAAAAAAGTGATCAAATATTTGGTGCACACAAAAAACTACCACATTGAATAAACTCTTGCACGGTCATTGACAGAACTCGAACCTCTTGCACTCAACTTCTTTTTTAATAGCCAATTGAGTTATCCATCCCTCAGTTACTCATTGGTTGTAATTTTTAAAGAAATAAAACATAATTGGTAATAGATATTTATAAAATAGATAAAGATTAAATAAAATAAAAGAATTAAAAGTATGATTAAAAATATTATTATTTTAGAAATTCCAAAAAAAAAATTTAGTTGTTAAAATTTTAAAGTTTAATTGAAAAAGTAGATTAGCAAATGAAAATTAATTATTTTATTTTAGTTTATAAGAACTTATTAATTTATAAAAATTAACTAATTAATTAATAAATTGATCAATTATTTATAACAAGAGTTATTAAAGTACGTTGAATCAAAAATTAAAATCGAACAAAAAAATTAGATAGTTCAAAATTTTTATATTTGAGCAGTTAGTTCAAAATTTTACATTTGAACTGATTTGAATTGATTGAATTTTTAATTGTTGTTTATTTTAAATAGTTATGGTTTTCTACGTAAAGATGCCATAAATTATTTATGCTTTTCAATGTGAAATTACTATAATTATACTTTTTAAAACACAAATTACAAAAAAATTAAGATAGAAAATCTTGTAAAATTACCCTTCCTCCTTTAAAAATTGGCTTTGTGACATAATCTGTGGAATAAATCTTTTTTAGACATTCAGTTTTTTAGTGAAGTTATAATAAATAAAATATCAAGTGAAAAGTTTCATTTCCGTAATTGAAATTTGTAATTTATAATTAAAAAGTTGTATTGAGTGATCATACATTTATTAACTCAAATATCTTAAATTACAAGTATTTTATCATTACCACATAGGGTAGCAAATGTGGGTCAATCTGTTAGGCCCGACACAAGTCAACCTAACTTTGCCTTGGGTTGATTCGATCATAGGTCGGGGCTGTGTTGGGTCTGGCCTAAATAATTGAACAGGAAGATACAAAATGATATCAAATTTTAATTAAAAAAAACATAAATCAAACGAGTCCAACCAGCTTGCCCATGGCTCATCAAGCTTGGGTTTGGGCCATGGGTCGGTCAGCCCGTGATCAGGCAAGACCACGGGTAGGACAACCTGGTCTGGCCTATTGCTATCTCTATTAATAAACCCTAGATTCAATTGTCTTAAAAATAAAGCATGACTAAAATAGTTTAAAGACTCTGTAAGGACTAGGAAGAGAAGGAATAGGGAATGACAATTGGATCTAACCTCGGTCTGGCCTAGCCAGCTCTAAGTCAACGGACTAGGCTGAGTTTACTGGACCTTGGGCTTGTGTTTTAAACAATTGGGTCTCAAGTTAGGCTAAGGCTCGGAGTACCAAGGCTCGACTTAACTTGATTTAAGGCTCAAATTTTAAAATGATATTTCAAATTAAAAAAAAAATTGGTCGAGTCAATTGTAGCTTGAGCTCAAACTCGGGCCACCTCTAGCCTAGTTAGGTTCAAGCTCTAACTCGGGCTCGGACATATTACCATCCCCTAGTAGGGGTAAGTGTTAGCCCAATTGTAAACACTATTTCTTGGGTTACTTACGAACATCTACTGCTTCGGCCTTGTATACTGAAATTTTCTTCTTCTTTCTACGGACAAATCAATACTTTAAAAACTATGGATCATAACTCGATTAAATTCCTAATCTATTACATTTTAGAAATGATTAACACAATATTCCTGACTTTTTAATTGTTTTAGAGTTATTATCATAACAATCAAAATTACCAAATAATTAGGATTTGATATAAGCTGATCTTTCACTTTTTAGATCTTTCACTTTCTTCATCACACGACATTCTTATTCTTGTAACAGAATGTTACTTTAGCTTAATTCGGACACGTATATGAGAGTTGGTCGAGATTCATAAGCATAAAACAGTTTTACTGAGTTTTCGAATCTCTTAAGTATTGGAAAATGATATCAGCATCCATATTACTACTTGTCACAAAGATCATAAATTTGTAGATTGAGAATCTACTAAAGAATATTATATGTCGACACATACATCAACTTTCGTAATAGCTATGGACGTCTCTTTAAGTATTAGTAATTATTTTAACCGTCAAGGTAGATATAGCAGTTTAATTTTTAAAATAATTAAAAAGAAGAATAGAAGAAAGATAACAAAGGATTCTACACGAATTCTTCTTTTAAGTTGTGAAGAAAATAAAATAATTTGATAGTGTAATTATGAATTCAACAATTTAAACTTTTTTATTAACTTGCATTCAAACTTTAAATAAAAATAAGAGTAAATTACTCAAAAAATCTAAAACTTATCTCAATTTTACAATACCAACCTAAATTTTAAAAATTGTGTTAAAATATCTAAACTTTCAATTTGTGGTGCATTAATAGCACTGACGTGGTACATCACGTCAATTTTTTGTATGTGCCACATAAGTGTCACATGTACAATATTTTCTAACTAATTAATATTTATTTTATTAAATCCTAAAACATAAACATAATTTTGCTAAATACTCAAAACCAAATTGGGTGTGAAGTTATTTGGTATTTTTTCGGCTAGGTTCATCATCGATTGTGGAGCTTCAATTGCAATTGCTTCAACCCTAGTTCTTTTGTTACTTCCCTTCTCATCATTGCTCCGGTATGTTTATTGCAATTGTGATTGCTCGTTCTTCCCCGATACTTTTTTTTTTGTTTTTGCTTCCTTCCCTATTCTGTCATGCTCCACTTCCAATTCCAATAGCCTAGTTGTGAAGTCATTGCATCTATTTTCATTTGTGTTTTAATAACTTTCCAAACAAAAAAAGCATTTCCCTGCTCTATTTTCCCACCCTCTTTCCCGTTATAAATTGTAATGAATTTTGATGTGTAATTAACTTATGGTTTTGGCTTCTTATTGATACGAACAAGGCCAAGATAAGGCAATGAGATCTTTTGCATGTGCCAATTGGATTAATAATCCGAGCTTATGCTAAGAGAATTAAGGAGTTAATGGTAATACGGATCCTTCACATACGGGTTATGCTCCAAGCCCACCAGCCCAAGTCCAACCTAAATGAAGATTAAGATTAGAACATAAGTTCAAAATGTAAACAGATCCTCATCTGATATACATAGGAGATTAGATAAGATAGGATATTAGATAAGATGTTTTGTATTCAAATATACTAATATATATGTATATAAACAGATGTGCTATATGAATAAAGTAGCAATTCAAATTCCCAAATCATTCTACCTTTTATAAATGGCAGGGTTGAGAGATTCAAATGAACAGTTCAAATGTCGAACTAGAGAAGGAGATGTCCCGTTACCTCAATTGAACCATTATAGCAAGTGTGGACCAAGAGTTGGAATAAATTTGGCAAAAATCGAGGTCCAAAGAAAAATTATCCAAAAAATTATTCCTTCGACAAGTTTGGCAAAAGAATCGAGCTTCAAAGGAAATTATCCTAAATACTGATGTTTGAATTAATTTTCCTATTTAGTCTTTAGAGTATTTTCTTAATTAATTATTTTCATTAATTTACCCTATGTGGCTAGGCATACTCCTATACTATAAATACCCTTTTTCATTATAAAGGAAGACACTTCTCTTTTGATTAGAAATTGAAACAATTCTCCTGTGAGTTTGTGAGTTTATTGCTCTCAAGTCTTATGTTCAATTTTCGAACACTTCCGAACTTATCAAAGACATGATCATCCTTTGTGGCATTCAACTCTCGAGAGTTCTTCATACTGCATCTTTCCGAGTCCAAGGTTTCATATACCTTAAGTTCTCAAGTTGTGTTTGCTGAATCTTACAGATTTTCGATCTATCTACTGCACATTAGCTTTTTTGGGAATATTAATCTGTTTATTTTTTCGCTTCACTTATTATGGGAACTCAAACTAAAGCATTACTTTGTGCTATCAATTTTGAAAAACTTTGAAAAAGTAGCATTACTTTGTTTAAATTTTTATTTAAACAATTTATTGAAAAAATGCTATATAAAGTAATAAAATTAAAAGTAGCAATTAATCAATTTTTTAATAAAAGAAAACTAAATAATAATAATAGATGAGGAAGGAGACAGGACCAGGAGAGAGGAGAAGAAAGTAACATTACTTTTAAGTTAACTGACTGAACTCAGAACTCTGTGGGCATGACGCAACTAGTCAATTTTTGATGCTCACTTCCATTGACCTTCGCTACTAATGTTTTCATTTTGTCTTATGTAGATCAAATCCGCAAATCTACCGAGTGACGAAGCAAAACTGACCTCGGATTTTGCCCCCGACAAGAGCACCTCCTCAACTGGAGCAAACAGCCTCCTGGATGAGTCAAGCTAAACACGGATAGAGTAAGCAATCGCTCCCACTTCTCGACTATAACAGGGGGACTCTTACGAGATAGCAATGGTAATTAGCTTGGAGGATTCACCCAGAACCTTGGTTAGTGCGCTCCGCTGACTGCCGAATTTTGGGATGTTTTTACAAGACTCTCGCTTGCCTGGCGCCTGGGCTTCTGACGCATAGAACTGGAAGTGAACTCCCTCGAGATTCACAGGATCCTCTCTTCGTCGGACATCCGTCCCATAGTGCTCAGGACATCCATAAGCTTTTCACACGGAATTGGATTGTTGCTTATCGACATGTCTACCGTAAGAGTAATAGATGTGCAGACTGACTCACCACTCAAGCTGATCAGTCCAACTATGGTGTTATATTTTTTGTTAATCACCTCTAGGATGCCAATGTCTCCTTTTCAGCAATTTATCAGGCTGCTGCGCCACTAGTAGTGTGATATGTAGTGTTTATGCTTCCCTTAATCAAAAAAGAAAAGATGTGAGAGTCATCACTAAAAAATCAGAATAGCGAGGAAGTGGGGCCTCATGCTCATCTCATGTATTGTTACAATCATTACATATACGCATACAATACACACGCCTCTGTTCTGTCCTTTTCCCCTCCTCTGATTCTGTTTATTAATTTGTTTTGGTTGCAACACCTATCCATTCATTGGACACCTGTGTCCGCATAAAGACAGAACAATTACAAGATTGCATTAAATTAATATCTCTGAATTTACAAAAGTGTACAAGTAACTCTATGTAACATTATGTACGGAATTGTCATTTTCAATAAAAATACATATTGTCCATTTTGCTCAAGGGGAGGTGACCACTCGAAAATAGGAAGCTTAATGCACATGGCCTCTCAGGAACTCATGCTCCCTTGCATTTAAAAGGTGAAACTGTTCACTCAAGTAACTCCATATTCTAGCCCGATAAAATAATGAGGAGATAAATTACAATTTGATCTAATTTAACTTATCAAAAAAGCGATCTAATATCTGATGCACATAAGAAACTACCATATTAAATAAACTCTCGCATTATTGTTGGCAAGACTCAAACTTAAGACTTTGCACTCAAATTCCTTTTTAATAACTAATTGAGTTATCCATCCCTTGTGTTACTTATTGATTGTATTTTTAAAGAAGTAAAATAAGAGTTTAAGATTTAAAATGTTTAATTAATAATAGATATTTATAAAATAGATAAAGATTAAAAAAGTTTAAAATTTTAAAATATGATTAAAATATTATTTTAATTGTTGAAAATTTAAAGTTTAATTGAAAAGTTGATTAGCAAATGAAAATTAATTATTTTATTTTAGTTTATAAGAACTTATTAATTTATGAAAATTAACTATTTAATTAATAAATTGATCGATTTTTAACAACAAAAATTATTAAAGTAAGTCGAATCGAAAAATTAAAATTAAACTAAAAATTAAGCAGTTCAAAATTTTTACGTTTAAACCGATTTGAACCGATTGAGGATTTTAATCGTTGTTTATTTTAAATAGTTATGGTTTTCTATGTAAAGATGCCATAAATTATTTATGCTTTTCAATGTGAAATTACTATAATTATACTTAAAAAAACAAAAGTTACAAAAAAAATTAAGATAGAAAATCTTGTAAAAGTTACCCTTCCTCTTTTAAAAAATTGGATTTGTGCACCTAAGAAGAGAGATCCATCTTCTTCTTCTTCACATAATCCGTGGAATAAACCTTTTTTAGGCATTTAATTTTTTTTAGTGAAATTGTAATAAATAAAATATCAAGTGAGTTTTATTTTCGTAATTGAAACTTGTAATTTATAATTAAAAAGTTGTATTGAGTGGTCATACATTTTTTAACTCAAATATCTCAAATTACAATTACTTTTTCATTACCATATGAGGAGGGCAAATGTGGGCCACTCTGTCAGGCTTGACATGACTCAACCTAACTTTGCCTTGGGTTGATCTAACCATAGGTCGAGGCTGTTTGTGTCTAGCCTGAGTCATGATCGAATGGAAAGATACAAAACGATGTCATTTTTTAATTTAAAAAAAACATAAATCAAACGAGTCCAACTAGCCTGCCCATGGCTCGTCGAGCTTGGGTTTGGGTCACAGGTTGGTCAGCCTGTTATCAAGCAGGGCCACGGGCAAGACAACCCGGCTCAACCCATTGCTATTTGTATTACTAAACCCTAAATTCAAATGTCTTTAAAAAAAGAACCATGACTAAAATAATTTGAAGAGTGTGTAAGGACTAGGATGAGAAGGAATAGAGAATGACAATTGGATCTGACCTCGATCTGACCTAGCCAGCTCTAAGTCAACGGACCAAGTTGCGTTGATTGGACCTTGGACTCGTGTTTTAAACAATTGGGCCTCAAGTTAGGCTTAGGCTCGGAGTACCAAGGCTCTACCCGGCTCGATTTAAGGCTCAATTTTTATATACAAAATGACATTTCAAATTAAAAAATAATTGGTTGGGTCGATTTCAGCTTGAGCTCAAACTCGGGCCACCTCTAGCCTAGTCGGGTTCAAGCTCTAACTCGGGCTCGGACCTATTACCATCCCCTAGTAGGGGTAAGTTTTAGCCCAATTGTAAACACTAATTCTTGGGTTACTTACGATCATCTACTACTTCGGCCTTGTAAACTGAACATTTCTTCTTCTTTCTACGGACAAATCAATACTTAAAAAACTATAGATCCTAACTCGATTAAATTCCTAATCTATTTCATTTTAGAAATAGTTAACACAATATTCCTGACTTTTTAATTGTTTTAGAGTAATTATCATAACAATCAAAATTACCAAATAATTAGGATTTGATATAAGCTGATCACCTTTTAGATCTTTCACTTTCTTCATGATACGACATTCCTATTCTTGTAATAGAATGTTACTTTAGCTTAATTGGGACACGTATATGAGAGTTGGTCGAGATTCATTAGCATAAAACAGTTTTACTGAGTTTTCGAATCTCTTTATATCCTTAAGTATTGGAAAATGATATCAGCATCAATATTACTACTTGTCACAAAGATCATAAATTTGCAAATCGAGAATCTACTAAAGAATATTATATGTCTACACATACATCAACTTTCATAATAGGTATGGACGTCTCTTTAAGTATTAGTAATTATTTTAACCGTCAAGGTAGATATAGCAGTTTAATTTTTAAAATAATTAAAAAAGAAGATAAGAAGAATAGAAGAAAGATAACAAAGGATTCTACACAAAATTCTTCTTTTAAGTTGTGAAGAAAATAAAATAATTTGATAGTGTAATTATGAATTCAGCAAATTAAACTTTTTTATTAACTTGCATTCAAACTTTAAATAAAATAAGAGTAAATTACCCAAAAAAATCTAAAACTTATCTCAATTTTACAATACCAACCTAATTTTTAAAAAGTTGTGTTAAAATATCCAAACTTTCAATTTGTGGTGAAAATAGTCTAACGTTAACCTTCTCATTAATAGCACTGATGTGGTACATCACGTCAATTTTTTGTATGCGCCGCATAACCTTTACATGTACAATATTTTCTAACTAATTAATATTTATTTTATTAAATCCTAAAACATAAGTGTAATTTTGCTAAATACTCAAAACCAAATTGGGTGTCAATTTATCTGGTATTTTTTATGCTAGGTTCGTCTTCGATTGTGGAGCTCCAATTGCAATTGCTTCAACCCTAGTTCTTTTGTTGCTTCCCTTCTCATCATTGCACTAGTATGTTTAATGCAATTGTGATTGCTAGTTCTTCCCCGATACATTTTTTGTTTTTGCTTCCTTCCCTATTCTATCATGCTCCACTTCCAATTCCGATAGCCTAGTTGTGAAGTCATTGCGTCTAGTTTCATTTGTATTTTAACAACTTTCCAAACAAAAAAAGCATTTCCCTGCTCTATTTTCCCACCCTCTTTCCCATTATAAATAGCAATGAATTTTGATGTGTAATTGACTTAAGGTTTTGGCCTCTTATTGATACGAACAAGGCCAGGACAAGGCAATGAGATCCTTTGCATGTGCCAATTGGACCAATAATCCGAGCTTATGCTAGGAGAATTAAGGAATTGATGGCCGGGTTGAGAGATTCAAATGAACAGTTCAAGTGTCGAACCAGAGGAGGAGGTGTCCTATTACCTCAGTTGAACCATTATAGCAAGTGTGAACCAAGAGCAGGAATAAATTTGGCAGAGAATCGAGTTCCAAAGGAAAATTATCCAAAAAATTATTCCTTCTACAAGTTTGACAAAAAAATCGAGCTTCAAAGGAAATTATCCCAAATACTGTTGTTTGAATTAATTTTCCTATTTAGTCTTTATAGTATTTTCCAATTAATTATTTTCATTAATTTACCCTATGTGGCTAGGCATACTCCTATACTATAAATGCCCTTTTCCATTGTAAAGGAAGACACTTCTCTTTTGATTAGAAATTGAAACAATTCTTTTGTGAGTTTGTGAGTTTATCGCTCTCAAGTCTTATGTTCGATTTTCGAACACTTTCGAACTTATTGAAGGAATGATCATCCTTCGGGTATTCAACTCTCGAGAATTCTTCATATTGCATCTTTCTGGGTCTAAGGTTTCATATACCTTAAGTTCTCAAGTCGTGTTTGCTGAATCTTACATATTTTTGATCTATCTGTTAAACATTAGCTTTTTTCGAAATATTAATCCGTTTATTTTTTTGCTTCACTTATTATGAGAACTCAAACTAAAGCATTACTTTGTGCTATCAATTTTGAAAAACATTTTTCCTTGGCAGTGGGCCAAAATTTTTATCCCATCTTTTTTATTTGTCGAAGTATTGGTTGTGCAAAATCAAAAGGAGTATTATGTATACTCAACCTTTAACTTCACAATCTTACTAACAATTACTGATAATTATATAATAGTAATTAGTGGTAATAACACTCAAATTGTTGGAACCCGATCTTGGGAACCGGATCCCAACCGGAAAGCGGAAACCGAAAACGAACAGAATTCGGAATCGAATGCGAATCGCATCAAATACAAAGCAAACGAATTAATTAACCTGAACAAACATCGAAATCCGTTGCAAACATGAAACATAGGAAACTAATCGCGTTGGAAACCCTAAGACGTACAATTCTGAAATCCGGTATAAATTTTTTTTCTTTCTTATTCCTTGTCTTTTCATTCTTAATCACTTTATTTCATTACATACAAAATCATCATATGCTTGGATACTCATACAAATCCCAAATCGCACTCAAATCATAATAAACTTCTTAACATTAATACCAATCTCATAAATCCATCTTTCATACATCTAAATTTTATTTTGTTCTTTTCAATTTATTTTCTAACGAAAATTCAAGACAAACAGTTGCATTTATCCTATCCCAAAAATTTCTGCAAAGGCAAAATACACTTCTAAAATCACAAAATTCAGAATCATCGGACTCTCCCATCCGGAATCCAAACACCAGCAAACAAACGCAATCTTAGTTCTAAACACTTCAATCAAATTCCCATATCAATAAACAATATATTTTCCCAAAAGCATACACAATTTCATATACAATTTCCAAAATCATTTACATACATGGCAATTCGCCATATTCAATCTTAATACCAAAATCTCAATTTGCACAAAAATCCAAATAATACAAAATCGAATCAAACGTCTTGATACTTTTTCATCCGATCTCACCTGCGAAACACGGAGATGGGGATGAAAGGGGAAGTGCTTCGAAGCTCGTGGATAATATATTTATAAATTGAAATATAAGCGAAAATTATCTTTTCAAAATTTTCAAACATTTCCCATTCGGAAATTTATCCAAAAACCCATTTTCAAAATTTTCCAAAACATTCATAAACAGTTTCCGAAATTCATGATTGAAAATTCACTTTCTCATTTATCAAATTCTCAGACTTTTCACAATTCATGCACAATTTCAAACATGAATGCATCACGTCATAATGCATCACAATACAAACAGAGCAAAATCACATAACACATCAAAATGGTTTGATGTTGGACCCCACACCCCACCCGTAGGTGTTTACGAGTTATCTTTAGCGGCGTGTGTTTGCGGGTTATACCGCGGCATCCAACACAAATCATAATAACACATTAAATGGTTTGGTTTGGTCCATATGAGACGTCTTGCACATTTCGTATAAGCGGTCATGTATGCGGTAGTGAAGGGAGTCCGTGATCGAACTTCATTGCCTCTTGCAAAGGTAGAAATGAAGGCTTAAACAAGTAGAGGCGGTCTGTCGACTCACAAAAGGACTTGACCAAACCCACATAATACATAAGCGGAAACGGAAATTCAGATTGCCCGAAGGCACTTTTCAAAATCTTAATTTTCTTTAAAATTTTCAAATCATAACATCAAATTGTGTCAAAAAGCTTGACATATGCATATTCCACATATACAATCATATTCAATAAATCAATTAATCACATATAAATCAAACGCATAAACATGAATGCAATTATTTCTTTCACACATAAATCAAAACATATATAGTTTCATAAAACACATTGCTCAAATTGTCTAAAAACATGATTTTCATAAATCTTGTATTTTCTAAAATCATTTCTAACATAAGGAAATTAATCCTTCAAAATCATAATATCCAAACATTTTTATAAACATTCATTTCTCAAAACTTTGCTTCTTGAATTTTCAAATTCACATTTTTAGCTTAAAATTCAATAAATAAATATACTACCCACCTTATTTCCATGCTAGCATCTTGTCCAATGCTTGAATTTGACTTTTGCTTCTCTCTCTTCAATTTAACAAAACCTAAACCATAATCATCCAAATTCACATCATAAATAACATAATCTTCAAAATTAACTTAGGAATTCACCAATTTACCACAATTCTAAGCTATCTAACTCACCAATTTACAAAAACCCTAATTCACCAATTTGGCCTAAACCAACTTATCCAAATTCAATACCATAAAATACAATTTCTTCAAAATTAACTTCATATTCCATAAACCCATATCATTATCTATAATTCTACACCAAAATTTCACAAAATTCTCAAATTTCAAATTAAGCCTAAACCCCCAATTTATAATTTTTCAAATTAAACTTCATCTAAAGCATAAACATCAAAATTAACTTAGGATATCTCAAATTCATCACTAATTCAAGCCATCTAAAGCATCAATTTCACAAAACCCCAATTTCAAAATTTGACATAATCCTAATCACTCAATTAACCAAAATTAAATCTCACTTAAGGCATAATCATCACAATTGACTTCATAAATCACATACCCATATCATTTTCCATGATTCTAAACCAAAGTTTAAGAAAAAACTCAAAGATTGAAATATCTCTTACCTCTTTCTCTCTCTAGATTTTCGAAATTCCTAAGCTCCAATGGTAACTTCATCTTCTTTCTTCCCTTTCCCCTTGAAATCCATGCAAAACTCATGGTAGAAGCCTTAAAAATTCAAGAACTTACCTTCCCCCATCACCACCGATGCATCCTCTCTTCATTCTCTCCTTTCTTCTCTCTTTTTCTCTCTTGTTTTCTTTCTTATTTTTTTGCTGTATAAATCTGAATTCCAGATGCTTCATACGACATCTATGGGCTGTGTTTCATGCCAGGTCATTAAAATGGGGGGAAAAGACCATAATGCCCCTCATTTAAGCAATATTCCACCACTGCCCCTGCAAAGGATTTTGAAAAACTGACTACTTGCGTCCTATTTTCAAGCATCTAAAAGAAATAATTTGGACAAACTTTCTTCATAAAAATTGTTCCTCTAGATCATACGAATCCAACGCCACTGACCGCGCTCAATTCGGATCAAAAACGAAGAAGTTATAGCCGAAATACTATCGGACCTTCACAAAATCCGAGACTGAACATTAACATAACTTCCGTCTAGAAATTAACAATCTTAGGGATGAAATTAAATTTCGATCCCTTCACAAGAGTTGTAGCCCTATATCTTAACTTTATTTTCCCTCAAGAATCACTCAATCGGAGTTGTACAGCTCCCGAAATTCGTAAAATACTGAACCATGTCCAGAAAATTATCCAACTTATAACCTATAACCAAATCTCTTACTTTGGTTCAATCAATCTCTTTCCATTTAATCTCCTAAAAATCATAATTCTTCCTGATCATGAAATTAATCATCGTAGGAATCCAACGCTTCGAGAATCGAGTCAATCGGATGTCGGACGACAGAATTATAAGCAAAAGATTACAAATGAGATCGGATTAAAAACAAAGTATCGGAACTTCAAAACTGAACTTTTCCAAAATCATATCTCTCGATTCAGAACTCGGAATTTGACAAATTTGCTGTCAATAAAAAGATCAAAGGAAGCTCTACAACTTCCCTGAAGTACTCAAAATCAAATTAGGTCTCGAAAGAGGTCAAAAACTCACTCAAAGATTCTGTCCAAAACAGCTTTTCCTAAACGACTTCCCATTTTTAATCGCTCATAATTCCTAGCCCCGATATCAAAAAATTGTAAACTTTATACCAATGGAAAGATAAAAACATCATCTAAAACTTTCATGAAGATCACTTACTCTAATTCAAACTAAATCCATACGACGAGTGGCCTCGAAGCATAGAACACACAAATCTATACTTAATAGCATTTTCAAAACAAAGCATATCTTCAGAAAATCATATCTCTCAACCCCGACATCGAAAAATAGCAAACTTTATGTCCACAAAAAGCTCTCGACAGAGGCTACAATTTTTATGTTGATCATTTTCTCGAATTTTGCCTAAATCAAAAGTCAAGTTTTTCTCAAAAGTCAAACTTCGCGAACTTTGATGATCATAACTCTCACTCGATATCGAAAAATATCAAACTTTATGGCTACAGAAAACTCTTGACATAAACTACAAGTTTCCAGAAGATCATTTTCTCAAATTCTCCCAAAATCAAAAAGTCAACTCTCAAGTCAAACATTTTATCTTCAAAAGTCAAGCTTTCTAAATTCTTCAAATTTTCACACTTTTTCTTTTTAATTCTTGCTATTTCACTTCATTTCAATCAACTCATCCACTTTCTTCTCATAATCCATATAAGTTTACTCAAATATCAAAGTCCTCAAAATTAAACAATTCTTTTCTCATAATTTTTTTTTAATTTCATCAAATTTCCTTAAATTCATAATTTTCTCACCAATTTCTTTCTCACATAAATTCATTTTAATATTTCTAATTTTCATCAAAAGTTCGGGGTCCAACACAAATTTTTGCTTCCTATGGCTTCAAAAGTGGATAATACCTTGATACTTTTAGTTTGTTCTTGTTATTACAAAACTAAGTTCCCATTTTATCAATACTAAAAATCTCTAGATGTCATATAGTTTCTTAAGTTTTTGTTTGATACATGAATATAATGCAAAATACTATTATAAATAAATAAATGAAGAAGATGTTTCCTTTATTAAACTATAAGGTTAGAAAGTTCATATTTGTTTCTTAATTATATGTCATGTCATAGTCTCCTTTTGGATACAATTGGGCAAAAAATATTGTTTTTGACCTAGATTAACTAAGATCTTGTATTTCAGCAAGATTCTTTATAGGTCTTGTTGCTTTATTTGAATTAAAAATTTAAAACTAATAAAAATTTATTAAAATATTTGTTTGAGCTTCTTATAATTTTTGTTCATAGAATGATAAGTCTAACAAAGTGTGTTCAATCACAAGTAAACCACATGTTGTGTACAATCCCTCTCTAAAGGTGTTAGCACCATTTCCTTCTTACCATTATGATAATCCAAACATATCAGATCCATAAACTTGTTCTTCATCTTTAAAGGAGTCAAAGTTTCATGTGTAATCATAGTGGTACTGATTTTGATGATACTTGAATCATTAAAGTCTATCTTTATACCTAGTGATAATTATATCGTGAACCATACAACCTTCGTATTTATTTCATAACTAATGGCAAATGTGGCCCATTTTATTTCTTGTGTTTATTGTTTAGTATGTTTTGTTGTAAACTAATATTAAAATATTTTGATATAAACTAACATTAAAATTCTTTGTAATGCAGATGTTGATCAATTTCAAATTTTATTATGGTGGGGTATTGGAAATAAATGACGACAACAAATACGTTAAGTGCAAGATCAAAAGGAAGAAGGATATTGGTGTTAATGGACTTTGTTTGTTAGTACTAAAAGGATTATCAGAAGATAAAGGACATAGAGTTTTATTTATGTTTTACAAATTTCCAAAAGAGACAATAAGATGCATGAAAAAGTTGAGTTTACGCCATAATAAGGACATGTTGTTGAGGCTTCAGCATATGGAATAATTGAACAAGTATAAAGTTAAGATCTATAGTGAGTATGGTTATGATAATCTTACAACTAATGGTGAAGAAATTGATTATGATATCGACAATAAAGAGGAGTTATTCAAAGTTCAGGTGGAATAACGTGAAGAATATTTTGTTGTTATAGAGATGAGTGAATCATGAAATGATATAGGTGACGAGGAAATTTTGCAACTGATGATGAAGAATATATTAGTGCAAGAGCTAATGAAAAGAAATATAGGAAGAACGTAGGTAGTGGGATTAAATGTGATGATGTTATGGATATAATTGGAAGTAGTGGAAAATGTAATAATGAAGAGCAAACTTATTTAAAAAAATTCACAGAGAGAAGTAGGGAGTTTATAAGGTTGGTGTAATGTGTAACACCCCGCTCTCGCAAGACACGTACCCGACATCTATGGTGATATCCGAGTACATACCCCGCAAGGGTGGCATGCTAGAACGATCATTCAGTCAGAAATTTATTACAAAACTTTTGTTTATAAAAAACAAAATACACGCAAGCGGAAATTACTATTCAAATTGGGCCTGTGTCATTTGAAAACATTTCCATTTCCAATCCACAATCTTTACAAACATTAGTATTCAACCTTAAATTTGGGCCCATTTCAGATATAAAACATTTGAAGCCATAAAGTCATTTCATTACCAAACTGTTTACATTCACTTTGTACAATTCTTGCGGAACATAATACAAAAATAAAAATCAATGAAGACATGTGCAGGTGCAAACTGATCCCGACCCCTAATCCATATCAGACCTCAGTGGCTATACTCCATTTAGCCTATCTGAAATAATTCCTCAGAACCTGAAAAGCCACATTGCAATTTTTGATGAGTTTTGCAACTCAATGAGTGAACCATCATTGATGATTTCACCGGATTACGTACAAACATCACATATATCACAGATATTCATTCAGAACATATAACTGTTTCTGATATTGACATAACATGGCATCTCATGTGATCATACAATTCACATAGCCAAGTATAGCAACGGTTCATATCAATGTATCACTCACTTCAACTTTGCAAATCATTCAAGGAGTTTCAGTCTTATATGAATGGTATATGCATGAGACTCACATTCGTTCTTATTGTTGTGACTGAGTGCCTATCACATACTTATACAATTGCTGGCCCGTAGGGCTCAATCAGAACAGAATCACGAAGCATAGCTCTACGTGCACACACATATATCACGGAGCAAAGCTCTAAGTGGAAGCGCTTCATACTGGCAACTCAAGTCACAACGCCTTTATCTGGGCATGCATTTATGAAATGCATCAAATACTAATTATGTCATATCAGACAATCACATATGATGTTCAATCAGAACTCATAATCATCGGACCTAAGTCCGGCATTCAAATATCAGACAATCACATATGTTGTTCAATCAGAAACTCATAATCATCGGACCTAAGTCCGGCATTCAACATACGTTGAGAATTCACATATCATAAAAGGGTTTCACATCAATTTGGAACACTTCCAATGCATCAAAACTGAATATGGCATATATGGCAATCACATAGGATGCTCAAACAAAACACATAATCATCGGAACTAAGTCCAGCATTCAACTTTCGTTGAGGATTCACATAACATTCAGAATTCCATAGCAAACAAAGTCACAATCAAAGCACTTCTAATGCATTCCCTAATATTGATCTCCTCGGACAATTAAAGTCCAGAATTCATAATCAAATCGCAAGCAATATAACAATATTGGAAGCTTAAACAAATCAAATTAAATCAATCCTAGGAAATCATCTAGGTTGACTCACAAGATGCGCTCAATAAGCTATTGCCTGGATGGTCCGCAATGTCCGATTGGCATCCGATATGCTCCTCTAAAATAGGCAAAACACATTCACAAATATCACACTTTGCACAATTGCACAAATGTTCTTTCATAAAAATATCAATGTATAGGATGTATGCACAATGCATGTTCAATGACAATTCCGGGGTGCAAGAATGCGATCCTTATCAAAAGTAATTTAGGAACCAAAGCCCTCAATAATACCATGTATTCTTACAATTGAATTGGACCAAACAATGTCAAATAATTTCATAGCTTCATTGACCACTTCAGATTTTTCCTATAGAACATATTCGGGTCAACTTTCCATACTAAATTAGATCAGGTAAATGACCAAATTAGACAAAACTTCCTTCTGTAAATTTGTTCTCCCATTTCTTATCTTTCTAATGACACCAAAATCATTTAATTTGGATCAGTATACCAAGAGATATCCTCAAAATATTCCAGACGGTTCATAAGTTCCAGAAAAATTTATACTTCAACTTCCAACCAAAATTTGAAACTCTTATAGACAGAATTAAAACTCCATTTCTTCATAAAAGTTGTAGCCCTATGTCTCTAGTTTACAGGGAAGCAAGAATCACCCAAATTGGATCAGTATAGAGAAAGTTATGGTCAAAATACGAAAGAATGTTCGAGCAGTCAAAGGATGGGTGCTCGTCCCGACGAGGGGAAAATATGAGGTCGCGACGAACAACCCAAAAAATCGATTTTCTCGGGATTTTTAAAATGTTCGCCGCGACGAGTTTAAGGGGGGAAATCACCTACGTCGCGGCGAGGAAGAAAATGAACGTCGCGGCGAGGAAGAAGATGGACGTCACGACGAATAAACAAAAACACGTCACGACGAATAAATAAAAACATGTCGCGACGTCTGGTTCTGCAACTCGTCTTCCCCGATTTCTTTTTTTCCAGATTTTTCACTTCTATACCCAAAATAATCTCTAAAACTTCACTCCAATTAACTCCTAATCCAGTTCTAAATATTTACATAAGATCAAACTCAAGATTCACTTAAAACATCAAAATCTGATCCTCACACATGCAACTTCACTTCTAACAAAATGCATGCACAACTTCGGTATCAATCACCCGAGCATCATCAGACTTATCTCATTCATTTCTATGAACACTCAAATATCCATGCATGTACCGTGGGAAACAGACCATAGTCACTGAATCGCATGAAAAACAACACTTACTTGGTTCAGCTTCAATTCCAGCAATATGAGCAACTCGTAGACAACCACCGAGAGCAACTCCATGATCGGTGATGAACAAAGCCAAGTAGAACATGCATGCTTCCGATGAACAAAGTTTAGTAACTTGTCCTAAGATATTTTCATTGCAACCTTAAAATACATGGGTTCTTTGCATCATATACACGTGTCTCCCATCAATTGCCACTATTATATATTGCCACGTGACACACATATACATATACTATAGTTACACATGTCCCACATAATTTTATCCACTTGTCACTCTATAATTGGCCCGAAAATCAAGATTTTTCACAAAATTCACTAAAAATTCCAAAATATCCTAAATAATACCAAAATTGCCAAATCACAACTTAATCATATTTAACAACTCAATTGTACCCGGAAATGTCAAAGAATGCATGTACAATTATATGAATGTACAAAAATGTGCATGTCAACATTAGCATAAACATGAATCGCAATTTCTAATTTCTCAATAATTCTCGTAATTCACAATTATATCCCTCACATGGGTAACGGGATGTTACATAGTGAATATGTAGATAGTGATGTTGAAGTTCAATCACCGATATATAGTGATGATGGCAGTTGTGAGGCCTTTAATAAAAGGAAGAAATATATTGTTTTTAATTTAAAAGTAGACATGAAATATTTCAGATTGAAGGTGACAAAATGTTAAGGATGAGGTTCAGATTAGGGAGGCAATTAGAAATTATGCAATTATAAATGGATATGATGTTTTATTGACAAAATATGGTATGAGAATGGAGGTTGTTTGTGATCCACATTATCCCTTTAGGGTTTATGCTAGTTGGATCGAAAACAAAAAAACTTTTGCAGTTAAGATATTGAAAAATGATCATACTTGTAAGAAAGTGTAAAGAAACAAGCAAGATAGTAAGAAGTGGATTGCAAAAGAATTACTACACAAGTTTAGAAGAAACCAAAATTGGCCAATTCAAGAGATGATAGATGATATTTAAAGGCAACATGCATTATAGGTGACTAAATCTCCATCTTAAAGAGCAAAATGGTAAGCTATTATGATGTTATGAGGATAAATGGAATGACATTATATGAATTATAGTCGTGTGGACAAGAATTATGATGGGCTGATAAAGAAGGTCAATAGATAGCCAATATTTTAGAAGTTTTACATGAGATTTTGTGCATTGAAATATGGTTTCCTTAGTGGTTCTAGAAAATAATATGACTAGATGGATGTTTTTTAAGGACTTTTTTTGTAGGTACTTTGTAACTATATTTGAGTGTAATAATAATCATCAGATATACTATATATATTGGGTTATGGTTGAGGGAGAGAATTACCAATCTTGGCATTGATTTTTAAGTCTTTTTTTTGAAGATCTAATCATATGTGAGAATTCACAAACTTTTGCAAGTGATCAATAAAAGGTGCATTCTTTTTTTTTTTATGTATATATGTTTTGAGTTATCATACTTATTCATACTGTTTATTTATGTATATTTGTGTGTGTGTACACACACACACACACACACACACACACACACATAATTGTATTATCATAGTTACATTATATTATTTTGTGCACTCATTTTTTCCATGGTTTTATGGATGTATTGAAGAATCTCTTCCCAGAAGCTGAACATAAAAAACGTATCTAAAATGTCTACGCCAATGGGTTTCAATTGTATAAAATCCACACATACGAGAGTTTATTTTAGGAAGCAGTCAATTGCACAATGGAAGTGGAATTTGAGAAAATAATAGATCGGTTGAAGAATGTTTTAAAAAAGGGTTATGATGGCTTCAACATAAGTAATACTAAAACTTTTTGTGAAAGTATTTGTCAACACAATACTGAAGTGTAGAATTGTTCATAACAATACATCAGAGATATTTATTGGATTCATTTGTGAAGCCCAATCAAAAAGTTTGATCAATAAGATAGAAGATATTTGAGTTTCTTTAATGACTTGAATTCGTAAAAAAAAGATAGATGATCAAATCCATCGATGGTATATGTCTAAGTGTGAGAAAGAAGATAAATATTGCACAACGTGAAGCAAGGCATTGTATGACCAAGACAAACGGAAGTTTGAGTCTAAAGTAACAAATTTTGCAAATAAGTTTATTGTTGATTTATAAGTAAGAATATGCCAATGTAGAGTTTGGGGTTTAATAGGAATCCCATATAAGCATGCTTTTATATCATACCATATGGAGGATTTCGATAGGTATATGAGTCCATATTAAATATGTAAATATTATTTAAGGAGTTATCAGTATGTCATAGAACCCATTAGTGGTCTAAAATTTTGACCCAAGACTGAAAACTTGTAGCCCATATTACCTTCACTGATTAAGAAGATGCCTGCAAGGTTAAAATAGGCTAGAAGAAGGGATAAAGATGAAGAATCATAGAATGTAAACAAGTTTAGCAAAGTTAAAGTACATACGAGATGTTAACGTTGTTTTAAAGTTGGTCATAATAAAAGATGATGCAAAACAAGAGGACCAATCTTTGAGATAACTTGAAATTGTATTCTTATTTATAACTGTATACAAGTTAAATATTCTTACAGATTGTAAATGTATAATTCAACAAAAACAAGGCAGACCACTGAAAAATTTGGTACCTTCATCCAACATTGACTCAGGTGTAAGAAGAAGAGACAAATAATCAGTATCTACAAGATCCAACATTGTAACATCTATCTTAAGAAGGGAGATGAGGGCGGTGAGTGAATATTCATTTTTAGTTTTTAATCTCCCTCAACTTTTTTACAAATTGTAAATATTTATGTGTATACAAGTTGGCCAAAGATATGAAGTAACATTTAGAGAAGTTAGTGGGAATACTTATTTTATAATATGTGACCAAATTATAATTTTTTTGTTAATTATTTATTATTTATTCATAATTATTAATAATATACTATCGGTTTATGATGTTTTATAGATAGGTAGAAATCAATTTTAAGTGTTTAAACTAACTTAAGCTTTTCAAAATACAAATGTTCAAACAAAAACCTCAAACAAAGGATATTCAAAGTAAGGGAAAAAAAATCTCAAGTTGATGACAATGAATCTACAGCAAGCTAAAATGTTTCAAATATTGTGCTATGATTTGGACATAGATTTGAACTTTGTATTAAAATTTGGATATGGATTTGAAATTTGCAAATTGGTATATTATGTTGAATTCATACATTTATGTTTTACAAATTAGTATATTGTGTTATGTTTTGGAAATAGATAGATTATGTTGGTTAGTTTATTTATGTTTTGGAAATTAGTACATTGTGTTATCTTTTACAAATTGGTATACTGTGTTGGAATTTTAACAAATTTGTATATTGTGTTGTGTTTGTTATATTATGTTGGATTGATTTATTTATGTTTACAAATTGATATATTTTGTTGTGCTTTACAAATTGGTATATCATGTTGTCTTTTGCAAATTGATATCTTGTATTGGAATTTTAACAATTGAGACATATGCCATGATACATCTTCATAAACCATGAGGGCTTATCACATAATTATATTTTAGCAAATCATAATAACTTGGAAGTATAAATATTTATAATTCCGTTAAATGCTCCCAAAGTACATAACTAGGAGTTTTAGTGACATTAATATAAACTAAAAATATAAGCAAACAAAAGCTTTGTCCCGAAGAATGATGTTTGCTAAGATGCATTAAACGCCCACGATAAATAGTCATATAGAACCTACAAAGAAAAAATAAAAATACATATCAAACTTATATGAAAATTTGAAATTTTTATGAATTACTATATAAATTCATCTCTTGCATGTAACAATGAATCTTGCAGATAAAAGTCTTATCCTATCGTATGGAAGATATTAGGCAAAACTTTTACAATAATCAAACCTTAACTTTTTTACTAAGATTGTATACTTACAAGACACCTACAATTTGAATGATCATTATTCAATTCTATATTGTTAACATCATATAGCGATAATTGAAATAATCATAATGCATTGATAAAAATTTAACGACAATACTCACATTTGTATTATTGCGTCGATAAAAATGTTGATTAATATTAGACTTAGCATTTGATATTTGTAACTTGATCTTGTCATTACAATTGGGACATTAAATATAGGGAATATGAAAAATTGCTCAGAATAACGATATCATATTATATACTAAATGTAATAAACAAAATTACTAATCTTGTTTACCGTTTAACGTGATGCCTTCTTTTAGCAAAATTGAGAATATTTTCTTTTAGCCTTTTCTAAATTATCGAAATAACAATAAACAATAAGTAACATTCTTCAATCCACTAATAACGCCTTCACACTCTTCCCATGTCAACTATATACTAGGTGCAAATGAAGCAAATGCAACAAATGCTGCTTATATTTCATTTGCAACTGTTAGAGAGTCCGAAAATAAGCTGATATTGTGGGCTTCTTCCTTTACTCCTTAGGCCCATTTTTATTTTGTCTTTTATTCCATTTTGTCCTCACCTTTGTCTGCTTTTGTCTGTAATTGTACATATCGTCCTTTTTTCCTCTGTACAGCTAGAAAACCGTTAGCATAGGACCAGTACACGCAGCCAATAGAAATAGAATAGTTTATGTATATATTCTACACAATTGTTTCAATACAACTATGAAAAGAAAGCTTTTCTTTCATCTTTACTTACCTTTCCTTTCATGGTATCAGAGCCATTCTTTCATCAACCCTAACCTAGAATGTCGAATCCTGGTGACATTAGTGGCTCCAGTGAAACACATATGCCAGCAACACAAGACTATGAACCCTTCTCTGTCACAAATACTGAAAACCCAGGTGCAGTGCTAGTCACAATACCTTTCAATGGAAACAACTTCATTACTTGGAGTAAATCCATGACCATAGCTTTGTGTGCCAAGGACAAGCTTTCTTTCATTGATGGGACCTGCATTATGCTCACAGAAGATGTAACTTTATCAGCAAAATGGAGAAGAGCAGATAGCATAGTGAAGTCATGGATTCTCAATGCCATGGTCAAAGAACTAAGTGATGCATTCCTATCTTTTCCCACAACTAGAGAACTTTGGGTTGAACTCCAAGAAAGGTTTGGAGAGGCTAATGGGCCACTACTATACCAGATAGAAAGGGAAATAAGTTTCCTAAAACAAGGTACTCTCACTGTCTCTGCATACTATACTAAGCTGAAAAAATTATGGGATGATTTGTTTAGCCTAAACCCTACCCCCATGTGCACTTGTGATGCATCCAAACACATTACTGCCAAAGAAAACACTCACCAACTTGTGCAATTCTTAATGGGACTCAATGATGAGTTTGAACATGCGGTGAACCAAATCATGCTAATGGAGCCACTGCCCACTACAAACAAGGCTTTTTCTATGCGACAAACTGTTGAAAGACAAAGAATGGTCAACTCTACTATGGACAGTAACCCCAATGTAGCAATGCTAGCAAAACAGTCAAGTAATTGGAAGAAAGGAGGAAAAACCTACACCACCAATGCTAATAAAGGGCACTATCTCAAGAAAGAAGAGAAATACTGTGAAAAATGTAAGAAGAATGGGCATGCCTTGGAGACATGCTTCAAAATCTATGAAGTCCCTGACTGGTATAAAGAGCTCAATGCATAGAAAGAAAAAGGAAGGGAAAACTTGGCACAGATGGTGGACACCCCTGCAGAAAACACACAAGAGTAGAATGAGGATAAGCCACGGAGTGGTGGGTTCTCTTCAGAGTTAGCAAGTTTCATCCAACAAGAAATAAGCAAAGCCATCAAAGGCAAAGCTGTTGGGGAGGTAAAATACTCAGGATTTCAGAACTATGCAGGTAATGCAACACATTCTGTAAACATGGTTTCCAACCATCCTAACTCTTGGCTTATTGACTCGGGTGCCTCTACACACATGATGAATGATCTGAAGTTTTGCACTGAATATATAGCTAATACAAATGCTTATGATCATGTGATTCTCCCTTATGGAACAAAACAAGAAGTTACCCACATTAGCCATGCACAAATAGGGGACAAAATAACCCTCAGAGAAATATTACATATGCCCAATTTCTTCAAAAATTTGTTATCAGTCCATAAACTCACCACACAGAACAAAATTGCTGCCATTTTCTTATCTTACAAGTTGTTTTTGCAGGACCTTCAGATTAATGATGTCATAGCAATCATCAAGGCAGTGAATGGGTTATATGAGTTGACTACTGAATCCTTCCTACCTTCAAATACCCTAAAAGGTCCTTCTTTAGCATTTTACAATTCAGAAATTTTGCTCTCAATGTTACAGTGGCTTTTGATTTATGGCATTCTAGACTAGGGTATGTATCCAATGAAAAATTACAGCACATAAATAAAATCAAAGTTTATGTTCCTCATAAATATGAATGTGAAGTTTGTCCCTTAGCCAAACAACACAGAAAACCCTTTCCAAGGCATGAGATCCACACAAACAAACCTTTTGAAATCATTCACATGGATTTATGGGTACCCTACAGTGTTCCTACAATGAATGGTTCACACTTTTTCCTCACAATTGTGGATGACTACTCTAGAGCTACTTGGACTTTCATACTTAAACACAAATATCAAACCCAACAAACCATCCTACATTTCCTTACAACCATTGAGAGATAATTCAACACCCAAATAAAGAAAATTTAGACCGATAATGGGAGGGAATTCATTAACCAGGAATGCATCAACACATTTAATGCAATGGGAATTCTACATCAAAAAAGCAGTCCATACACACCACATCATAATGAGGTAGTGGAAATTAAGCATAAACATCTCCTATAGATTACTAGAGCCCTACTCTTCAAAGCTAAATTACCTAAGGGATATTGGGGAGATGCATTACTCACAGCCACATACCTTATCAATCGAATCCCATTCAAGGTCCTGGGGTGGGTGAGTCCTTTTGAAAGACTGCACAATAGGAAGCCCAGCTATGAGCACCTGAAAACATTTGGCTGCCTATGCTTTGCCCTAGACAAAACACCAAACAAAACCAAGTTGGATTCTAGATCAAAAAAATGTATTTTTCTTGGGTACATGCCCGAATATAAGGCTTATAGAGTTATGGATTTAGACACTAGAACAGTGTTTGTGTCAAGAGATGTGGAGTTTTATGAACACAAATTCCCTTATGCAAACCAAGACCTAACCACTACACAAGCAACCAACCCTCTATTCTCAAGCTCCCTAACCAATGAAGAGGCAGACTATTCCCCACAAACACCAATTACAATTGCTACACCACACAATGAACTCTCCTCCTAGCCATCTGACCTTTCCCCACCCGATGATCAACAAGACCACAACACCAAACTAAATGCACCTACACAAAGGAGAAGCAACAGAACCCACATACCTCCCAAATACTTGCAAGACTATGTTCTTCAATCCACAGCACAACAATCCACTCACTCTTTTGCTGGTTGCAATGTTGCATTGCAAGTCTGTTGTCCTGCAGGAACAAATGAAGAAAGGTTACAGCTACTCAACATCAAACATAGCAACATTACAACACTTTTATAGGTAATGTCTCTAGAACATTTGAGCCCTTATCCTATGAGACAGCTAGCAAAGATGAAAGGTGGGTACAATCTATGAATGAACAATTGTTTGCATTGGAAAAGCATGGAACTTGGAGAATCACTGAATTACCTAAGGGTAAGAAGGCCATAGCCTCAAAATGGGTATACAAGGTGAAGCGTAATTCGGATGGGACAGTGTCCAAATTAAAGTCTAGACTTGTAGCCAAGGGCTTTTATCAAAAAGAAGGAGCAGATTATTCGGAGGTCTTCTCCCCAGTAGCAAAGATGGTGACAATTAGAGTATTACTAGCTATAGCTACTTCCAAACAGTGGCTCATTCACCAATGTGACATTAATGATGCATTCCTTCATGGTCACCTAGAGGAGGAACTATACATGCAACCACCGCAAGGCTGTATTCGAGCTAAGGAGGGACAACTATGCAGACTCATTAAATCAATTTATGGTTTAAAACAGGCTGGGAGACAATGGCACAAAGAGTTGTCCTCCAAATTATCTTCAATGCAATTCACTAAATCAGAAGTAGACCATTGTTTATACACTAGAGGCACAGGAAATGATTTCATGGCAATAGTCATATATGTAGATGATATTCTGATAACAATTTACATCAGTGTGATGACCAAGCATCTATACTGTCCCGATAAGGGCTCATTAATCAGTGAACACGTCTTAGGGGTAGGAGAGCTCTCTGGGTATGCACTACTTCCCACGCGTCTTAGAGATAAGAGAGCCCTCTGGGTATGCACTAACTCATCAATCGTTGAGCTTTTCACTCTGAAACTGTCCCGTCAAGGGCTTATTAATCAGTGAACGCGTCTTAGGGGTAGGAGAGTCCTCTGGGTATGCACTACTTCTCACGCGTCTTAGAGATAGGAGAGCCCTCTGGGTGTGCACTAACTCATCAATCGTTGAGCTTTTCGCTCTGAAACTGTCCCATTAATGGCTCATTAATCAGTGAATGTGTTAGACCCCGAATTTTTTTTTATGATGGCATTACGCATGAATTTTGATAATTATGTGTTTATGGCTTAGTTTGATTTAATCGGGTGTGCTAGTGATTAATTGGAGTATATTTGAGATTAAATATGGTTTAAATAAGGTATTAGAGGATTAAATTGTGTAAGGACATTTTGGGAAGTTTACTTAAGTTGGAATGGATTTAGGCTTATTAGGAGGGGTATTTTGGTCTTTAACCACCCTAGGTAGGTTTTAAAGAAAGAATTAGAAGGAAATAGAAAGAAAGAGGAAAAAGAAAGGAAAGAAGGAAGAAGGGAGAGGTCGCTGTAGGGAGAAGAGGAAGGAGTTTGGAGATTTTCGATTTCTCAGGTTTTCCGATATTTTGGAGCGTTACCCGGTAAGTTTAGCCCTTTCTATCTTGTTTTCGGTTGGATTAAACCTTAAGATAGCTTAGAATGGGTAAAATCGATGATTTGGGGTTTTTGGGTGAAAAAGATGGGTAGATCCTTGGGTTGATGTGTTTGTGATGGATTTGAAGCTTAAAATGGGTTAGAAATGTAGTAGAGGACTTGATCTATAGTTTGGTTGTCTTGCATTTGGATTTGGAAAGGATTTAAGATGGGAAATGTTGGAAAGATGGGGTTCGGAGGCGTTTTCCAACCCGTACGTCGCGACGTGCGAAATTGCAGTCGCCGCGACGTGCGAGGCTGGGCACGCCGCGAGGTGCGTTAAGGGCACGTCGCGACGTGCAGAAGAATGGCCTTCGCCGCGGCGCACATTTATGTGCACGCCGCGACGACGAGCAAGGCTCTCGTCGCGACGAGCACAGCTCGTTCGTCGCGACGAGCACAGCTCGTTCGTCGCGAAGAGAGGAGTCTTCGTCGTGGCGAACGTGCCTTCGTCGCGGCGAAGCCTCCTGTTCCAGCAAAGGAGATTTTTGGTATTTTGGGCATATCTTAGGCTTCAGATGTCCGATTGAGGTGATTTTGGATTCGTTGTGAACTAGAGAGAAAGGACTACAGGTTGGGAGGTTCAGAATTTGCCGCTTAGGATTTGGGAATTTTAGTCGGAAGTCGAATGTAGACTTATAGTATTAGGACTTTGGATTTTAACTCTTATCGATTATTTGTCTTTGAACATTGTTTGATTTGGGACTTGGTTTGCTATAGGAAACCAAGCCGACCAGTTTCCATCACAAGAGGAAGGACAACCGTGAGTTGGATTCTCGTGCGATAATAGGTGGGTAATATGTTTATGGTTATTGTGCGTATGGAAAAATTGCCTTGTGTATTCTTGCTTGCATTATGTGATCTTGCTTGTGTTGAATTATATGATAAATATTGAATTCGCATTATGACTATGATTATGCATGGCTTGATAGACCTTATGGCATATTTGGCAAGAATGGAAATAACAAAAGCTTCGAAAAATGCTTTGAACATGGAACGTATGGATTATGTGTATTGTTTTGGTGAGAGAGGTACGGATGGAGTCACGTGCACGTCGACATAAAGCCTTCTCCCGGCTGCCCGCTTGAGGCCACGAGATCCTTGAGAAATCGGACTTGGATAGTTTACGGATTTAACTTCGGTTTATCCGGATCGTTTACGGAACTTTCGAACCATTTGTGTGCATTCATATTTGACATGCTGAGCATGATGCATGATGAGTTGCTATATTATGAATCTCATGACATATGATAGTGATGATTGTACAGTGATAAGAGTTGACCTATTTATGCTTGAATATATGAAAATACATATTGCTTGATTATGTGGCTCATTGCCAATGGCTATAAACGTATATGCCACTGAGCTTCGCAGCTCACCCCATTACTCTCCCCTCCTCAGGTGCAGATCGAGACGATTGTCCACCTTGCAAGGCATCGGAAACTTCAAGCTAGTTAGGAGCCTTGTATTAAGTTAGTATTTTGGTTAGGCCGCCAGCATATCATCATGGAGAATACTTATGTATTTTGGATTTTAAATTTTCATTTTGTATTGTGCTATGTTTTGAGACTACTTGGTGAATTTCTTCGAATGACAATGGCAGATGGTTTATGTATTTGGGATGATTAATGCATGTTTAGAATGCATGTGTAGAATGTATGTATGAGTATATGTATGTGTAAATCAAATTTTGTGCATTTGTATGGATGTTGGGATCGGGTCCGAAGGTATTTGGGCGCCCGTGGTCGGCGCGACCCGAGGGGCCGCCTCGGGAATTGGGGATCCGAGGCCCGGGCTCAACATGTTTGGTATCAGAGCGCCTAGGTTTAGTGTCATTGGCTTAGAATGCATAGTAGGATGAATTGTTTGCTATATGATTAATTGTTGCATTGCTTAAGTGACATGCAGATCATGCATACATATAGATTGACCTGTAGCTAATCCTTAGTGTTTCCCTTTGAAGGAGTACGATGCCACCTCGTAGAAGGACACGAGGAGTTATGCAAGGATCTGTTGCACCTGACTCTCCGACTGGAGAGGAGAGGACTGATGAGTCAGTAGCCCTAGGGAATGCTGAGGCTTCTGTAGGGCTAGGTAGTGAGCCCCTTCCGTCGCCGACTCAGGAGTCGCCAGCTAAGCAGGAGCAAGTGCCTCCTTTAGATCCGAGGCTGTTCCAGGCCTTCACTCAGGCATTCGTGCAGGCTATGGGTCAGATGCCACAACCTTCTGTTTCAGCCCTAGCTCAGAAGGGGAGACGGTTTAACCGATTTAGGAAGTATGGGGCAGTCGATTTCTTTGGGACATCAGATCCTGAAGAAGCTGAGACTTGGTTGAGGAAGACTGAGAGAGTGCTGGATTAGATGGAGTGTGAGGATGACGAGAGAGTCTTCTATGCTGCCAGCTTGTTTCAGGGAGATGCTCTTCACTGGTGGGAGACTGTACCAGGGAGTCAGATGAGGCCAGTAGGGTTATCATGGCAGAATTTCTTGGCTACTTTTAAGAAGAAATATCTGTCAGAGGTTTATATTCAGCAAAAGTAGAGGGAGTTCCTCAGTTTGACTCAGAGTGAGATATCAGTGAGCGAGTATGAGCGCCGGTTTACACAGCTTTCCCGGTATGCTTCGGATTTGATGTTGAGTGAGGGTGCTAGATGTCGCCGGTTTGAGTCAAGACTGCACTTGGCCATAAGAGAGAAGGTGATTGTGTAGAACTTCTGTGATTTTCAGCAGCTGGTTGAGGCAGCTTTGAGAGTGGAAAATATAGAGAATATCAAGAGTGCAGTGAATAAGAAGAGAAAGGGCAGAGAGTAGTCCAGGAGAGGAGGTAGCACTAGTACTCCTATGCCAGACAGGAGTGCTAGGAGCTTCCCAGTTTAGTCAGAGGAGAGGAGCAGTGGTGCGAGCCGACCTAGGTCGATGAGGACTTCTATTGTTTCTCACCAAGCCTCAACGGTGGGTGGCAGTAGAAAGGGAGATGGGGATAGATCTTTCGTCCCGAAGTGTGAGCACTGCGGGAGATCTCATAGAGGAGAGTGCTTCAGATTGACAGGAGCTTGTTTCAACTGTGGGGAGAAGGGACGCATTGCCAGAGAGTGTCCTCAGCCTCCACGACAAGAGAGGAATCAAATGCAAGTTCCGAGGAGGACAGAGACCATGGGACAGAGGACTGCAATAGAAATGGGTAGTTCAGATGCAGCCAAGAGGGTGAATCTTCTGGGGAGACCGAGAAGGCAGGCACCAGCTAGGGTGTTTGCGATGACTAGGTAGGATGCAGAGACCGCTCCTGATGTTGTGACTGGTATGATTCAACTTTTTGCTGATGATGTGATAGCTTTGATTGATCCGGGTTCTACTCATTCGTTTGTTTCTTCGAGTAGACCCGTGTGTGATAGACTTGTGAGCCCTTTGGATACTCCGCTGATGGTGAGTACTCCAATCGGCCAGTACATTGTGATTAGTCAAGTATATAGAGAGTGTGAGCTTCGTATCGGTGGAGAACTTCTAGTGGTGGATTTGATGCCACTAAAGATGGGAGATTTGGATGTTATATTGGGTATAGATACTTTAGAGAAGTACAATGCCCGTTTGGATTGTAAGCGGAAGACAGTGGAGTTTGAATTGGATGATGGCAGAAGAGTAGTGTTTACTGGGGACAAGAAAGCGAGTCCGCCCAGAATTGTTTCAGCATTGACAGTAGAGAAGATGATGAGTAAAGGGTGTGAGGCATTTTTGGCCTATGTGGTGGACACCAGGACAGATGGAGGAAAGTTGGAGGATATTCCAGTAGTCAGGGAATTCTCGGATGTCTTTCGTGAAGAATTACCAGGACTACCGCCAGCTAGGGAAATTGAGTTTCCCATTGAGCTTCTGTCAGGTACAGCACAGATTTCAATTCCGCCTTACCGGATGGCTCCGGCGGAATTGAAAGAGCTTAAGGAGCAGTTGGAGGAGTTGTTAGAGAAGGGATATATTCGACCGAGCTCTTCACCTTGGGGAGCTCCGGTACTCTTTGTGAAGAAGAAAGATGGATCGTTGAGGATGTGTGTTGACTACAGAAAGTTGAATCAGGTCACGGTGAAGAACCGCTATTCGCTTCCTCGCATTGATGATCTGTTTGATCAATTGCAAAGGGCGAAAGTCTTCTCGAAGATAGATTTGAGGTCGGGTTATCATCAGTTGAGGATTAAGGAGTCGGATGTGCCGAAGTCTGCTTTCAGGACTCGGTATGGGCATTTTGAGTTTATGGTGATGCCTTTTAGATTGACGAATGCTCCTGTAGCTTTTATGGATTTGATGAATCGAGTCTTTAAGCCATTCTTGGACCAGTTTATCATTGTTTTTATCGATGATATCTTGGTTTATTCCAAGAGTGATGAGCAGCATGAGGAGCATTTGAGGATTTCTTTAGAGACTTTGAGGAGACATGAGTTTTATGCAAAATTCGATAAATGCGAGTTTTGGCTGAGGAAAGTTGCATTTCTTGGACATGTGATCTCAGAGCAAGGAATCCATTTGGATCCAAAGAAGATAGAAGCTGTGGTGAATTGGGAAGCACCGAAGAATGTAGCGGAGGTGAGGAGTTTTCTGGGTCTAGCAGGTTATTACAGGAGATTTGTGGAGGGATTCTCTATGATAGCCGCTCCGATGACGAAGTTGTTGAGGAAAAATCAGAAGTTTGTTTAGAGTGATGAGTGTCAGAAGAGTTTTGAGGAGCTTAAGCGCAGATTGACGAGTGCCCCGATTCTGATTTTGCCATTGGGTGCTGAGGGATATACTGTGTATAGTGATGCGTCGAGGAAGGGTCTTGGTTGTGTTTTGATGCAGGGAGATAGGGTGATTGCTTATGCTTCGAGGCAGTTGAAGCTTTATGAGTTGAATTATCCGACGCATGATTTGGAGTTGGCAGCTGTGATCTTTGCTTTGAAGATTTGACGGCACTATCTGTATGGAGTTCAGACGCGGATTTTTACAGATCATAAGAGTCTGAAGTATTTGTTGAGCCAGAAGGAATTGAATTTGAGGCAGAGAAGGTGGATCGAGCTGCTCAAGGATTATGACTTGTTGATTGAGTATCATCCGGGCAAAGCCAATGTAATGGCGGATGCCTTGAGTAGGAAGTCTTCGATTGCGCATGTTCGATCGGTTTATCTTCCTTTATTGGAAGAGATGGTCAAGCTTAAGATAAGCTTGAAGCAGGAGGAACCGGATTAACTTCTAGCTAATTTCAGAGTGAGGCCCATACTAAGGGAGAAGGTTAAGGAGTTGCAGGCACAGGATGCAGATTTGAATAAGCTTCGAGATGAAATTCAGAAGGGTAAGATTTCTGAAGTAGAGGTAAGAGATGATGGGCTTATGACAGTGAGAAGCAGGTTGTGTATCCCAGATGTGCAGGAGGTTAAAGATGAAATTATGGATGAGGCACACAATGCGCCTTACGCCATGCATCTGGGTAGTACCAGGATGTACAGAGATCTGAGAGAGCATTTTTGGTGGAAAGGCATGAAGAGGGATGTAGCAGAGTTTGTGAGCAAGTGTCTAGTGTGTCAGCAAGTCAAGGCTGAACACCAGGCACCTTCAGGCATGTTGAGGCCATTGTCCATCCCGGAGTGGAAGTGACAAAGGGTGACTATGGATTTTCTGATGAGTTTGCCTAAGACTAGCAGGAAGCATGATGCTATTTGGGTTATTGTGGATAGGTTGACCAAGTCAGCTCACTTCTTGGCGTAACATCCCATTTCTAGAGGGAAGGGTAGGATGGTAAATGTGAGTGACTAATGAAAGTTAGGGATGTATTCTACATGTTAATGCATAACTTGCTACATATTTATACTTGATTGTTGCACATGAAAATAATTGTACATGCATTCATGAATAATTTCGGGTATAATTGGAATGATTTGAGAATCTTGAATGTTGTTAAATTGAAAATTTTATGGGTTAGTGAAATCTTGATATTTTGAATTTTGGTGGAATTATTGTATTTGTATATGTTGGTGAAGTTATGGAGTATTGAGAGAGATATATTTATAGTAGGGAACAAGAAATAAATTAAATAAAGATTTGGAGATAGTTGGGTTGTAAAGATGATTGTTGTATTGGAAGAGGGGAACTAAATGGAGTTAGTTTCAAAGAAACTAAGTTAGAGTTTACATTAAGAAAGTGACATGTGTCACTTAGACCTTGTAATCTAGCTAGAAGTAGGTCTCTATTCCTTGAGAGTTGACAGTTAAGTCTTGTCTAAGTCCTTCTTCATTCTCATCTTTCTAAAACTTCTCTCTTGAAACACGTAGTTTTCCAAAGAAAATATCTTCTAAGGGACTTCTTTGTTCTTCCTTTCTTTCACCAACCTTACTTTGCCATTCGTGTCATCTACTCTAAGGAAAACCAGAAGCTGATCATTTCACTCAAAGGTGAAGTACTGAAAACGTGGAGTTTAGGGCAAGATTTTGGAGTTTTCAACAGGTAAGTGTTAGAGAAATCCCTCACTGTTGGAGATTTATGAAATAAAGTTGATAGATTACTGTCATCTGTATGGAAAATGTACTTCATGTGTTTGTTCTTAAATACTGGTTAGTTGGGGAGAAATAAATTCAGTTATAGTGTTAAATTAGTTTTTGAGAAAACTTTTGGTGTTTGAGTGACGTAAAGTGTTGAAAGTTAGAAAGTCTGGAAAATTTCTCACTGAGTATGTTTCAGTATTTTAGCCATAACTTTTTCTGTAGTTGTCCAAACAAGATGATTCTTGATTCGGAGTAAACTAGGAATATATGGCTACAATTTGTATGAAGACATCGAATTTTAGTTCTGTCTCTAAGAATCTCAAAAGTTATCACGAAGTTGAGAACTAGGTGCAGGATGTTGAGAGTTGAGCGAAAATTCATGTTCCAACTTCGGGAGGAAATTTGGACCTGATTAAGATAGATTCTGGAAAATTTGCCTGTTGAAAGTTGTAGATAATTCTTTTATCTTTCCAACGGTAAAAAGTTTGTAAATTTTGGACATCGGAGTCAAAAGTTATGCGTCTTATAAGTGGAGACGTTCTGGAAGCATAAAAGTAGACGCAGAAAAGCAGACGCATAAAAGTATACGCATAAAAGTAGACGCATAAAAGTAGACGCAGAAAAGCAGAGGCATAAAAGCAGACGCATAAAAGCAGACGCAGAAAAGTAGACGCATGAAAGCATACGCATAAAAGCAGACGCATAAAAGCAGACGCATAAAAGTAGACGCAGAAAAGTAGACGCAGAACTAAGACGCAAAAACAACCTGTACTCTTTTGGTCATAACTTCTTCTCTAGACCTCCAAATGACCTGATTCTTGAAGCATTGGATTCCTAACATATTTATTTATCTCTATACAAAAATCTATGTTCTTTGGTATTAAATTGGAAACGATTTATTGAATCGAAGTAAGCGTATAGGTTGAAGGAGTATGAATTGGATATTTTACTTAATGTGTTGCAGTATTTTGATGATATCTTGGTATATAGGATTCCAATTGAGGTGATTCTTGATTTGTAGTGAACTCGAGTAATAGGGCTACAAATTATATGAAGGAGCTGAATCTTGATACGGTCTCTAAGGTGTTCAATTACTGGATGGAAGTCGGATATAATACACTGATTTGGAGAGGAACAGTCTGAAAATGTTGAGGTACATCTTTGAAACTACTGAACCAAATTGAGTGATTTTGGTGTTAATGGAAAGATAAAAGATAGAGGAACACTTTTCTAAGAGAAAGTAGGCTCGAATTATGCAAGTTTTACCTTTTAATTAAACATGAACAAAGGGACCCGAAAGTTAGGGTTTGGAGAAAGATCTCAAATGGTTCATCGGACTATGAAATTGGATTCAAATGGTTTATGGAGGTTTAAATCCACGGAGTGAGGCTAGCTAAGTGAGTTTTGATAGTTGAATGTCTTGTGATGAAATTGATGGATTGATACCCGGGATAGTCATGAATATGCATTGTACATATTTCATCTCATTCATGTGCATTATTAAACACTTATGATTGTTCAAAATTGTGATATATGTATATGTTATTTGTTATAGAGGAGCCACTGGAACGTCAACCTCCAGACGTTGCTGGATCTTCCAGGCATTAGCTTCGGGAGAAACATGTGAGTAACCTAGACGGTCTCACTCAATTAATTGTTTTCTTTAGAATATGTTTTGAATGAGTTGTTTAAGTGCTCCAACCATGCGAAAATTGTGAATGTGCATGAGTGCAAAAGTGTGCTAAGCATTTCTACTGAATGCCGGACTAAGGTCCGATGATAAATGTGATCAAAACGTGAATGTGTATCCATGTGTTTGACTGAGGTTATGCTATGTGAAGCATTCATTACATGTATGCATGAAAGATAAAGAAAGTTATGACCGGAGTTGCCAGATTAAGGAGCTAAAAGCTCGGAATGTGAATAGAGCCTTGGGCTCGAGCGCGACTATCCCCGGCATCTACGAAGAGAGATGGGACGTTATTCAACTAAGCTCGACATCCATTAAGGGATGAGCTGGAAAAAAAAAGGCACTCGGTCATAACGACAATAATAAATGAAAGTGAGTCTCACGTGCATTACCAATTATAATTGTTGTGTGTTTTATATGTGCGATAATGTGATACATTGTGAATATGTAAATGAGTGAACGTTGTGTTATGTGCGATAAGATGATGCATGAATTGAGTGAAACATCGATGATGGTTACCTCATTGAGTTCGCAAAACTTACCAAAATTGCATCGTTGTCTTTTCAGGACCGAGAGACAACTCTAGTTGCTAAAGAGGATCTACTAGCCGAGTAGATTGCGATTGGAGATAGAGGTCATGGCTCAAAGGTAGGTCAGCTGGGGATCTTTTGGGTGGTTTAGATAATTTTGATACACTTTCCTCATTCACGTAGTACTATTGTATTAGGTTTTCTGATGATGTACATGCGGATATTGTTGACAGAAAATGTAGACTTTGATTTTTGTGAAATGTAATAAGGAAAAAGTGGGTTTTCAATATATATTGTGATCTTCTTATGATGCTTTTCAAGTGAATTATGTTACCATGCCTTTTGAAGGGAGTGTAGTGATCGATCGTAGCGTGCCCTCATCGTAGGATATGTGCCGGAATGACCTTCGGTATCCCGCGGATACCTCGCGGTGAGGGGCGCTACATTTAGGTGGTATCAGAGCATGGTTTAGCATCTGTTGGGACTTATAGGAATGATAAGCATGAAATATCTTGAGTAATGCGGATAATGATTGAAGTTATTATTTGTTATAGGTCATCCGCCCTAGGTGATCAGATTGATCAACCCACTGACCAAGGATCTGTAGGAGCCAGTAGAGAGTCCTCGGTACCTCAATCTGAGGGGTTGCCTCCTAGAGTTCCCGAGAGAAGGGAGAGGAGGTATGATAGGCTACGGAAATAGGGAGTTGTGGACTTCTATGGCAGCACAGACCCTGCTGAGGCCGATGGATGGTTAGAGAGGACAGAGAGAGTATTTGATCAGATGGACTGCGAGCCCGATGAGAGGTTCGATTATGCAGTGTCTCTCTTACAGGGTCCAGCTTACCAGTGGTGGAAGACTGCTCGAGCAAGATTACTGTGTCTTGTCAATTGAAGTGGGAAGACTTTCTGAGAGTCTTCAGAGACAACTACATGCCCAAGGTCTACTTAGACATGAAGATGCAAGAGTTCTTGGAACTGAAGCAGGGCAAGATGTCAGTGGCAGACTATGAGGTCCGATTTAATGAATTGATGGGTTATGCTACCGCTCTGATTCCTACAGAGGAAGACAAGTGCAGGAGGTTTGAGAATGGGCTTAATATGGAGATCAGAACAAGGTTGGCGAGGTTAGATATGGGCACTTTCACTGAGTTGAGAGCTTCCTCAATCAGAATTGAACAACTAATGAAGGAGAAGCAAGCAGAGATCGGGCAAGGGTCCAGAGGAAAGAGGCCTAGTGAGAGTCAAGGCAGTTCTGGCAGGAGTTTTAGTAAGCGCCAAAGTAGACCATTCAGATCATCAGGTGGATTTAGACAGTCCAGATCGGGAATTAGAGGTAGATCTACACAGACTGGTGGGGGGCGATGTATAGTGCAAAACCAGCGGCCCCTGTGTGAGTATTGTGGGAAAAGGCATGGTAGAGAGTGTTGGGCTGTGACAGGAGCTTGTTTGGCTTGTGGCTCCTTCGAACACAAAATTAGAAATTGTCCGGTTGTTCTTTGGAACCCGCCTGTGTTAGTGGGAGATCCGGAGTGATGCTCTGATTCAGAAAGCAGAGGTGGTGGATCCGGAGAGAGGTAGAGGTAGAGATAGAGGGAGAGCTGGAGTTCTTCCATGAGGATCATGAGTCGTAGGCGGTGACCACGCCTCGTGCCGTAGTCTATGCCATGACTAGGCAGGAGGCCCAAGACTCACCAGATGTGATTGCAGGTGCGCTTCTTGTTTATGATTTGGAGCATTTGTATCGCTAGATCCGGATCCACACACTTTTCATTGCACCGCATTTGACATGTAGATCGCATTGTGATAGGGAGTTATCAGAAGATGGGCTAGAGGTGAGTACACCTCAGTAGCACTCTTCAATTATCGTGAGGTATGCAAGGGTGCTTAGTTAAGATTGATCGAGTAGAGTTGAAGGCAGACTTGATTGTATTACAGTTGAGAGAGATAGATGTGATCTTAGGCATGGATTGGCTCACTGCCCATAGGGCCATCATGAACTGTTACACTAAGGAGGTAGTATTAGAATCTCCCGTCGACTGAGCGATTCGAGGAATTAGTCGGCGGCCGCCTAGGATAATATCCTTCATGAGTGCATTGAGGTTGATACAGGGAGGATGTGGGGCTTATCTGGCCCACATTATTGATACTAGGGTTAAGCAGAGCGTTTAGGACATTCCAGTGGTTAAGGAATTCCTGGAGGTGTTTCTCGAGGAGTTACCTAGTTTACCACCAGATCGAGAAACAGAGTTCACAATTGATCTAGTTCCAGGTGCTGCTCCTATATCCATTTCCCGATAGGATGGCACTGTGGAATCTGAAGGAGCCGCTTCTCGCCACAAGAGTTGTTGGAAAAGGGTTTCATAAGGCCCAAGAGTTTCACCTTGGGGAGTGCCAGTGTTGTTTGTGAAGAAGAAGGATGGGACTTTGAGGTTATGCATCGATTATAGGCAGCTTAATCGGGTGACCGTGAAGAACAAATATCCGCTGCCTAGAATTGATGACTTGCTTGACCATTCAGAGGAGCTCGGTATTTACTAAGCTAGATCCGAGATCGTGGTATTACCAGTTGAAGATAGCGGAGGCTGATATACCTAAGAGTGCATTCAGGAGTAGGTATGGGCACTATGAGTTCGTGATTGCCGTTTGGGTTAACTAATGCCCCGGCAGCTTTTGTGGCCTTGATGAATAAGGTGTTCCAACCCTACCTGGATCGATTTGTAATTGTGTTCATTGACGATATTTTGGTGTATTCAAAGAGTAGAAAGGAGCATGCTGAGCATTTGAGAATTATTTTACAGATTATGAGGGAGTAACAATTGTATGCCAAATTTAGTAAGTGTGAATTTTGGTTAGATCAATTTGTATTTTTGGGACATATAGTGACTGGAGATGGCATACAGGTAGATCCAAAGAAGGTAGAGGCAGTTATGAATTAGGAAGCTCCGAGAAATGAGTCTGAGATCTGAAGCTTCCTAGGATTAGCCGGATATTACTGAAGATTTATCGAGGGGTTTTCCTTGATCTCGGCCCCTCTGTCTAAACTTCTGAGGAAGAATGTAGTGTTTAGATGGAGTGAGGAGTGTCAGAAGAGCTTTGAGGAGTTGAAACATCGGCTGACTACCGCACCGGCGTTGACTATTCCATCAGGGATTGGAGGATATATCGTATGTAGTGATGCTTCGCATCAAGGTTTGGGATGCGTACTGATGCAGCATAGTAAGGTGATCGCCTATGCATCGAGACAATTAAGGTCTCACGAGATTAATTATCCGGTACACGATTTAGAGCTAGCTGCAGTTGTCTTTGCTCTAAAGATTTGGAGACATTATTTGTATGGGGAGACTTTCCAGATATATACTGATCATCAGAGTCTGAAATATTTGATGAGTCAGAAGGAGCTAAACTTGAGGCAAAGAAGGCGGATTGAGTTATTAAAAGATTATGATTGTACTATTGAGTACCACCGAGGGAAGGCTAATGTAGTGGCGGATGCTTTGAAAGCGGAAGTCTAATGTTAGTACATTTCGATTCGAGTTATCAAGGTTGCCTAATCGATTCATTTGAGAGCTCTAAATGTAGAGTTGAATCTGGAGCAAGATGAGGCACTAGTTGCTACTTTGAAGTTAAGGCCAATGTTACATGATAGAATCGAGAGATACGTAACAAAGATCCTGATATGGTAAAGCTTATAGAGAAAGTGAAGGCAAATCCGGAGTCCGAGTTTGAGTTGAGGGATGAGACTTTGTGGTTGAGACATAGGCTATGTGTACCTAATGTAGATGATTTGAGGAAGGAGATCCTTGAGGAAGCTCATATGGCCGCCTATGCTATGCATCCTGGTACTACCAAGATGTATAACACATTGAAGCAACATTTTTGGTGGCCTGGAATGAAGAAGCAAGTAGCTGAGTATGTGTCAAGATGTATGACGTGCCAGCAAGTGAAAGCAGAGCACCAGGCTCCCGTAGGGAAGTTGAATTCGTTGCCCATTCCGGAGTGGAAATGGAAACGGATCACTTTGGATTTCATCACGGGTTTGCCAAAGACTCCGAGGCAGCATGATGCTATTTGGGTCATAGTGGACCAGTTGACTAAATCGGCCCATTTCTTACCAGTGAGAGAGAATAACTCACTTGATCAGTTGGCCCAGAAGTATGTGAATGAGGTGGTGAGACTGCATGGAGTGCCAGTGTCCATAGTATCAGACAGAGATCCTAGATTTACTTCGAGATTTTGGAAGAGCTTGCAGACTGCCATGGGAACTAAGTTGAACTTCAAGATCTGCTTCATCCTCAAACAGATGGACAGAGTGAGAGGACAATTAAAACGGTTGAGGATATTCTTAGAGCTTGTGTATTGGAATTTAGAGGAGCTTGGGATCAGTATATGGCATTGATAGAGTTTGCCTACAATAACCACTACCATGGTAGTATCAGAATGGCACCGTATGAGGCACTATACGGTAGGAAATGTCGGTCGCCATTGTATTGGGATGAAGAGGGCTTGAGAATGATGGAAGGCCCAGAGTTGATACAGGACACAGTGGATAAGGTGAAGTTGATCCGAAGCCGAATCAAAGCGACTCAGGATAGGCAAAAGAGTTATGTGGATCAACATCGACGTGATATGGAGTACAGTGTAGGAGATAGAGTATTTTTGAGAGTGTCACCCTGGAGGGGAGTTTTGAGATTCGGTAAAAAGGACAAGTTGAGCCCTAGGTACATTGGTCCTTATGAGATCATTGAGAGGATAGGACATTTGACCTATAAGTTGGCTTTACCGAATGAGATGTCTCAATTGCATAATGTGTTCCATGTGAGTATGTTCTGAAGATACCGATCGGATCCGACACATGTGATACCAGCTCAGGAGATTGAGGTTGCTAGTAACTTAAGCTATGTTGAGGAGCGGATCGAGATTGTGGGATCACGAATTAAGCAGTTGAGGAACAAGGTTATCCCTTTGGTAAAGGTCCTTTGGAGGAACCACTCAACCAAGAAGCAACATGGCGATGAGAGAGAGCATATGAGGAGACAATATCCCCACCTATTCGAGCAAGCAGGTAAGAATTTCGAGGACGAAATTTCTTTAAGGAGGGGAGAGTTGTAACATCTCATTTCTAGAGGGAAGGGTAGGATGGTAAATGTGAGTGACTAATGAGAGTTAGGGATGTATTCTACATGTTCATGCATAACTTGCTACATATTTATACTTGATTGTTGCACATGAAAATAATTGTACATGCATTCATGAATAATTTCGGGTATAATTGGAATGATTTGAGAATCTTGAATGTTGTTACATTGAAAATTTTAGGCAAATCACATAAAAGAGCCCCTGTGATATACTTTATTATTCATCTTAGCCCCTGTGCTTTTGATTCGTTAACTTTAGCCCCTGTGTTTTGTATTCTCATTCAAAACACCCAATTGGATGTTTTCAGACAAATTTGACCTTGAAATACCTGAATTTTTTTGCAAATACATAACGAAATCGCAAATACATAATGAAAATACATAATACAACTTCCTTTATAAATCGCAACTAAACATGGTCCTACGATTCCCAAATTTAAAATTACACATTTCAAGTCTTGCAAAATTACTACCCCTAAATGTTTAACATTGAAGAAACTTCAAACTTATATCAGCTATTCTTCGATCTCGTTCAAACCTAGCTTGGTACGGCGTCAGTGCCTGCGCTTTGCATTATACCTGATGGTGTTATCTGTTCGCATGCTAATCCAAATGAGGAATGGGCGTGTTCATCTCATCTTCTTCGCCAGCTTGTTCTTGATACGGAAGGATTTGTGTGACGGCATTTTCGAGTGGGGGAAATAAACATTGGAGTGGGGACAATGATTTTGAACTTTGAACTTTCAATCTCGTCAGCGCTATTGGATTAAAAAAGGTAAGCTTCACTCATCTTCAATATTTACCTTTTCGAAATGGAACAAACATTGGAGTCCGACTCATTCTCTATGGGTATTCCACATCTTGGTTGTTTTCTTTATAGATTTTCGAAATCATTGTCTAACAATGCATTGTTTACGTAATGAGTCGAAATCATGTCTAGTTTTTGCCAACATGTGGACCCAAAGTCTTGAAATAGCTTCGTGTAAGTAGGAGATATGCCTTTGTTTATGTAGTTTAATTGGCATGTGGTCCCAAAAATAATGCATTCTGAGTTAAATATTAATGTGTTCCCACATCATGTCTAGTTTTTGCCAATATGTGGACCCAAAGCAAGAAAATGCTTCCTGTAAGTAGGAGAGATGCCTTTGTTTATGTAGTTTAATTTGCATGTGGTCCCAAAAATAATGCATTGTTTACGTAAATATTAATGTGTATTTGTAGGATGAATCAAAAGGCACAATATATACTGGAGATACATTATGGTGGTACGTATGAGATCAAAGGCGATGCAAGAAGTATATCGGTGGTGACACATGTTACATGGAGCTAAACAATCTAGACATGTTGGGTTACTACAGTTCACGAGGAAGCAAAGAAGTTTGGCTTTACAAATGTTGCAGAATGCATTATCGCATCCCGAAAAAGCCTTCTTGATGGTCAAAGATTGTTATGGAACAATGACAGCTTCTGGACATGTGTAGGCTATTAAGGAATTACAAGTCAGGTTCTGCATTATGTGGAGCACATGGTGCATTCCCATTAAGTTATTGAACAGTTGGATGGACCTGAGACTAATGAGACAGAAGACATTGATACTAGAGGTAGTGTTGGGCAAGCTGCGACTTCCACTACTAATGCTAGAGCAATGGATGCATGTTTAGGAAATAGAAATGTGGAAAGTGGTGGTGTGGAAGGTGGTGGTCATGGAGCTGGTGAAGAAAGCGATGGTGATATAGATGAACATGCTTGGTATGATGATGAAGAGGATTTGGTGGATGTGACAGTGCAATGTGAAGAAGAAGATGATGATGAATCCCAAGTAGCTAAGAGTAATGTAAGGGAGTATGTTAGAATAAGAGATGAGGATGGGAGTGATGCTGATGAGGAAATACCTGTTAAAGTTGTTGGTGAAGTTGAGAATATGGATCATCAAGGCCAGGATGAAACTCAAACAGATGGTGCTATTGAAGGTATTGGTGGTGATCATGATGATGAAATAGATTCAGAGGAAGATTGTGATGGCAACGTACCAGGATGTGAGAGTGATTATCCTAACTCAGAGGATCCAGGCAGTTATAGCTCAAGTGATGAGGATGGTGAAATGGCTTTGAGGAGAGAGGGGAGGACAGTATTTTATGATCCAAAAGCTCCAATTCCAATTTTTTCTGTGGGTATAGTTTTTGAATAACAAGAACAATTCAAAGATGCTGTTAAGAAATAGGCCTTGGTCAAAAGATACGCATTACGATATGTTAGGAATGAACCAAGGAGAGTGAGGTACAAATGCAAGTCAAAAAGTATTGGTATGGGTGGCCAGAGTAGATGTCCATTTGTTCTTCATGCTAGTTTCAACCAAGAAGAACAATTCCAAATTAAAACTTTTAAGAACAAGCACAAATGTTTTGGAACAAATCACATAGAGCTGATGAAAAGAAAAGATATAAAGAAATTGGTAAGGGAGAGAATCTTAGAAGAGCCAAGGATAACTCATAAGAGATTGAGAGGTTATGTCAGAAGCCATTTTCTTTTGATGTATCTGAAGTCACGATGGGGAGGATAAAAAGAGAAGTGATCGAGGAGGTCAATGGTGGATTTGTGGCTGAGTATGGAAAATTGCATGATTATGCAATTGAATTAGAACGGAGCAATGAAGGAACAAGTACAGAAGTGGTGGTAGATGATAATAATGCTGATAAGATACCATATTTCAAAGCATTCTATGTATGCTTCCAAGCTTGTAAAGAGGGATGGAAAGATGGATGTCGGCCAATAATTGGCATTGATGGATGCTTTCTGAAGCATAGGTGTAGGGGACAGTTATTAACTGCCGTTGGTAGAGATGGAAACAATCAAATGTTTCCGATTGCATGGGCTGTAGTTGACTTGGAGACTAAGAAGACATGGAAATGGTTCCTTGAGCACTTGGTATTAGACTTGAAGATTGCTGACGAAGGGCAAGGATTGACTATCACATCTGATATGCAAAAGGTATGTGTGATATTAACCTTTTTTGTCTTTGGTTTCTTGTAACTTAATGAATGTTGATTAGAAATGATATCATGTATGTAGGGAATTATTGCAGCAATCGATGTTGTTTTGCCAAATGTTGAGCATAGGCAATGTGCAAGGCACATATATGCTGCTTGGCAAAAAAAGTGGAAAGGTGAGGAAAGGAAAATTCAGTTCTGGAATTGTGCAAGGGCCACTTTTGTTCAACAGTTTAAAAAGGAGTTAGAGGAGCTTGATAAGATGGGTAAGGGGAGTGTTGAAGATGCTTTGAGTTATGGTGAAAGATCATGGTACAAGGCCTTTTTTAGCTTTGAGCCTAAGTGTGACATTGTCGACAACAACCTTACCGAGACTTTTAATGGGTGGATTTTGCCTACAAGGACCAAGCCTATTATTTCAATGCTTGAAGAAATTAGAATAATGGTGATGACTCGTATTCATGTTAAGAGAGAATTTGCCGCTAGGTGGAGAACTTTCATTGCTCCAAGGATAGTTAAGGTGCTAGAGAAGAATAAGAAAGAATCATTTAATTGGCAATTTCATTTTAATGGAGATGATGGATATGAAGTTTTTCAAGGAGAGACAAAACACATTGTCCTTACCACAACCGACACTTGCTCATGCAGATCATGGAGTTGATTGGGATCCTCAGATTCATTGCATTCCAGACTATATAGAGAGGGGTAGATCCCGTGAACAAAGTGAATGCTTACTACCACAAGGATACTTATATGAAGGTGTACAGTCGTATTATTTGCCCAGTGAGAGGACAGATTTTTTGGGAGACAAGTGGTAAGCCAACACCTCTACCACCTGTTATTGAGAAGAAGCCTGGAAGACAAAAGCAAAATAGAAGGAAGGATAAAGATGAACCAAAGAAGAGTGGTAGGATATCTAGAAAAGGTGGGATGAAGAGTTGCAAGAATTGTGGTGAAATTGGTCATAACTCAAGGACTTGCAAAAAACCAAAGAAGGTTGGTTTTGAACGGGTTGAGTGTTTACACATATTGTGTGTTTTTATTTGAGCTAAAGTTTGCTTAACTCCATTGAACTTGATAATATTTTGTTTGTTTGTTTTGCGTAATCCTAGCAAAGGACACCGTGGTGGTGAAACAAGTACTCAGACCAAAGACAAAGGAAAACAGATTGTTGAGGAAACATCAAAGCCTAAAAAACCATCCAAGAAAGGTATTCCAGCTATAGTAAACGACATTCATGGAGAAAGACCTAAAAGAAAGGTATTCAATTATATGTTTTGGCATGGAAATGGTTAGTTGCTGTACAGTCTCATATTTTTTATTGTTACTATTGCAGAGTGGCCTTCAGGAGACATTGGTACCTGCAGCAAAGAAGAGTAAACCATCTGCAACAAACTATGATCCTGGTTTCGGTACTCATCCGGCACTAAATAAATGGGGTTTAAAGTGGCAAGACAACCCAGCTATCACATTAGCATATCTTCAACAGCAAAAGGTTGTTAGGCTTCATCAAAGGAAAATGTCTTCAAACCAAGCAAGTGAAACCCCTTCAACACAAGCTAGTGCCACAAATGGATCCAAATCGACTTCACATTTTACTGGAGGTCTACTTATGTAATATCAAGTAGTTATGGAATTCTGCTTATACAGATATGTAAATAATATATGGACTACTATCGTTTACCTTTTCCTTTTCTGATAAATTACGTTCCTTCCATATAGAGTAAATGGTAGTTGTGAAGGCTATTTTGTAAATGGTAGTTGTGAAGTCTTGCAACTTCTGATTTGCTGTACATATGATCAGATTTATAGTTGATGCCCAATCCTTTGATTTGTTATTATTAGAATTAATAATAACAATTTCATTCCCATGAATTATTTAATGGATCAAGTGTGATGAACGTACTTTACTATATGACGATGATTAATAAATATATTAATTGAATTTGAAATGTGTATTATTAGTGAATAATTAATAAATCCGGTATTATTATTAATCATACGTCATATAGTAAAGTACGCTCATCACACTTGATCCATGAAATAACAAATCAAAGGATAATAATACTAATAATAATACTAAATTTCATAAAAATAAGAACCAAAATTAATAATAATAACTAATTCTATAACATATATTAGAAATAAAGATATATGCATTCTGATCATTATAAGGAAATTTATAATAATAATAATAATAACAATAATAATAATACTATAAAATTATAAGCAATTCAAAATTAATCGTAACAATAAAATTAAAAATAATTAGAAGAGATTTACTAATTATAGCAATTATAAGTATAATAATAGAAATTATAATTAATTAAAATTTAAATAATCATGATAATAATAATAATAATAACAAAGATAATAATAAAATTAAGAACAATAATACATATAATACTAATACTTACACATAATAATAACAAGTTTGAATAAATTGTTATAATTATAATTTTTATTCAGTAGCTCACTGGGCACGTGCCGCCTCAGTGATCCTCGCCGATTGAGGATCGCTGCAGGCGCGGCGTCGCCTCAGTGATCCCGCCCATTTCAGTGCAGGTGGTCACCAGGCGACGCCTGCCCAGTGATCTCGCCATTTCAGCAGATCACTGGCGCGTCGCCTCAGTGATCTGCCGATTGAGGCAATCACTGAGGCGGCGTGCGCCTCAGTGATCCCGCCATTTGTGTGGGTCACCAGGCGACGCCTGCCCTGGTGATCCCGCCATTCGAGCAGATCACCAGGCGACGCGTCGCCTCAGTGATCCCGCCGATTGAGGTGATCACTGTGGCGACGCCGCCTGATGATCTCGCCATTTTCAGCAGATCACTAGGCGACGCGTCGCCTAGCGATCATGCCCAAATGGGCTGCCTCGCACTCGCCTTCCTTTCTTTACACCGCAGTCGCAGTATATAAACAAAAGTGTAATAATGATTCTATTAATTAGAATACTAATTTTAATAATAATAAGCAATTGTATAACATATATTACAAATAAAGATATATGCATTTAATCATTATAAGGAATTTTATAATAATAATAATAATAATAATAATAATAATAATAATAATAATAATACTAATAATAATAATATTATTAAAATATATTAGAAAAGGTTAATGAATTTATTAGCAAGGAATATAATAATAATTACAATAAATTATATAATTATTCTACAAAAATTTAATAATAACAATTACCAATTTAATAATAATATTTAATACTTTTATAATAATGGGAACAAATTTAATTAAAACTAATAATAATCATAAAGAAAATTATAATTATAATTATAATACTACTACTAATAATAATACATATAGCACAAAGATTCATGAAAAATAAATTAATATCATAATAACTAAATAAATAAATATATACACCTAATAATAATGGAAATAAATTTAAGTAATAATAAAATAATCATAACATTATTAATAATAATAACAATAAGTAATTTAAATTGAATATTTAATAGTCATTATAATAATGGAAATATATTTAAATAATGTTAATAAATATAATTTTATTTTTATATAATAGGTGTAATTATTATTATTATCAAAATAATAAAATAAATGTAAATAACTCAATAAATAAATATATACACTAATAATAATAACAAATTTAATAATGTTTATAAATGATATGTTGTCCAAGTTAATAACTAGTTCTCTTACAAAAAGTTCGTAAGTATAAAATAACAATACCATTCAACATATTACGTTTTATACATCCAAACGGCTGGCTTTATACTTCTGGCTAAAAACGGCGCCTGTGGATGGGACCCACAGGCGCCTGTGCATCTGCGAAGAAGCGCAAAGAAGCATGCAAATTTTCATGCCAAACCGACGCCGTTTCCAACTTGGACAGGGTTGGACAGGGATTTCTTAGACAGGTGATCTGCGCTCTTATGAAGTGTAGGAAAAGTGTTATTTGTTCAATTAAAATTAAAAAAACAAAGCAATCTTGAGATAATTTAATAATATAATTTATGTTAACATTATATTATTATTATCGTACCAAAGGATAATAATAATGATAATAATAATAATAATAATAATAATAATAATAATAAGTTAATTTTTAAAATATTTCATTTTATTTAATTAATAATTTATTTATATATATTATACAATGATCGCCATAATGAAAATGGTAATGCGCATACAACACAATTTGATCGATTCATAATGAAAATGGTAATAACTGATAAATCAATAGCGCGATGAACTCAATAATGTAGGATAGATCGAGGCTAACAATCAAAGAATTCATCACTGCAGGATTTCTTGCAATCATCATATTACAGTGATTATGCAACAACCAAAACATGTTCTTTGATAGTTGTGCCTTCAGCAACAGTCTACATACATTAAGGCCTTAGAATTTATTCAAAAAGTTCATAATAACCATCCCTAGAATGACTCCAATGGAAAAGCCTAAAAATGTGCGGCTCCATGCCATGTGTGTATGCAAAGTGTGAATAGCATTGACTGCTTCATTTGGTGGAAGTGTGAATGGAGTCGGCATGGCGGATGGTGCATTGCTGGTAGTAGCAATGTCTTCAATGCGACGAGTTGGCATCAATGGATCCAGGACATAAGCACTTTGTGCTTCATCCAATGTCTGATACCCCTTGAATCGAGCATTCGGAAACCCCTCAGTAGCCAATTTGACATCATCCCAATTGGTAAAAATACCAACTTGACGTCCAACAAAGACCACATAGTAGTTGTATCTGCCCATCGGTAGTTACCTAAAAATGATTCATATATAAGGTGAACTTAAAGCAATAATAATTAAGGGCAGTAAGAACATTGACAAAGATGATCACTACAAGAGTTTAATATATTTACAAGAGTTGAGAAAAGGACCAATTGAATACTTGAATCTATTTACAAGAGTTGGAGACTTTATATGATTTTATTCACTTAAAGAGTGGTCTAAGGTTGTTTAGAAGTTAGTTAACAGATTCTAAAAGCTCAAACTCAAGAACAACTTGTACCCATCTTATTTACCACAGATGGACCCCTGAAAAGCAGAAAACAATGATCATATAACCCTTGCAAATTCGGTATGGAATATGCACAATTGAAACAGCATGTATGTAAGTCACTAGATTCATCTCATTAAACCTTAAAACATTGTATTCTACTTAAATCTCTGTAATATCCCAACAAATCTGCTGTCATTTATCTATCATCTCTTTGCCACTTAACACAAGCTACAATCATTTGGAATGTCAGAATATCAAACTGATTGCACAACAACAAAATAGGATGTTAATAATGTCAATTCAGATGCTTTGCACATTCATGACTGTTCCTAACGAACTAGGTGAAGGGATGACAAGAACTGAATGAATGGGCTATTAATATGAGCTTCTTGAAGGGGTAAAGACTCCATTTCTAGAAGTATGAAGGGAATTTAGGAAGATCTAGACAATGTAGAGCAGAAAGAGATGGTTAAGCAATGATGAAGCATCATTCTCCCCTGTAGTAAATATGTGATGATCTACATTTTCATTAACAATCATATATAACATGAGTTTGTTACAAGTGATCTAATACTAGTGATCTAATAGCAAGTATCAAGTCATAGCAAGTATCAAGTCACCTAATCGCTATTTTAAGATATGTAGAATTTTACATACATAAGAATAATTGAAGAAACAACTTACATAGATTTTGGTCATCAAAGCATGATATATTACCATAGTTCCACTACTATTTCATTAGTGTGGAGGAGTTACTCTACAAGATCTTTCTGTTATTAGGAGCAAATTCTTAGGAATAATTTTTTGTTCTGTTTAAACCTCCTTTGTTTAAGGCAGGTTGTTGTAATTCAGTTCAGGAAAATCTCCTTGTAATCAAAGAGATAATCTTGACTAATTTAAGCGTATCTTTTATGAACCTTGAGGCATTTAAATACCCAACTACATTGCCTTATTCTCAACACCAACCCACTAACTACATTGCTAATTGCTAGAGCTTTTTCTGTGAAGATGTGAAATTTCTGTCCAATATATAGATCACACAACACAAGGCATCATCCAAAGAAGCCCTACACAAAAACAAAGAATCAACTGTGGTGAAATTGCAAAGGAAATGAGAATGATCCAAAACACCGCAAAGTTGACAATAACAAATATGCCCAAAATTAATATACCCATTCTGCTATAAGAAACAAAAAAACCGAAGACCGACAAAATGAAGACCGACAACCCAGAATCCACATGATCCCATTCAAGATCTGACACACAAGCCACTATGGCCGCAGGTATCCACAGATGACAAATCCACATATACAACAACCCATGCCTCCGACGGTCTCTAAATAACAGATATGTCCTCCATTTCCGACTCCAGAATAGCGCAACCAGAGAAATGGAGTCCGTCGGAGGGAGCGACATTTTTTCCAGAAATAAACAAAAGCTTACCAGTGGAAGAAGAATCCCAGTGGAAGATGCCCAGCGTGCGAGAGATGAGTGACTGTGGGAAGATGCCAACGACGCGTGAATCTGGAAGATGCGACGGAGAGAAGGCAGAGGAGAAAATGTGACAGACCGTGAACTGCTGGAAGAAAAGCGTGAATCTGGAAGAAATAATGTGGAAGAAAAGCTTAAGATCAGAGGAGAAAAGCTGGACGATGGCAACAGCGTGAATCTGGAACAATGTGTTTGCTTCGCTCTCTCTAAGTTCAACAGGATTTTAGGGTTTTATTATTTTTTAAACACCTGAGTGGGCTCACATGTGGGGATCTAAGTTGTATTATGTATTTTCGTTACCAGTTTACGGTATTGCAAAAAAATTCAGGAATTTCAAGGTCAAATTTGTCCGAAAACATCCAATTGGGTGTTTTGAATGAGAATACAAAACACAGGGGCTAAAATTAACGAATCAAAAGCACAGGGGCTAAGATGAATAATAAAGTATATCACAGGGGCTCTTTTATGTGATTTGCCAAAATTTTATGGGTTAGTGAAATCTTGATATTTTGAATTTTGGTGGAATTATTGTATTTGTATATGTTGGTGAAGTTATGGAGTATTGAGAGAGATATATTTATAGTAGGGAACAAGAAATAAATTAAATAAAGATTTGGAGATAGTTGGGTTGTAAAGATGATTGTTGTATTGGAAAGAGGAGAACTAAATGTAGTTAGTTTCCAAAGAAACTAAGTTAGAGTTTAAGCATTAAGAAAGTGACATGTGTCACTTAGACCTTGTAATCTAGCTAGAAGTAGGTCTCTATTCCTTGAGAGTTGACAGGTTAAGTCTTGTCCAAGTCCCTTATTCTCATCTTTCTAAAACTTCTCTCTTCGAAACACAGAGTTTTCCAGCAAAATATCTTCTAAGGGACTTCTTTGTTCTTCCTTTCTTTCACCAACCTTACTTTGCCATTCGTTTCATCTACTCTAAGGAAAAACCAGAAGCTGATCATTTCACTCAGTGAAGTACGAAAACGTGTGGAGTTTAGGACTTGAAGATTTTGGAGTTTTTAGCAGGTAAGTGTTAGAGAAATCCCTCACTGTTGGAGATTTGTGAAATAAAGTTGATAGATTACTGTCATCTGGATGGAAAATGTACTTCATGTGTTTGTTCTTAAATACTGGTTAGTTGGGGAGAAATAAATTCAGTTATAGTGTTAAATTAGTTTTTGAGAAAACTTTTGGTGTTTGGGTGACGTAAAGTGTTGAAAGTTAGAAAGTCTGGAAAATTTCTCACTGAGTATGTTTCAGTATTTTAGCCATAACTTTTTCTGTGGTTGTCCAAACAAGATGATTCTTGATTTGGAGTAAACTAGGAATATATGGATACAATTCGTATGAAGACATCGAATTTTAGTTCTGTCTCTAAGAATCTCAAAAGTTGTCACGAAGTTGAGAACTGGGTGCAGGATGTTGAGAGTTGAGCGAAAATTCATGTTCCAACTTGGGGAGGAAATTTGGACCTGATTAAAATAGATTCTGGAAAAGGTTCCTTCTTGAAAGTTGTAGATAATTCTTTTATCTTTCCAACGGTATAAAGTTTGTAAATTTTGGACATCGGAGTCAAAAGTTATGTGTCTTATAAGTGGAGACGTTCTGGACGCATAAAAGTAGACGCAGAAAAGCAGACGCATAAAAGTAGACGCATAAAAGCAGACGCATAAAAGTAGACGCAGAAAAGCAGAAGCATAAAAGCAGACGCATAAAAGCAGACGCAGAAAAGCAGACGCATAAAAGCAGACGCATAAAAGTAGACGCATAAAAGCAGACGCATAAAAGCAGACGCATAAAAGTAGACGCAGAAAAGTAGACGCAGAACTGAGACTCAAAAACAAGTTGTACTCTTTTGGTCATAACTTCTTCTCTAGACCTCCAAATGACCTGATTCTTGAAGCATTGGATTCCTAACATATTTATTTATCTCTACACAAAAAGCTATGTTCTTTGGTATTAAATTGGAAATGATTGACTGAATCGAAGTAAGCGTATAGGTTAAAGGAGTATGAATTGGATATTTTACTGAATGTGTTGCAGTATTTTGCTGATATCTTGGTATATAGGATTCCAATTGAGGTGATTCTTGATTTTTAGTGAACTCGAGTAATAGGGCTACAAATTATATGAAGGAGCTGAATCTTGATACGGTCTCTAAGGTGTTCAATTACTGGATGGAAGTCGGATATAATACACTGATTTGGAGAGGAACAGTCTGAAAATGTTGAGGTACATCTTTGAAACTACTGAACCAAATTGAGTGATTTTGGTGTTAATGGAAAGATAAAAGATAGAGGAACACTTTTCTAAGAGAAAGTAGGCTCGAATTATGCAAGTTTTACCTTTTAATTAAACATGAACAGTGGACCCGAAAGTTAGGGTTTGGAGAAAGATCTGAAATGGTTCATTGGACTATGAAATTGGATTCAAATGGTTTATGGAGGTTTAAATCCCACGGAGTGAGGCTAGCTAAGTGAGTTTTGATAGTTGAATGTCTTGTGATGAAATTGATGGATTGATACCCGGGATAGTCATGAATATGCATTGTACATATTTCATCTCATTCATGTGCATTATTAAACACTTATGATTGTTCAAAATTGTGATATATGTATATGTTATTTGTTATAGAGGAGCCACTGGAACGTCAACCTCCAGACGTTGCTGGATCTTCTAGGCATTAGCTTCGGGAGAAATGTGTGAGTAACCTAGACGGTCTCACTCAATTAATTGTTTGCTTTAGAATATGTTTTGAATGAGTTATTTAAGTGCTCCAACCATGCAAAAATTGTGAATGTGCATGAGTGCAAAAGTGTGCTAAGCATTTCTACTGAATGCCGGACTAAGGTCCGATGATAAATGTGATCAAAACGTGAATGTGTATCCATGTGTTTGACTGAGGTTATGCTATGTGAAACATTCATTACATGTATGCATGAAAGATAAAGAAAGTTATGACCGGAGTTGCCAGATTAAGGAGCTAAAAGCTCATAATGTGAATAGAGCCTTGGGCTCGAGCGCGACTGTCCTCGGCATCTACGAAGAGAGATGGAACGTTATTCGACTAAGCTCGACATCCATTAAGGGATGAGTTGGAAAAAAAAGGCACTCGGTCATAACGACAATAATAAATGAAAGTGAGTCTCACGTGCATTGCCAATTATAATTGCTGTGTGTTTTATATGTGCGATAATGTGATACTTTTATTCACATTCGTTATCCAGTTTGTTGCACACCCTTGTTCAATTTTTCTAATCATAAAGATGGCTTTGCAGAAAATATGGTCTTGATGATAACACTGTGGACTTCATTGGTCATGCTTTGGCCCTTCATAGAGATGATCGATACTTAAATGAACCAGCACTTGACACTGTGAATAGAATGAAGGTGAAAACTGCTCAACTTATTTATATTATTAGGTTTGGAATTCTCGTTAGGTAACTTTGATGACTTGATGGGATTTCATTTGGTGTTATAGCTGTATGCGGAATCTTTATCCCGCTTTCAAGGAGGTTCACCATATATTTATCCCTTGTATGGGTTGGGAGAGCTACCAGAGGTTTGCTTCTAATTTCCTTTTTCGTATTCTTTCAAAATCCAACACCACCAAACCCAGGGTATGGAGAGTATACTCTAGAAGAAGAAAGAGAGAGGGGGCTGAGGGCAATATGGGCAATGAGGCACTAGTTAGTTAGGAGTGGAAAATAATAGAATGTACGAGTGGGTAGCTAAGAAGGGGACAAAGAGAGAGAAAGGTATTCAGGAAAGAAGAAAGAAGTGAGAGAATTGTGACAGAAAAATTCTTTTCTCCCTGAGGAGCTTATTCAGCTCTGGTTAGAAGGTGTTCATAGTGAATCACCTTGTAATAGCCTTAAACAGTTATTATTATCAATATCAATATAGCCAACTCTAGTGTATTCAACTAGAGTTCTAACATTGGTCCGACCTGCCGGATACTAATATTGGGAGAGACGATCGGTAGTTAGAGCAACTCACCTTGATGTCACCCAAGATGTTCGATAGGGTAGATGTATTGGAATCCCAAATGGCGAACTTGGAGGCTGGAGTAGAGGAAATCCAGTCTTCCATGAGAATAGCTATGGCGGAGATGCAGCGAGTATTGCTGCTAGAAATGAGCAAGAGACCAGAAGAGGGATAGGGGAGTGGTACCACAGAAAAGGGGCCAACGTTGGCGGGTGAAAAAAATTCACAACTACCTCAGCAATCAACTCCGATGGAGCATTCCTACGACACGATAGAGGAATACCGGATGTCAGTACGTAAAGTGGATTTACCAATGTTTGATGGGACTGATCCGGTGGGATGGATTACTAGGGCAGAAGTCTACTTTGAGGTTCATAATACCTCAGAACCGGTGAAGGTTAAACTTGTACTTTTAAGTATGAAATGATCAACCATACATTGGTTCAACCTTCTAAAGGAGACGGCGGAAGAACTGGACTGGGAAAAAATTAAGAAAGCTCTAGTAGATCGTTATGGAGGAAGACAATTTGATAACCCGTTTGAGGAGTTGTCAGACCTACGACAAACGGACACCGTTGAAGAATATATCGAAGCCTTCGAGTTCGTCTCGTCACAGGTGGGTCGACTATTGGAGGAGCAACTGATGGGGTACTTCATGAGTGGTTTGCGAGCTGATATTCGAAGCAGGGTAAGAACGTTTGGACCTGTGAACAAGTATCAGATGATGAAGATAACGAGGGCAGTAGAAGAGGAGGTGAATGGCGAGCTGGATGGAGTGGACGGTTCTAGGTCTCATGAACCCACCTGGTATCCACGTCGAGGAAATAACAGGAGGGGCAATTTTCGGGTCAACCCGACCCACCATCGTGAGATGGAGGGTCCAAACCCGATGGGTTGAGGGCAAAATTGGAGCGGTATTGGAGCTGCGAGACACAGGAAATTTGCGGGAACTCCATCTGACCAGCATGCGCATCCCCGAATGGCCACATCCCCGACAACGACACTCACCAGAAGACCAGAAGGTGATTGGAGGGGACACACAGAAAAAAATCGAGGACTGCGTCATCTGTCCTACCAAGAGCTTATGGACAGAAAGGCCAAAGGCTTGTGTTTCAGGTGTGGGGAGAGGTTTTATCCTCTTCATCAGTGTACTGAAAAATAGCTAAGGTTGTTAATCTTGGATGACAATAAAACTCTAGGTAAAAATGGAGAAATTATAGCCTTAGAAGCAGAGGTTGAAGAGGAGGTTGATGTAGCTTTGGACTGCAGAACAATGGAGGTGTTTGGAGTGAATGGAGCACTTTTCCAAGAGAATGTGACTATGCGTTTGGCTGGAATGTTACGGGGAATACCAATTGTTATTTTAGTGGATAGTGGAGCTAGCCAAAATTTCATCTCTCCTAAGTTAGTGAGTGGGTTGGGACTGACCGTAGGGACAAGCAGGGCAGTGGAAACTAAACTTGGAGATGGCCATCGAGTGACTACTCAAGGGAAGTGTTTGGAAATTCCTATTTGGGTGGGAGACTTAGAGTGGAAGATTGATGCTTATGTCTTAGGTTTAGAATAAATGGATGTGATCTTAGGGGTTGCTTGGTTACAAAAATTAGGAAAGGTCTTGATGGATTGGAGGGAGATGACTATGCAATTCCAACATGGGGGACAAAAGGTACAACTTTGTGGCAAGGTAGGGCTTCAGACCACACCAAGGAGAGGCAGTAGGTACCACGAAGATTCAGTGTGTTGGCAGGGTGGGAGTTTTCTATCAACTGAAGGAATAACTATAAGGGGGAAGAAACAGATTCAGCTTACCAGAAAAGAGGAGGGGGAGCTAAACCAGGTGTTGAAAAATTTTCCAGATCTTGAAAGTGTGCTGGACAGCAACAGAGTAACTATATTTGGGGACTCAACACATCAAGGATTGGTCAAAAGGAAGGGCCAGACAGTGGAGAATGCTACATGGGAAGATGACTTTGTTATTCGAAATCAATTTCCTCACTTCAGCCTTGGGGACAAGGTTGCTCTTCAAGAGGGGGGCAATGTTAGGATCATGACCAACACCACCAAACCCAAGATATGAAGGGTTTACTCGAGAAGAAGAAAGAGAGAGGGGGCTGAGGGCAATGTGGGCAATGAGGCACTAGTTAGTTAGGAGTGGGAAATAACAGAATGTACGGGTGAGTAGCTAAGAAGGGGGCAAAGAGAGAGAAAGGTATTCGAGAAAGAAGAAAGGAGTGAGAGAATTGTGACAGAAATATTATTTTTTGCCTGAGGAGCTTATTCAACTCTGGTTAGGTGTTCATAGTGAATCACCTTGTAATAGCCTTAAACAGCTGTTATTATCAATATCAATATAGCCAACTCTAGTGTATTCAGCTAGAGTTCTAACATCTATCTAGTCAAATTGGCCTGTATGCTTTTGTAATTAATAACTTGTTTTCTACTCAGGCTTTTGCAAGGCTTAGTGCTGTTTATGGTGGTACATACATGTTGAACAAACCTGAGTGCAAGGTATGAATGATTTGAATTTTAACATCTATTTATCATGAGATCATCTTTATTCTGAAATATGTTTGAAGTAATACGTGGCTATTTAAATGTTTAGATTCTGATAGCAATGTGTGGCCCTGATTTCAGGTAGAGTTTAATGAGGAAGGACAAGTTTGTGGTGTCACATCCGAAGGGGAAACTGCTAAGTGCAAGAAAGTTGTGTGATCCTTCCTATTTGCCTAACAAGGTACTGATTTCAACATTTATATCTTGGCTTTTGAAATAACAACTTGGTTGAGGATTCATTAGAATCATTACCTAGCCAATTGCTGGTATCGTTACATTTATGTCTTTACCATATTGTTTAAAATCTCATTGTTTGTGGACATTTTTGTATGCATTTAAACAGGTTAGGAAGGTTGGTCGGGTTGCAAGGGCTATTGCCATTATGAGCCATCCGATTCCAAATACCAATTATTCGCATTCAGTTCAGGTTATCCTACCACAGAAGCAGTTGGGGCGAAAATCAGACATGTGAGACCTAGACACTCTTGTCAGAGTTACTAGTCATCTTTCCTTACTTTAAAAAGATTGTACGGTGTTGAGAGTTAGAGACTGCAATTGCCATTGGTTAACAGAGGATACTCTTAGACTGCAATTGCCATTGGTTAACAGAGGATACTCTTAAAGTCCATCATTTTTCCCCTGGAAGTCATACTTTGCAAAAGTTATTCTCTCGCTTCAAGAGGGCATGCTTGCTGATTCCTTGTTGTGAGAAGTTGGATGATTTCAAATGGAATTTCTAAAAGTTCAATTTTTTGTCTTATGTTATTTTTGTTTTATCTTTTGTGACTTTGAATTTGGCTCGAATCTAATGGAAAAAGAGCTTCTAAGGATAAAGTTGAATCCAGGAATGAAGTGACACCATCTGAGATGGGTTAGAAGTGACACCATCTGAGATGGGTTATCTGATAAGGAACCTCATATTGAACAATTGTCTGTATGTTCTCTCTTCTGTCTCTATTAGCTAAACGTTTCTGTATTTTGATGTTGAGCAGGTATCTTTTCTGTTGTTCTTCTTCTCATAATGTTGCACCAAAGGGCAAATTCATTGCATTTGTATCAACAGAGGCGGAGACTGATAATCCACAGGTTGAACTGCAGCCAGGAATTGACCTTCTGGGTCGTGTTGACGAGATATTCTTTGATATATATGATAGATACGAGCCAGTTAATGAATCCTCTTTGGACAATTGCTTCATATCAACTGTGAGTCTATCTTGGGTTTTCGTAATCCTTTCTTTAACATCTCAGTGGTTGTGGTGGTTCCTTTGGATCTTATTAATCATATCCTTCTAACTTCAACAGAGTTATGATGCGACAACACACTTTGAGTCGACAGTCACAGATGTTTCGAACATGTATTCCATGATAACTGGAAAGGTGAGAGTCTGATTGTTTGACCATCTGGATGAAGAAGAGCCTTATTACTTGTACTCTTGTCTTTACATGGATTACAATGCTCGAAACTATGTGAACTCCTGAAAACAATCGGACAAAAGAAAATAAATTTTTTTGAAATTATCAGTTTTCATACCTTGAACATGGCTTCTTTCTTAGAGTTAGGTTATTCTAATAATATAATAAGAATTATTTGAAATATTATATCTTAGAGTTGGACTTGTTTTTCTAATTAAGTTGATCATATTAATGAGTTGGGCTTTATTTAATATATTTAATTGAATTCTTCTAAAAAATTTTGAGGACTAATACTTTTATATGTACTCCTCATGTATTTCATACTTTTACTATATTCATTTATATACTTTATTTTCAACTAATTATTTAATTTAATTGAATCATAGATCAAATAATTTTTATTTGATGACCCTTTTATATAGTAATCTGTTTATTAGAAGTATCAAACAACCAGTTTGTCTAATGATGTGTTATTTGGTGATTGCCTAGTACAAGGTACGTGTTTATTTGGATTTTTATGATGATGATTTATCTCTTAAATTTATTTTTGTAAAAAAGTGTTGGAAGATAGCACACATACTTGAATTAAGACAAAGCATCACCATCTAAATGAGGCAATTGCGTCTTTCGAATAAACCATTTCTAATAAGGTAAGTTCATAAAGAAGGTTCATGCAAGAAAAGGAGTATATTTCTTTTGATTTTATTTTCTTTTGATAATTAACCCGTTAATAATAAAAGGAAATTACTCCAATGATAACAAGATTCTTTCAGATCATCATCATCATCATCATCATCATACCCTAAAGTCCATGATGAAGCGAGGATTTTGGGGGTTTGATAAGACGTAATTTTACTCCTACATAGTAGAGAATTTATTTCAAGTGAATCTACATCTGAAAGGTGACAAGATAATAGTGATGAAAAGAAAAAAAAAACTAAATAATAAAGAATAATATAAATATAATAATAATAATAGTAATAATAATAATAGTAGAACTTCTATTAATAAGGAAAAACATAATAATAACAATAATAGTAAAATAATAATAATAATAATAAACGATAATTAATAAAATAAAATTAAAAATAAAAATAAAAAATGACAAACCGTACATGTGTTTAAGGGTTGGGCTTTTGTAATCTGACGTATTTACATGAATAAAGACTGAAGCCTAACAAAAATGTAACTGTTTAGTTTCCTTCAACAATGACAATCCTGCGATGTTATAATTGCAGATTTGATATAACAATAGAGTTAGTATGAAGTGATGTGTTATGAAAGAAAGAGAAAGAAGGCCCATCAAAGATTAGAAAAAGGATTTTGCACTCGCTTATGTCGCGTCTCTGTCAGACGATACCAACAGCTCCTAAGAGGCATCTCGAGAAGTTCACACCCAAATTCACTTCTCCTTAAGCAACGTGAAGCCGTTAGCATACCATAAGAAAACCTGGAGAAGTAGCCATCCAATGGAAGAAGAAGAGCAGCAAGAGACATGGTATCTCCGATGAGCAAAGAGTTTCCTCTATACGAGTCATTCAAAAGTTTACCATATAACACAAAAGCCAAGCCCTTTTATACCAGAAGATTAATCCAATGAAACCAGAAAACGTAAATACCTGAACAAACAATGAGAGTAAACCCAGAAAATATAAGAGAAATTATGAAAAAAGCAAGCGCATGAGACCAAAAACACCAACAATGCCCAATGACAAATACATAGCAAAAAAAGCGACATGAACAAGAAAACGTAAACAGAAAAATACTAGAGCCTAGCATGCAGGTGCTTCAACTCCAGTTCAGGCATTAAGGAGGAGCCGTTTCGATCTCCAACAGCGAGATCGACAGTCAATACAAGAGGCACAAGGAACTTGTTACGCTTTAAAAACGACTCCTTTGCATCTGAGAACACTAGTGGGTACCCACAAGCGCAATAAAATCGAAAAAGATGAGGAATCTTACGGCTTTTGCTTTGTCGACGATGCTAGCGACTATGGAGGTCGCTTTGGAGAGGATGGCGACAGTGTCCACGCACACTCACCCTCGTTACCCGGAACCCAGGCAAAAAGTATGTCCAAAAACACGATTGTCAACAAGATTCTTTTGAATATTGTAAAATAAATAAGTTAAGTTGATTATAAAGGTTCCTACAAAAAAGGAATCATTTATCCAAAGATTTTTTTTTTTTTTTAGAATTAGACTGTTAATTAATATTTTAAAAATCGGATCGGACATCGAACTCATCGAAGGAAAAGTTTAAGGTTTAGAGGTTCAACCGGTAGTGAACCGCTATCAAACCGGAATATAATAAATAAGATGAAAATTTTATAAGAATAAATAAAATAAAATATTTTATTGAAATGAAAAATACACCAATGTTTATTATTATCTAATGAACTAAAATAAATAAATATGAGTCCAATATAAAACTTAAAATAACATTTAAGAGAAAATTGTATTTCGAAGGAGGTTATATGCCTCATTATCGTCAAAAGAGTTTTTGCAACATTACTCAAATATTATTGTTGAATCTATTACGATATTTATTAATAACAAATAATTAAATTTATGTTACATTTTATAAACCATATAAATTGGTTAACTGTAACATTCATAAATTGTTATAAATTATTATTTTTACATTCGCCAAATGTTGTGGATATAAGTTTCATAACACTTCTAAAATGGTCTAAATTATTGTTTAATAATAATATTAAAAAATATGTTATTATTGAATTTATGATAACATTTGTTGTTATAAATAAATTTATATAAAAAATTTAATACAAGGATTCTGTGTTTGTTGTTTATATATGGTGTCCTAAAGAAGAAGGTCAGTTCTACCCTGGTCGAGTGGCAAGGTGGTGGCTCAAGCAGTCTCTTGAATCAATCCATCTATCTGCCCATTCACATAACTTAGCAGACTAGCTTGCGGAACATATTCCCTTACTGTGTCAAAGTAAGTGCCAGGTGAGCTGTAACCATGGTGAAACCCACCCATTTGATAGCCTCTCGTACGCTCAAACCTACATGAGTTGCTGGTTGACGAACTCATGGTACTTGACAGGCCTATCTCAGAAGGGAAAGAAAACTGTCGATTTAAGGTGTGTGGTCCATCATTAAGAGATTGTAAAGCTCCGTTTTGTCCAATTCCCTTCCCAATAGCACGCTCATCATCAAGCAAGTCGTTGATAATATCAAGATGTGGAAAATCATCTGTCACCACACCAGCATCTCAAACAACTTTCTGGCCTTTTCAAGCTCCCCACTGCATGTATAGCAAGTAATGATCAAAGTCCATGTAAAGAGGTCCCTTTCAGGCATTCTAGAGAACAAGTCATAAGCTTCCTTAGTCCTATCAGCTATCACTATGCAAATACCCAGAAAGCATGGTGTTCCAAGAAACCAAGTTTCTGCTAGGCATTTTATCAAACAGACTGCGCGCATCATCGACTTTGCCATTTTTAGCAAGGGCAGAGACCATGGAATTGTACGAGACTACGTTCTTCTGTGTCATTTCTGAGAAAACTTCAATGGCATCTTCAATTCGTCCCAATTTTCCCAACTGGGTAACCTTAAAATTGTTCAATCTCCCCCAAACTCTCAATTAATTTCCTCAAATCATCAATTCTATCCTCTTCCAAACCGAACGAAATACTTTTCTCTAAACGCTTACCATCACCACTCAAATCAAAGCTCTCGATCATCTCCACCAACGCCCAAAGCGCTTTCTTCACCGAGCCTCTAGACGACTGCAGTTCTTCACTCTCCGTGAACTCCATCCCCGAGCTAAGCACGTGTTGTTGTCCCACCGCAACCAAGCACTTGAACAAAAACAACTCGCACGAGCCCAATTTTAGAGCAGCAAAAAGCCTCGCTAACGACTTTTTGCGAGACTCAAAGAATGCGCGAACTCTCAAGTCAGAATCAAGCACAGCGAGCTTTGGAGCCAAAGTCTTGGATTTAGTGATCTTTGACCGGAGAGATCTCACAGGCATCTGTCTCCTTCATTTCCTCCAGCTCGTGTTTGGTCAAGTAGGCGACTTTACCTTTGCTAATTGCAAATGTCTCCACTAGCGGCCAGATCTGGAAGATGACGGCCAGATCTGGAGAAGACAGAAAAGAGAAGCGGCGATGGAGGCATCCGAGAAGAGAGAAGAGAGGAGAGAGGAGCGGCAATGACATTCTGAGATTTGTGGGAAGAGACAAGAGAGGAGAGAATATGAGGTTTAATCCGGTTATCAAATAACCGGTTCGTATAAAACCGGCCGGTTCTCTGATAGACCGGCCGGTTTTTATATTAAAAGGTTGTTACTTAAAATCGAACCAGACAAATGATCGGTTCAGATCATTTCTGATCGGATCAGTCGGTTCAGTCCGGTTTTAAAATCCTTGTTGTTAATTGTACAAGGAAATAAATCCAATTTAAATTTTAAAATATTATTAAGTTATCATCAAAATTATTAATAATAAACCTTAAGCTAACAAACTTTCCTACCCTATGTTGGGTTGATGAGTTATAATGGAACAAAGAAAATTTCCTATCAAATGTTGGGTTGATGAGTTATACACGTGCTTGACCGAGTGTATATGAAAATTAGTTACAAAAACAACATATAAGTTATGGATAAATAAGTGACTTGATTTATCACATTTGAAACTTTGGGGATGCGATACCTACATGCACCATCCCTTACATAAGTAATTTAAGTCCCAAAGGGAATAAGAGTATTATTGAGAGACATTATGAACATTTGAAAGGATATATGTTTGGAAGCAAATAGGGTAATAGATGAGTGGTAAAATTTGAGTCATAAGGTATCACAATTTTAGATAACTATTTTCTAAAGGAAGTTAAATATATGATAAAACTTATCTCTATATGAGGTAGCAGATCTAACAAGTCAAGATCAATTGTAATTTTATCATATTATATATATATATATATATGGTCAAGTAAATAAATAAATTAACTATCAACCATATTTAAGATGAGGATGCATACATTTTAGGTTTAAGATCACCAAAATCATTTAAGAAGAACATTGTTCCTTTTATACATATATTTTATACTTAAAACAATTTAGTATGCAAGATTGTGAACCATTTTGTTACTCCCATTGCTAAATTGTGTGTATTTGAGTAATATGCAATATTCTCATACGTTCCAAGAAGAGAGAGATAAAGAAGGTTCTCTATTCCAAAGGAAATCGATGGCCTCATGTACGCTATATTATGAATGAAAAAATATATGTTTCGTTGTTGGGATAACTAGTAGATATTAGTCAAATAATGAATAAATACATTAAAAAGTTAAAAATATTCAAATGTACTAGGGACCCAAATATTCACAATACTTGTTATTAGTGATGATATTTTATTTGTTATCAATACAAAATATGTTTAATTACGTATTAAATGTCAATTTTATAACAAGTTTTGCATAAAAAATCAATTCTAAAAATACTAGAGTAATTGATTTTAAGTTGAGTTTTAAGGTTTATAGTGAATGTTTAAATGGGTAAACAAAAGTATATCAAACAAATTCGAGATATCTTCCCAAATAGTTAATCATATCCATTACGTTGCGGGAACGGATATAAGATAAGTTTTAAGCATATTATTTTGATGATAAATGAAAGCTTGAAGGCTTAAAATACTAATGTTGATGTGAATTATAAACAACAACAATATTTAGTATAAATCTTGCTAAAGTGTGAAGTCTGGGAAGGTCTAGTAATACGAAACCTTACCTCTAACGAGTTGAGATGTTGCTTCCAAATGACTCACATAAAACAAGAAGGAAAAAATAAATATAAATAAATAAATAGTATAAATGAAAAACATTAAGTAAAAATATAATAAAATAAATAAATATTATACACACACATATAAATATATAGTAAAATGGTTTTAAAATGAAAATTATATATATATACACACACACACATATATATAGTAAAATGGTTTTAAAATGAAAATTATATATATATATATGGTAATAATCATAATAACACGGATAATAATAATAATAATAATAATAATAATAATAATAATACAAGAGTTAAGAGACAAGAGTTGAGGGAATAAAGAAGACTGTCAGGATCTCTTTACGGGGGATTCTTTACCTGAATCCTAACACACCAAAGTTTTCGATTATGGGTCATGTTTTCGGTAAGTTTCAATATTACCGTATAATTTTTTATCATCTCTTCCCAATTTTTTTTAGACATCCCTATTTTTCTCTTAAAATCACTAAGTACGATCCTTTCGCATCTTCTCACTGGAGTGCCTAGGTTTCTCCTTTTAATATGTCCAAATCATCCAAGCCTTCTCTCTTTTAATTTGTCCATCTTATTAGCAACCTTTAATGTGTTCCTCATCATTATATTCTTGATCTTATCCCTTTTGGTAAGATTGCACATTTAACGAATCCTCATCTTCGTCACCATTAGCTAATGATTATGAACTTGTTCGATGGATCAATAATCTACTCCATAAAGCATGGTTGACTTAATCACTAAACGATATAATTTACCTTTAAGTTTGAGTGGTATTTTCTTGTCACACATACCTCTTATAGCACTTTTCCATGTAAATCATCTTGATCTGATTCAGTGGACAATGTCTTCATCAATATCTCCATTGCTTTAAATGATATATCTTAAATATTTAAGACACTCCTTTTGCATTATAACTTTTGATCTAATCTTTACCTTCATATTTGTAACCACCCTATGTCGCGAAAAGTTACATTCCATGTACTCAATCTGAGTCCCACTCAATCTAAAACCCTTGAACTCTAACGTGTTCCTCTAAAGTTCAAACTTAATATTAATCTTTTCTTTTATCTCATCCACTAAAATAATGTTATCAGTAAATAATATATACCAAGGCATGCCCCTTTGGATGTTCTTGGTAAGCTTGTTAAGTACTACTTCAAATAAAAAGGGATTCAAAGAGAAACCTTGGTGTAGCCTAATATTTATAGAAATACCTCTCATTTCTCTCTTTGTCATCTTAAGCTAATAGCACCTTCCCTATTTCATCTTTTATACAACGAATTTGAATAAAATATTGTGCTTTTCGTTCCCTAGCTTTCGCCAACTTGAAATTATTCTTTTCCCCATCTTTAATATTTATTCATTGATAAAGTTTCTCATAACGTTGATGTGAATTATAATAAAAGGTAAAATGGGTTATGTAATTGGGTTTTAATTCTTGAGAATTAATCTAATGGTTACAATATAATAATGTTGCTAGAAAATCATGAATGATTGAGCATAATAGGACATTATAGAAAAATGATTTAAATGATCCAAATGACTAATAAATGAGGAAGATTGTTATAATTTCGATGTAACGCCCCAAATTAAGGGTTAAAATATTAAAGGAATTTAGTACGAATTATGAGTGTTATTTGCTAATTAACTTATTAACTATTGGCTTAAATTGTGCATAAGTATTTTGGCATGCATTCATGGCATTTTCCGGGTTAATTGGTTTAATGAAACTTCAGAGTGATTTGGACAGTATTATTATAATTTTTGTAATTTTTGTATACTTCAAATATTTTTAGAAATTAATGGAGGATTAGTTTTGAGTTGCCAATTTATTTTGAGAGTCATTATTTTCTGACGAAATTTTAGTAAATTTTCGGAATTCTTCTGAAACTTTTGGGTATTTGTTGGGTAAGTATTAGGTAAGTAATACAGGTCAGTAATTTCAGTACGAAATATAGGTAGAAAATTTCAGTGTAAGTACTTGAGGTAAGTAAATTTTGGTAATCATAAATTTTGTGAGTCAACCTAGATGATGTCTATGATTGATTTATTGGGAGTGCTATTTGCCTGCACATGAATGACTGAAATGATCTTGTTTTGTTGTAAAACTGTTAAGTCCTAGTTGTGGGTAAATAGGCATGCCTAGAAGGGTCTGCAGCTGCTCCTGTTATTTGACACTTTGGTGTCTCCTGATATCGAGACATATGTCTCTCCTGCTGATACTAATTATGGTATCTCCTGTATAAGTCCCGTTACCCACTTCTGTTCATGGATTTATAGTTTGATTTGTTTTGTATTCTGATATATGTTTGATTATTCTGATTCTGAAGGATCTCCTATATTCTGTCGTTCTGTTTAGTATAAAAATCTGTTCTAAAATGTATTCTTTCTGTTTCCTGAAATCGGTTAATATAGATTAGTTATTACTCACTAAGTTATATGCTTAGCACGGTGGATTTGCCCCGTGTAGGTTCGGAGCTAAGAGATTAAGGACTGAGACAAGTCAACCGCAGTGGCCAAAAGCGTCTGAGTTTTATGTTGTGCGAAAATGTATTTTGTTTGATTTGTTTGAGCCTGTAAATATTCTTTGGATTTGTTTCTGAAATTATGAGATGTATTATATGTGTGTTTAGTTTTTCAAAATGCATGTGTGAAATGTGTTGAGTTGTTTGTCCTATCTTGGGTGGCATCCATGTATCCTCCCAGGGGGTATTTGGGTGTTACATTCGATGTTACATTAAAACATATTAAAAGGACCCTCCTTCTATGTAGAAGACATTATAAATATAAAGCATTTATATAATGAATGTGAAATGATGATTAATGCAATAAATAATTTATGATACATCATATTAAATCTTCTTAAAGATCAACTTATTAGTTAAGATGACTTGTATTTATAACAAATACATATTGCACGTCATTCAGTAAATATGAGGATTGTAGAAATATAATCAATCAATCCTATCATGTAAAGACCAAAGATATGATAAATAACAAAACATCTATTTAAGTATCAATTATAAAGACAACTATAATAATTACAATAACTTTTAAATATTAAAGATTTGTTTTTAAAATAAAGATTAAAGAAAAGGCAATAAAACCAAAACAAAAACAAAAATTATTGAGAAACTTCATCCAAAATATATGGAGAAGATAAAATAAAACCTAAAATAATATTGTAATTTTAGAAATTAAAATATGACATTGCATTAATGTAGTTAGAATGGACAATATCATTGTCATTTTTCTTGCCTTGCAGGCTAATTATTTCATAATAAAACGTGGATTTGGCGTGCAAATCGCATTATTATGTTATCCTTTTAAAAATCTTTTAATCATAACTTCGTATATAATATTGAATCAATATTAAGGGCTTATATTACAAGTATTATGAAAGAACCATCCATAAAAACTAGCTTGAAGGGTAGGAGAGCCTATAAGATTATAAATTTTACATAAGTCTTTTTTATTACTGACGTGTGATAATTAGATCATAATATCTCATCACGCTTTGCACTTCAGGCACCTGTGGGTTGGTTGTGCACTAGATCTTTTTTAACTCGGAATGAACACTGTAATGCTGATGTCACTACTTATGGGTGTGGCACGAGGACTTGAAGAAGTGGTGTTGACTCTGATACTAATTATTACAGGTCTTATGAAAGAACCAACCGTAAAAGCTAGCTTTAAAGGTGGGAGAGTCCATAAGCATATAAATCTCACATCAGTCTCTTATATTAACGATGTGAGACAATTAGACCATAACAACTTATTAGATTAACTTTTGGTTGTAAAATTGAACCGAATCAACTGATTTAACATCAAAAATTTTGAATTATCTGATTTTTTATTAAAATTTTAACTTTTAGATTAATTTATTTTAATAATTTTAATATTAAAATTGATAAATTTATTAATTAATCGGTCAATTTTATTGATTCACAAAATTTTATAGACTAAAATTAATTAATTAATTTTATTTAATAATTTTTAAAAAATTAACAGTACAATTTAAACTTTTAAATATTAAAATTATGTCTTTAGATTGTCTTTTCCTCTTTTCCAAGTAAATCAAAGAATAACTGAAAAAATTTTCCAAAAATCTTTGCCCTTTCTTCGTTTCATGGTCTAATTATTTAATTATTAGAAAAAGAACTGAAAAAGGAAAATAATTTGTAATAGTAAAAGTAATGTCTTCATCTGTGCCTTGCAATCCATCATAAAAGAACCCTAGATAGCCCAATCAAATATTTTTCACTGTCTTTCAACTTCTTTGTTCTCTGCTGCTTACTTGAATCTATAATCCGTGATCAAATCAATCAAGAGCCAAACTTTAAGTGAAAATGGATGAGGAGTACGATGTTATAGTACTGGGAACTGGTCTTAAGGAATGCATCCTCAGTGGTGTTCTCTCCGTCAATGGCCACAAGGTCGGTTAGTTGGATGTTAGCAATGTTTACTACATGTTTGAGGTTTTTGACTTCAATTATGCAGTTGTTTGCTTCCCAAGTCAATTGGGTATCTTTGGATTTTGTTGGCAATCTGATGGATCTGCAAGTCTTCTGATTTTTTGACTTGATTTTATTTATTTATTGGATATGAGTTTTGGGTTTACCTTCTTTGACTTTATGTGCAAAGATCTGTGCTTCTGATTCTTTATAGTTGCTTATGTCTTGGACTTGATTTTGACTATTCAATCCGGAGTTGAAGTTTGGAGGCTTTGAAAATACGCAAACTTTACTCGTCTCGTGGAGTGCGATGAATTAGGCTGCCTTTTATGAGATATAAGGTTACACAGAGACGGTTGAAAATGGTTCTTGGTTGTCGAGTTTTAATTAATTTAGTCAAATTTGTTTGGGGATGTCCATGAGTATAGATGGGATTTTCGGTGGATCGGGGTCTAGACGATGCGTTTGACCATCCGCTTCTTTATTTATCCTTGAGGTTATTTCCATCATCCCGTGTTGATCTCTATGGTTCGCTTGCTGTTTTAAGTGTTGGATTTGAGAAAATGTATCATTTATTGTAATTCCCTGCCTTTGTGGAGTGTTTTGTTGGGATGACACTGTCCAATTGTTCGTTTGCTTTCATTGTGATTCAGAATGTACTCTAGCACACTTTCCTCTGAGCTATTAGGTTATTCATCCAAATTGAGTAATGTAATTTACTTTCATGTAGTATTTCATGATAGTCTAAGGTTACCAATGTCTTGTCCTGCCCTACCTTCATGTGGGTTGGATTCTTTTGTTGCAGTTCTTTTGCTGCGTTACTTTATGAAAGTATTAATACTTGTTTGTATCACATTCATTCTGTCTTTATTCTTCATATTCAACTGGTAGAAAGTGTTTTTTTTTCTATTTATTTCAATTTTTTTTTTATAAACGTATGCGATGTGCATTGAGACAGGTTCTGCACATGGATAGAAATGACTACTACGGAGGGGAGTCTGCATCACTTAATCTCATTCAGGTCCCATTCCTGAAATAGCTTATTGTTCCAGTAATGATATCCTGATATTTTGTAATTGATTTTGAGGAAATCATATGTTTTCAGCTCTGGAAAAGATTCAAAGGAAATGACAAACCACCGTCATACTTGGGCTCGAGTAGAGATTATAACGTAGATATGATCCCTAAGGTTTTTGCCCATTTGTGTTCTTCCTTTTCTGCTTGGTTGCTTTCGAGTTAATATGCCAATATTGATTTCCACTAACTGTAAAACATTTGGCTAGTTTATGATGGCAAATGGAAATCTAGTACGGGTTCTCATTCATACAGATGTAACTAAGTATCTATCCTTCAAAGCAGTGGATGGCAGCTTCGTCTACAACAAAGGAAAGGTATTACATTTCTAGTTTGATGGAAAAGTTATATCATTTGTTTCCATTTAGTTATATCTGAAATTAAAGCTACTGGGTAAACTACGACAGGTTCACAAGGTGCCAGCAACTGATATGGAAGCCCTCAAGTCTCCTCTGATGGGTATTTTTGAAAAGCGTCGTGCTCGCAAGTTTTTCGCATATGTCCAAGACTATGTTGAAAGTGATCCTAGAACACACGAGGGAATGGACTTGACAAGAGTCACAACTAGAGAACTGATTGCGTATGATCCTACTGCTTGCCTCTGTTTCTAGTTTCACCATTATTGCTTCCAGCCTATAGTAGTAGCAGCTTATAGGATTCCTTGCATAAACTTTGACATCTGTAGATGAAGTTGGAGCATGTTATGTGACAATTGTTGCAGTATTCTCTTGGTAAAGTATGGCGAACTTTTTGGCTTAGTGAGATGCACAATTATAACTTAATTTGTGAATGCAAAAAACGTTGTAAATAGGATGTAATATTTTAGTGTTAGTGCATAGCTTCTAGATCCCTTATCTCTATTTTACTGTACTTTGTTCCTTCATCTTTAGTGCTGACCTAAAAGTTTATGGGCTTGCTTTTACTTTTATTCACATTCGTTATCCAGTTTGTTGCACACCCTTGTTCAATTTTTCTAATCATGAAGATGGCTTTGACAGAAAATATGGTCTTGATGATAACACTGTGGACTTCATTGGTCATGCTTTGGCCCTTCATAGAGATGATCGATACTTAAATGAACCAGCACTTGACACTGTGAAGAGAATGAAGGTGAAAACTGCTCAACTTATTTATATTATTAGGTTCAGAATTCTCGTTAGGTAACTTTGATGACTTGATGAGATTTCATTTGGTGTTATAGCTGTATGCGGAGTCTGTATTCCGCTTTCAAGGAGGTTCACCATATATTTATCCCTTGTATGGGTTGGGAGAGCTACCACAGGTCTGTTTCTAATTTCCATTTTCATATTCTTTCAAAATCCAATTTAGTAGCTGGTCTATCAGGTCAGGCCGGTATGCTTTTGTAATTCTTAACTTGTTTTCTGCTCAGGCTTTTGCAAGGCTTAGTGCTGTTTTTGGTGGTACATACATGTTGAACAAACCTGAGTGCAAGGTATGAATGATTTGAATTTTAACATCTATTTATCATGAGATCACCTTTATTCTGAAATGTTTGAAGAAATACTTGGCTATTTAAATGTTTAGATTCTGATAGCAATGTGTGGCCCTGATTCCAGGTAGAGTTTAATGAGGAAGGACAAGTTTGTGGTGTCACATCCGAAGGGGAAACTGCTAAGTGCAAGAAAGTTGTGTGTGATCCTTCCTACTTGCCTAACAAGGTACTGATTTCAACATTTATATCTTGGCTTTTGAAATAACAACTTGGTTGAGGATTCATTAGAATCATTACCTAGCCAATTGCTGGTATCGTTACATTTATGTCTTTACCATATTGTTTAAAATCTCATTGTTTGTGGACTTTTTTGTATGCATTTAAACAGGTTAGGAAGGTTGGTCGGGTTGCAAGGGCTATTGCCATTATGAGCCATCCGATTCCAAATACCAATGATTCGCAGTCAGTGCAGGTTATCCTACCACAGAAGCAGTTGGGGCGAAAATCAGACATGTGAGACCTAGACACTCTTGTCAGAGTTACTAGTCATCTTTACTTTAAAAAGATTGTACGGTGTTGAGAGTTAGAGACTGCAATTGCCATTAGTTAACAGAGGATACTCTTAGACTGCAATTGCCATTGGTTAACAGAGGATACCCTTAAAGTCCATCATTTTTCCCTTGGAAATAATACTTTTCAAAAGTTATTCTCTCACTTCAAGAGGGCATGCTTGCTGATTCCTTGTTGTGAGAAGTTGGATGATTTCAAATGAATTTCTAAAAGTTCAATTTTTTGTCTGATGTTATTTTTGTTTTATCTTTTGTGACTTTTTGAGTTTGGTTCAAATCTAATGGAAAAGGAGCTTCTAAGGATAAAGTTGAATCCGGGAATGAAGTTACACCATCTGAGATGGGTTATCTGATAAGGAGCCTCACATTGAGCAATTATTTGTATGTTCTCTCTTATGTCCCTATTAGCTAAGCGTTTCTGTATTTTGATGTTGAGCAGGTATCTTTTCTGTTGTTCTTATTCTCATAATGTTGCACCAAAGGGCAAATTCATTGCATTTGTATCAACAGAGGCAGAGACTGATGATCCACAGGTTGAACTGCAGCCAGGAATTGACCTTCTGGGTCCTGTTGACGAGATATTCTTTGATATATATGATAGATACGAGCCAGTTAATGAACCCTCTTTGGACAATTGCTTCATATCAACTGTGAGTCTATCTTGGGTTTTCATAATCCTTTCTTTAACATCTCAGTGGTTGTGGTGGTTCCTTTGGAATCTTATTAATCATCTCCTTCTAACCTCAACAGAGTTATGATCCGACAACACACTTTGAGTCGACAGTCACAGATGTTTTGAACATGTATTCCATGATAACTGGAAAGGTAAGACTCTGATTGTTTGACCATCTGAATGAAGAAGAGCCTTATTACTTGTGCTCTTGTCTTTACATGGATTACAATGCTCGAAACTATGTGAACTCCTGAAAACAATCGGACAACCGAAAACAAAATTGTTTGAAATTATCAGTTTTCATAATGTGAACATGGTTTCTTTCTGCATTTGTGATTCATCACTAACTTCCTTATGTCGTTTCTCTAGTTCTTTGAATGACAACTAGAATCATATGATTATGTCAGAGTAGAACGCTTAATTTAAGCTTTGATTTTGCATTATCTCTTGATTGTATAGTTTACTGCGTCCTGGATATAGTTCACAATTTGGGCAGATTTTTATCAGTGAAACAAAACGAATATGATATTTAGGAGTACCAGTGCGGCTTTTGTTTTTTGTTTTGTTATCTTGCACATAGTCCCTCTTTCTTAAAATATTGAAAAATCTGATAGCCATATCGGAAGGTATCATTTTGCAAATTTGCAATAGAAGTTTTGTGTTATTGACTGGCAAATTGTTTCGCTTTGTGCTTCCTGGTGCATGTCTATCTAAGTCTGCACTTTGACAAATTTTGAAATGTTCCTGTTCTGTTCAGGAGCTTGACCTCAGCGTGGATCTGAGTGCTGCCAGTGCTGCAGAAGAATGAGAAGTTGCGTTTGAAGGATTTACTTTGTTTTAATTCCAAACCTTCTTCTGGAATTTCCTCAACAATGATGTAATCAGACTTGGCGTTCATTCGCCATTTTATTGTAAACCCATGCTCAGGGAACAATATAATGTTTCTGACTTACTGTGTGCTTTGTCAAAATATGCTGCTGCTGTGCTAAGATGAGAATATTTGTCTACATGAAGCATAAGAAATGCCAATATAGTTTTTGTTATCTACATTGTCATAATCTTATCTCTTTTGATGATGGAGATCAGTATAAGTTATGGTGGTTCTGCGGAAAACATTGAAAGCTTTCATCTTTCAGGCTTCATCTCACTGTAGCACAACCATGTAAATTTGACTATTTCTTCCTTAATCCAATGTAATCACGATGATCCAATTCTTCTGCGGTCACTCTCTCTTTATGAAAAAGAAAAGGTGGTAAGTTTAACCATTTAGCTCAAATGAAAATTACAGAGAGAAAACTATAGCTATGGTACACTTGCATGAAAGTGAGTAGTGATAAGTGTATCCTATCAAGTCAGTACGTGAATCTAATCTCCTATTTTACAATTTCTTTTTCATCGTTGCAGTTGACTGTTCCCTTTTTCTTTCTCAATGTTAAAATTCCAAAAAAATGGGGTGAGATTGGTTTTGGGTACTCTGAACTTTTACTAATTTTGAAGATTGTTGTAGTAATCTTTTACATGCGTACACTATGCAAACAAAATGGACTTTTCATATTTAGAATAATTATATGTATAAGGTTTTCAAATTTTTTCTTTATATTTATAATACTATTTCTATTTCTGTAATTAAAAAAATACAAACTCTTTTAAGTTTGCATATATTTGTATGGATATCTTTTAAGTTATATTTCTTAGGGGGTGGTCGAGTTGGTTGAGTGAAGGGACATGAGGTCAAAAGATCTTATGTATTCCTCCTACTAACACTCTCTCGATCGAGTCTGTCGTACAAGGCTTACTTAATGCAGAGTACGTCAGTTGACGTGATTTGCAGACTATTGCGTCAATCCGGAGGTTTACCCAGTACGTATCCAAAAAATAGTGGCTGCGGGTTTTTCTATTTCAAAAATTTTTAAGGTTATATTGATTATTAGATGATTATAGTAATTTTCTATTTTTATTGATTTCATATTATTAAAAACAATTAATACTATTTTAATTATTTACCTATTTAAAAATATGTTGCGATGATAAAAGTTAGAAATATGATTGGTACAGTATAATTGGGATAATCAATCATAAAGTAATTAACATTTTGAGATTTTTTAATTCAGTGCTCAAACTTTTAATTTTTTAATTAAGTGGCCAATATTTTAAAACCTTAGCAATTTAGTTCAAAACGTTAATTTTTGTTATAGATGAACATTCATGTGATGTTTAATGAATCTGTTATATTATCAAAATAATCTTTTAACCTAATTTATACAATTTTTAAAAGATAGTCACTGAATTAAATTTTTAAAAGTTTAGCACTATATTGCTAAAATTAAAGGTTAAACACTTTTGAATAATTTTACCCACAATTTATAACCATGAATGTGAATAAGTGAACAAGTAATTTGTTTAATATTTGATTACACATTTTAAGTAAAATAAGGATTATAAAATAACTTATATTTACAATATATAATTAAATTAATATAATTATTTCAAAATATGATTGTTTATTATATAAGTTATAAAATATTTATTATTGTAAAAATAAAATAATAAGTTTATTAGTTTGATTTAAATTATGTATAATAATTAATAGTGAACTAATTTAATTAAAATATAAAAACACATATGTTAAATATAGAATTAAATTTTATATTCATAAAAGTATTAATTACATATCATATAATTAATCATGTTGATTTAAATAAATATGAGTTCAAAAATAGAACAGAACACCAAAATTTATTTATGATATTATACAATAGGTATAAGTGAACTCTTTGTTAAGGTTTTTATTTTATACTTTTATTACCATCTTTGAGAAGAAGAGTGCAAGCATGTCGGTAGTGGCTCGGTAGTGGTGTTGCAGTTCTCTGTCAAAGCCGAAGTAGAGTTGATATCAACAAAGAGCTGGCGGTACAGAAAAATAGTTAGTGATGGAAATACAAGAAGACAAGCTAGAAATGTAACAACGAAGAAGAGAGCTTCATGAGAGATTCATCGAAGCATGGATCCAGTACGGTGGAACTGGACATGGCAGTGGCTATCAAATAGTGTTTTCTCTATCTATTTTTTTACAACTTCTTCGTTGATGATGGGTAAGGTAAGCTGCAGCTATTCGGCCATCAAAGAGGATTTAGCATTCTCAGGTATCTAAGTGTATTATTCTACCTTGTCGCTTATCTAAGTTTTTTGGTATGTAGTGTGTGTATATATTGACAGTGGTCATCGCCATGTGTGGCTCCTATAAGTCGGTAGAGGTAAGAGTTAGCTGTTCAAGTCTTCCTTGGTAGTTACATTTATTAGTTATGAATGCCAATGTGATTATGTGTTTTTAGTATGTATTATTGTTAGTTACGCAGAGTGAAAGTCAAGTGGGTTGAATATGTTCTGCACTCGTTCGTTTTCTCGTGAGCCATAAACTTTACCCAGGATGATGCGTAACGGGTGGAGTTCTCTTCTCCTCAACCAAGCACAATGCGCTTGTTGGAGACAATGATGCGTGGTTATTGCATTGCAATAGAAAAGCGTAAACTCGTTGAAACATCACACGTCTGCTGAAAAGTTTAATGTCTCGAGCATCATGACAAGTCTGCAGACAAGTTAGTTGTGAGACTCATTACCAACCTGACGATTCTTAATACTCCAACTTCTAAATAATCTTCTCCTTTATTATCAAATCTTACCAATCACTTTTAGACCAAGTACTTTTGAACGATGGTCAAATTTTGCTATCACTTTGCATGCCTCACCTGTAGAGGCGTCTTTCACGTTTATTATTATTATTATTATCTTTTTGTTGAGTTTCTTATTAGTTTCAGTTTTTATTATTATTATTATGTATTTGTATCTTTATTATTTGTATTAAGTATTTTTTCGTATTATTATTATTATTTGTGATTTATTATTCTTACTTTCTTTTACTTATTTGTTCAGTTAAACTATATTACTATTTTTCTGTCATATCTGCATATGGATCTACTGGAAACAATTTCTCTACTATACATGGATAAGGTTGTATACTATTAGACCTCTCTAGACCCCGCTTAAATGCGAAACTTTAGACTGAGTGTGACAATGATGATGACGAGGAGGTATATTCTTCCCATTCTACAGTACTTTTATTCAAATACTCTAGACTTGTACTTGAGTGGGTAAGAGGAAAACCTTCTCTTGCGGCTACTAAGTTGCAAGCTTTGCATGCATTAGAACAAAGAGACGAGCATTCAAATATTCTGAAAAGGTTAAATGGCACCCACATTACATAACAATAACAGCGAAACAAAAAGCTAAGCCTTACTTGAAATCCTTTGAGAATGACAAAAAACCAAACATAAAATACACTTGGATTAGCAATTGCCTCATTTTGGAAAGCTTAGTAATATCTTGGTCTCTTGGAAGGCTTCTTGCAGAATGTATCAATCAAGTTGGAGGCATTGCACTTAGGGCATTGAGGATCCATATCAGACACCATAACATAAATGAAACAATGGTGGCATCCCATCACTACCATTGTTGGATTGTTAGGAGTTTCTACAGTTTTCATCTTCAATGCCATCTTATTCTTAGAACATTGACTTGAACTTATTGAAACTCCACCGACTTGGTTTTGAGATGGCGATGATGGCTTCAGATTCAAGTCGGGAATTGGATTCTTCTCATCGGGGAAGCTCCTCTTCTTTGTTTCCTTTGATGAATTTCTTGCTTCAATCTTCAACAAATAAAACCAACACACATGAGTATTCTTTATAGTATTTGATAGTAAGCATGCATGATAGTAAACGGGTCTGGGGGAGCAGCGAAACTTCGGGATATGATAATGATGAAGAAGAATTCAATTGCAATTTCCTAACAAACAAGTATAGAAAAAAAAATTCAAAGAAGATATATCGAATTATTTATATTCTTCTCCATTAGATTTGGGATTGAAGCAAATTATAAATATGATTCGATCATTATTATCAAAATGAAGAAATTTTCAATAAATTAAATTGTTAATTAATTTTAATCTGTACTGAAAGAAAAATATGTAATAAAATATAAATACAATATTTAATAAAATATAAATACAATTGAATAATTGCCACTAAAATAAAAATTTTCAATAAATTAAATTAATAATTATATATATTTTATATATTATTGTGCATAGTTTAATGACCTAATTTATCCAATTTTTGAAGTTCTTTTTCGAACTTAAATTTAACATCATCAAATTTCTCATTTTCGATTTTCAATGGTCATGTGAACGAAGAATATATCGAAGTTGCAAACACAAAATAGGAATTATAATAAATCATATTCCTAAATATTTTACAAATAATAGATGGAAATCTATCTAACGCAATAAAAGAACAAACATCGAATTAAAAATATGTTTATGATTCGTCACCTTTACCTCCTTATCAACATTGATGAACGGCTGCTTAAATGGAAATTGAGGAGATGCAGAGGATGACTCTGCGAAGGGGCAATTAAGATCGAGAGTTTTATGAAATTCTAGACGAATTCTCTCTATCACTAACTTTGCTTCATCACTGCGATTAACACTTCTCGTCACCAAATTGCTGTTCCTTCGACTAGCTTCCTCCTGGCTTCTGAATTTCAAGAACTGAAATTCCATAACACCAATCACTGGAAAAAGGGGATTGAATTATGAAGTTGGTGTTTGTTTGTGAACGTGATAACAAATTTATAGAGATAATTAAAAAAAATAAGGATCTAATAAACGCTAAAAAACAAAAAAGTTCGAACATATGGTAATTAATTTGATTATTTCGATACGAAATTTTCACTTAGTTTTACAAATGTAAAATTTTAACTTTGTGCACATACACGTGATTTTGTCGCTCAAAATATCTAAAAACGAATTAAAAGAAACTAATAAGGTTACTTCTTTGTTAAAATGCATTTGAACAAGTGTCAAAAAAGCTAGCTTGTATAATGCTCATGACTAAAAAGAACAAGTAACGGTCATAAATTTTAAAAATGCCATCACATGAAAGTAAATATATAAATCATAACATACAACATATGTAATTGATTAACTCCACCTTAAACTCATCAAAATATACCCTTCAAGTAGGGGTATAAAGTGTCCCCTTTTGTTCTCAACCATCCAATTTACTACATTGGATGGATGAGATCAAAGAGGTACTGTATAGGTACAGAAAATCTGTACCCTTCTTTGTACCCTCTATCCAGTGCCCTATAACTCCTTTTGTTCTCAACCATCCAATTTATTACATTAGATGTACCCTTTAAGTGGACATATCTAGTGATGGATATGAAAAATAACAAAAGTAAATCTTGTATGAGTTAAGCCTAATTAGTTTTAATGACATAGTTTACTCAAACTTACTGTTCATTGTCTCTTTAATGTTCTACTAATCAACTAAGGCAATGAATTTATTACAAGAATCATGTTATGATTTTGAATATTGATTTAAAACCTAACAAACACAGTCAATAATTTGATAAGAAGGTGTTAATGACCTTGTGTAATAGGAATGCACATTAAAGAGAGAAAATTAAATTTTGATTTGTTTTAGATAAAATAATGAGATATTTTGACTATAAATAGCTTGCAGAAAATGGGTATGTTCTTTTATTAAATACTAATAAAGAATTATGATTACATATTAGCTCCACATTTAGTTAATATTACATTTCATATAATTGGCAATGCTTTCCAAATATGGAAGGCACATTTATTATAGAAATTAATCACATATCAAACAAGTCGAATTTGCTATGTTTTGATGTACTTTAAATTATAATAATACAAGCTTCGATGAGAGTTCAAATGACATTAAAAAGTACATTTGGGTCAATTGTGACACTTGAGTTTAAATTAAATCAAAATTATATGATTACAATTTGTGATTCAATGATTAAAATGTAAAGGCTATTTAATTAGTTACCAAAAATTTATAAAATTTTTAAGAGAGTAAAAATATACACGTATTTATTGATAAAAGAGTTCAGGGCAACAAATATTTAAAATATGTAGAATCTTTTTAGCTTTAATATTTCATTTTAAAATTTTCAATGAAGTGTTTAAACTTTTAAAAATTGAAATCTCAATGCAAAGTTATTTTGCTAATATTTTATTGAAGTGACTCAAGGAGTAATTTTCAAAAGTTTCAAAAACTATGGGATGTCATATAAAATTAAGATATTTTGAAAGAATATATCTTAATAATCTGTGCTTGAAAATATTTCATTAAAAATAAATGCATGTTAAATGGAAATTTTATTATGATAAGTACTGTAAATTTTATTTTAATAATTAAACAATAATAAATATTTAGAATAATAATTTTGATTAGATATGATCGAACTGTCTAGTAATTTAATTTAATAGTTTGAATCGTTGATTTTTTAATTAGATCGAAACTAATAATATATAGATCAAATCAAATCAACTTCAACTCAATATTATTCTTTTCATTTTAATACTTTAGGTTATTTATATTTTATTACTATGTTAAATTAATTTGATTAATTTCAGTCTAACCAACTTGATGTTCTTAGTATTCTAACTATTAGAATCCTTTTGCAAAAGAACATGCACTTAAACATGTTTATAAACTGATAAGAATGAATACTTGTATTATTGAACAATAACATAAATTACTTATGAATTGATATTGTTATCCACATGTTAAGGAGAATATTTGATAGGAATCAAGTACTTGTTCAAGATACATGAGCTTCAAAATAAGGATGTCATGAAGAGGGACTCGAACAAATGCAAAGGATTGAAGTGAAAGTGTCGCAAGTTTCTGGAGTTCTGTTGCGCGCTGCTGCTATTGACAAAAGGTATAACAAAGAAGGCCAAGGAAGCTCTCAAAGATGTAATGGTAGATCTTTATGCAAGGAGTGAACCTTTGCTATTTCAAGAAATTGAAGTCAAGCCTCTAAGGTTGCTTCCAGCAAATGAGCGAGCTTTGAGAAAATGTTATAGAATGTATCTAGCGCTAGAGTCATGTTGGTAATTGAAGTTGGTCATTTACTGACTTCCAGAGGTTTGAGAATGAGAAATATAATGAATATGATGCCAAACTCATACAAAACTAAAGGAAATCAACATTGAAGTTATCATATAACCAATGTCAGGTTTATATTTATTGAGCGTCCGTAATGATACATAACAAATTCGTGCAGTGCGCTTCTTAGACAATTGTCAGAATTGTGTTTTTAGTTGTTTATGATTTTGAAATTGTAGATTTTTATTTCCTTTTTAGACGCTAGTTTTTAGGCTTTTATGCTCCTAGGTTTTTAAGCCTATAAAGGGCTATCTTATGAGTATAAAAAAACAACATTATTACAAATCATTCAAAACAACTTGAAAGTTTTTTTTTAATTATAGTAACTCTTAGTTTAAGATTTTTATAGCTTTTTAAATGAGAGAAAAGTTAAATTGATAGTTGTGAAGTTTAATGATTATTCAGTGGATTGGTGGAATCAACAAATCCTTCCCAGGAGAAGGAAACCGATCTTTATAAAAGGCTAGAAAATTTAACTCAAGGTTCTAAAAGTAGGGAGGAATGTCACAAAAACATAGAGATTATCATGGTTAGGGTGAATGTGAAGGAATATAGGAAAGCAATAATGCTTCGTTTAATTTGTGTTATATCCAAAAATTGTCAATATTGTAAAGCTACACCATTGCATAAGGTTGAAGAATATGACTCACAAGACTCTAAAGGTAGAAAGACAACCTAAAAAGATGCCTATTAATTATTGTAATGCTTCTTCTACTTCATGTTTTTCATTATACAGAAAACTTTGGAATAAAAAAATGACAAAGCTTTAAAACCTAAATATGAGATAACAAAACTAAAAGTGCAAGCACAGAGTAAAGAGAAAGCTAAAATTGATTCATTTTTAACAACTAAGAACTAACACATCAAGTGTTTTGATTGTTTGAGGAGAGGACATATAAATTTATAATGTCCTAATAATAAGGTGAAGACGTAGAGGGAGGACGGAGAGTTTGTATCTAAGAGTGAAGAAAAAGCAGGTGATGATACGCCTAGTTTGGAGGATGCTAGTGATGATGAGTGTATTAGGAGGCCCAAACAGGAAAGGATGTTGGTCACTTGGAAGGTATTAAATATGTGTGTGAGAGAAGATGATGTGAATGAACAACATAGCAATCTTTTATATAAAAGGTGTTCCATCAAGTAACAGGTTTGTATTATAGTCACAGATAAAGGAAGTCATGAAAATGTAGTTAGTATAGAGTTAATAAAGAAGTTGAGATTGTCAACCACAATATACCCCAAATCATATAATTTACAATAGTTTAATGGGTATGGGAAGGTTAAGGTAACAAAGCAATTGTTAGTTTCCTTCTCAATTAAGAGGTATAAGGATGATGTGCAATGTGATGTGGTGCTTATGAAAATTGGTCATATTATTTTGGAGATTCCTTGGTAATTCGATAAGAGGACCATATATAATGGATACAAAAATTAAAATTCTTCTACCATAAATGGAAAATTGATTACCTTTACTATATTATCACTAAGCAAGTTTATGAAAATTAACTAAAGATCTATGAGATTAGAGTAAGAGAGACCGAAGGGAAAGAAGTGAAGCTAACACATACAAATAATTTAAACATTTTGGCAAAGCAAAAATAAAAGATAAACACAAGGTAAAACATTAAGTTTGGTAGCGATAATGTAGGAAGCAAGAGATGTATTCTTGGTCAAACGCTAAATATTTTTCTTTTTTACAAATAATTTTTTTATTTCTTCTTATATCTTATTGATACTTTGCCTAGTGTTATTGTTTCTCTTTAACAAAAAATTGATGATAGATCTCTTTCAAGAGGACATTTCTAAGAGGATTATCACTTATAATAAGGAGAGAGCACAAAATTAATTTCATTATTATAGTTTAAATTGCAAACTAACCAACATTTAAAATTTTCTTGAAACGGACAAAAAGATATAAAAATAAGTAGAGAAATGTTTTTAGAGATGCATTATTTGAGAGAGAGTTTGAGCTCTTGTGACATGCTTGTTTTACTAGTTCTAATGAAGGACAAATCTTAGAGAATATATGCGAATTATTGTATCGTCAATACTGTAAAGCATATACAACATATCCCTAGTTTAGATGATATGTTTGACGAGTTATATAGTGCTAGTTTATTCTCTAAAATCTAGTTAATATCAAATTAGGATTAAAGAAGATGATCATTAGAAAAGTTTGTTTAAAACTAAATATAGTTTGTATGAGTAGTTAGTGAGACCTTTCAACTTGATTCATACACCTAGCAGTTTTATGAGATTAATGAAATATACTTTATGTGTTCTTAAGAAAGTTTATTATGGTTTATTTTGATGATATTATTGTCTCTAGTAAGATCTTAGATGAGCATGTTAAACATTTAGGAAATGTTTTGCATGTGTTTAAGTAAGAAGTTATATGCTAATTTAAAGAAGTGTTTTTTTGTTACTAAACATGTTATATTATTGGTTATGTTATGAGTGAAAAGGGCATATAAGTAGATGAGGAGAAAGTGAGAGCTATTAAAGAATAACCAACACCAAAAAATGTGAGTAATGTTAGGAGTTTCCACAGTTTGACATATTTTTATAGGCATTTTGTTAGGGATTTAAGCATAGTTAGGACTCTTTTGATTGCTAATGGAAAGAGTGTAAAATTTAAATGGGTTGATGATCAATAGAGAGCTTTTAACTTATTGAAATAAAAGTTAAGTTATATTCTTTTATTAGTTTTACTTAAATTTTTCAGCACGTTTGAGATTATTAAGTGTGTTGCTTCAGATGTAGGAATTGAGAAAATTTTGACTTAAGATTAAGATAGGAAATAAATAGCATACTTTAGTGAGAAGCTTAATGAGACAACCTTAAACTACCTAACCTATCATGAGGAGATGTATATGTTGGTGAGGGCATTAGAGACTTGACAACATCTTATGTGACTTAAGGAAGTGTGTGATATATACAAATCATAAAAAATTAAGTTGTGTAAGAGACATGTCAAGTATATGGAATTCATTGAAACTTTTTATATGTGGTAAAATATAAGCAAAATAAGGAAACTATAGGTATTAATCCTTTAACTAAGAGACATGTTTTATTGAGTATTATGCATTCTAAATTGATGGATTTTAAGCATAGAGATTTATATGTGATGATATTGATTTTGGTAATCTGTTTAAAGCATGTGAAAATTTGTATTTAGAAAGTTTTATTAATTTTATAGATATGAAGGTTACTTATTTAGAGAAAATCAATTATATGTGTCTTTCTTTAAGAAAGTTGTTTGTGAGAGAATTACATAGAGGAGTATTAATGAAAACACTTTGGGATAAAAAAATCTTTGATATTTTGAGTGAACATTTTTTTGGCCACACATGAGAAGAGATATAGAAAGATTTTGTGAAAGATATGGCACATGTAGGCAAGCTAAATTTAGAGTTCGGTCTAATAAATTATACATACCTTTGCTTACACTTAGTGAACTATCGATAGATCTTTTAATAGATTTTATTTTAGGTTTACTTAGATTGAGAAAGGGTAAAGATATATTTTTTTATTATGATGAATACATTTTTTAAAATGGCACATGTCATTATGATATAAAACCAACAATGCATCCTACATTGTTGAATTAATTTTTAATAAGATCATTAGATTACATGGATTTCCTATAATCATTATTTTGAATATGGATATCAAGTTCTTAAATTACTTTTAGAGAAATTTGTGGGAAAAGGTAAAAGCTAAGTTGTTACGTTTTACAACTTGTCATCCATAAAGCAATGGCCAAACTAAGGTAGTTAATAAGACTCTAGGTGCTTTATTGCATGTTATTTTTGGTAGGAATCTGAAAACTTAAAATGATCTTTGTCTTTCGTTAAATTTGCTTATAATATAATTGTCTATAATGCTACAAGTTATTCTCCTTTTGAGATTTTTGTATAGATCTAACCCATTATATCATTTAGATCTTGTGCCTACTTGTTTAGGAGAAAGAGATAGCTTGTATGAAAAGAAAAAATTCAGATTAGTGAAGAAGCTACATGAGCAATATTAAATATTAAGAAAAGTACCTAATAATACATCAAACAATCTAATAAGGGAAGAAAAGAAGTGATATTTAAACTTGAAGATTGGATTTCAGTACACTTCAGAAAAGAGAGATCGTTGAACAAGGACAAGTCCAAATTACAACAAAAAAGAGACGTGCCTTTCAAGTTATGGAAAGAGTTAATAACAATGCTTATAAGATCGACTTATTAGGTGACCATATGTTCATTCTACTTTCAATGTTGCCTACTTTTCTCTTTTTACTTTTGTAGATGAAGAAGTTGATTTGAGTATAAATCATTTTTAAGAGATGTAAAGGGAATCAAGCATCTAACCAAGCTACAAAAGCCTCATATCAAAGGTGTCATAAAGAGGGGCTTGAATAGAAAGCAAAGGATTCAATAAGCATCAAACATTGTTAGAGATCTAGTGATATAATGATGGATCTTTATATAAGGAGTGAAACTTTACTACTTCAAGAGACTAAAGTCAAGCATATAATGCTAATGCAATAAAAGAGGAAGCTTTGAAAAAAGGTTACATAAGATAATCAAATTTGGTGTCATCTGGGTAATTAGTGATGATCATCTACTAAATTTTAGAGGTTTGAAAAATAAAATGTAACTAGTGTCAAAGTTATATTGGTGTTGAACGTTGATTTTGTACTAGATTTGCACCTTAGATAAATAAAAAGAAACCAATATCTGAGTGATCTTGTGATTAACGTTTCTTTAGTGAGCAACTATAAAGTTATAGAACAAATCCAATGTTGGTGTGCTTCTCAGACATGTATCAGATTCATGTTTTTAGTTATCTAGGGTTCTAAAATTTCATATTATCATGTTCTTTGTGGACTCTAAATTCTTAGGGTTTTTAAATTCCTAGGGCTTTATGTTTATAAAAGGCTATCTTATAGGTATAAAAAATAACTTGGAGATGTTTTCTTCATTATTTGATTATTAACTCTTGTTTTAAACTCTTCAATAACTTATGATCTTATCTAACTTGTTACTAGTGATTAACCCTATAATGTTTTCACTGTCATCCTATCTTTATTGAATTTCAATGTTTTTTACTTGGATTTGAATAATAATTGATCATCATGTTATTGCATACATGTAACAAATATTATAATGTAATAGATATTTGGCCTTGTAAATGTCATTGCATACATGGGATTCCAACTACGCGAAATAAAGAACATTCTTTATTTATTCCTTTTCTCATGGCATTGTTAGACAAAAATCTTAACCGATACTATCATATTTAGTAATAGAATTATTAATTGGCTTGCAATCTTCCATATAATATTATTCAACAATTTTTGAATATGTGTCGATTATGAAGGGACAACAATTTTTTGAATGATCTTTTGAAGTATCTTATATAAGAATGTATGCAACTTCACCTTATATTTCATTTAAAATTCACATGACAACCACTTATATTTTTAGTGATAAAGCTAAAGTCATTATAAATAATCGAAACATTATTGAAATGAATTTATCATTATCTTGAAAACTACATTAGAATGTAAATTAATTTTAATAATCGACATACTTTATAATTTTGGCTTATCTTGATGAGACTTGCATATTGTTCTATATATATTTCTTTCTTCTAATTCTTTATTAAGAATAACAAATTTTACGTTAACTTTATACAATTTAAGATCCATTGTGGTTATTATATCTAAGATCAATTATATTAAAGCGTCATAATTGGGAATAATGTCTCTTCTAACCCAATTTATTCATGTTATGTATATTCTTTAGGCACCTTATATCTTTTAACATTGTCATTATCCTTTCACTTTATTTTGAGAATTGGTAAGTTTTCACCTATTAACAAGATCAAATAAGTCTCATATGTTATTAAGCTTATAGAAGTCATCTCTTCCATTATTACTTTTATCCTTCCCTTTTTAGTAGGACCAATAATGGCCTCATTTATATTCCTTGGCCCAACCCAGTCTTGTGAGATAATCATGCAAATTTTTCTTTTCAATTTCAAAATGATGTTGGAGAATTATTATATAATTACTTTGGTTCAGACAAGGTTCATGAGATATAGATACATCAATATCCTGACTACTCTTACTCCAATCAAATATAATGGTTAAACTCTCATTATTTGCAATCTGACTTGATTTTTAGTTAATTTGAAGTTTCTAGATTTCTTCCACTCAGATGGTGTTCCTTTTTTTTTGTAACAAAATAACTTGGATCATGAGTATTACATAAAAATAGATCTTTTCTTATTTCACCTTACTATGAAAAATCATTTTTTTAAGAATATGACATCCTGTTATTCAAATCCAATTACCATTTCATTATCTTGTTCACCTATGAACACATTTTTGTGAGAGAGATCATGAATCGTAATATCTAATAATTATATTTTCCTCCCTTTTATGCTTAATTTCCTATATTTATGATAAAGATTATAAACGTAGGCATCATACCCTTACTGTCTCAAGCTTGTCGCATTAAGTTTTCTACATGTCTATAACTCATATAAAATATTTATAATTGATTTAGTAGGCAAGTGATTAAGAGCATGGGTGATTGTAAGCAAGCGTCACCTAATAGGTGGTGTGCAAATTTTCTATGACTATTGTAAACCTCCTAATCATTTATAAAAATGTTATATTTCATCTTTACACAATGCTATTTTTTATAGAGTTTGTGGAATAGTAATTGTCGTTTTATTTCTTTTACATCATATAACATCCCGAGCTTATGATATAACTATTCATGTCCTTGGTTAGTTCTTAATGCTTTGATCTTCTTATTTATTTGGTTTTCCAAAAATTCATATATTTTATGAAATAATTTAATATTTATATTTGTGAGAAATCAAATAGATTTCACTATACCAAGTATTGTCATCTATAAAAGTGATAAAGCGAAGAACTATATATCTTGCCCTTACATTCATTGGCTAGAGATGTCTATACAAATTAATTGCAATAACTCTAATACTTGTGTTTTCTTTTTAAATGATTTTTTTCTTTTTATTTTATCAGTTTGATAATGCTCATAAATAGGTAGATCCAATTGATTTAAATTACTTAAAAGACCTTCTTTACCTTATCAACTTATTCAATTTTATATTAGGGTTTTCACGAGATTGAGATATTAGCTTATTGAGATAAAGATAAACGAATCTAAAAACTAGCAAACAACAAAGCAATGTCTAACATACTTTGCATCCAAAAATAGATGATTCATATTCATTATTTTAGTTTAAGGGACATTTGGGTTAGTGGATATGTAAAAGGAATGGAAGATTGATGTAAGTTCTACTTAATTTCAAAACATCTTTTGATGATCATGGAAGTTGATGAACACCTCCAAGTTTATGTTTGGTTTTATGATGTATAAGTTTTAGTTTTAGATCAAGCCCTATTGAAGGATCGGTGAAGTGCAACTTCGACGTAGCCATTCAAACGATTCAGGGGATCACGTCGTATGATATAGTAATCAGAGGCGCAAATGGACACTTTCTCAACTGTTTCTTTAGCTTTGCGATATCCAACTACACACCATTTATAGCCGAAGTTATGGCATTCAAGGAAGCTTTAACATAATTAACTCATTTGGGTTTTACCTCAGTAGAGGTGGAAACAGACTACCTCCAATTAGTATAGCATTTCTATGATGCACGTTTGGGAATCAGTGAGGCGGGAGCAATATTGGGTAACTGTAAATTACTTTTTAGTAGATTTCAATCTTGCTCGTTTACATGGATTCTTAGGAATGTTAATATGGTAGCTCATTTATCAGTTACAGCAGCTACTGGTTATTCCAATAGATCTAGGTGGGACATACCGCCAGAATTTTTGTTAAATACTTCAAAGTGTGAAGTCAAGTTTCATTAGTAAATACACTTAGTTTAAAAAAAAAAGTTAGGAAGTAAATGACCGATTTCACTTTTATTTTATTTTATTTTTATTTTATCTTTTACTTATTTTAAATAAAATACATTTTGTTGTTAATGCCAATGTAATTACACATTTAATATTTCTAATAACTAAATATTAACTCAAACTTATATATAATTTGAGTCTTTTATAGGCTTTTTATTAATTAAATAATAGTATAATTATATGTATTAAGATAAAATAACAATATTTATAAAATGACTATTTGTTAATATATATTTAATTATTAGAAAACAATCTCATTATGTATTTTAAGATATTTTAATTTTAAAACATAATTATTAAATAATTTTATTTTAGAATAATTTTACATTTAAGTTAATTACAAAATTTAAATAATTTAATAATCGTAGTTCTTATTAAAAATTTAAAAAATGTTTTTCTTAATTTAAAACGAAGAAAAGAAAACAGATATTAGATTTCTTTCCGATTTTCTCTTTTCCTTTTCAAGTTAGGAGGTCGGTGAAATGGAAGCCCAAAAGTATAAATCTATCATCGGGCCGGAAGAGGACTCCGTTTTATGCATGCCAGCAACATCCACCGACGTCGCCGAATAACGATGCAAACCTATTTTCCCTCTCTCACTCTTTTGCACCATCAATTCTCCGTCCTCACCAGGAGACACCGCTGTCCTCCGTGTGCTCCGACTTCCCTTCTAACTCTCTTCTTGTGCTCTGATTTCATCCTCCTTCTCTAGTCTTGCTCTCCACAGCTCGTTCTATTGAGGTGAGAGCACTGATTTCTTTGCCATCAGTTCTTTCTTTTGTGTGTACTTTGTAATATTATGTCTGGTGAGTTTCCAAGTTATACTGATCTACTAATGTTATTTTTTATTGTTGATAGTATAACCAATGATGTGTGTTTTTATTTTTCAAAACTTAATTACATTGCTGGTAGATCTTTTAAGTTTTTTTTTTTTTTTGGTTATGTATGATCACCTGTTAATTCTTTTCTTTTTTAAATTTGGAAGATAAGCAGAGATGAAGTTGAACGTTGATGCCTTGAGACATCTCTCAAAAGATGATTTTAGGGTTCTTACTGCTGTTGAGATGGGTATGCGGAATGTGCGTAATTTACTCACCCGCTCTACTTTCTCTCGTTTAATATATTATCCCTTTTCATGTTGTTTGTTGTAATTTTTTTAATTCCTTTCTTGTTTAATAAATCCCTTCTTGAAAAGTATCTTATGCATACGTCTGTATGTATAACAGCATGAGATTGTACCTTCAGAGCTCATTGACCGCATAGCTTCTCTTAGGTATGCCCTTTCTTCCCAGTTCGTTTGCTTTAACTTAATTATTTGATATTTTTATTATTCTATTTGTACTTATTTGGTTAGCATGTATATAGGCATGGTGGCACGTACAAAGTCTTGAAGAACTTACTTAAGCATAAGCTGCTGCACCATGACTCGTCCAAATGTGAGCAGTGCAAAAAGTTCATTTATCATATTGCATATTTTGACTTTTGAATGTATTTTGATTGATTTTCTGAATATGTAGATGACGGGTTTCGACTCACCTATCTTGGCTATGATTTCCTTGCTATCAAAACTATGGTCAATCGTGGAGTTATTACAGCTGTTGGTCGCCAAATTGGGGTCGGAAAAGAGTCTGGTATGAGCTTTTGGCTGTATTATTCAAGCTTTATTTGTCGGTATCATGTTCTCTTGTGTTTCTTTTCCTTTTGAAATCTGATCAAACTTCATACTTTTTTGTGAAAGATATATTTGAGGTTGCCTCTGAGGATGGAACAGTATTGGCAATGAAGTTGCACAGACTTGGAAGGGTTTCTTTCAGGGCTGTAAAATCTAAGCGTGATTATTTGAGGCATCGTAGCAATTATAATTGGCTTTATTTGTCTAGACTTGCTGCACTCAAGGAATTTGCTTTTATGAAGGTTTTTCCTTGACGTCTTCCAACTTTAGTTTGAATTCATATTAGGTTACAATTATGTTAGGAGGTGTTTATATCACATTTTTTATTGTCTGGATCAGGCTTTGGAAGAACATGGCTTTCCTGTCCCAAAAGCTATTGACTGTAACAGGCATTGTGTGGTCATGTCACTTGTCCAAGGCTATCCACTGTAAGTGTGCTTATGCTATATGCTCATATGTTTGCATATTGAACTCGTAGACTACTCCTGTGATTCACCAGAATATGTTAAATTACTTCAGTTTGATGAGTGAATGTTTTCTTCCAATTGGTGGGAATGTTGTATCTTTTGTTTCATTTCTCTTTCTTGAGTTCATCGCTCTGCTCGATCTTCCTTGGTTTTAAGTTTAGCTTCTTAAAGGAAAATTGATTTTATTTTCAAGATGAAAATTTATCTCTTACACCTTTGCAATCAGTGTGCAGGTGAAGCAATTGCAGAACCCAGAAATCGTTGTTGAAACAATAATTGGTCTTGTTGTTCGTCTTGCTGAACATGGTCTGATTCATTGTGATTTCAATGAATTCAACATTATGGTATGCATTTGAGACACTTAGGGCTACATCTGGCCACTATAGGACTGAATCCATCTCATCCCGTGGTCATATTTCCATGTTTTATTTCTGCAATATATTTACATGTAGGATTTGATGCTTATCTTGCCTATTAGTGCTGTTCATTAAGTGGTTCCAAACTCATCCTAGTTTGCACTCCAGAAGTTTTGCTTTTGCTCTTCTGTTTAGCTTCTAAGTAACCACCTGTTTGTTATGTTATGATGCATGTTGTAGATTGATGATGATGAGAAGGTCACCATGATTGATTTTCCCCAAATGGTTTCCGTATCCCACCGAAATGCTCAAATGTAAATATACTTCTGTAATGATTTGCTAATTCTTGATCCCGTTCTTTATCCTGTTTTTATTCTATGAATTAATCCTAGGCTTTTCAGTTCTCTAACTTTGCATAATATTTCCATTTTCAGGTACTTTGACCGTGATGTTGAATGCATCTTTAAGTTTTTCAGGAAGAGGTCAGTAAATTATTGTTGTGCTTGAACTTCTCTTTGAGGCAAAGACTAGCTGCACTGATAATCTCTGATTGTTATTATAATTTTTCGATTAAATCCATTCTCATTCTTCTTTTGGAAAACAAATTTTATCAGAGGATTTTGACTACCTCTCTTAGGACCTTTCTGATGATTTGTTTGTGCTTGTTTTCCTGAGTGCTCAAATATGCAACATTAATTATTTCAATTTGGTACAAGCAATATACATACTGTTTTATTGGTCACTGTGTTGTCTTCTCTTTCTGAATAACTCTTCGGTTAGTTCCTAATTTATTTTTCTGGATTCTTTTTCTTTTTATCCTATGTAGGTTTAATTTATCCTTGCAAGAACAAATAGACAATGCTGATGGCTCAGATGCAGACACAAATGAAACTGGCAGGCCTTCCCTTTCTTCAATATCCAAATCTGCCGGTTTTCTTGACAAGGAACTTGCTGCCAGCGGGTTTACAAGGAAAGACCAGGATGACATTGAGAAGGTATGTGAAGTCTATTTCATTAAGGTTATTTGTGACATATTTTCAGATAAGATCTTAATCATGTTATTTCCAATTCTCTTGGGTGAATCCTCTTTTATACATGTCACATCATTTAAATTAAACCTTATCTGCATTTTCTACACACATCAATTAATAATCTGTTTAGGAAAGGGTTAACATATTTAATTTATGTATCATGACGGGGTTAATTTAACTTTTAAAAACGTCTAGGGCCAACTTGTACTTTGTGCTAGATATGAAGGGCATGTTTGACCTTTTCACTATTCTCTTTCTAGCTTTTGGGTACATCTGATATATGAACCAATATAATCAAACTTACAAGGAATTTGCCATTAAGCTCATTTGATATGAAGTTAATATCTTTACATATTCTTAAACAAGAAAGAGAGTGTTATAATATGTTATGCTTGCTGTTTTCAGGAATTCCTCCAATTTTACATGTCACTGTTCTAACATATCTGGCATGGCTAATATCTTATTTCAGATAGCATCTAAATTCATCATTGTTTTGTATGAAAATATGAGAGTGTAACACTACTTTGTTCAGTTCATAGAAGGTGCTGCTGAGATTGATTCAGGTTCTGACAGAGAAGAAACTGAAGATGAAGAACACATCTCTGAGTTGAAAGAAAACAACTTTAAACATTTAGATTCTTTGTGCTTATTGGAGCAGGTATTCTACGTTATGCTTCTGAACCTCCTAGTACGCGTGGCTATTCAATTTAAATAATTGTTTTTATCTTGTCTTCTATTTTTTTGGTGGGGACGTATTACATGGTTTACTTTTCATGAGGTTTAAGTACCATTTGATGGATGTCAGAAGCAGAATGAATTAATTCTTTTGACATATGACTTAATAAACCATTTTATCGATGTGGAAGACATGTTTCCTTCTTCTGGAGAAGCCCTTAAACTTCCTACAGTTTAGTTATGACTTAGCTGCGTCCTGTATGCCTTGGTTTAATCTTCCATGTGTTATATGCTGTATCTTTGTGTTTCTGCTCTTGCATTTGAGTTGTAAGTGTTTTGAATATGAAAATTTATCAGGAACAATCATCAAAATCCGATGTGGACAGCGTAATGGAGAAGCAACCATGCTGTGAAGCAGATGTAGAAAATGAACTTGAAACTCATCATGAGACCAGTCACAAGGTATAGATGAAATTATCATTAGTTTTTATCTGATCTTACTGGATAATGTGAGTCACACATGATATCTACTAATTGGGGTTGTTGGATTATGGCTCTCTGGGCCTTTCATTATCCATATGAGTCCTCACACTTGGAGACTTTTCTAAATAGCTGACTTGTAAGTCTGGTGAGGAAAACGAATATGCTAGTCTTAAGGTTTCCATACTGGAAAATATTGTCTTCATCTTGGTGATGACATTAGATTGGATACTGACATTGTTTTAGTGATCTTACATCATGAATCGTGGGAAGCAAGAACACTGTATGAAAGGAGGAGATTGATCTATTGTCACGATGTGTTTTAAGATAGTATAATAGTGCCTATATGTGGTCAGATTCTTATTGCTTCTAAAGACCATCTGGCAATGGAATTCATATGGTTGAAAAATATGCATCTCTGTTCCTTTTCCCTTTCAAATTGTCAACAAGAGAATAAGTTGTTTCAGGTGTTTGTACAGTGCAATGGTGCTAATTTATGTCGAAGAATATGCAATGTTCTAATAGCTGTTTCATTTTCCAGGAAGAAGGTGATCAGATTGTACATGAGAATGATGGTGAATTAACCATGCGTCTGAACAAGCAGAGAAGACGTGCCATAGCAGCAGCCCGTGGAGGACGAAGAAGTGTTACCTCCAGAAATTCCTACAAAGACAAGGGTAGTAAATCCTCTCAAAATTCAAAGATTCAGAAACAATTAAGTGGCTGGTGATACTGTAAGAAAAACCATCTATCCTCCTGAGTTATGAGCCAATTTCTGCTGTTGACATGTGACATGTAAGAGACGATAATCTGTAACCTGAAGAATGAAGCCGGCATGATCTGAAAGAACTGAATTGAAATCTCACGAGGCAACAGCTATGAACCTTTTGTTTTCTTCTTTTTGTAGCGAGCTATGCGAGGAGAACCTGTAATTATTTATCAAGAGGAAATAGGTTAGATATGCGGATAAGTCTATTAACTCGAGTTGTGTTTTAAGCTGAAAGATGTATGGAAATATTTCTGTTTTATTTGCCTTTATGAGCACAGGAAGTCATTCTACAGTTTAACAATGCTTTTGAAGTATAAATGGTCTTTATTAATGATGATTTTCCATTGAAAGAATGCTTAAAATATGATTCCCCTGCTGGAAGAAGAAGCTTGGAGCTTATCTTACTACCTACACGAATACATGATTTGGTGGTCACTAGTCTAATTAACTTGTGTAGTGTCAGAGAAGAACGGTCTTTTAAAGTTGTTTGGTTATTAGGTGTTAAGAAAATGAGTGATGGATAGGAATGCAATTGTTCGAATAGAGCAGTCAATCAGGTCGGCGAACTCGCATATGTTGCGAGGTCTGGCCCTGTTATCTACAATGTTTTGGTGACCAATCGCCAAGCACTGCCAACTGTTCGATGAAATGTCCCCGAAGGACAAACACGATGATAGGGTTGCTGCTTATGTGAACTTTCCAGCTTGGAATTTGTTTGGGAATTGCATAGTTCCATGAGAGCATTTGAGTTTCAACCCGATGAGTACACCTACAAATCATACTTGAGGATGTTGCATTGTTGCTTGAGCTTCTTGACTTGACCTTAGGTAACAAGTCCATTCCTTTTGATAGTTAAGACCTGACACCATCTCTCCCAATCATGATGGAGTTTGTTAAAAATGAAGTTGGAGATGAGTACCATGGTTGTGCTTTTCGTTTTGTATCAGAAAGGAAAGCTTGATAATTCTTTATTGACTTCGAAGAATATAGTTTACAGTGAATAAGCTATAAACATGAATTCGTGAAGTTATCTGGCTGTTCTGTTGTACAAGAGAATATGTATCTTGCCTATGAGCCCACGTAACAGCTTTGATTGAAAGTATATTGTTTTCTTTAGTTCGTAAACTGAGCAGGTTAATGTAGAAAAATCAAGTCAAACAGCATTTGCAGACATTACCAAAACATGTATGAAGACCTATAATACAAGTTATTGAGCAAACAAGGTACAAAATTTTATGTTTGTTTGCCACTATTAGGTCTTGCAAAAGACTAAACCTTGGTATGGAAAACATAGCAGAAGCGTTTTCCCAACTTCCTTGGCGGTTCTTCAGAATGTCTAAAATTATCTTTCATTATTGAACAACATGGAGCCTATGTTTGTGTTAGCTCTGAATCCATGATCGTGCTCTGTCCGACAAAGTCAGTCAGAATCAGTTTCATGCACAATCTCTCCTTGCTCCTTTGGAACTATTCTTGCCAACCTAATTGCCCCATTCACTTCCTGGCTTTGCTCAGCAGGAGGACTAAAGCCAATTACACCCTTTCTCAAACCTACATTCCTTTTAGCTTGCTTAGCCCAACCAACAAGACCCTCTTGGATGTGTTCATCAAATATTACCTTCTGGAATGAACTTCCCATCTACATTAGAAATGTTGTGAGTATGGATCATTCAGACATAAGTGCACCATATGTAATACTTTGATGGTAATTTAACCTACCTGTGTCACTAATGCATAGAGTGGTAAGGTACTGAAACTGCAGACAAACTGAACAAATACCCTGGAAACATTGAGAGTTTGAGTTACAAGAATAAAGTAAGAATTATAGCTCAAATTCAGCATATAAATATGGCGTAGAATAGCAAAGAAACCAAGAAGTTTACCCTACAACTAGTCTTGGGATAACATAGCCCATTCTTCCCATGATACAGGAGTGAAAACCATATTGCACCTGCAACAATTTATTTTAGCATCATGTGAGCATATATATCAGAGGTTTTATGTAGGTAACCGAACATGTTTTAATCGTAAACGTGGTGTTGAATCTTTACCAATATCCAGAAAAAGTATGCCAGTTCAAAGGAATTCTGGAATAGGATGATGTGGATCAAACAGAGAACAAACTTGGGTTGGTTGAACCAGAACAGACTATCAGAAGGTTGAACAACCAAGTCTCCTTCAACTGCAACATGTTTCGCAGCAACCTCATGAGCCAACTTGGTGATTACATGTTCCAATTTGGCTCCCACAGCTAGCAGAAGCTGCAAATGGTTAAGAAAAGACAACAATCATATCAGATGAACTACTTAATTGTCTCCAGTCCTATTATGCATTCTGCAGACACGAGGATATCGAACCTTAGCTCCAACCTCTTAGGTCAGAATTCAGCAACATCGGCAAGTTTTGATACATATACAGAAACAAGCCTCTTATTTATATCAATTACACCCATGAATAGAGACTGTTATAAATAAACTTTAAACACATTTTTACTATAGAAACAACTTTAACAAATGGGGGGAAAAAAAAACAATGCAGAAGAGTTCTTGACACCGAATAACTTACAATGAAGGGAATGAATGCGATGTAGAAATACGCATGCCAACCTGCATAGCCATATATATAGAATCATGTCAACCCTTTTTCTGTTAAAATCTTCCATGAAAAGTGCAGTGAAGGAATGGTTAATGGTATGGATAAGATTATAAGGAAGACAACAATCTCAGGAAAGTTACTCCTGTCCAATGCTTTAAACAAAAGGTATTTAGAACACTGGCCCAGTGTAGATGGAAATAACAGAATCTGAAAACACACACACCAAAAAGAGGAACAAGTTGGTGTGGGAGCCGTCAGAAATTTTGGACTTACCATGGACATTCACCAACAAGAAAATGACCACAAATAGCCAGAGAAACCAACTGTAAGCAGTGAAGTCAAAAGATTACATCAGAAACCATATTCTTTTAACTCATGAATCGATGCTAGAAGAGTTAAAAAAGTTAAGCTATAGGCGAAGCGGAACCTGTCTAACTAACCGTATAAGATGTAGACTGTAACTAACCTTATTCCTACAACCTTCTTGAAGTCGGATTCAAGTGCACGCATCATGTACCTGTGGAAGTCAAACTTAGGATTTCCCCTGAAATGAGTCTGTCAAGCGAATGTTATTATTAGTGCATGTTGAAACAAGACATGTATCCAGGTACCGAAACGGGAAGTTCTGCAGTAGACAGGAACAGAGAGTTGCATTAACATACCATGATGAATCCCAGTCTCAGAGTGGTATAGTCGGATTTGGTTACAGACCCATAAAATTGCTTGAAAAATGCATGCTGAAAAGAAGTGAAAAGAACAAACACCATTAAAAAGAGCAGAGTTAATGTGCATCATTAACACCTTCTTGTCAAAGAATCACCTCGAAGGGAGATATGGTTTTGAGGAAAATTGAGCTAGTAGTTATTATCATTTTTGGTCTTGCAAGTTTATGCAGTTGTATCCATTATTAGTTTAGTACATAACATCTGGAAACTTGCAAAGTTATGAAATGAAGCTTACCACCCAACCCAAAACATAAGAACGCTTCCCCAAGCCCTTGAAACGCTTCTTGATGAAATCATGATCATGGACGTGGGTAAATTTTGAACCTGCCAATTTACAAACTCAGGCACAAACCTTTGATGATATTAGTCTCCTAATACAGAAGTTAAACAAAACTAGTACCTGATTCCAGGTCATCCTTATTGGCGTCCTCCCAACTCTTCCACAGGTTTATCTACATTTGCATATTCAATGATTAACAACAAATTAAGCTCTAAAGTTACGAAACTAAATGAAAGTATCTTCGATGATTTAAGATCAGGGTAATGGTTCAAAATAGCCAACTTTGAGTGAAATTGCTATTGCAGTGGCATTTGGAACCTTGTTCAGGATCATTCGTTTAGAAGAACCAAAACTTGAAGATGAGAATGGTAAGGACAATATTACCTTCGCTGTACCAAAAAGGATGGTGAAAGCACAGACAACGACATGAACACAGGCTAGGACGAAGATAAATATGTGAAGATGATGCAACGCAGTTGTAGATAAAATTGGAACCTTCCCCTACAGACAAGATTTATAAAGCAAAGGAGAGGTATCAGATTTTTATTAATGTTGGAAAGATCCATCTCTACAGATCACTGAACTGCAATGGAGAGTTTTGAGTTACATGATACCTTTGTTCTTTAGAAAACACATCACTTTTTCATGGTTATTATTAGATATCACTTTCGATCAGACTAAAACCTACGAGTCCAGTTTCTGTGCTTATTGTAAAACTTTCAGTCCATTTTACAGGGAAGACTAAGCTATTATTTTAGTCAACTAGTGTGAATTCCATGAAACTGGAGATACAAAGACAAAGTATTTACCACATGCCAAAATTTTCCCCACAGCATCTTCAGTTTCATAATTGCTTTAAAACAAAAGCATGTGACTGCTATACAATTTTTCCAACAAAGCATGTGCAATTAAAGTCGCCATTTTCATTTATTTTCCTGATGCATGTTTTAGCTTCTAGAATCTGCCATCTAAAGTTGACTAACAAATAGAACCTTCACTACATAATTCTCTAAGATGACAAAGTTTTTGAAGTCATTTTAATCTAGTAAAAGAGAGCCAAGAGTTCAAGAGAGTAGGTGGTGCAGATGCATGAAGATGTTGGTCAACAGCAATTCACCAAAATTAAGATAAGACAAAATAATAATGGTCGATGAAGTTACATGGGGACAAGTATTTTTGGACCCCTCCTCAGCTAGAAGGCGATGGTTGGAACGGCCGCCGCCGCCTGAATTGAATGAAAAGAAGCTCTGAAAGTGGGCAACCACATCTGTATTTTCTGATTCTTTCTTGCAAGGTAGCCATGTATTAGCCAAGTGCTGGGATATGCAGATTGAGTTAATCCGGACCTGGAATACTGTCAGTAGCAGTGATATGAACCCCAAAAGCATCAATTCTGCATCAGAAGAAGTTAGCACCAATTCCGTATTAGAACTAGAAGTTAATTTGAGAATCAAGTTTATGAAAAAAAAAAGTCAGAACTTCCAAAGATTCAAACATGTCCGTGTATAAAAAGATACAGACTGCAAAAACAAAGTTAGCAACACTATAATGAAGTTGGACTAATAACAGCAGTAATAATCATCACCTTCTTTGATTTTTAACAGTGCATCATAGAGAGGTTTCTGCTCTTTCCTCTTGAAAAGCTGCAAACGAAAACCCAATTTCATTCCGTATAATCATTCCATAACCAGTGCAAGCAAGAACATACATGACTACGTAATTATGCATACACTCAGCACAAGAGAAGAAGAGATCATCCCAACCCAGATAATGGAAGTGTGCAACTGCATATGCATGATCATATACAAAGAACGCAAATACCTTGCCAAGGTAGTGGAGGATCCTTTCAACAGAAAGAGAAATGGAAACTATGACAATGCAAACCACTGCCACAACCCATGTTGGGGTATACTCCAAGGTGGTTCCTCCCTCGGCCATCCCCTTAAAACAGTCTTCCTTCTTTTTCCTTCTCCTCACCTCTCTCTCTGTATGTTTATGCTCGTAAACGTGTTTTGCTTCTGCTATATATATATATCCGATGTAAATAGAGCAGGTGTAGTGGGTAGGTACTGGTTTCTACTTCTGTAACAAGACCGGGATTCCATCAAATTCAAATAACATATTAATTTAGACCGTCCCCATAATTCCCATTAAATAGTGCAACTAGAAGCAGTTGGTGAGTTTGAACAGATAGGAACTCACTCTTCAAAGACTTCTCGCGTTGGTCTCCAAAACGCGCTGGACGCCGTGTTCTGTACTACTACTGTGTCTACCACATTTATATACGAAATATGTGATGAAATTTAATAAAATAGAATAAGAATTGGTTAACCATATTTAATTTCAATTAAAATAAACACACCGCAATGCCGTGCCACCTAATTGTGAAATTTTAAAATTAAGATATTCATCAAAATTTTAAGTTTACTTTTAAAATTTCTAATATTATATAGACCTTGCATGTTGTAAAAATCATTTTAATCATCCATTAAATAAATAAAATTATGAAGATTTTATTAATTAAAATTTATGTGATTCTGACTTTATAGGAAAATATTCATTATAATTAATTTGACTAATAACACACACTTAATATTTCAAATTAATGTATAAGGATGTAGTGTAACCTCATTTCCTTTAGTTGGTCTCTAAACTTTTTTTTTTATATTAAAGAGAAATCATAAATTACAAAATTCGTCGAAGGAGGCTAACTTCTGTCATGTCCTCTAAAAAAATAGGGGCACACTCAAAGAGTGCGCTATCAAAAATAGTGAGCCCAAGGCTCAAAGTAAAAATATGAGTAACGAGTCAGTCAGCACACCAGTTACCCTCTCTGTATGTGTGACGAGGAAGAACAACCCAATTTCGGATAAGTAACTCGTTGATGCCCCAGGCCAGAGGATTGAGAGTGAGGGATCACTGCGGGCCATCAAAGAGGAGCACTGTAACCACTAGAGAGTCCAACTCTAACACCGCACACCGAAAGTCAAGAGTCTAGACTAATAGGAGATCCGAGTAGACTCCTCATAGCTCAGCCGAAACAGAGAAACACCTACCAATTTTCTGGACAAACCTACCTAGCCAATCCTCAAAGTTGTCCCGAAGAAGACCTCCAGTAGTAGCTAAGGAGGTGTTTCTGTAACATGCGTCATCCGTATTTAGTTTGACCCATCCTAAAATAGGCGAGCATCACCCAATACATCGGTCATATTGCGAGTGAGGGGCTAGCCCGACGCGTCTAAACGAAACAAAAACTTGGAAACTCAGGCAAATATAATTAAGAACGACAGTTACGGGAGAACTCAACCAGGAAAACTTTAAAGAACCTTCCTAGCCCTAATCGTAAGGGTTTGATTTGACTCTTATTGTCATCATCTACCACCGTTTACGGCTTATGTTAGTTACATGTGTCGATTTTTCTTTAATTGAATTATCATTTCTTGAATTGAGCCAAATTTCGCGTACCACATAAGCTCATCACCGTGTTTAAAGCAGTATATTGCTTGGAACAGATATTTTGTTCCAACAATCCTTTTCACCTGTTCGTGTGTTGTCTTACTCAGTTTAATTTCTGTGGATCTCATTTGTTAAATGAATAGATCTTTATAAAATAGAGTAAGAATAAAATAATAAGAACGGATAATTTGATCTCGTATTAGTTTAATGGCACAAAGAAATCAAATGGAATTATATAATAATTGAAGTTGGTTATTATAATAAAATATATACTCTCAAATTCTAACTTTTTCATCTCAATTTTGTATGTAGAATGAGCTTTTAACTTTCCGTTAGATTAGGTGATTAGCTCGGTCAAATATCCACGACCACAAGGTATTCCGATGCATAAGACTCTTCATTTTGTGAAGGTCAAGAGAAGGTTATCAATATATGCATTTTTATTTTATTTTACAAACAGATTGTTTTCGTGACTCTCTTATGGTCACAAAGTAATATCCTTATTAGTTACTCCAAAATTCACCTTCTGGCTTAATTAGGTAGCAAACCCTTAAAATCTATGTAATTCTAGTATTTTATGTTTGTAAAACATAAAGATAATAAGTAGTCCAATAAATAATATGATTTTATGGGCTGAAATTCAATGAAAGAAGTAGATTCTAATCAATATGGGTTGGATATACAGTAGGCTTGTAACGGGAAGACTCGATATAGTTATCATATATAATTGTCAAGATCTCTTGTTTTTACTTAAATAAGCTGTAAAAGTTTAAATTCTCTGATCTGTTGAAAGGTTCGCTTATTAGAAAAGAGGTAGAAAGACGATAACAACATCTGATCGATGAATTTTCGTAAAATTCATCAAGAAAGTTTGAAAATTTTAGTGTCTAAAAGCTTGCTTGAAGTTGTGAAAAGCAAAACAGATATTTTCAACATTTTCTTAATTTATTCATTTTCACATCTAATCCTAGACACGTAATTAAAGCTTGTGTTATGCATTACAATTTAATCATTGTATTAAGATGATGTAAGCTATTTAAAAAATGCAACTTCAAATGCAAAGAAAACTTACTCCAACTTAAGAATTTTTCAAAACTATTATATAATGATAAGACAGGGCTGAGACAAGTATTTCAACAAGATAATGTTAAACATTAACCAACTTGTCATTTGCTAAGAGGAACATGGTCAAAGATGGAGATACATGGAGCTAGTGATAACTGAGGTCTTCAAAATTTTAAAAAATTAATATTTTTAGTATATATATATATAAAGACGAAGTTATTTGAAAGTTAGTGGTACATTATGCCCTCTAAAATTTTAAAAAAATAAATATTTAGATCCTCCTATCTTAAATTCTATGCTTCGCTCAATATTATTTTGAGAAGGAGTTATACATACATCATACATACGTATATATGAAATCAACTGTGATAATATCTATTATGTTCCAAGTTCTAAACAATCAACACGTTAAGTTGATGGAGACGCGCTTTAATGAAAACATCTATCAATGACTACGACTTTTTCTTGAATAATGTCTTCAAATTAGAGAGTTAATTCATGAAAACCTTGTAATCTTTTCTTAGACATTAAGGCTCCTTTTTTAGTGCCTTCTTACGATGACAAATAAGAGGACAAGCCTTGGAATAATAAGTAAATGTTGCTCTTTTATGACTAGAAAGTCATAATTTTAAGTTACAAAAATAATTTTTTAATAAAAAAATGCAAAACAAGTTGCGTATATTGCTAACCTTCCCCCAATTCTTGCAAAGCGAGAACGTCTCGTACAACATATTTGTGTGTTTTTTTTTCTTATAGTGACAACTAGGTTATTAAATTTTGTTTAAATTTAATTTATTAAAAATATTTATAAAATTTATCTTATCACTCTTTTATTTATTTTTGTAAAAGATTTTTCGTAATTTATTATCTTTTAATTTTTATGAAATTGACTTGTAATTTTAAAAGGCAGTTGAAATTATTCTACAAAATATAATAATATGTTTTAGAATATTAAATTATATCAGAAATTTTAAGAATAAGTCGTAAATATCTTTTATCCTCATTTAACTAGTAAAAGATATCAACTTCTTGCATATATTTATTAATTTCACCAAATTTTTGTGTTTTAAAATAAATTTTATTAAATTGTATCATTAATTATCGACGATGTGATCATTTTAGGCACGTTGTAATTTATGTTGACAGTCACGTATTAAGCAAATGATTAAAATTGTATAGATAATTGTTTCATCTAATTCTATGAGATTAGTATTTGCCGGGATCCATGGAGTTGGTGATTCTCACGGTAGCCTCCCATGCAAGGTTCTCGAAAAAAAGAAGCATGACGTCGGAGGTTGTTTCCGATAAAGTTCTTCCGACGCCAAGTTAGTCTTTTTGTGAGAGATGATCATTGTGCGAAAAAAACTAGGGTTATAATCACGTACCTCTATTATGGTAGAGTTATACCTTATATATGGAGCCGATGCAAGGTTTAAGTCTTTACGTATACATGGGAAACTTCCACCTGCAAATAGGTCACGGATAAGTGGACTGGACCTGGGCCTGACATAGTCGATAAATATGAGACTAGTCCTTGAAAAATAGACATCAAATTTACTGTCGTTATGATTGAGTTCAGTCCCATTTAATCCAATTCACCAATAATATATGTCAAATAATTTGTTTATTGATTTAATAACTTATCATATTTACATATTAATGTTAAACGTATATTATTAGTTTATTTTATTACAAAATATTTTTACTATATATATCATTAAGTAATAATATATTTTTGGTTTAATATGATAGTAAATTAAATATTTTATTATAAAATAAAATTAAAAAATAAATAACAATTTATATTTTATAATTAAGTATGAGTTAAATTGATTAATGTTTACTCTTAATAAATAAAATTATAAAAATAATATTATTTATTAATTTATTATATTTACATATTGTTACTTATATATACATATCATTACTCCTGTAAGAATTTAGTACGGAAGCCTAGAATGCGCCACTTCGAAAAGACAAAAGAATGATCCCGTTGCAAATAGCCAGACGTGTGATTAACTTCTTACATAGTTGGATACAAGCTAATGAGTTCTCCACTGTCACTGCTGTTTCCTCGAACCAGGAGAGATGGTCTATACCAAATCACGAACTCCTCAAAATAAATGTGGATGGAGCTTTTTTTTTTATGATCCTTTTGTTAGCTTGGGTATTGTTGTGCGTAACTCTCTTAGATCTTTTGTTAGCGCTATACAAGTAGCTATCCTGACAATTTTGATGCAAAAACCATTGAGGTTATGGCCATTAGAGAAGACTTGAGCTAGATTAAAGATGTAGGGTGGTCTTCTGCTGTTATGGAGTCAGATGCTCAATCTTATATTCGGGCTATTCTTGATCTTAATTATAATGATATTTTTGCTTTCGATTTACTAGTTTCAAACTGTAAATCCCTTCTTACCAAGTTAAAAGATGTGCGATTAGTCTTTGTTTAAAAGTCTGCGAATTTATAGGCTTGTTAGAGCTGTTATCATTTTGGCGGATAAGGTAGTTTGGTCCCATCGACCACCCATGTGTATTTGTGAACTTATTCAGCTTGAAAGCCAATAAAAGCTCTTATCATCCTTTTACAAAAAAAAAAAAGTAAGAATTTGGTACAAAAAGGTCTTTTTAAGTTTTTGAGAGGCCTATGAGTGGGACTAAGACGTCGAGTCCAATAAGCCCATACTAGGTCTGGGTTCGCGAAAGGAAGAGGCTTGGTCCTCTTGGAAGATACGAACTAACTGAAGGCATTTGTATCCATAATCAACCATTACAACATGCACATCATCGTCTTCATCATCACATGTGAAACAGAAGATTTAAGATTGGTCACCAGTGATATAGCAATTTCTAATAACAATGCATAACGAAAGTTAAATTAAAGAGATGAGCTAATCGGATTACACACAAATTGACTCTCATAAATAAATTATACGAAAGAAGAGACTTGAGGGGACTTCAACTTAATGTCAGATAAAATGATTATGTAAACAGTGTTGACGAACAACATGAAGAAACAAATATGAAATTAGGACAACTATCATATGACATGACGTCATTGTTTTGATTGGATTATGGTGCAGTGTATGTTACAACTGATGTGGGATTCCTTAACCTGTTGTCAAGACATGAAATGAATTGTTACAGAGTTCGATTTTCACAAGAGTTGCAGTGGTGATGATAGTGAAGTAGCACACTAAACCAATAAAGGTGGTTTAGTGGGGGAAAAAAGATATGATAAAGAACTTGTCAATGGACTTTTACAGTCCTACGTAACATACGATATTGAAGTGTTGGTGTACCGAACAATAAGATTTAAAACTTTTCCTCAGATCTTAATCCTGAATTGCTTATGACATGATTGCTTTTTGGTGATTTAGACCAGAAGTGGGTGTCCGTGTCATGGCCTGCAACTTTGTTCCAGTGCCCATCAACACATCTTTGTCTTCTTTGAGATTTTTATCGGGTTCGAAGTGTGCTTCTGAGATAGAAACTGCAAATTGTATTTAAAAAATTCAACTACTTTGGAAGTATCAGTTGACTCTGCTGCCACGAAAGGAGGAGTAGACCGATCGATGTCTATCTGCAGATTGGATTAATGGCGTTCATTTCAACAGGAAGCCACTAGTAGTGACTATGAACTGTTTCCAACTTCAACTCGAACACGTTCTCTTTGGGTTTTCCCTCCCTTTCCATTATGAGTTGAGTTCCGTGGATTAAAAGCATACATTTCTTCTTCTTTTTTTTATTAAAAGGAAGCTGCCAAAAAAGGTTACAAAACAGGGCGGGGATGTTGGTCTCCGACGTATCCGCTAGAAGGATATGGTTGCACTCGGTAGGTGCGACATTAAAATAGGTTACATCAAATATACTAAGATCCGCCTGAATAGCGAGCCAGCCAGCACATCTGTTACCTTCTCGATATTATATTTGAAGTGTAACAAAAATGAAAAGTGCATCGTTGCCGACTATCGACAAAAGATTCAGGTGACCAACCAGGAGTCATCTTACGGACTATTAGCAATATACAATTGGAAAAAGCCACCACCTTGCATGTTGGCTCCATATTCTGTTCCTTATCTAATGATTTATAGGCCACTTATCTGTATCCCATTCAACAAACGCCCATGTGCCTTAGAGATTTTTGTTATAAACATTGACTTCACTGCTTTCTTTATAAAGCCTAAACCAAAATGGTCTACCACTAAAAGGATAATTTAATCGGTAGAAATTGTTTCCATGTACCTATATGCCTATCAATCAAATTGGTCTTGTCCTTGTCCCATAGTTATAATGTCTTTTAGTTAGCATGCATTAATAATGGAGTTGTTATTGTAGTAATGGTAGTGTAGGCCATATATACACCTTACACTTCATTAATAATGTTATTGTTCATTAGCATTGATTTGCATGGTAGGACATGCTAGCCTTAATCTAAAAGCAATCATCATGAAAAGGAATGTGATGGGAAGATCTCCGATCACATTAATTGCATGTTTGTTTTTTACTTTTGAAAAGTGATTAAGCACTTTTTTTTTCACAAAATTATTTTAATAAAATAAATATTTGATTATAAATTTTAAAAGTTTTTTTATATATAAAATAGCTTTTTGAAAATTAAAATACAACTTTTAAAAATTCAAATTTAAAACTCTTCAAAAAAGTATTTTTTAGGTATATTTTCAGATCAATTAATGAAGCTATTTTTTGTTTTTTTGTCATTATATTTTTACATAATTCTTACAATACTTATAAATATATCTTTACGTTTGTTTTGAAATTTATATATTATTATCTTATTTTTTATAATATTTTTAAGAAGTTTCAAATTTGAGCTTTTTAAAAGCTGTATTTTGGCTGTCAAAAAATTATATATACTAAAAAGTGTTTTATATTTTACAATCAGACAGTCATTTTCAAAAAAACTTTGCAATAAGAAAAATACTTATTTATTCTCCAAAAGCTTAATCAAACAGGCATGATTGCTTTAAAAGTTATATCTACTAAAAAATATTTTTATATTTTACAATCAAACAATTATATTTTTTTAAAGAATTGCGATAGAAAAAGTTCTTATTCATTATCTAAAAGTTCAACCAAACATGAAACAACAAAAAGATGGTTGATTACTTAAAACAACTAATCCAATTTTCCTAATAAAATAAATAAAAATATGGTTAATCCAATTTTCCTAAGTTAAGTGTTGTCATTAAATTACAATTAGAGGTGCTTTCGTGTGACCCACTCCTGTGGTGTCAACTTGTTCTTCTAGAAGACTTTGCCTTTGGTCTTTTAGCTTTTGGCGTTTGGCCCCGGGTGGTTGCTACATATCACTACTCCATCCAATTATGAAAAGCCATAAACATCACTATTATCCATAAAAAATAATACTATATCTAATTTATTATATAATTTATATATTTATATAAGTGTAGCTTCTAGAAGAACCTTTTGGTTACGGCTTTTGTATGTGCCTTTATTTGTCTAGCACGCCAAACATGCCCTTTTAAAATTTTCATGTGTTAATTATTATACGTCACTGTTCAATGGATTCATTTTTAATTTGATTTATCGTAATAATTTTATTGTTAAAATTTATCAATTTATTATTTAGTGGGTTTTATAAATTAAAATAAACTAATTAATTTTATTTAATAATAATCAAATTTTAATTTTTAATTTTATGGTTTAATTTATTTATAATAGAACTTTAAATACATGCAGTGAGCTAATTGGAGTATAAATAATCCAAATGAATATTACTGTCTTTAGTTTTTTTTTTTTTTTGTACTCATCTCTCCATTTATCAAACCCATGTTATAAATGAGATGAAGCCAAAGAAGTCCTGAAAAAGACATTGCGGATAAGTAGAAGATGGTTTCAACTTCTTAAGGCTTTTTTTTTTTTTGAGGATTTGAGCTCGAGTGACTAAAAAATTAAAAGAAAGGAAAATTTTTTTTGTTGATGATCCTCTAATTTTTTGAGTATGTTTCTTGGTTAAATTAATTACGAGCGCGTCACTTGCAACGGTAATTTGAGAATTAAAGCTACTAAAGAATCTAATATTGAACATAGCTAATAATTAATTAGTAGTTAATCAATCAGTGTATAATAACTCCTTATATGTTATATGTAGAAGTGTACACTGTGAATTAGTCTTTAAGTCTACTTTTTACCGTACAAGTTCATCATTGGGCTACTTAATTAAAAAGTTATATTAATCGAACCTTAATTTTTCAAATCATTCTTTGTTTTGAATATAAAATAATGTTATTTTAGAATAAAAAGAATTAAAATAAGATAATTGAGACACAAAATCTTCTCGGAAGTAATGTAATTAATACAAGTGTTAATTATTTAACTTGAAGTTGTTTTTTAAATTTCTCAATCATTGAAAATTTTACAAAATTGAATTAAAATATTTAATAGTTAAAACGAATAAGAAAAGTTGATAGGTGACGGTGACGGTGACGGTGACTAATGGATGTAGAATCTCAAATGGAACAAAAACTAAAAAGCCTCACACTTTCTTCTAGAAGGGCTAGTCCTCACCACCACTAATGGAAGCGATTTGTGCTTCTTTCTGCCATTTTTAGCTTTATCCCCTAAATGATGTTCGTATGGACTTGACTCTTATAGTCTTTAAGTTTACTAAGTTTACTGGTGGGGTCGGTCGTGTTAGGCTTAAGCTCAGGTTCACGCGTCCACGACCTATTTACAGAAACCCCCATATATACGTAAAAACTTACGTAAAGACCTAAACCTAGCATTTATTCCATATATAAGGTACTACTCTGCTATGATATAAGTACGGGAATTAGAACATTGATTTTCTCTGTTTTACAGTGACCAAAACCCTCACAAAAAGACTAACTTGAGCATCGGAGGGGCCTGCCGGTTATCAACCCCCGGCGTGCCTTTTGTTGTTTTGCAGGTGATCTCTTGCTCAAGACAATCAACCCCATGGATCCAAGCAATAGTGTCCCGCCTCACCGTAATCAGTAAATCCAGGTTACGCCCACCCGTTGGGCCCAAAGATCGACACCACGCCCGTAAACACACAGATCGGTCGGTAGCAGCTTAACCCCGATATAGGCTGCCGTCATAAGATTTTATTCAAATGGATGGGTTTGCAGTTACCTACCACTTTTCCGCCAACACATCATGATTCCCACACGCAATCCTCGCACCCGATTGATCAACCACAATCTCAAAATCCAGATCAAGAAGAACAGAGTGTAGCCCTGGAGGACAATGTTGAAACCAATACACGTCCGACCAACACCCCCTAGATGCAAATCCTCTTGCACCACAACAAACCTCCCTCACCAAAAAACAGATCGAGGAAGCCGCTGATCTGTTGATTCGTCAAATTTTACAGTCTCAGCAGGAACAACAGCAGACACCCGCATGGCAGATTGGTATGATGGCCGATCGCCATTCTGCTGAAGCCCTAGAAAAGATCGTGGACGATCGGATCAATGTGGCTATGAATTCCTGTCCGGATCATCCATCAGCGCAATATAGCTCTCCCTTCATCCCGGCAATCTTGGATAACCTCCCAACGATCGGCACCAAGATACCAACACCAGAAAAATATACTGAAAAAATCGATCCCCTCGACTACCTTCAGCACTTTCAGTCGATGATGAACCTGCATTGCGTTCCAGATGCCATTCAGTATAAGGCTTTCTGCACAACCTTTCAAGAAGGAGCTCGACGATAGTTCAACAATTTACCTCCGAGCTGCATCACTTGCTTTGAGGACTTTAATTCGCTATTCCTCAACCAGTTCGCCACAAGTAAACGACCACAGAAGACTGCCTTGGAAGTGATGCAGTTGACCCAAGGAAGGAATGAAAGTTTACGAGAGTTCATCACTCTATTCAACAACGGTCATTAAAGTCCCCGACCTCACTTGCTCGCCCATGTTGGCGGCACTGATGAGCAACACGAGGGATGAAGAGTTTAAGAAGTCACTGGCCCTCGATCAGCCCAAGTCTATTCAAGAGATAAGAAATCGGGCGAACAAGTATATCCAGCTCGAGAAAATATTGAAAAACACAAAACGTAGAGCAGACGATCGCAGGCCGAACGACAGAGCGGATGATTCCCACAAGCGACAGAAGGATCAGTCGAGCTGGAGAAAGCCGACTGATCGACAGGGACATCGACGAGAGTCCTTCATCCCGCTCAACAGGCGATATGCGGAAGAATTGGCGGCCATGAGAGCAGATGGGGAGCCCCTCCAAGAACCCAATAAGTTGAAGACCCCCCCCCCCAAAGAAGAGGGACCCTGATTATATTGCCGCTTCCATAGAGACATCGATCATGATACTGAGGATTGCTGGGACTTGAAAAAAGAAATCGAACTCCTTATCCAAAGGGGAAGGCTGGGTCGATTTTTGAAGTACAGAAAGAATGTCGATCGAGACAATGAGAATAAGATCGGTCGGTCCGACAACTGGCGACAGCCTTGGAGGCGGAACGATAGGAATGGAGGGAGGCATAATGGAAATATTGACGATCGACGAGAAGCGAGAGGACAATCTAGGGCAAGAGGCGACAGAAAAACCGGACAAAAAGATGACCGACCGGTTAGGGTCATTAACATGATCTTTGGTGGTAGTGCAGCAGGCAGGTCCACCGTTAAAGGAAGAAAAAGGTATGCCAAGAAGGTCGTGAAGACTTGTCGGCCAAGAGAAAGAAGCAGAACGATGGGATGATATCATTCGACGAATCTGATCTAGATGGTGTTAGTTGTCCTCATGATGACGCGCTCGTAGTAAATCTGAACATGGAGGGAAACGAGGTAAAACGGGTAATGATTGATACGGGCAGCTCGATCAACCTATTGTATTATGATGCCTTCAAATAGATGGAGATACCAGATGATCGACTACTGCCTATAGAAGGACCTATCAAAGGGATAACTGGAGCATCAGCCTACCCATTTGCCCAAGTCTTCTTGAAAGTAAAATTTGGACAAAAGCTATGTCATATAAAGAAGGACGTTGAGTTCCTGGTTGTGAAGTTTGCAGGGGCGTACAATGCGAAATCGGACGAGCCACTCAAAACGTCCTCAGAGCTGTTGTCTCCACCTACTACCAGGCAATGAAGTTCCCAACTCCCCATGGAATTGGCGTTGTCAGGGGTCAGCAAAGAATCGCTAGGGAATGTTACTTTGCGGAAACAAAGACACTAGACGGGGCGGTAGTCTTGACGAGTTCTCTTGACCTGAGAGCTGATGAAGAAACGGAGAGAATGAACCCCGTTGAAGAAATGCAGCGGGTCATATTGGATGAAGCAGACCGTTCCAAGTTCACAAATCTAGGTTCGGAGCTTCAGAAGGGCCTAGTCAAAGAAATCACGGATTGCTTGGTAGAAAATAGATCGGTCTTCGCCTGGGTACCGAGCGATATGCCTGAAATTTCTCGATCGGTCGGGTCGCATTCTCTCAGTATCCGACAAGATTGCAAGCCAGTTAGACAAAAGAAGCGGTGGCAAAGCAAAGAGAGGCAGGAGGTGATTGAGAAGGAGATAGAAAAATTGCTTAGCGCTGGGTTTATTCGGGAAGTCAAATACCCTGAATGGTTGGCCAATGTCGTACTTGCGAAGAAGAAAAACGGAAAGTGGAGAATGTGCATTGACTTCACCGATTTAAACAAAGTGTGCCCAAATGACAGCTTCCCTTTGCCCAAAATCGATCAGCTAGTAGACTCCACGTCAGGGCATGAACTTCTCATCTTCTTGGATGCTTTCTCGGGCTGCCATCAGATTCAAATGAGTCTCAAAGACGAAGAGAAGACAACTTTATAACCGACCGAGGCACGATTTACTACAAGTAATGCCGCTCGCTTGAAGAATGCAGGGTCACCTATCAGCGGCTCGTCATGGAAGTTTTTAAGAAACAGATCGGTCGATCAGTTGAGGCCTATGTGGATGATATGGTGGTCAAAAGTAAGACGGTCGCTGAGCATGTGAAAGATCTCAAAGAAGTCTTCCAGACCCTTAATAAATTTCAGATGAAGCTGAACCCGAAAAAATGTGTCTTTGGTGTGGCATCCGGAAAATTCCTAGGGTCTATGATTACTCAGTGGGGGATTGAAGCTAATCCAGAAAAGATCGAAGCTATCGTCCAAATGCCCTCGCCGCGGTGCTTGAAAGACGTTCAGATGCTGACCGGTCGGATAGTTTCTTTGAGCAGATTTATCTCCAGGATAGGGGACAAGTGCCTCCCGTTTTTCAAAATTTTGAGGAAAGCAGATGTGACCCAATTCCAATAGCCGGATGAATGTGAAAGAGCATTTCAACACTTGAAGCAGTATCTAGCTAGTCCACCCATCTTGCAGAGCCCAGTTGAGGGGGATAGTCTGATTCTGTATTTGGCAGTCACGGAGGGGGCGATCAGCATAGTCCTTGTTCGATCAGAGGGAAATGAGCAACGCCCAATCTACTATGTCAGTAAGGTGCTGAACGGACCAGAAATATGGTATGCGCCCATAGAAAAGTTGGCTCTCTCCTTGATAACTGCGGCACGGAAGCTAAGGCCCTACTTCCAGAGTCATACCATCGAGGTATGGACCGACCAACCCCTCAGGCAGTGCCTTCAAAAGCCGGAGACCTCGGGGTGATTAATAAAATGGGCGGTAGAGCTGGGGGAGTTTGATATACAATATAAGCCTCGGAAGACGATCAAGGCCCAAGTGCTGGCGAACTTCGTTACAGAAATGAGTCAACCTGACTCGCAGGATGAGCAACGCCCTGCCTGGAGCCTGTTTGTTGATGAGTCGTCCAATGCTGAGGGATGCAGAGCAGGAGTGGTATTGATCAGCCCGCACCAGGAAGAAAAGGTAGAATATGCTCTTCGGTTAGAATTTAGAGCCTCCAAAGACGAAGCAGAATACGAGGCTCTGATAGCCGACCTCCAATTGGCAAAGGAGATGGGGGTAAAGCATCTAAAGATGTACAACGATAGCTAAACAGTGGTTGGTCAAGTCACTGGGCAGTACGAGGCCAAGGGGAGCAGCATGATCAAATACCTGGAATTGATAAAGTGGGAGTTGAGTAATTTCGAGCAATACTCGGTCAACATGATAGAACGGGCTCAAAATGCTAAGGCAGACGCACTTTCCAAAATAGCTTCCGATCGAGATGAGAAAAATAACGTTTTGGTCGAGCGACTAGACCGACCTAGCATTCAGAAAGCCAAGGAAGTCCTTGATGCAAATGCCGAGCGATCAAGTTGGATGGAACCGATCAGACGGTACCTCCTCGAGGGAACACAACCGGAAGAAACCTTAGAGGCCAAGAAACTAAGAGTAAGGGCAGCCGAATATGCGGTCGTTAATGGAACCTTGTACAAGCGATCTTATGACTAACCACTACTACGATGCTTGAGCGAAGAAAATCACGTAGGAGGCAGAATGTTGGCTCATAGATTGATTAAACAGGGGTATTACTAGCCGACAATGAAGAGAGACTGCCAGGAGAAAGTTAATCGGTGTGAGGCTTGCCAGAAAAATAGTAACCTGCCTCACCAGCTGATCGAGAGGATGAAAATCGTGAGCCATCCTATCCCCTTTGCTCAATGAGGAATGGATATACTAGGAACTTTCCCCCTCGGTCCTGGACAGAAGAAGTTCTTGATAGTAGCAATGGAATACTTCACTAAATGGATAGAAGCGGAAGCGGTCGCTACAATTACCGAGCAGAAGGCAAAGAATTTTGTAAGAAAAAACATACTAAGTCGTTTTGGGATGCCTATGGTGTTGGTTACCGACAACGGTCGGCAGTTCGACAACGACAAGTTCAGAGATTTATGCGAGCGACTAAAGATAAGGCTCCAATTGACTTAGTAGCTCACCCTCAAAGCAACGACCTTGCGGAGAACATTAACAAAAAGATAATGAGTGCCCTCAAGAAGCGCTTAGATGGACGTAAGACTTGGGTAGATGAACTAGATGAAGTATTGTGGGCGTACAGAACTATCCCAAATAGAGCCATAGGAGAAACACCGTTCAGGATGATTTTTGGGGCAGAAGCCCTAGTTCCAGTAGAAGTGGTGTTGCACAACCAAAGAGTGTCGAGCTATGAAGAAGAGCGGAATAATGAAGCCCGTCGGGCAGAACTTATGCTTCTCAGTGAAGGCAGGGATAGGGCAGCCGCTCGTTCGGAAGCCGTCAGGCAAAAAGCAACGAAGTTCTATAATAGAAGGGTAAAGCCGAGCGACATAAAGGTCGACGGATGCATCCTGCGAAAGGCCGAGGGGTTGGAAAGCATCCTGGAAAGCTCAAACAGGCGTGAGAAGGACCCTATCAAGTGGTCAAGCAAGCCGGACATGGCTCTTATATCTTGCGCGATGCGAACGGAAAGATTCTACCGAGGCCCTGGAACTCTCAAAACCTGAAGGCGTTATACCAGTAGATAAGCTTTATTTTAGTTCTTATTTTTTTGTTTATTATTGTTTATTGTACATAACTTGTGGGTACCTTTTTCCTAGCCTTGCCAGTCAAGTTTTTTAACGGCCCACGCCCTTATCATCGTCAATAAAGAGGTTTTCAGATTCCTTGGCAAGAAAAAAATCTCACTAAATTTGACAAAGAGGAGAAAATCCCACCAAGTGATCGCTCGGCCTTTATCTCGCTCGGTCAGGTTGCCAAGACAAGATCCTTGGAACCAGGCGATGCCGAGAAGATGAATCTCGGATCGCTCGGCCTCTACCTCGCTCGGCTAGGTTGCCAAGACAAGATCCTTGGAACCAGGCGATGCCGAGAAGATGAATCTCGGATCGCTCGGCCTCTACCTCGCTCGGCCAGGTTGCCAAGACAAGATCCTTAAAACCAGGCGATGCTGAGAAGATGAATCTCGGATCGCTCGGCCTCTACCTCGCTCGGCCAGGTTGCCAAGACAAGATCCTTGGAACCAGGCGATGCCGAGAAGATGAATCTCGGATCGCTCGGCCTCTACCTCGCTCGGCCAGGTTGCCAAGACAAGATCCTTGGAACCAGGCGATGCCGAGAAGATGAATCTCGGATCGCTCGGCCTCTACCTTGCTCGGCCAGGTTGCCAAGACAAGATTCTTGGAACCAGGCGATGCTGAGAAGATGAATCTCGGATCGCTCGGCCTCTACCTATCTCGGCCAGGTTACCAAGACAAGATCCTTGGAACCAGGCTATGCCGAGAAGATGAATCTCGGATCGCTCGGCCTCTACCTCGCTCGGTCAGGTTGCCAAGACAAGATCCTTAGAACCAGGCGATGCCGAGAAGATGAATCTCGGATCGCTTGACCTCTATCTCGCTCGGCCAAGATGCCAAGACAAAATCTTGGATCGCTCGGCCAAATTCACCCGATCGACGCACATCGAGTGCACTTGTTCACTACCTGCTATTCGAAAGGATTGTTTAATCTTTTACACGACATATAAAGGAGGTAATGAAAAACAAAAGAACTTCTATTTCTTTGGATTAAAGCTCTGGTCACAAGCTCGACCATATGAGCCTTACAAGGGGAAATAATCATTTTGATCCTTCGGGAGGAGAGGAAGGGCCAGCAGCAGGATCGACAGAAGGGGAGGTCGGCAAAACAGCTGAGGTAGGACCAAAGTCTGCAGGAAGAACCGGAGAGACACACCCACGAGATCGCTCGTCCTCCTCATTCGAGCTAAGATCCAGCTCCTCATCCAGAACCGACGTGCGTTCTCCCTCGGCTATCTCCCTCACTTCCTCCAGAGAAAGGCCGAAAGTGGCAGGAAGCATCGGCTTGACATAATCCTTGAAGGGAGGACCGACTGACCCGTCAGGGATACAGACGTCATGACAATTCCTCAGGATCGAAAGGGTCAAGTCGCAAGCGAACTCTAAGCACTCCCCATGTAGGAACCGCCTTTCTCATCGCTTGATCGCCTCGACTCTTTGCTTTTTTATGGAGCCTCGCAACTCCATCAATCTATCCTCGGCCCTCAATTTATCCCTCACCGCTTCATGGCAATCTTGGAGGAATTTCTTACGAAGCTCCTACTCCGTCTCCACCTTCCTCATCAAGTCCTTACATTCCTTGGCAAGCCCGTCCCTCGCCGCAACCACCCTGCTCTTTTCTTCATCCCCTGTAGCAAGTTGAGCTTTCAAAACGCTCCTCTCCTCCTGCCAAAGTTTCTTCTCCTCCTCAACTGAAAAGAGTTGAGCTCGTAAGATGTCCTGCCCCTCCTTCGCCTCTGCAAGTTCAGCTCTTAGAGTAGTAACTTGCTCGAGAAGGTCATGAACCTCCCGATCCACTGTTTGCCTCACTCTATCGAGCTGATCAAGATGTTGATACATCTCAGAGGCGTACGCCATATCCCTGACGCAGCTGCGGAAGAGACGAGCCATCAGCTCTTTATTGTCCAACGTGTCCAAAAACCTCTCGTCCGCAGGAGGAACGACTTTCGGGGCAATGTGCAGAGCCACATTAGTGTCCTTAAGCAACACAGTCTTGTCAAGACTGATCGCGAACTCCCACTGTTTGCCACTAGAGGCTCGCTCTTTCCCTTTGCCCTTATCCAACTGGGGCGCTCACTTTTCCCCCGCTCCCTTCTCCTGCTGACTGGGCAACCGACCGGCACTCCGAGCGGTCCTCTTCCTTTTGAGTGGAGACTCCATCTCTTCCTCCTTCGAACCCGCTCGGTCCGCACTCATCGGCAAGACCGGCAATGACGTCGACACGTCAGGACGGTCTTTAGTGGGCGGAGGGGCCAGCAACACTGTAGATCGGCCTAGCTTCATTGGCGGAGCGGTGCCTTCGCTGGCCTCTGCCTCCTTCCTCTGCTTCTTCACCTTCGAAGAAGCTCTAGGCCCCTTGGCCTGCCTTTTGGACTTAGGGAAACGAGGGGACCCAGCGAAATCGTTGAGCCTGACCATGGTTGCACAGCAATAAAAAACATGTTAGAAATCGAAACCAATACTTACAAATACAGTAAATAGTTCAACCACGAGGAGTCAACTAGAGAGGGCAGTTTCTTCTCCTAGCTCGCTAATTTGGGGCGGGGGGTCGATCAGGAACGAATCGCCCGAGGCCCCCCCACGATATTCCATAATGAGATGACCGAAGTGATACCGACCGAGCCTTTTAATGCGATCAACTACCTCCTACTCCTATCTAGTAAGAGACAAGCTCGACGCGTCGTTCCATCGCTCGGCCAGAGGATATCTCCACGGCTAGGACTTAAAGGAAGATCCCGGAGGTCTCACGAAAAAGTATTTCGTCCGCCAAGCAGTAATTTTTGAAGCCATCCCGGTCGGGAGATATCGGGCATCTCTATACTGCAGATGAGAGATCCCGGGCCCAGAGCTTGAACTATGGTTCATTCTCAAAAAATGGCGTAGGATGCCAACAGAAGGAGGACAGCTGAACTGATGGCACAGCAAGGCCAAACCGTTAATGAATCTCCATCCATTCGGAGGAATTTAGCCCGACCTCAGTTGGTAGGCGACGCACACCTCGTCGATGATCGGAGCATACGGGAGCTTCATGCCGCCGACCGAGAAGAAGCTGTCAGAAACATCAAAATACCCTCCCAAGTTACTGTGGATCTGTTCGCCCTCGAAGGCCAGCCTAGGCCCCCAGGACAAAGGGATATTGTTCCGAATAATAGACCAGTTCAACTCCCCCACGGTCATTGTTGATTCGTCTTTCGGCGGCTCCTCCACGACCAACCCATCCTTCCGTTCATTCCCCGAAACTTCTTCAATACCTCTCACCCCCGGCACCGCCACTACTTCAGGCGGCCCGGCTAGTTGGGAGGCCCTCTCGACGGTTTCATCCCTAGGCCTAGCCCCACTTCTAGGGCTGGTTGACATGTTTACAAAGAAGAAACTTTAGGAAAAGTGAAGAAAAGGGACGTACCTAGCTGGTGATTGAGGTTGGGAATTTGAACGTCGGTTGAAAGAAAACTCCTGAGACTGTAGGCAAGAAAATACAAATGAAAGCATAATGAAAGCCGGAGAATAAAACAAGCGTGAACAAAATTTATAGTCTGTCGATCCTGAGTATTTATGGAAGATCGGTCGAATGGACGTTCCAACCAACGCTCGACGCATGGAGAAAATCCGAGCCAAACTCAGACACGTGGCAGGATCTGAGCTGAGGTGAATTAGGGTTATTAGAAATCCGGAGCGGCGCAGCAGTTGAAAGGACATACGTGACAGCTGCACAACGGTTACAAAGACGTTTCGTTTCAAATTCTGAAAATCTGTCAGAGGGCACACGCCGTCAATAATAATTAAACCGAGTGCCTTCACGCGTTCAGCGTCGATGTTCACCCGATCTATCTTGGCACGAGCTATCGAGCAATAAGCATCAGCGCTAACCGATCGGGACACTTAACCGACCGATCCTAGCACGAGCTGTCATGCACTATGCATTGATGTCCGACCGATCGGGCCTACCACGAGCTGCCTCACAGACGAGCTGCACGATCCTTATGTACTCTTTCGACCCTTCTCCTTGGTCAGACTCGAAGAGTAGGGGGCTTATGGTGGGGTCGGTCGTGCTAGGCCCAAGCCCAGGTCCACGTGTTCACGGCTCATTCACAGAAACCCCCATGCATACGTAAAGACTTAAACCTAGCATCTATTCCATATATAAGGTACTACTCAGCCCATGATACAGGTACGAGAATTAGAACCCTGATTTTCTCTGTTTTACAGCGATCAAAACCCTCACAAAAAGACTAACTTGAGCGTTGGAGGGGCCTGCCGGTTATCAACCCCCGGTGTTCCTTGTGTTGTTTTGCAGGTGATCTCTTGCTTAAGACAATCAACCCCATAGATCCAAATAATAGTATCCTGCCTCACCAGAATCAGGCAGAATCACTTACCATTGTCCCAACTTACTTTCGTGTATTTAAAAAGTGTATGTAAATATCTGATCTTACTCATCCAAGATGATATTAAGTAATCTAAGAGGTCTTGCAAAAGGGTTACTTCGTTTGCTCGTGTTTAGTACACTAACTTAAGTAAGTGAATTAAAGGAGACTTGTATAAATTCTTACCTTGTCCGAATTAGTTAATAGTTCGGTCGGGTTGTCTCCTCTTTTTTTTTTTTTTTGAGTTAACTCAGGAAATATTTTAAGAAAATCTCAACTACAAAAAAATATTTTTAAATTATCTATTCCCATATTAATCTCTACTTATAGAACTCATGATTAGAACTTTGAGAACTCTAGTTAAACAATCTCCTTTATTTTTCAAAACGGAGTGTCAAAGCAATGTCATCCGTGAAATGAAGCAGACTGTGACTTCTTGTTTACTGATTGGCTCATGTACCAACGGGCACGGGGCACCATAGTAGGCCTCTGCTCTTTCACTTTAAATACCCTTTCTTCTTCTAAACCCTTGCAATTCAAGTATCAACTAGTCATCCATAGAGCCTGTGCAAATTCCTCTGTTATGATGAGCCCTCCATGTTCAAACCTTAACGTATTCAACAACCTTACTTAAACCTCGAATACTACTACTCTGCAACAATCAGACCTCCCGCTCCGAGAATAATTGATAACTGTAGTGGTCGACTAACCATTTCTGGGTTCTGCCCCAACCTCCTTGTCAAACCCACTTTCTTGTTAAAGCTTGCAACTCTGTACAACTTTCTCTAATTGTACGTCCCTCTGCTTCACCTGTAGTTCAGTTTAGGCTTCTCCAATGGTGTTCCAATAGAAACAAGCAAACAATCGTTGAAAAACTCGCGTGTTCAACTCTCTACTTCTGGGTTCTATCCCTTCATCCTCCTTGTCCACACCAACTTTGTCTGAAAGTTTGCAACTATACACAAATTTCTCTCATTATTCGTCTTATCCGTTTCATCTTCAGTTCTGTTTAGGACTCTTCAATAGCTTTTTAACAGAAACAAGAAAAGAATCATTGAAAAGTAAACTGATTTAGTAACTACTTCTGGGGTTTATGCTGCCCCCCATTTCCGATCCATCTTCGTCTCAAAGCTTGCAACTTTATACGATTTTCTCTCCTCTGTTTCATCACAACGCAATTTAGGCATCTTCAATGGAATTCCAACAGAAACAAGAAGAGCAGCAGCTAATTGCAGGCTTGCCTAATGACATAGCACTGGACTGTCTAATTAGAGTACCGTATCAATTCCATTCTTGTATGAAATCTGTGTGTCACACATGGCAAAGCTTAATTTCACACCCTTCATTCTATCAAGAAAGAAGAAAATCAGCCACTTCAGAGCAGATTCTTTGCCTTGTCCAGCCTCTCCCGGCGGTGGACTCAACAGAACCATCCAATGGTGGCTTCGCCACCGGAAGAACAACCGAGAAAGAAGAGGAAGAAGGACGGAAACGACAAAGACCGCAGCAGAACATCAACGGAACTCCACAGTACGCTCTTAGCATCTACAACGCAACACATAACCTTTGGCAAAGGACCAGACCTAAAGATGGTATTCCAATATTTTGCCAGTGTTTAACATTTCAATCCTCTGGCAAAATTCTCTTATTAGGAGGTTGGGATCCGACAACCTTGGAACCAGTGCGTGACGTGTACATCCTAGACTTGATCGGAGAAACAGCCGGCAAATGGAGACGCGGCGCGCCGATGAAGGCGGCACGTTCTTTCTTTGCATGTGCAGTAGTGGGGGAGTACACCGTGTATGTCGCCGGAGGGCACGACGGTCGAAAGAATGCATTGAAGTCGGCAGAGATGTACAACGTTGATAGAGACGAGTGGACAACGCTGCCTGATATGATTGAGGAGAGAGACGAGAGTCAAGGATTGGCTTGGGAAGGTGATTCAAGGTTCTGGGTTGTGAGTGGTTACGAAAGTGAAAGTCAAGGGCAGTTTAGGTCTGATGCTGAGTGTTACGATCCTGTTACTGGGATGTGGTCACGGGTTGACGAGGTTTGGCCTTTTGGGAGTTCTAGTCCAAGAGGAGCCAACGTTCCGGTGTGCTTTAGCAACAATGTGAAGACAAGAGAAAATGAATGGTGGTGGGTTTTAGGTGGTGAACAACTTCGGCAGTCAAGAGAAGGAATTGAAAAGGGTACTGATCAGAAGCTGAGAGTGAGTTCAGTGGTTGCAGTTCCGGATTGGATTAGCGGGACAACTTTGTGTGCCACAGGTCTTGGATGTTCCAAGCATAAAAGTAATCATAGAGTGTTTGTGATGGGTTGTGCAGCTTGTGGGGAGTGTGATGGAGGGGCGTTCATCGTGGATGTAGACGATAAGAGAGGGAGTTCTAAGTGGAATCACGTCCACACTCCTTCAGGATTTTCTAAGTTTCCATACTCAGCTTCTTATCTCAGCGTCTGATAAAGTAAAGAAAGATACGAGAGTGATACTTAGAAAGAGTAAAGCAGGGCTTTGGTTTGGTGACATGAGATTAGTTACTCACGTTGTGTAATGTTACCTAAAAGTCTAAATTTGCAATTCTGCATGCTCGTTTTGGAACTAATGAGAAGGCTTCCTGAAATGTAGTTAGTGCGACAGAAAGGTTGGGTGAGAGCGAAAAGACATTAATCTTATATCCTAAGTTGGAAAACAGATGTCCAAAATGTCTGAAAGTAAAAAAAACTTTATGCGGAAGTCATTAGAGAAAATGAGAATGTGGGAATGATTTGTTACCATCAACACTTTAAATCACTATCATGGAATGTGCCTACTTCCTTCGTCTTTACAAGATGAACCTGATAATGTTAAAAGGGGATGAATGAATCAGACAGCACAAATTATCGTTGTAATCTCGTGTTTCAATCTACATTCGAACTGGGCACTTTGTGTTTATACTCTTCGAAGGCTAAGATGTTTTACCAGTCCAGGCTTACGATGAACATAATTAACGAGGAAAGATGCCTATATAGTGTGCCTGCACCAACATACCTATAATTCTCAAAGACACCCATACATCAAACGTTATCGAACCTGTTCTGTTTGTCTTTAGTTTGAAGTCAGCAGGTAACCTGGTATATCGAGATGGAAACAATCCACTTTCCATAAATGGCAATCAAGCAAGTATTGAGAGAACTAAGATTCTTTGTCTAATATTACCCTGTCTTATTCTGTTTCATGAAATCTTAACCATTTATTTTGTGAGACCCACGCGAAACCTACACAGGATTCATATAAATAAACGGCTGAGATTCATTAGACACAATAAGACACCATAATATTGGACAGAAGATCTGGATAAAAATAAAGATATCTAAAAGAAAAAAGGAGGCCAAGGAACAAGGATAAAATGGGAACTCCTGACATTTATTTTACAACATCAAGTATGAGGCAAAGAAAATTTTGTGAAAGAATCATCGACTCCTTAACGTACTTCCTACATGTCGAATTCATTAACTTATGAACAAATGAAGGGTAGACTAAGTCCGCGGATGCTAGAGTGTAAGATTGGTACTCCATCCAACCCAATAACACAATCCCCACGCAACTTCCGATTTCCAATCAAAGCAGTTGCCAGTCATCCTCATGTGTATTCCCCTCTGCGTCAGTAATTGCTAGAACACCATGAGAATCAATATCAGGAATCTCACTACCATCATTTATCATGTCCTCACGGTTGACCTGTTTTCTCAGTGTACGTGAATGAGCTACAGTAAATAAGGGTGCACCATTTGAATCATTTGCCAGCTTGGTTGCCAGTGAACAAAATTCATCAAAATCACCTGTCCAGCAGTGTACAGTGATATACACCGGTCAATGAGTTGCATAAGATAAAATAACCAGAAAACTCATAAATAATGTCCATCATATGTGGCAAACCTTTGTCCCGACAATAAAATCCGATTGCCAAGGATGGATCAATCAAGTCCAGGGGAATGTATCGTATTAAGCTGGTTACATTATTTCAAGAAAAAGGAATAAGCAAAGCACAGGTGAATTTCCACTTTCATAAGTTACTGCATAAGGAATCACAGGTTAACATTAAACTTACCTGCAGTGATATGAGGAAGTATCAGCCTCAACATCTTGTCTACTAACATTGACTGCCTGGGAAGCAAATAACAATATAAGTTCGATCAAAATATCAGACTCACTGTGGCAATTTCAACAAATTTCGAGCTAGCAGCTGTGTCAAATTCTCAACCGAACATTCAATATCATTTAAATACGTTGCTGTTCTAACTGTGAATTTACAATCAGGAATGACTTAGTGCCACCTCTCAGTCTTATTTTGTTTTCTGGTCATCATATTGCGTCTCTCTCTCTCTCTAGAGTGCATGGACACATTATACCTCGGCTTGAGATTGTAATTAGTATTCATATGTAAAGTGAAGCAATAAATCTTAAATAAAATTTGCAACCTCAACTTCATTACAGCATTCATCCAGAATCTTGCTAAAAGAAAATATTTTCCAACCTGTGGGTTAAGGGGTTTCTGAGAAATTTCTGAAGTTAAAGGCAGTGCTTAATTTCAAAGCAATTTACAGTTTCATCTTTTTGTCAGTAGATATTCTACTATAGATACCAAGAGTGGCCTCCATTATTGCACTCCATGGGCCAAACTCTCAGTACAAATGGCTTTGGTTTAACGGAATGATCTTCCAAATCAAAAGGTGGGTTCAGTAACTTCATCAAATAGCAGGAGCATATTACTACAAACTAACCTCATGAAGCATTTTTAGTAAATTCATGGTGAATTTGTTGATCAATTTGCAATTATTATAGGCATGAAACATATATAAAAGATTAATTAATCTCGAAGACCATCATAGCATAAATGATTTACCAGTTGAACTTCATGTGGATCAAGATAAAAAGCATTATCATCTTGTACACCAACGATGTAAGTTGAGGCACCTGTTTTCCCACCTAAAATGCCAAGGCTTTGAGGAAAAGTGAATGTTGCCTGCAGAGATGGAATATACCTAGTAGAAATTGAGAAAGCAATTGCGTTACTTGTTTATTAACCTGCGTATCAAGAAGGTGCTATTTGTAGTTGTACAAACAATTAACAGGGGTTCACTTGGTTTCTGAAATTTGTGCAACTGGAAATACTGCCAGTTCCTATTCACTCACTGAACATTGCACAAAGATTAGAGTGTATTACCCAGAAGAAAGGAATTATATAATGTTATTTCCGGCACTATGCTGGAATAAAATTACTCAATTGTGCATTATTTTCAAAGAAACTCTTTTGTGCTTTTGTCTCCATCTATCTTCTGTTACAAATTCAATTTTACCATAAAAATGGAGGAAGGATAGTATCATAACAAGCAAAATTGGTGGCAAAGTTAAATAACGCATTTTAATTAATTCGAGTTGCAAACAAACAAGTACATCAATTACCCAACTCCATGCAATAGTGAATTCAGATTGAAGAATACAATGCAAAGCTTGATTGCTGACCTGGAGTTAACTTTTTCAAGTCCAAGAACCAAAGGAACCAAGAGAAGGATTGGAGTCCAATCTGCTTGACCTTTGGAAAACTCGCGACAGTGTCTAGAGGCATCTTCAATGCATAATACAGGAGCTCCACCTCGTTCCCCATCTTCATCTCCAGAAACAACATAAACAGCCATTGGAAGCTGGGAGCCAGTGTCCATTTCCTCTTTCTTAGATGAGGCTAAGGATTCCCAGGAGCGGCACATGGCATATGGACCTACCCATGATCCAGCAGCAAGGCCATACAAGCTTCCAGCTTGAAGAAGATTGTGGATAGAGAAGGCAGATGCCTCAGAATCACCAAAAAGGTGTAAGATCTCAACATATTCTTCATCCCATGGCTGCATAGCCAATGAAAGAAGTGACATAATTCATGACTGCTAACAATTTACGTTGTACTAAATTTTCATGGTTGGACCAATAAATAATGAAGTTAAATGAAAAAGACCATGTGCACTGGATACAAGAATAATGACAAAATTCATGACTGCAAGAAAATTGAGTTAGTTGTCTCACCTTCTGCAAAGGTTTTCTCCAAGATCTCCCCAATCGATGAAATAGCAATGCCTGCAAAATTAGGAACAAAATACTATCAATGTCTAGTGGAACATGCCAATCGAAACATTGTCAAGAGGGCAATGCCAAATCATTTAATGTTACAAAGAATGAAAAAGTTCATGCACCAAGACCAAGAAGCATCAGTAGTATGAGAAGGCAAAGAGAAACAACTGACAGCAATTCTGACGTTAAATCTCTGTCATCAATCAAGGTTGTCTCAGATGGAATATGAAGAAAAATAACTACTAAAGCATCAATCTCATGTTTAAAACTTCTAACATGTAAATCAATAAAAAACAGGCTTCCATAATCCAAATCCATTTTGTTTTAATGCCTTGATTGGATAAAATGTCAAATGAGCTGATGAAAGAGCAATGGACCTGAGCAACAAGCATCTGACTGCTCCGAAGCATGCAACCCCAGTTTACATCACTTATGTATTTTGAATCTCCAATAGCATCAAAACCTGTATAAATGAATATGATGTACCATATTGATTCAATCACTAAAGCCATATTTTATATATGTTAGACTACTTAGCAAAAACAGACCTTTTCGATATGTCATCAGAATCCGTGAAGAAAAATCATTTGTGAATGCAGATACTGCACTACTAGTCCCTGCATCCCCAGAGCACTCCTCTTGTGAAAGTTTATAGCACAAACCTAGAAGCCAAATGTCACTAACCGTGTTTGGTATCCCAGTTTTGCTAGGTCCCAAAACACGCTCGTGGATTCTCCTCATTGCCCCACCTGCAACAATTTTCTTCACAGCAGATGTCCAACCATTGTTTCTAGTAGAAAATGACTTTTTCTCACAGGTTGATGATTCACGGTGTAGTTCAAAGACAGAGAAAGCGGATGCAAAGATGCTTGACCATGACAAAGACTTCGAAGACTTTCTTTCACTAGATCCTGAATCTGAACAATCAGATGTTAACAAGTGACTTGCAGTATCAATTTTAGAATTTGGAGAGCATTTTGAAGCAGCTGCGTCGTCATGAAATCCCTTCATTACCTATCATATAGGAGCATAGATTGATGGAATTGGCTCATAGAGACAACCACATTTGAATCATTTTCTGCCAAATAGCATGTGAGAAAGAAAATCTCAGCATTCAGCTAAAACAATGATATCAAGTAAGAAAGACAGACAAAAAGAAATAAGCCCAAGAATGAAAGCAAAACTATCCTACTGAACCTAAACACGTTTAACTTTTCCAGTGAATAGCAAAAGAAAATTCCCAGAGTCTATTCCAACTTGAGAAAACCAGTAACCCATATTTTTATAAACAAAGGCCATAAACACGCTCCTATGAGATCACAAAAAGCTGAAGATTTTGAATCTTGGTTCTACCAAATTCTAACTAGGGACTTTCCGAGAGCTTGTTGCATCCGCAATATTGTTGCTTGATACAAATACTAAGACAACATAAGCAAGGAAACTTTTCTTAAGTTCACAAGAACTGTAACAATAAGTAATCAAAGTAATAAACACAAAATCAAACAGCACGGACAAAATCGAAAGGCGAAAGAGCTACAAACTTCGAGCAAAAACAAGGTTAAAATAAGGCAAGCACAACAACCAGTCAAGCAATTGTGTGATTCCCAAGAAAAATTAGAGAGACCCAAAAGGAAAAGAACTGAAAAGATTCGCAGATGGATACAAATTATGGAATTAGAGCAGGAAAACCGCATCTGGGTCTGAACAATTATGATCCAAACCTCTAATAACAGCACTAAAAATTCAAAAGCAGGAATATCAAGATCGAACAAAGGAAAGAAAAAAAGGATGGAGTAGAGATAAGAATATGAGGATATTTTACCTGAATGATTTTAAGGATCAAAGAGGCTTTGGTTTCGTGTGTGTCGTTATACGCAATAAGATTACAGAGTGGAGGAGACAGACACGCACAAACTCGGGAAAACAAAAACAAAAGCCACCTGCACAAGCAAAGTCCCTCAACTCTGTCCAATACGTTCGATTTACACAGATATTCAAGCACGACACTCTCAATAGTATTTGAGTATTTACATGCGTTTTAACTTGTAAACTTACCCTTACTAACGTAAAACCTGGGAATAGTGTCCTTCCAACGACACCGTTTCTGAGTTCAAAAAAATATTTGTCTTAGATTTGTAAACCAAGTCCCTCGCGTTTGCAACATACCTTATTTTAGTGCAAGACTTCAGGATACGATGATAATGATTTGTAAACTAAATATTTAGTCTGGTAGTAGAAAGATTTTTTTTTTTCTTTCATTCTATCATGAATCTAAGTAATTGATAAAGAAACCCCAAAGGATACAGGTCAATGTTATAGTTTTATATCTTTTTTTTCATAACAGCAACCTTTCTTTGAGGAATAGCATAGTATTGACATATTAAATTGGTTCATATTTATAAGTTAAGAGATGAATATGTTTCGTTAAATATATAACTTTACAAGAAGAGCTAAGGTTAAGAATTTAGTTGTGAGGGACAAATTGAAGGTGCTAACATTGATGATAAGTTAAGAGAAACTAAGACTTAAATAGTTCAAACATGTTAAAAAAAAGATATCTTTGACATCTTAGTAAAAAGGTAAATTGTACTTAAGGACTTTAAGAGAAAAATGAAGACTTAGGATGAATTGAAGGAGATGATCAAGTATGGTGTGACCATATTAAAGCTTACTAAAGATTTTACCTCAATAAAAAAACTTTAATAAACTAAGATACGAGTAGAAGATTTTACATTAAAAAAAGTCATTTTCTTTTTATAAAGAGGTCATTTTTCGTAGGACTTTTGAATATTTTCCTTCTTTTTTGTTTCATATATCATGTAATTACCTTGACTATCTTTTCATTAGTATTCTTTCTTTAGTTTAGTTTATTTTTAATTGCATGTTTGCTTTATTTACTTACTTGTTTTCTTTTTTGTCTATTTTTACTTAGTTAAATGTTTATTTTAATTTTGAATTTATTTTTACTCTTTATTTTTACTTTTATTTATAGTTATTTTTATTTATTTATACAATGATTTATTTATTTATTTGGTTAATTTTTCTTTTTAAAATTATTTCAATACTTTTAAAATTTTCAATACTTTTCTTTAAAATAACTCTCAAATAGCTAGAAATGAGACTGCATATTATTGAACTTTCTCATACTTTACATCTTAACGCAATTTTAGTATAACATTGTTATTGTTTACATCTTAACATTGTTATAACAATAACATTATTATTGTTGTTATTGCTGAATTACTGGAATAAGAAATATATCTAAAGGCAATAAAGTTGGACATAATTAAAGAAATATCTTCTAAGATTAGCTTATGCATCAGGTCAGCAGGAGTACCACCATTGAGGGCTTGAATTGTTGTAAGACTAACATATTCAATGATCGGTGCATTCGAATTCAGCATTTAGCCACTTAAAGAGTAAAGAAAATAGCCATAGCTTCTATACTCCATAGCTCTTAAAATGCAATTTAAATCACAGACATAAAAGCCCAACCCCACTAGGCCATTTTGGTGAGTTGATGCATCTGTATTAATTTTCAAGAAATCAAGCAGAGGAGATTGTCAAGATTGGACCATAAAATGGTGCTAATTTTGATCTTTTTTATCGGAATTCTTCATGAAAGCGACAAGTTGAGCTAGTAACATCCTTACACCTGAAATCATTTTAATCAAAGACGTTCAAGCATACCAGATACATCACAAATATGTGACAATGTTATAGATAGAGGAAGAGGAATTGTAAGTAGTAAAGGTAGTCCACGGTCCACCACTCCTGGAAACACAAAAAATTTGAAAAGCATGCTAATAGGGAGTGTAACATTTCTCCGAAAGAAGAGAGAGATACTAAGAACTAACTTTTTATTTCAACTAACTGTTTACATAAGTCACATTTCCTTATATACAAAACATAAGCTAACTATCGTTTATTTACAAACATATACAAACGACTACACTTTACTTTAAATAAATAATACACGACTGTTAAGATAAAAACACATAAAGTTAACTGGTCTTTGGAAGAAATATGAGTAGGAGCAACAAAACTCAAATTGTATTGATCACGAACTACATGATAATCAATATCAAGATGTTCTGTGGGTTCATTAAAAACCATATTAGCGGTAATATATATGACAGCCTTGTTATCACATCATAAAAGAATAGGTGAAGTAAAAGAAATATGTAAATCATGTAACATATAAGAAATCCATAACAATTTATATACACCTGAAGCCATGCTGCGATATTCTGCTTTAGTAGAAGATCTAGAAACTTGGCACTATTTTTTAGTCTTCTAAGAAACTAAAGAAGTACCCAAAAAAACACCAGAACCAGAAATAGGTCTTCGAGTTATCAAACACGATCCACAATCAGCATTACAATAAGCCACAAGTGAATATAGAGAGGATACTGCAGTAACAGAAGATACAATGGAAGTAGGAATAAACAAACCCTTAGAAGGACAACCCTTCAAATATTTCAACAAGTGAAGAGCAACATCCCAATGACCTTTACAAGGAGCATTAGGGAACTGACTTAACTGTTGAACTGCAAAAGTAATGTCAGGCTTAGTAAAACCCAAATACAGCAGCCTACCAATTAATCTTCGATATTGCCCTACATCATCCAATAACTGACCAAATTTGTCAATTAACTGCAAGCCCTTAGGTAGTGGTGTAGAAACCAGATTTGCTCCAGTTAAACTCAAATTAGATAGAATATCCAATACATATTTCCTTTGATTAACATATAAACCAATAGATGATTTAGCAATTTCTAAACTAAGGAAATATTTAGTTAGGCTAAGATCCTTAATGGTAAAAACATAATGCATAAACTTTTAACATCACTTAAGACATTTTCAGATGGTCCAGTCAATAGAATGTCATCCACATAAATAAGGAGGGCAACAAAAGTATAATAAGTGGATTTAGTAAACAAGCAATGATTATGCTGGGATTGTACAAAATTGTAAGAAAGCAAATGCTTAGTAAATTCACAATTCTACTGTCGTGAGGCTTGCTTTAAGCCATATAAAGACCTATTCAACTTGCAAACTTCATTAGGCCCAGCCTTAGTATACCCATCCGGAGGTGTCATGTATACTTCCTCATCAATAAAACCATGCAAAAATGCATTATTCACATCTAATTGATGTATATGCCAAGAAAAATATGTTGCAATAGCTAGCAATAGATGTACAGTTATTGTTTTAACAACTGGTGAAAAACTAGCAGAAAAATCAATTCCTTCAATTTGATGATACTCTTTTGCAACTAACCTAGCCTAGTCCCATCAGGCTTAAGCTTCACCTTATAAATCCACCTAGAACTAGCCTTCTTAACATTTGGTAAAGGAGTTAAAATCCAAAATTTATTGGATTCCAGTGCAGCCAACTCCTGTTGTATAGCTCTTATCCAATGTACATTATATTTAGCCTGATGATAAGATTGAGGTTCCTGAATATTGGAAACATTTGACAAAAAATATACGTATGTGGAGGTAAGATGTGGAGTAGGTATAAAAAGGAAAATAAAAGGGGTGTAGGCTGATGAATTACAACCAGAATATTGACAACAAGAAGATGAAGATAAAACATTGTTGGTGGTTGTTTGAGACGCAAAATCGTTTAGCCAGGCTGGTTTATGAGATATTGTGTTACTTCTATGCAAAATTGGAGTGGGAATAACTGGAAACGTTGAAGAATGAGATGATGACGATTTGGTGATAAGAGTATCAGTGTTTGAAATTGGTGTGTTGTCGTGTATAAACACAATACTTCTAATGTAGAATTCTTAATTCCCTAAACAAGTTCAAACACTTCCCACTAAAGAACTCGGCTCTATTATCTGTTCATATGGTCTAAATAGACTTCTGAAACTGAGTTCTTACCATCTTGAAAAAGCTATCCAAACACCCAATCACTTGACTTTTATGATTCATCAAATATGTCCAAGTAGCCTTACTGTAATCATCCCCTATTTTCTGGAAATATTTCACCCCACTGATAGAATGTTAAATATAGGGACCCCAAATATCAACATACACTAACTGAAAAATAGAGACAGCATGAATAGCGTTAGAAGGAAATGACAATCTATGTTGTTTAGCAAGTGGGCAAATATCACAAATACCAGCTTCACTAGTAATTTTATTATCAAAAGAAATAATATGTCTAAGTACATTGTCAGAAAAATGACCTAAACGTTGATGCCAAAGTTTATATATAAACATAGAATGAAAATTATTGGTTCTTCTTTCAACAGTACACAAAGAATATCTGGCTATTGTATCAGCTTTGAAGGAATCCTTATCTAGGGTATAGAGCCTACCTACAACCTTACAAACTGCCAATATTTGGTTAGTTTTCAGATCCTACAAAATGCAGTAGTTTGGATAAAATTTGAAGGTAACAAATGAGATTGTTTTAGTTGTGTCGTGTATGTTTTGTGAATGATTTATAAAATATGCATTAGGCAATTTGAGTTTGAAATTTAGAATTATTTGTGTGAATTGTGTATAGTTCAATTTTAATAATACTTAGGCATTATGAATTTATGAATAAATAAGATCAAAATAATATCGTATATGAATTATGGAAGAACATTTAAGTATTGTGAATTAGGTATAATTCAAGAATATGTCATATTTTTATTATTTTAATAATAAAAATGAGATCAAATTTAATTAATTTAATTGTTAAATTTTTTATTAATTTATATGCAATATACATTTTATTAATTATTGTTTGTATATAAAAGTGTTTATCATATGATTAATCATTTAAATATATGATTTAATATATAAGTAAAACATTTAATATATGTAATTAAGTTAAAGAATTAAATGTTTGCATTTTTATTTGTTTGTTGTTGTCATTAGAAAATAAAATTACAAATATCAATCTTATCTTATGAGTACAAATACAAATTCGTCATCTTATCTTTTGGATAGTTAAATACATAGTAGAAAATAATATGTTAATATATGGATAGTACTCATCACTCAACATAATGTGAGATCATAAATGTTTAAATCATTTTTATGATGTGTATTATCATCATTTTATGATGTTTATTATCATAAAAGAAAGTTATTTTTCAATGTGTGTTATCATAAAGAAAGATGTAAGTTAGAGTATATCTAGAATTTGGATATGCCTATAATTGAATATTGAATTTTTTAGTTATGTAATGATATTATTATTATATGCACAAATTGTATTTTGAATATAAATTTATTAATTTGATTTTACAGATAATGGAAAGAAGTTTAAGTACTCTGATAATTCAACCACTTTAGGAAGATTTAATAATCCAGATCGAGCTCATACTGGATTGATTTATGAAACGAAGAATTATACCATTTTTTTATTTTGTAACAAGTATTTGAAAAGTGGAGGAATCACCAGATTAAATAAGTATTTAGCTAAAGTTAAAGGTGATGTGAAACCTTGTAAAAAAGTGAGTCATTATGTAAAATGATAAATGAAGACTTTACTTGAAGAGTATTAGCATGAAAAAGATAGAAGAAAAAGATTGAATTATGAAATTGGTAGTGAAAGTTCTTTTGGTATTTGCCAAAATGATAATTGAAATGTTGAAGGTGGTAGTATTCTTACCAATAAGAATGCAATGTTGCACCTGATGTTAGGAAAAGGAAGAAGACAAGTATTCAATTGTTTTACAACACAAACTTTTGGAGTTCAGCCTTCAATTCGTAGTGCCTTATAATCTAAAGAAGCAACTTATAATGTGGATATGACAATGACTAGATGGTGATATGATTTAAGTATAACATTTAGTGCTGCCCAATCTTATTATTATAAGCCTAAGATAGATGTTATTGCCTCTTATATTCCAAGATACAAAGCTCCTTTAATTGATGACTGCATAGGTAAACTTATGAGTAGTTCTATTCATAAAATAAAAAGTTATTTGGATTAAAAAAGAATGATTTGAGCTACTTTTGGGTGTTCAATCAAGTGTGATGATTGGACAAAAAGAAGACAATAACCTATTATTAAATTTTTGGTGTATTTTGCAAAAGGGACAATATTTTTTAAGTTTATTAATGCATTTGTTCTTTTTAGGAATGTTGATACTTTATTTCAAATATTTGATGAAGTTATTAATGAAGTTAAGCCAGAAAATATTGTTTAATTCATTACTGATAATGATTATACTTATAAAGCAGATGGAAGAAAATTGCAAAGTAGTTATAATTCTTTTTGTTGGACTCCTTGTGTTGTATATTACATTGATCTAATGTTAGAAAATATGGGAGATGTGAGATATTTTCTTATTATTGGTGAGATTGTATAGAAAGTAAAAAGATGGCCAAGTTCATCTATAATAGTACATTGGTCCTAAATTTAATGAGAAAAAATTTCACAAATAATAGGGATTTGTGTTTTCTTGTTATAATAAGATTAGCAACTAATCTCTTATCATTTCAATTTTTTAATTTGATGAAGTAAGAGTTGAAACAAATGTTTACAAGTGATTTGCATCTCAACATGCAAAGTGTAATGGTTAATTGGAAGTTTCTAAAATTATACTTGAAGATAATTAATTTTAGTCTCGATGTCAATTATCAATTGAGTTTGTGAGCTTTTGATGAGGGTACTTCATCTGACTGATAAGAAGAGAAGGCAACAATAAGATATTTTTATAATGTTACAGAGAGGGCAAAGGAAACAATTAAGGTCAATATGAAAAATAGGTCTTCTTTACATACCTTATCTTGCAGTCAACAATGAGAGATAAGAAATACAATTTTAATTTACATTGTTTGCAACTGAGACATTTTTAAATCTTAATGTTAATTTTAGATCAAAATTTACAAAGAAGTTGAAGTTAATAAAGGAATGCTACTAACTATTACCACAATTGTTGTATATAAGAAGATGCAAGATCTTCTAAGCTCGTAAATGGAGATTTATAAGGATGCTTATAGTGATTTTAATAAGTCAATTGCCATTCATCAAAGAGATAAACTTAATCTCGGTATTTTTTTCTTCACTTTTGTTACTTGTTGAAAATTAATCATCACTCTATTTTGTTTATAATGCTACTTTTGTTGTCTTACGATTGATTGGTGGGATCAATTCAGAAGTGTTGTTAGTTTTGCAATTCAAATTCTTTGTCAATATGTGAGTACAACAGAGTATGAAAGGAATTGAAACACATTTGAATTCAACCATTCTAAGAAAAGGAATATATTGGAACACGAAAACTTGAATGAGTTGATCTTTGTTCGATACAATTTAAAGATTCAGAAAAGACATGTTATTATTATTATTAAATTGATATAATTCTTGTAATTTTAAATAATTAAAATTTTATTATTTACTTAGACTCTTAATAGACCAAGTAGTTTTGTAAATCCAATTTGTCTTGATCATATCAATCTTTTGAAAGATTGTGATTATAAGCAACCAAGTTTGATAGAGGAAAGTGAATTGAAAGATAATATTGGATGAGAAAGTATTAACATATCATTTGTTGTAATAAATTTAAATGATAGTGATGGTGATGATAAGACTCCTCTCAATTATAAAAATTTTGTACCAAATGATAATTGAGGTCAATGCGAATTGGGTGGATATTCGATAGAATAAAGTTATAGGTTTTATTTCTCTTTTCTTTTAAGTTCACTTACATTTGATGCATATATTAAATTGTTATATTATTTTTGTTTTAGGTTTCATATCTAATTGGTTGTTTCCTTGATTTGAAATCTTGTTGTAAATTGTAATTATTAAAAATCATGGATATTTATTATTATATTTATTTGATATTTTGATGTAATTATTATTTATTATATAATGAAATTGTAATATTTTAGATATTTCATATTGTTTTTAATTTTATATTTGTATGATGATTAAATGATCATTTTCATATTAATTGTAGTAATTATTTATATGTGAAAAGAATACTAATAAAATAAATAATTTATTGTTATTTTAAATTTCTATTATTATTTTGAAACATATTAATTAATTATTATTAGTATTTTATTACTATCATTAGTATTAGTATTAGTAATAATATTGTTATCAATATTAATAATAATATTATTATAACTATTATTATTATTATTATTACTTCAGTAATAATCATCATCATTACTATGAATTTCCTACATATTATTATTATTAATATTATTAGTTTTCTTATTATTATTTTGTTACTTATAATTATTACTATCATCATCATTATTAATCTCTTACTTATTCATATTAACTTTTAGTATTTTTAATATTTATTTTATTTATTTTATTATTTATTTTATTTCTTTTAAATCATTCAAAACAACTTTTTACTAGTTAGGAGTAAAATTGTGTACTCTAAACCTTCCCAAATCTCCCATTTAGAGAAAAAATTTTACTAGGTCGTTGTTATTGTTGTTTATGATTTTTGGAGACTAGGCTGATGTAAAATTATAAATTATATAGTACAATTTCATAATTCCTGTTGTGGAGGGAGTTCTCGTCCCAATATTTGAGTGTTTCTGCGTATTTTTTTATACCCTCACCTTTTTCTTTACTTTTATCACTGTGCACTAGTTTTTTCATATTATTAGCCCCTTTGAGTTTTGCCCTTATTATTATTATTATTATTATTATTATTATTATTATTATTAGTAGTAGTAGTATTACGTTTATTTATGATTAGTATTATTAGTGTTATTTGTATTTATTTTAGCTATATCTTGCGATTTGAGTATTTTATTATTTTTCTATTTAGTACTTTTTCCCCATTACTTGTATTTTATTTATTTTATGTGTTTTGAATTGTTTACATTCATGCATCATTATTCTATTATCTCATTTGCATATGGGTTCAATCAAAATGTATTTCTCTATTATGTAAAGGTAAAATTGCGTCTTATTAGGCCTCCCTGCATCCTCTTTTATTACGATTTCGGTGAGTGATGATGATGATGATGATAGAGTATCATATCAGAACTAAATTTGGTATCAACATTAGTATCGTATTTATAATATTGACTTAAATGTAAAATATAAATTAAATATAATCAAAATGAAACACTGACCCATCTCAAATTGTGTTTGTAATAAAGTTTACACTTACAGCCCACGCATTAATTCAAAGAATGTAAAGCACTGCACCAAGTAAGTGAACTGATGATAGACAATGGGATGTGTATGTGCTCAACTTACCATTTTAAATACCTGCTTCTCTCAACCTCTTTTTGTCCTTTGTTTGACTATTTCGATGCAAAATGGTTTCTTTTTAACACCTTAAAGCAAACTGTAGGTAGGCTTTGGAGACTTTAGCCCTTCACTTAGCCAACTTAGACCCTTTGACAAAAAGATCGGTATATGGTCATACGGCGCTATGTGATATCTATATATGCGTAGCTATGTGTACGTGTGTATGTGTAACTGGCTTCTGTTTTCAGGGGTTTAATGGGCGTATAATTACAAGGTTATGCTGTCGGTTGAAGCCATGCTTCTTGCCACTGACAAGGTTCGAGTTTCTTCTTTCCTTCCTAAACTTTTTGGTTTGTTTCTGTGCTTCCTTTGAACAGAAAGAGGTGGACTTTTTTCTTTTGCTGGGGTTTATATTGCTGCTTTTTAGTCGAAGTTCTGGTTAAGCTCCCAAGTCTGAGTTCGCTCCGTGAGATGGACTGAGAGATTGATTGATCTGTTTCTGGGTTTCTTACGGTATGCCATCTTGTACCATGATGTTGTAATTGTTGGGTAAATGGCTGCTGCTGGTTATTCTGGTTTTTCTTCTTCTACATCTTCTTCTTTTGCTGTACCACTTTTTCCAACTGTAATTTCGTTTAAGGTGTTGCTAAGTTCGCATTTTGCTTCTATTGGGCAGGGCGTTGACGAGATTAACATAACCGACGCTTTCAACAGGATGCAAAAGCAGATAGGAGACCCAGTTGATTTTGATCTTCCTGAGTCGTTTAATAAGTGGAAGACTATGCCTTACACTTCCATAAAACGCAGTATCCCCTTGATAAGTTGCTTACTTTTCCTGGAAATATAATGGTGTTGGTGTCTTATTCTTAGTCATTTTCTGGGGAAGTGTTTAGAGTGTCTTTATGCTTTGTGTTTAACTTTGCACTCCATGTTTAGTAAGCTCAAGGAGTTGGTTCATTGCCCATTTCCGAATTTCTGTTTAAATTGAAATGTATTTCCCTGTATCATTGTGTATGGGACAAATGTATACTCATTCAGAAGCACGACCCTTTTGTTGATACTAACAATTGTTAGACATATATCTCACAAAGAAGATGAAAAGGCGTCTTGAGGATGATGGCATATTCTGTTCCTGTAGTCAATCACCAGGTTCGTCTGGTGTATGCAGTAGAGATTGCCATTGCGGGTAAGTGTGGTCTTGTCCTTTACAGTCGAGCTATTATGCATGACAAACTTCAGAAATAAAAGAAGGGTCATGTTTTTGTCTTTATGGTACTATTAGGTTGCAAGTTTGAAAGAAAATTGTAATAGTTATTTCCAATGATGTGGTTTCATGATCTCAAAACTCAAAAAGGTAGTTTTGTGGGTTGCTTATTCACGTCTAGCCCAGCTCTTCACTTTATTGGTTCATTTGCATGAATTGCTTGGACAGACGCTTAGACTGGGTAGTTCAACTGGTTAATTAAATATGCTGAGCTTACAGTAACACGCTCATGCTATAGATCAAGGGAGTTTCAAGCATGGATGTCATTTCCAGCCATGAATTTAAAAATGGCAGTCCCTTTTCTTGTGATCTAAGAGCTTTAAAGCTGTATATGGACATAAAATCTATCTAAAGAAAAAAGATGTTGCATATCAATTCATATGAATTCCTTTTCATTAGCTATCCCTCACAGTTTGCTTCCCTGAGTTAAAGGTTTACAGCAGATCGAGGTTTTACTTTATGCTCTTTGAACTGAGTTAAATTGAATGCCAAACTGTTTTTGATGAAAAACAATTCTGCAATGGACTCATAAGTTGAATTCAAGTTAATTTTTTAATTGGATGTGAAAATGAAAACAAGTTATGTGGCAGTCATTTGTAGAAGAAACTTCATATAGAAAAAGCGAGTGGAATATATGCAGTTATGATATCAGAAACAAATTCAGAGAGAAAAAATGTCATGGTAATACTGGGATACAATTTGGATGGCTCATGTTTATGGATATACCGAGAAAATGTATTTGTAGTTACTTGATTTATATCATCCTTTTGAACTTGTAGTTGGAAGACATGATCGATTCAAATTACTTTTTGTTGATTTTGCCCCTTCTCATCAAACATTTAATATTATATTCGATATAATGATGAGAAAGACTAAAGTTGTACCAGAATTCGATTGGATATTGTAGGAATGGATAAGCTAAGGTTTTTATGCGTTCTAGATACTCTTACCAATCATATTGTTGTAGATACAGTCACTAAGCCTTGTTTGTACAAAGTAGTTGTAAGTTGTTCATAGTGTATGCACTACATGTGGCTCTATGTGTTATTATAAAGTTGTTGACAGTCATGTTTTATTGCGGTAGTTAGTGGGACTTTTGTAAACTAAATTTCCAATATTAACTTTTGAAGGATGCTGCTGTCTAGCTGCTCTTCAGGCTGCAAATGTGGAAGGTTATGTGTCAACAAGCCATTTCAAAACCGTCCTGTAAAGAAGATGAGATTAGTGCAGGTATGAGTTGATGAAGAAGGTTTCTGTTTGTAAAGGGAGAAAAGGATAGGGGACTTTACTATTGTGAGGTCTAGAGTAAATATACCAAAATGCTTTTGTAGATCGAGTGTATGAATGTCTGCCCTTTCTGCCATAAAGTAATAGTCTTAGGCATTTTTGTTTAGATAGTTAATGTTCAAGCTTTTTCATCCATTAAAGTATATTTATGAACATTAATTGGAAATCAATTTTAGTGATGTTTTACTTCATTGCACTTTTGCTCTTCCTGTTTCCTTTTTTTTCTTTTTAACGAGCATTATATGCTACCTTAATGTATACTCATAATGGAGCTTTAGTTTTGTCTGTAGACTGAAAAATGTGGAGCTGGGATTGTAGCAGATGAAGATATTAAACAAGGAGAGTTTGTCATAGAGTATGTTGGAGAAGGTGAAATCTTAAGTCCTTGTTAGATTATCTCCTTACTTGTGATATTATCATGGTTAAACATTGCATCAATTTGATGAAGTTTTATTTTAATTTTCTTGACGTAGTTATTGATGACAAGACATGTGAGGAAAGGCTTTGGAATATGAAACACCGTGGAGAAACAAACTTTTACTTGTGTGAAATCAATCGTGATATGGTGATCGATGCAACATACAAGGGAAACAAGTCTAGATACATAAACCACAGTTGTTCTCCCAATACCGAGATGCAAAAATGGTTCTTAGCTAACCTTTTTCCTCGTTTTAGATTATGGTATTTGGCTTGTTATGTTTTACATGGTTACTTCTCTCCTCAAAGGATAATTGATGGAGAAACCAGAATTGGCATATTTGCAAGTCGTGACATAAAGAAGGGCGAGCATCTGACCTATGATTATCAGTATGAGTACTTGCTCTGGCTCTTACCTTTACTTCAAGATGATCTCTAGCTTTTCGTTGTTTATTGTCAAACGATCTGGATTTCTTAGTCCTACATGATGAAATTAGCAGATTTGTTCAATTTGGTGCGGACGAGGTTTGCCACTGTGGTGCTTTAGGCTGCAGGAGAAAGCTAGGGGTCAAACCCAAGCCTAAGGTGTCCTCAGATGCAGCACTAAAACTGGTAGCATACCAAGTTGTTTCCTCCTCTAAACTGAAAGCAGTTATGTCCGGAAGAGATGTATGTCTGCATGCATCTGTTATGATTCAACTGTCACAAACTTTTTTACTATGTGCTCAATCATGACACTTCCAAACATTGAATTTATAATGTCCCTATGACACAACCTCTGATTAAAGTCAAACTAACTATGGAATTGATGCTTGCATAGGTTTGCCAGAATGGAGAGGGGAGAGGTAAACCAAATGCACAACATTCTGTCTGATATTTAGTTAATCTTTGGATGTACAGAACTTGTAGATCAGTTTGTAGGAGTAGTCTTGCTTATCTGTTTTACATTTCGCTTTCCTACAGGGACTTCAGAGCATCAGCTGATGCGCCGGCGCCCTCTCAATTGCATTGGTAAAGTGATTAAAGTAATATTCCCTACAGATAGGAGGTAATTTCTTGGATGTTAGATTTCATCCCGGCCTTTGACTTTGTATTTAGTATCCTGTTTAAAGAAGATTATATCAATTGGCATTTTCTATAAAGGTCAATGACTGTTTATTTTCTTTCGGATGTGAATACCTTGACAGGGAGTTAATATAATGGCTTGTTCTGTGGATCTAAAAGTGCCCCTTTCCGGAGCCGATACAATAACTTTAATTAGTGATTTGATTCCTGATCCATGTCTGACCACTTTAAATATTCAGCAATTGCTTGTCTTGATATTAGCAGGTTCAGTTTTGGAACTCACTAATTCTTCCAAATTTTGACTAACTGGCTTGAGTTCGTAAAAGCCTTGTGTTGAAGGAAAATTTTGTACCATGAATCCTTTTTGGAGATGTTTTCTTGTCAGATGTGCACGCAGTTTTCTGTTCAGCACTACTATGAATTACATTGTTCTGGTCATAATACTTCAATTACTACACTTCCATGTTATACAAGTTTGAAAAAGATGCTATGAGTTCCATGATCTTCCATCTTTTACTGACATTTCTTTCTATATATTTTTGTTTTTGTGCTTCATAGGTCACAACGGTTTGGTATGATTAGACGGTTTGATAATTATACAAGAATGCACACGGTAAGAGTTGTTGACTTTCTATTGGAATATGAATGGTAGGCTTCATAGTTACACATATGGATACCTTTGTTTCAATGCAGATCCTTTTCGAAAAGGGCAGTGAGGCCGTTGACCTGTCAAAGTGTAAATGGGAACTTATAAATTTCTGAATAGTTGAATGGTAAGCGTAGTTCCTAGTTCATTTGTAGCTTTTGGAAACCATTAAGTGATACTCTGTATGCTAGTGAGAGTGTTTATCTTCTTCTTGCTGCCTTTGCTGGACTAGTTCAGCAATTAAATTTGTCTTTTGTACTTGAACTACAGCTGTTCAAACAATGTTATTTCGAGAGGATAGGGAATGAGGTGACTTACTTGTCAAGGTTAGCAATGAGACCGCGGAGCCGGGGTTGGAAAATGTTGTGGTTAAGTTTGGGCCTGGCCGGAAACCTAATCGGACCCAAATTAAACCCGATTAAATATATTTTTAATTTTAAAAATTAAAAATGATTCGGACCTAAAATCTGGTTGGACTAATATATTTTTAATTTTAAAAAATTAAAAATGATATCATTTTTCTGAAAATTTCGAGCTTTAAATCGAACTTGGAGTTTAATCAGAATTGAGCAAATTTTGCCAAGCCTAATATTTGTTTTCGAATTAAATGTTATATGCTTTTTATGAATGTAGTGATACAAAGGAAAGGATTATATAGTTTTAAAAAAATTTCAAAAATATCTTAATCTTTAAAATTGTCAACGAATTTTAGAAAATTTCATTTCTTAAACTTTATTTAAAAAATAAAGGTGAAACATACAGGATTTAAACATCATACATAGACTAATTTAATATTGCTTATATGATAATAGAATTTAGCTTTTAAATTTGAATTAAATTAATTAAAAAATTAGATATTTTCATAGCCATTAGATTCAATCAAGAACATGAGACAATTTTAAATGAGCATAGTGAGCCAATCCAAGATGATGTCTCAACTTTGATAATGAAGCACTAGAATTAAAATATGACAGCCCCTTAATTAGCGATGAAACAATAGATAATGACCAATTAGAAGGAGAAAAACAAATCAACATACTAATGAAAGATAAAAAAATTTCTCTTAAAAGTCATAAATCATATCCCATATAGTAACACCTTTCATAAAGTTAAACCATTATGTTCAACAACATAAAACTTCGCTTTCCTTTCATAGAGAAATCCATAATATCAATTTGATAAAACTTTTTCATATATGAAAGCCAATTGAATAGCATAATCAATGCAAAACAAAACAATTGACATATTTGAAGATAGATATAGTGATTGAAAGAATAGAGAAAGAACTACAATGTGAGAAAATAAAACAAGAAACCATTAAAAGTGAGACATGCATATTTACCTAATGTCTTTTCAAATAGAAAGCAACATGTTGTAGATTTGCCTTAAGAAAAAGATTTCATTGAAAAACAAATTCCTACCAAAGCTAGTTCAATTCAGACGAACAAAGATTTAAAGTAATTTTGCAAACGAAAGATCAATGATTTGTTAAAGAAAAAGCTAAACTCTCCCTTGAAGTCTCCTTAGAGTTGTTCAACCTTTTATGTGAAAAAAATAATAATCTAAAACTGATTTTCTTTCCACAGAGTTCTACTTTTTTCAGATTAGGTATCCTGTCTCCAATAATAAAAGATTTGCTTCAAAAACTTTGCAATCAATTAGACCCAAAAGATAGGTATAAAATCTTTTTTACTGTTCCATTCAGACAATATGAGTGGAATGTGATGTTGTTTGGATTAAAAATGCTCCTTCTAAATTCTAAACGATAATAAATGGGATATTTACATGATATTTTGAATTTTGCATTGTTTGCATAGCGAAGTCTTAATCTTGTCCTCAACATTAAAGTAACACTTCAAACACATTAAAACCTTCATTTATATCTTCAAGAATACTTAACCTTTTTCAAACTAAGGTTTACCTTTTTAGGACATTATATCTATAATGGCACAATCACCTTAATCGAGAGAACCTTATATTTAAGTAATAAACTCCCTAATTAGATATTTGACAAAAAAATTATTGCAAAGGTTTCTAGTTCACCTAAACTATTATGGAATTTTATCATATCTTAAATAGGCTATGTAACCTCTTTATGATAGATTGAGAAAACATTCGAAACCTTGGTCAGAAGAATACATTAGTTTAGTAAAACAAAATCAAAGAAATGGTGAGAGGCATCCCTATCTTGTATATAACTGACCCCAATACATTTAAAATTGTAGAAATGAATGCTTTTCATCAAGGATACAGAGGTATCTTAAAATTAAAAAAAAAAACAATGATAAAGGGAAAATTATACAATACATCTTGGGACATTGGAATCCCATTGAAAGTAATTGCTTAATGGTTAAAAAAGAGATTTTATCTATTGTTTTATGTATTTCAAAGTTCTAAGGTGATTTATTGAGTCAACAATTTCTTTTTCACATTGATTGGAAATCTACTACAGAATTTTTACTGAAAGATGTTCAACATAATGCTTTAAAACAGATTTTCTACCATGTGGCAAGTGATTTTAAGTATCTTTAATTTTGATAATAAATTTATTAAAGGTGAAGCAAATTTTATCCTTTGCTTCTTAACCAGAGAATTTTCGCAATTCAAAAAATGATCTCGAGAACTACTCCTTCACTTTATGCCAACAAGAGCTTAAAAAGCCAACACAATCCATCTCCTTCAAAGCTCACAATTGAACACCTAGTAAAATCCTTGAAAGAAATCCTAGAAAGGGAAAAGCCAATTTTTTTTTCTGCCTAAAGCCTAAAGGGAGGCCTCAACGTCCTCAATCAACAATCAACATTTCATATAATTACAATATTTATCAACTACCCCAGAGTTATTGTTTGCTTGTTTAATGTATGCAATACCGAAAGTATTCGGATTATATATTGTAGTACAAAAGATATCTTTTGTTGGGACCCGATCTGAGAACCGAATCCCAACCGAAAAAGCGGAACAAAAAACGGAGACAAAAGAAAAATCAAAACGAAGCGAAGGCGAAAATACAAAGTAACCGAACGAAACAAAAAAATGATAAAGCGGAGGAAATCGAATGATAAAGCGAAAGAAGCGAAAGCGGATACATGAATCGGAAACGAAATCGAATAAACAGTTACAATCAAAGGCGAAATCCGAATCAAATCAGAAACGTAAGACGAAGCAGATCAAGTTGACCTGAAGCAAATTCCAACATCCGTAACAAATATGATAGACAACTTATCGCGTTGGAAACACTAAGACATTCCAAATCCGGTATTTTTTTTTCTTTTTTTCTTTTTCTCATTTCTTACATCTTACATACTTTAATCATCTTTCATACAAATCATAAATCTCATCCGAAACCATCTAATTCTTATTTTTATTCCTTTTCATTTTATTTTCTAATGAAATTTCGGCAGCATAACGAGTGCCTTTCATAAAACCTAAAACCTGCAAGGGTTCAAAATACACTTATATAGTCCCACAGATAGCCAGTATCATCGGACACCCCGTCCGGAATCCACAATACATGCAAGACATTATTTATATCCAAATCGCAATCATCAAATTCATAATCATATACAATCTCCATTTATATCCAATTACTTACATATTTTACAACCATACACAAACTCATAAATCATCTCAATTCCATAAACAATTTCAGAAATCAATCCAAAACCTAACCAATTATATGAAAGAAAATTAAATCCGAAAATACAGATTAATTGCATGATTAATCTACACAAATAATTAATCCTAGAATTGCAACATACTACGTTCAATAATTCGATTGATAAATACCTGAAAATTGGAGAAACATTGAATCCATTGTTGTTTTCTGTAGAATCAAGCGAAAGCGACAGAGACGCGACAAAGATGCAGAGGATTTGCTACTGCTATTCCGAATCCTTATTCAGCAAAAGACGCATAATTGCAGAACCAACAATAGCAGAATCATAGTATAAAACAATTCCATTATTGATTATATGGAAATTGTATCCACAACTATGTAAAACTGAAACTGAAATCAAATTCCTTCTCATAGAAGGCACATAAACAGCATCTTTCAAAACTAAATCATGTCCACTACTCAACTTCAAGGAAACTACTCCTATGTGCTCAACATTAACACTAGATCCATCTCCTAATTGCACCATCACCTCCCCTTTATTTGGTTTCCGCCTGCTTTTGAACTCCTGCAATGAGTTCGTTACATGAATAGTGGCACCAGTGTCTAACCACCATAAATTAGGAGGAACATCAACCAGATTTGATTCAAAACAGACAAAGATTTGAGGAACACAACCCACACCATCATACTTAGTCTTAGACAATAAAGACAAGTAATTAGACTTTTTGGTCTTATCAAACTTCTGAAATTTTTCACCAACAGCCTTGAGATAATCTTTGGCATTATCAGTTTCTGTGATGCTCTCTTTAATATTATTCTCCATTGCGTACTTGATAGTCATCAAGCAAACCTTATTAGCACGAACCCATTTTTCATATTTAGCTCTATCTGCAGCGGAAGACTCAACGATGATTATGCGGGCTCATCCTCGATGAGAGCAACATCAACATTAAAACCGCCAAAAAAAGATTTAAAGATTCAAGCCAGTCCTCATAATTGGTCCCATTAAGCTTAATCAAAGAATTCAAAGCTGGAAATTGATACAAAGCAGGGAGATTTAGCAAATGTATCAAAAAACTAGCATAATTGGGCAAACAACACAGCTAGGTTCTCATGCAATTGCAATCCTGCCTAAGGGTCTCGAATTACAACACAGATCACCCAGAACATTAAACTATGCCCTAAAGCTAATATCGATAGGATATTGAAAACTTTAAAGACATAATTCAATGAATTAAACAAACATTAGAAACCACATTGATAAAGACAATCCGATAGGGTAAGTGCATCATTAACATAGCATCTAATGTATGCCCAATAACAACATCACAACAACAATTTGTAATAATTGGTCTCACGATAGGCGAGCTCACAATTACACAAAATGAATGACAAGATTTCAATAGCATTCCCCAAGATTGATCCCATAGGTTCAATTAGCACCATAATTGCAAAAATAACAGAATCATATAATTTAACATTATATGCATAAACAACATCAAAATTTAACTATGGTGCACAACTATATAACTCTGAGAGTACACAATACCCCACAAGCCCAAATAATACTAGGAATAAGTACAAAAATTTTCAAGGAAAAATTCGGAGAGTACAATATATTTTTATTAATTTTAAAATTCAGGAAAAATAAAAATAAAAATTCTAGCATTCCAAAAATTTCAGAAAAATTACCATAAAATAGTACTGGGCAAGTGGAGCATGTAGGAAAAAATTTGGGGAAAAATGGCCACCAGAAGCTGCGACATGCTCCCACACGCACCACCAGTGCGCGTGGGCGAGTGTCTGGCGGGTCGGACTTCATCTTCTCCGCCCGCCAGACATAAACGTCCATATCTTCCTTATTTTTGATCCGTTTTCAACGAAATTTACGTCATTAGATTCAGAATTGATAGATCTATCAAACCCCTCTACAAATTTTACAAAAAACGCTACTGTAAAGAATCGAAAAAATTGAAAGGGACGTTAATGGGTTTCGGTGCTTTCGTTCTTGGGTTTTTAAACAGACAACAACAAAGTGCAAAACTTAACACATGCATTGACGTCAAAACACAACCAATCAATAACCATAAAATCGATTTCAGAAAAACACAAATATATATATAAAAAAACGAAAACCCAAATTCTGGAAATAATATACCGAAAAGTTACACCAAATTGCACAACAATCAGCAGTCACAATTAGGGTTAACCTGGCTTTGATACCAATTGAAAGAAAATTAAATCCGAAAATACAGATTAATTGCATGATTAATCTACACAAATAATTAACCCTAGAATTGCAACATACTACGTTCAATAATTCGATTGATAAATACCTGGAAATTGGAGAAACATTGAATCCATTATTGTTTTCTGTAGAATCAAGCGAAAGCGACAGAGACGCGACAAAGATGCAGAGGATTTGCTACTGTTATTCCGAATCCTTATTCAGCAAAAGACGCATCTGAGCTTCAATGGGCAATCAGTATTTAAAAGGTGAGCTAACATAGGGGCCTCCTGCTTTATAATACATGGGCCAAGCCTACCCATCATAACAAGCCCATGAACACAGCCCAATGACACGTTAAAGAGAATTACAATTGACATCTAATTAATCGGGTTTGTACAAACATAATTTCAATTATGCTAGTCCACAATTATGATAAAATTCTATCATTCTCCCACTTGTACAAAGATAACCAATATCATTAAACAACATAAACAAATCCCAGATTAATATAACAATATGTGGCCAATAAGATGTCAAAGTAGAGTCAACAATCTCTCAATCATAAGTCCAAAATGAGGTTACAAGTACCTCGACAATATAGAAATCGACCGATAGAATCTTGATAACATATATGCAAGATATCCATACCTCGATGACCTAAACAAAATGTGTCATAAGGAAATGCACACCAAATGGTAATCCGTTTGTGCAATTCCAAACAAAATGGCCCAAGCATCCACTCAAGATGCCAATTGAGATTTAACAAAATATCTCAGAACAACAAGATGAGACTTGATACAAAATGTCTCCAACAAAATGCCATATATATACAAACATTTAAATATATCTGCGCAGTATCTCAATAAAGTATATGGCAACAACAATAATAGCAACAATTATATGCAAAAGTCTGTAGACTGAATAACAAAATAGTCAAATACAATGTTGCTATCAAAATAACATAAAAGACAGACTCCCACTAATCCAAGGCATCAAAAGATCTAAATAGACCCATACGGGTTACATGATTCACAAAAGCCTTAACAATCAAGCCTTTGGTTAGAGGATCTGCCACCATAAGGTCGGTGGGTATATGCTCTATACGAGTCTGAAACTCCTTAACTTTCTCTCTAACGAACATATACTTCGTATCAAAATGCTTCGAACGCTTGGAGTTCTTGCATATTTGAGAGAAGCCCACCACAGCAGAGTTATCACAATATATGGTTAGAGGTCTAGAAACACTCTCCACAAGATGAAGCTCAGAAATGAAATTTTTCAACCATATTACCTGTCGAGTAGCTTCATAACAAGCCACATACTCTGCCTCCATAGTTGAAGTTGCTGTAAGTGTTTGTTTAACACTTTTCCAAGATACAGCTCCTCCAGCAAGCATGAAGATATATCCTGATGTGGATTTGTGATCATCGTAGGCGTACCATAATCGAATCGAATAACTGTCACCTCAAGGTGATCAGACATCCTGAAAGTGAGCATGTAATCTTTAGTACCTTGTAGGTACCTCAGAACTCGTTTCACAGCTTGCCAATGACCCACACCAGGGTTGCTCAAGTATCTCCCAAGTACACCAACAACAAAAGCAATATCAGGACGTGTACAAACTTGAGCATACATAAGATCGCCAATGCATGAAGCATATGGGACCTTTTCCATCTCTGACTTATCTTTATCATTTTGAGGACACTGGCTATTCGAGAGTCTGTCACCCTTTTGAATGGGTGCATTGCAAGGATTACAAGTCTTCATGTTGAATCTATTCAAAATCCTTTCTATATATCTTTTCTGAGACAAACCCAGAACACCATGAGATCTATCACGATGAATTTCAATGCCCAGAACAAAAGAAGCATCACCAAAATCTTTCATATCAAAATGAGCTGTCAACATTTGTTTAGTCTCATAAAGAAAATCCACATCATTACTGGCCAAAAGAATGTCATCAACATATAAGACAAGAATAATGAATTTTCTCCCACTCTTCTTCAAGTAAATGCATTGATCAACAACATTTTCCTTGAAGCCAAGAGAGCAAACAATTTGATCAAACTTCAAATACCATTGTCTGGAAGCTTGTTTCAGCCCATAAATGGATTTTCTCAATTTGCATACCATATGTTCTTTACCTTTCTCAACAAAACCAGCGAGTGATTCATGAACACATCTTCATACAAATCACCATTCAGGAAAGCAGTTTTCACATCCATTTGATGGAGCTCCAAATCAAAATGAGCAACTAAAGCCATCACTATACGTAATGAATCTTTAGTAGAAACCGGGGAAAAGGTCTCTTTATAATCTATACCTTCTCTCTGGTTATATCCCTTTGCAACAAGTCTGGCTTTGTACCTTTCTATCTCGCCTCTAGCATCACGTTTAGTCTTAAAGACCCATTTACACCCAACAGTCTTACAACCACTGGGTAATTCCACCAAATCCCAAACGCCATTTATACTCATAGAAGCCAATTCATCTTCCATGGCTGCCAACCATTGTGAACTACGAGAACAAGAAATGGCTTTCTAAAAAGAAATAGGATCCGAGTCTTCAACTAAATTGAATTCATGTTCCTCCAAGTAAATATAATAATCTCGAAATTTAAAAGACTCAGTAGGTTTAGGAATCCTTTCGGATCTCCTAGGTGGAACTACAACCACATCCGGGACTTGAAATCAATGCCAACTGTTGAGGAATTTCAACATCATTTCTAGAATCAACAACATCATCGAGAATGAGGAGTCCGAATATCCTCGGGATGAAAAACAATAGGTATAGAACAATAACACGATCCTCTCTAAAATCAACAACACGAGACTCATGCTTTTCATTATATTCCTTGTCCCTTCAAAATAGACGGCCCGATCCGATTCAATGACTCTAGTAGTGTGATTGGGATAATAAAATCTTGAACCTCTTGACCCGAAGACAATAACCAATAAAATAACTCAAAGCAGTTCTAGGATCAAGTTTATTCAATTGAGGATTATAAATCCTTACCTCGACCTTTTACACCCCAAACACGGAAATGCTTCAAACTAGGCTTCTTTCCGATATCACTCAAAAGGAGTCTTTGGTACAGATTTACTAGGCACATGATTGAACATAAACAAGATCCTCAAAGCATCTCCCACAAAAACTCGGTAAGGTGGAGTGACTAAGCATGCATCTAACCATCTCCATAAGAGTACGATTTACCTCTCTGCAATCCCATTTTGTTGAGGAGTGCGGGCATGGTATATTGTGCCTCAATTCCACAATCCCGCAAGTATCTAGCAAAAGGGCGGGGTTTCTTCCAGTTTATCATATCGACCATAATACTCACCACCTCTATCAGATCTTACACATTTGATCTGCTTCCCAAGTTGCAATTCAACAATATTTTTCAAAGGACTTAAAAGCATCCAGGATTGATTTCTCACGCAATAATTCAATCCATCCATACCGCGAAAAATCATCAATGAAGGTGATAAAGTACCTATAGCCTCCCATGGCAATAGGAGTAATGGGTCCACATATATCTGTGTGAATTATCTGCAATGGTTCCTCCTTCCTGATCATTTTCTCCTTTCTTACTTTAGCTGTAAACTTCCCCTTTAAACAGACAACAACAAAGTGCAAAACTTAACACATGCGTTGACGTCAAAACACAACCAATCAATAACCACAAAATCGATTTCAGAAAAACACAAATATATATATATAAAAACGAAAACCCAAATTCTGGAAATAATATACCGAAAAGTTACACCAAATTGCACAACAATCAGCAGTCACAATTAGGGTTAACCTGGCTTTGATACGAATTGAAAGAAAATTAAATCCGAAAATACAGATTAATTGCATGATTAATCTACACAAATAATTAACCCTAGAATTGCAACATACTACGTTCAATAATTCGATTGATAAATACCTGGAAATTGGAGAAACATTGAATCCATTGTTGTTTTCTGTAGAATCAAGCGAAAGCGACAGAGACGCGACAAAGATGCAGAGGATTTGCTACTGCTATTCCGAATCCTTATTCAAGAAAAGACATCTGATTTCAATGGGGCAATCAGATTTAAAAGGTGGGCTAGCGATAGGGCCTCCTGTGCTTTATAATACATGGGCCAAGCCTACCCATCATAGCAAGCCCATGAACACAGGCCCAATGACACGTTAAAAGAGAATTACAATTGACATCTAATTAATCGGGATTTGTACAAACATAATTTCAATTATGCTAGTCCACAATTATGATAAAATTCTATCATTATAATCATATACAATTTAAAACTCAACTCAATACCCAAGTCTCGAACTCGTATACATCCCGAAATAAATGCTTGATATACATAAATGGTAATTCAAGCCATAAACAATATTAATATCCAAATCTCAATTCACACAAAAATACAAACGATGCAAAATCGAACTTGATGCTTTTTCATCCGATCTCCGGCTCGAATACCTGGAGATGGGGATGAAAGTAGGGTGAGCTCGACGGTTCAGTGGATAACATATTTATAAATTGAAAAATAAGCAAAAATCATTTTTCATAAGCTTTTGACAAAATGCTTAATTTTCAAACTTTGCAACTTTTCAAACATTTCAACTTTTCAAACATTTTCCTCAAACCTTTTAATTTTTTTCAAACTTTTCATAATAAATTCCATTTTTCATTTCTAAATTTTCTCTCATTTTTCATAAACATGAATGCAATAACATAGAAGCACAAATCACATAAAATCACAAATCAAACATATAAAACATATCAAACGGTTTGGGTCAGTCCAAAAACGGAACGTACTGCACATTCCCGCAAAGCGATCTTGTGCAGCCATGAACAAAACGTACTACACTTTTCTGCATAGCAGTCCAGTGTAGCCGTGAAGGAAATCCGAAATCGAAACTCCAGTGCCTCTAGCGGGCAGCCGAGAGAAGGCTTAAATTTTCAAATAGAGACAGTGCACTGACTCATTGAGGGACCTAACCAAACCCACTTAATCACATAATTCACACTTAAAAACGGAATGCCCGAAGGCATATTTCAAAAATCTTAGTATTCATATCGAACACATCAAACAATATGTCATTCACAAATTTTCATAATGCTCATAACAATTCACATTACAATCAAGCATCACAAAAGATGTAGTAATTTTGGGAATTACACAAAATCATAACACAAATGAACTTTCATTCTTTCAAATAATGAAGTCCTTAATTTCTCAAATTATTCAAAACTTTAGAATAATAATGAATTCCATGAATATAACAATTTCTCAACATCATAGCAAAAGCCTTGAATTTAATCTTTCAAAATCAATAATTTGCAAATTTGCTTTCTTTATTTTTTGAAAATTCATATATGACTTATAATTCTAAATACAAACGTATTACCCACCTCGAATTAATGTCAGAAACTTGATCCACACTTCAATTTGTGTATTCCTTCTATCTTTCTTCCAATTTAACATTACCTAAGCCATCAACATCCAAATTCAACATCATAATTTGCATAGTTTTCAAAATTAACTATAGGAAACTCAAATTCATCACTTTACTAAGCTATCTAATGCAAGAATTCAAAAATCTCCAAATTTCAAATTTGACCTAAACCGATTCACTCAAATTCAATATCATATTTAACTTAATTTCTCAAATTGAGCTTAGAAAATATCAATTCCCCATATCTTCTATCTATTTAAACCATAAACCTCCAAAATCCCCAAATCACAAAATTGACCTAAACCAGTTTATCCAAATTTAACATCATAAAACACAAATTCTTCAAAATTGGTATCATATTTCACCAATCCATAATATTTTCCATGATTCTAAGCCAATAATTGCCAAAAACCCGAAATTATGAAATTTGGGCATAATCCCTAATTAATCAATCATCCAAAATTAAACTTCTTCTTAGCATAATCACTTAAATTAATCATGGGAAACTCAATCTCATAGCATCCTTAACCTATTTAAACCAAAAACTTATCAAAAGATTCAAAATCACAAAACGTCTCTCTTACCTTTTTCCTCTCCATTTTTGAATTTATTGACTCCATAGCAAGCTTTCATGCTCATCCCTTTCTTTCCTCTTGAAAAAGCATCAAACTCCCTTTGGAAACCATCAAAACCAACCTAGCTTTCTTTTTCTCCTTCATCTTCTTCTCTTTCAACTTCACCAAATGCTTCTCTTCTCTTCTCTCTTATTCTTTCTTCTTATTTCTTTTTTTCTCATCTAAAATTTTCGTGATTCCCATCCTTATACGGCAACTCCTCTCATTGTTAGGTGTCATGTCATTAAAAATTGATTAAAGGCCAAAATACCCCTTTCATATATGCCTAATTTCCAAATTTGCCCCTATACTTTACTTTATGTCATGCTCACTTGTGGAATGTTTCGCACTATCAATTTGAAGGAATTTGTCAAAACTTCCTTCTAGAGAAACGTTCCTCTATGTCTTAATTTTATAATGTCACAAGAATCATCCAATTCGGAGCACTATATCAAAAGTTATGCTCAAAACAATTCAGATATATTCATATTCTAACACATTTTCCATGTATGATTATTTCCATCCAGAAATTAACATTATTAATCACAAAATTGAAACTCGATGTCTTCATAACAATTGCAACCCTATTTCTCTAGTTTAATTCAAATCAAGAATCGCCTTATTTCGATTACCAGAGAAAAAGTTATGCCCAATATACTGTCAGATGTTCTTAATCCAAAACTGCACACTAATCCAAACTTCAATTCAGAAATTTTAAGTCTTAGGGGCAAAATTGAACTTTCGTTTCTTCATATGATTTATATCCCCATGTCTTAATTTTATTTTGCCTCAAGAATCACTTCAATCGGAGCATCAAAAATTGAGAATTTCTCCAAATACCGAACCATGTTCAGAAAATAGTCCAACTCACTTTGATTAAATTAATCACCCTTAATTTAATATCATAAATTCACAAATTTTCCATAAAATGAAATTCATTGTCTTAGGAATCCAACACTTCAAAAATCGAATCAATCAGATGTCGGACGAGATAATTATAAACAAAAAATTGAACAAGGGTTGGATTAGGGGAGGAGAATGACAAAAGCAAAAGAATTTTTCATATACATATCTAACCGAAATTGCCAAAAATCATAACTCCTAACCCCGATATCGAAAAATTGCAAACTTTATGGTGTTAGAAAGATTAAAAGACAAGGTACAACTTTCATTAAGGCCATTTACTCCAATTCAGCTTTAATCCTCACGACGAGTGGCCTCGAAGCATAGAACACACAAATCTATACTTAATAGCATTTTCAAAAACAAAGCAAAAGAACCTTATCTTCGGAAAATCATATCTTCCACTCCCGATATTGAAAAATTGCATACTTTATGGCGACAGAGGGCTTTTAACAGATACTACAAGTTTTCAGAAGAACATTTTTTCAAATTTTGTCTCAAACAAAAAGTCAACTCTCAAGTCAAACTTGAGATCACTATTCATCCCCAAAAGTCAAACTTTCTAAATTCTTCAATTTTCACACTTTTCTTTTTAATTCTAGCTTTTCAACTTCATTTAAATCAACTCATCCACTTGAATTTTCATAAGCTATACAAATCCCCACAAAAATCAGAATTATCAAAAACCCAATAATTCTTTTCTCATGAACTTTTTTCAAAGCACAAATACCTTTATTTCACAATACTTACATAAAATCACTCATTTATTTTCACTTAATATTTTTCAATTTCACTTAAAAATCGCGGTCCAACATCTTTCCCACGAGGATTGAATATAGTCACCGAACAATTTGAATCATACTTTGTATAAGGTAACAAAAGATTGAATTAATTGAAAATCAAAATAAACTAGCAAAACTTAATAATTAAACATATAAAAGATAATAATGAAAATTGAAGTTATCAATGGTGGAAACTTAGGAATTATTCTATCTTTGTTTTGTCTTGCCTTTGCCTTATTAATTCAACTATGCTTGATCATAGATATCCAAAGGTTATTATTACTCTCTCTCGAGATCTAATCAAATAATCCCAATTGCAATAGATAAATGTAGAGTTATAATCTCTCGATCTCTCAAAATTACTTCTGACTATTCAATTAGATTTGAAGCAATCCTAAAGATAATTAACTCGCAATTAAAATCTCTCTTCAATTGTTTAGTAATATGATATTTGTAAGTCTATTAAGGTACTAACTCTCGTTGCTCAACTTAACACAAATATCTTGATTCAATCCCTCGATTTCTTATTAATTATGAGTACAACAAATATGACAAAGCAATAATATATTGAATTTAACAAGATAAAATTTAAACAAAACAATTCAAAATAAACCCTAATATGGATTTAGCAATCTATAATTATGTTCAAAACATAACTATCTAGGGTCAACATATAAGGTAATGAAAAATAATAAGAGAATAGAATGAAATCAACTTGAAGCCTTGATTTGGGAAATCTGGAAATCTAGAGTGATGTTGATGTTTTCACTTTTGATCTTCTTATTTGTGATATGTAGCCCTTCTTTTTGATGTTTTCTTTTTTTTTTCTTTTCGTGTCTCTCATGACCCTCAAGTCTACCTATCTTCATTGTAGTCATCATAATGTCCTTTTATAGCAAAAATTAGGACTTTTGGAACATACACGATCACTTACACGATTGTGTAGGTCTAAAAATCTCCCAATTGCAACTTTACATGTACTTAGAAGCCTTTGTAAGTTAACATACATGGTCATGTAGCTTCACATGGCAGAAAGAGTATCTTGAAAGCACCACATATTCATAGTAACTTCCACAATCATATACACGCCTGTGTAAGTCTAAAGTTGCCTCAATTCTTCCCTTTTACACTATAATTTCACTTAAATTCTTCTCTTTTTAGTCTATGAAGATAATTGTCTCCTAAAAACACACTTGAAGAAGATTAAGTACCATAAATACCATGAGAATCTTAAACAATAATCAAATACAATATACGTGGGTATATAAATATAGTCAATTAATTGTTTATCACCAAAGTGAGCATTCAAGTTGTCTTTTAAACCAAGAGGTTTAAGGTTCAAAGGACAACCTAGCATCACTTCCCAATAGTTACAAACCCAAACAATGAGGAAGAGATTATCAATGAATTAACCAATACATGATCAACATTCTCAATCAAGTACGAATGAAGGAAGCAATGTGGTTGATCCCTAAACTATGCATTAATGTTGTCTATGTGTTGTTGGAACTTTAGTTATTAAATTAATGTTGTCTATGTGTTGTTGAAACTTTAGGTATTAGATCCAATCACTTTTGTATATAAACGGATATATCCAATCACTTTTGTATATGGATGGATAGATGGTGTAATTATTTACTTATATACAATTCCAATTATTTATTTTGATATAATCACTTTTGTTTATACTTGGTAGCGATTTTTATGGCTATTAATTAGGTGTCTTTATGAATAATAAAACAATAAAGACAAAACACAATATATTACAACTTAGTTCAAACGAGAATTTTTCATTTATTATAATTAATATTTTAAACAAAATACTTTAATTTAGTTCTAATTGCCCACAGCAAACCATATTACAACATTCACCATAAGCGCAAAAAACTCGATTACGATAATCACTAAAATAAATTTAACTCAATTTTTACTTTTGTCAACGAAACAATGTCTTCTTTCATTAGCTTTATTTACTCGTCAATTTCCAACATTGTACATGATTCAATTGTGGTTCGTTGAGCCCCCTGCATTAATATATCTACATCTTTCTTTAATTTATGAATAACTTTAACAACAGTTTCACTAAATTTGTCATTGAACTACTTAAAAATTACATCTTCCCACCTAAAAAAAATTAATATTTAATAAGAAAAACATTAAACATATATACAAATAATTTTACCTTATCAAAAAATAAACTTACAAAATATTTGGGACATCATAAAATCTTCATTTTTGAGTTGTTATCATTCTATCAAGTTCTTTTGAACAACAATAAGACATCATATTTAATGTCAGGTATGAATCAGTGCATCAGAGATAGACATAAGAATGATATTGTATCGGATGGTTCAATACTTCCAGCGATGCTCCTTAGGGCCTGTTTGGTTGGATGTTAATTAATGGAATGGAATGGAAGGGAATGGAAGGGTTTATAATTGAATGGAATGTAATATAGTAAAAAGTTGTTTGGCAAGGATGGAAGGGTTCATAATATAATGTAGTGAAACATTGTTTGGAAGATGGATGGAATGGAATGAAATGTATAATAAATGACTTTTATACCCTTTATATTAAAATGGTTGTTGCAATAGATTTATTATTTTATTATTAATTATATAAAATATTAGTATTAATTATTTAATATATTTTATTTTATTTTATGTGATTTATATTAAAATAATTTAGTTATATAAAATATATACAAACAATTAAAGAATATTTTTTTACATATTTTCTATTTTCATTAATAATTTTTTATTAAATTTATTATTAATTGTATACAATTTATTATTAATTATTTAATATATTTTATTTTATTTTATTATATTCAATTGATTTATATATAAAATAATTTATTTTATTTTCATTTATATAGAAATATATACAAACAATTAAAGAATAACTTTTAAATATATTTTCTATTTTCATTAATAAAAATTTATTTATTTTTAATTATATACAATTTATTATTAATTATATAAAATTATTATTATTAATTATTTAATAAATTTTATTATATTAAATTTTATTTATATAAAAATTTATTTATTTATTTTATTTATATAGAAATATATACGAATAAGAATAATTTTAATATATTTTATTAATGAAAATAGAAAATATATAAAATTATTATTTAATTATTTTATATATTTCTATATAAATAAAATAAATAAATAAATGTTAAATATACAATTTTATATTTTATTATAAAATATATATAATTTATTATTAATAATATAAAATATTATTATTAATTATATAATAAAATTTATTATATTAAATATTAATATATACAAACAAGAATAATTTTAATATATTTTTATTAATGAAAATCGAAAACATATAAAATTATTATTTAATTATTTTTATATATTTCTATATAAATAAAATAAATAAATAAATGTTATATATAAAAGTTTATATTTTATTATAAAATATATATAATTTATTATTAATAATATAAAATATTATTATTAATTATTTAATAAAATTTATTATATTAAATATTAATATATACAAACAAAATAATTTTAATATATTTTTATTAATGAAAATCGAAAATATATAAAATTATTATTTAATTGTTTTATATATTTCTAAATAAATAAATAAATAAATAAATTTTAAATATAAAATTTTATATTTTATTATTAAATATAAATAATTTATTATTAATAATATGAAAATATTATTATTAATTATTTAATAAAATTTATTATATTTAATATTACTATATTCTATTTGATATATTAATATTATGATTTGGTCGAGTTGATATTAAGAAGAATTATTGAGGTATATTAGGTAGTATGTATTTATTATGTTATGTTCCATCCTAAACCTCTCAAATCGAAGGTTTCTTATTTTCACTGTTTAGGATGGAATGGAACGTAACATGAAACTCTCCGCTTTCATCCCATTCCATTTCATTCCATTATGAAACTTTCAAACAAATGATGGAAGTGTATTACGTTCCATTCCATTCCATTCCATCCCTAACCCTTGAAACAAACAGAGCCTTAATATATAGAAAAGAGAGTACATGATAAACTGTTGTGAAATGACCCCCTAATTTGTAAATTTTAAAAGCCCTTCCAATAAAAGTTTCCAACTTTTCCGAATATATTAAAAATAAATAAATAAATAAATTTCTTATGTCATTCGTGCTTTTGATTGGATTAGCCGCAGAGTAATTCCACTTGACTCGTCAACTGCTTCGTCTCGAAGTCGCTTCCAAAGCAAGTTTCGTTGACGAAGTCACTATTATTTCTGCCGGGCTGGAGAGATAGAGACTTATTCCGACAGTCCAACCAAAGTGCCTGTTCAGTTACACTCACAGCGATCACATCCATGGCACACCTTCACCTCGACACGTCTGATTTCGTTGATGATCTCTACTTAGCTGCACAGTTCGACCAAGACGGGGGAGAGTTGTTCCCTGTTTTAGATTCCGATTTTGCTCAAGAGTTGCAGTTACAAGAGGCCCTTTTGGGCTGCCTCGCTCTCTCTAAAATGGTCACTACAGTCTCGTCGGCCATTACGGCTATCGAACCAGCTCCGAAGTCTGTCTCTGGTGAACCGTCGCGACTCTTTTGCGAGATTTGCACTGAGAGGAAAGAGAAGGACCAAATGTTCAGAACCAACTGCGATCACTCGTTTTGCTTCGACTGCATGACCAAGTACGTCGCAACGAAGATCGAAGAGAAAATCCTCAGGGTCAAGTGCCCGGAGTTCAAATGCGATGGAGTGCTGGAGATAGGCACATGCAGGGGTGTACTTCCCAAGGAAGTGGTTGATTCATGGGAGAAGGCGCTTTGCGAGGAGGCGATCGCAGGAGCGGTGAAGGTTTACTGTCCTTTCAGGGACTGTTCAGCGATGTTGATCGTGGATGATGACGAGTTGAGAAGAGAGTTTGAGTGTCCGTATTGTCACAGGATGTTCTGTGTTCAATGCAACGTGGCGTGGCACGCAGGGCTTGAATGCGAGGAGGTGAAGAGTTTGAACAAGGACGATAGAGAAAGAGAAGACCTGATGTTGATTCAACTTGCTAAGAATCAGAAATGGAGTCGATGCCCTAACTGCAAGTTCCACGTAGAGAGGACAGAGGGTTGCCCCCATATCACTTGCAGGTCACTTCTTCTTTTCCATGCATTTTGAATCACTACTCTCTCTAAATTTAAAAGTATTTCATCAGATTTTATGAAAACGCATGCAGATGTAAGTTCGAGTTCTGCTACGGGTGTGGATCGCAGTGGGGGTCAAGTACTCACGCTGGTTGCTTCAGAAATTAAGATCAGCACTCCATACATTGATTAGTCTTTGGCTTTCTTTTTCTCTGTACTTCTACACTTGTACAGTTGTACTGGATTATGGTTGAATGTTTGCAACAAACAGAACACTTCTTGGAAATTATATGTAATTGTCATTTTCTATACGTGTCCTAATAGTTCCGCTGAATGTGCATGAAATAATATTAACTATCATATTATATCCCGACTACTTTGCCCAAATTTAATTTAAATCTCAAAGCACTTGCATGAAGAGTGCAACGAATTGGTATCATTTTCATATAATGTAAAAATTATTTTGTGTACGTTATATCTATTTAAATATTTAAGCAATTAATTTAAAAATAAAATTAATTTAGATCAATTTTTTTGAATTTATATTTGAATTTGATCCAAAACTAATAAATTAATCTGACTTCAAATTGAACTTGACTTTTTTTAGTAAATTAATTATAATAAATTACTTAGGTTCTGCAATTTTTCAAGTAGATTAATTATAGTAAACTACTTTTGTTCTAACGCTGTTCTAAAACAAAACCTGGACGTTTTAACAAACCAAGAGTACTCTCGGCTTTGCTCTCCCCTAAGCCAAGCCAATTCCTTTCTTTTCTTTGATTTTGCTTCCCGCCTTCTCGTTGTGCTCAGTTTCGGTCATATTTGATTAGATGTCTTCAAAGAATTGAAATCTCACTTTGGTCTTTATTCCAGGTAATTTTGTTCCAAAAGATAGAATCGCCCACCCCAAATGTCCCTACATTCTGGCTCGATAAAGTAATGAAGGGGTAAATTACGGTCTAATCTCAGCCCATTTTTTTGCAAGGCTGCCCACTCCTCCCGGTGCCGGGATTCAAACCCTGGTTCTTGTCCCAAGTTAACCTTGTCAATGACCAATTGAACTACCCGTGTGGGCTTTATTCCAGGTAGCTTATCCTTATAGTTTGTGTCTTTGATCATTCTTTTTTGTTTTATTTGAACCTCCTTTTCGAGTTGTTGTTTCTTTTATGCTTCCGTGATTTTTGTAATGATATTAATCAGTTTTTGCTTTAACGTTTCAAACTTTATTAAGTAAAATTTACAATCCTGACCTTCATTTTGGTGTTATTCATCTAGGATTCCGAATGGTGTGATACAACCATTGGTGAAACATCGATTCTTCTCTTTTTGGATACAAAGTGACACGAGACCGTTTACATTAGGGACTTTATATGATCTTCTTTGTTAATCTGACTAATAATAGAACTGAATCGATTTCCTTTTTCTATGTATAAACGTATATGGCCTTATTTGCACTTTGTTTATCTTCCTTTCTATTTTGATCCATCAAAATGCAACTGAATGGGCTCTTTATGGCTTCTATAAAGTAGGTCCTGCCCTTGTTGGATACCATAACCCTGCGTTTGGTTAGCGTCTGCAGTATACAAAGACGGAACTAGACGGAACAGGATAGGACAGGACAGGACACGAATGAGTGAAATATGGCTTCTTTCATGACCTCTTGAGCGCTGTCCTGCTATGCTTCTTCAGTGGGTTTTGTTTTATGTATCAATGTTGTGGTGGGGGTCTTGCAGCAAACAAGAAGCTCACATTCTTTCTTTTTGGATTCTTGCTAGTTTATTTCTCATTTTGCAGAACAGACAGGGGGAGATATAATCATTAATTAGGCGATGTATTTAAAGTTGAATGTTCAAGCTATTCAAATTCTCATGAATCTTGAAGCATACGTAGATAAAAGTATGTTTTCATATATCTTTTCCTCATTTTCCTCGTATATATATACACTTTTGGGTTTAGGTTTTGCTACTGTAAATTTACAATAATTATGGGCTAAATAAGGACACAAAATAAGTAAATATAAACTGAATCATAATCACTATAATCACGGAGTAATCTTCTCCAATTTTTATTCTTTTGGTTGCAACACTCCCTCTAAGTTGGAGAAAAAATATCTTCTAATCCTATCTTCTTCAAGAACTTGTGGAATACAGGACCTGCTATAGTTTTAGTTAGAATATCCGCCAATTGCTCACTTGAATGGACGTGAGGAGCCGAAACTTCTCCATTTTCGATTTTTTCCTTGATGAAATGCCTATCAACTTCAACATGCAACTTTATTGTGCGATCATGTTGTACAAGATTATGAGCAATATCACACGCAGCTTTTATTGTCACAATACAAGTTCATAGGTTTAACAAAATCAATTCTCAATTCTTCAAGTAGATTTTTTACCCATAATAGTTTGCATACTCCTAATGCCATGCCTCTATATTTTGCTTTTGTACTTGATCTTGCTACTACTGATTGTTTTTTACTCCGCCATGTTACTAAATTCTCACCTACAAATGTTACATACACAACAGTTGACCTTTTATCATCAATTGATCCAGCCCAATCTGCATCATTATAACATTCAACCTTCATATCTTTTGTTTCTGAAAAAAAATTCCCTTTCCTGGTGAGTTCTTCAAGTATTTTATGATTCTCATCAAAGCCTCAAGGTGTTCTTCACATGATGCATGCATGTACTGGCTGATCACGCTTATTGAATAGGCAAGGTCAGGACGAGTATGTGCAAGATACATCAACCTTCCTACTAATCATTGGTATCTTTCTTTGTTTACTGGCGTACTCTCACAATCTCGGGTCAATTTTATTTTTTCTATAGCTGGCGTATTAGTTAGCTTGCAAGCTGCCATTCCCACAGCTTTTAGAAATTCTAACACATATTTCCTTTGGCTCAACAAGATTCCTTTCTTCGACCTTAAGACTTCAATCCCTAGGAAATATTTCAGTTCTCCTAGGTTTTTCATTTCAAACTAAGTTGATAAGTACTCATGTAACCTTCTTTTTTCTGTAGCATCATTCCTTGTGATAATCATATCATCAACATATATAATCAACAAAGTTATTCTATCCCCAAACCTTTTAAAGAACAAGGTATGGTCAGAATTGCATTGTTTATACCAAAAACGTGGAATTTGTAAACTTTCCAAACCATGCTCTAGGGGATTGTTTCAATCCATACAATGATTTCTTCAACCTACAGACCCTTTTACTTCCTTCCGTCTTCAAGCTACAACCTGGTGGTAAATCCATATATACTTCTTCTTCAAGAACACCATGTAAGAAAGCATTCTTTACATCATATTGATACAATGGCCAATCATAATTAACGGCAAGAGAAAGAAGTATACACACTGTATTGATTTTTGCAACGGGTGCAAAAGTATCCTCATAATCTATTCCATATACTTGACTATACCCCTTTGCTACAAGTCTTATTTTAAACCTTTCAATCTCACCATTAGCCTTGTATTTACTGTGAAAATCCATTTACATCCGACTGCCTTTTTTCCACTGGGTAAGTCTACCACTTCCCATGTTTCATTCTTTTCCAATGATTTCATTTCTTCTTCCATTACCTTTCTCCACCTTGGGTCCTTTAAAGCATCCTGCATATTGTTAGGAACAGAAACTACAGATATTTGATTCAAAAAAGATTGAGATTTCCTACTAATCCTGTGATAAGACATGTGATTGGCAAAAGGGTATCTTGGGGCAGAAGATAGTGTCGGTTCATATGTCTATTTTGGCTGACCTTGAGTGGTTCTATTCGGTAAGGATAGTTTTTTTTCAACATCAAGTTGAGACACACGTGGCTATAATGAAGGAAGTTCATCTATATTTTCTTCTTCATCCTGAGCTCCTAGGTCTATATGGTGATCTTGTCCATCTTTAACTTCACTTTGTATTTCATTATTTTGACTTTCATTATATAAAATTTTGTCATGCATGGGTTCTATTTGTGATAAAAACAGTCTTTATTTTCATGCATGGTACTGTTTCTTACTATATTAGAATCTTTCAAAATCATTTTGTTCACGTAAACTATGCAATGTGTTTTCCTTATGTAAACCATGCATTACGCTTTGTTCGTGTAAACTATGTACAAATTCATTTTCACTACCTTCATTTATAGTGGACTACAAGTATTCTAATTCATATTTCTCCCCCTTACTTACAGTTGCCTCCTTATCATATTAAAATGTATTTTTATGGAATGTTACATCTCTAGTTACAAACATTTTCTATAAAGTAGGACTATAACACCTATACCTTTTTTGATTCACCACATACCCAACAAACACACACTTACATGCTCGTGGATGGAGTTTACTTTTTCGTTCATTGGAATGCATATGTACAAACGCAGTGCAACCATATACTTTTGGAGACAAATTAGAAATCGAAGGCATTGTTACATGATTAGCCAATTCGTCTAGAGGGGTTCTTAAGTTTAAAATCTTTGAAGGAAGTATTTTATCAAGTAAGTGGATGCAGTAATAGCTTCACCCCAAAACTGTTGTGGCATTCTAGACCCAATCAACATAGACTTAGTAATTTCTAACAAATGCCTATTTTTTCGTTCAGCAATATCATTTTTTTGTAGGGTTTGAAATCATGACAAAGAATTTTTGAAATAAATCACATACTTCACTTTTATTTTTCATGAGACAAATCCATGTCATATGACTACAGTCATCTATGAATGACACAAACCATTTTTCACCATTTAAAGTAGGAATTTTGCAAGGACCCAATACATCAGAATGAACAAGCATAAATGGTTTAGGACTATGATTAACATGAGACTTAAAATTCATACGGTGACTTTTTGCCAAAGCACAAACATCACATATAAAAAATTTCAAATCAAGATTCATAAATTTATTCGGAAATAAATGTTTCAAATATCCAAACGAAGCATGACCAAATTGTTTATGAATAAGCCAAAGTTCAGAAATACTAGATGAAGCATGATGTCGTTGCCAGAGCTTTCGAAAATGATGGCTTAAGATCCAAATCATATAGATTTTCCTTCCTAATGCCACAGCCAATCATCTGTCTCGTCTTGATGTCCTTAAAAACATAAAAATAAGGCCAAAATATTACGATGCATTGGAGTGTAGTTGTTATTTGCGCAATAGATAATAGGCTATAATTTAAAGAGGGAATAACAAGAATGGAGTTTAGGTTTAATTCATTTAAAGTTTTAGAACCTTCACTAATTACAATCACAATTTTACCACTCGCAGTTTTGACTTCATGGATGGTTAGTTTGTGCATATCTTTCACAATACAATCAGAAGTCATATGCTCAGTCTCTCTTGAATCAATAATCCACGTATCTGAACTAGACAGAGAGGAAGCTTTAAAAGACTTACCAGTAGATATGACATTCAAAACATTTGAATGTTCTTTCTCCCCATCATCAACCTGTTTTTCTTATAAGGAAGCCTCCATAAAATTTTCCTTCCCTTTGCACTTAAGTGTTTTTTCGGGATCCCACCATAAAAGATATCCTATAGTAGTATAGCAACGTGTAGTTGTGTGACCAACTATCTCACAGTCTATACAGTACAATTGACTACGTCCCTTTTTTTCGGAAGACTTGGAAACCTCATAGCTCCTTTCAGTGTTCCCATTGTTCTTTTGCTTACGAAAATTTCCACCCTTGGCCATGAGTATTGTAGCCTCTCCAGTTGATTCAGTTCGATGTAGGACCCTTCGATTAGCTTCTCGGTGCACATAGGCATATGTTTTTTCAAGACATGGCCTGGGTTCAATTCTCAAAATCTCACCATGAACTTGGTCATAATCAGAATCCAAACCATTTAAGAATATATAAACACGCATACGTTCAACTGAATCCTCATACATTTTCACATCATCGGGATCTTCATAACAACAGTTTCACGATAATCCAACTCGATAAAGAGTTCAGAAAGCTCACTAAAGTAAATGGATAAGGTCCAACCAGCTTGTCTAAGCATCCATGTCTTCTAATGCAATGAAAAAAATATGGGTTTCATCGCTTCCATTATAATATGCCTTAGATAAAGCTGTCCAGATTGCTCTAGCTATAGGTAATTGCATATATCTCTTCATCAGCTCTGGTTTCATGTCGGTGAGCAGCCAACCACGCACCTTTTGATTGTCAACATTCCACTTTTGATATTTAGGATCGCCCATGGCAGGAGGTGGGTCTAATCCTATGATAAACTCTTGTTTCTCCCTGGCTACAATATGGATTTTAATGATTTGTGACCAGACATCATAATTCTCTTCATTCAGAATGATGATGGGATTAAAATGGGTAGATTCGTTTTGATATTGAATGATGGGTTGGTTATTTGGTTCAACAGTTTTTGAACTACTGCCTGATGCAGCAGTTTCGGGTGATGGAAGTTTAGGGATATCATCTGCCATTTGAAGTGGGTTTTAGGCGAGAAGGATATGTTTAAAAAGCTGTATAATATGAGGTTACACAGATGGCTCTATTACCACGAAGTGTATGTGGGTAAAAGTATGTTTTCATATATCTTTTCCTCCTTTTCCTCGTATATATATACACTCGAGGTTTAGGTTTTGCTACTGTAAATTTACAATAATTATGGGCTAAATAAGGACACAAAATAAGTAAATAAAAACTGAATCCTAATCACTAGAATCACGTAGTAATCTTCTCTAACTTTTATTACTTTGGTTGCAACAAATCTTCTCCTTGCAAGAACCATTTTAACAGTCATAACCTAGGCCAAGTTGAAATGATATCATATAGTTAGCTCTTAACTGATTGTGTATCATTTCAAGACAGGTGAATATGCTATGCTGTTAGATTTTACCTTTTGACCTTCTGTTGGTTGGTCTACTTGCTTTGAAGCAGTACCTCGTTAAGGATAATTGCAGGTAATTCATTTTCATATGCTTTGTTATCAGGATAATGTTATTTCTACCCCTACAATAAACTGAACAATTTTGTCTAGCTTTAACAAAAAAAGCATTGTAGATGTTGCTCGAAGTGAAGGGTTCGAGGTACATCATTATTGCTATAAAATGTGTTGTTAAACATGTGAAATTTGACAATTATGATTCATGCTTTTGTTAGATGTTGACATCCTGCTCATTTTAGGAAGTATGATCATAGTTTAGTGTGTGGCGGGATACAGTAACAAGAGTGTATTCTGTGTTTCACACTTATGATCATAGTTTAGTGTGTGGCGGGATACAGTAACAAGAGTGTATTATGTGTTTCACACTTCACAATTTGGTCTTTATTTTGTTTTGGAGTGAACCAGATTCTAACTTATTAAATGTCTAAAACCATACCAAGTATATTGAAAGGAATTGTTGAATTTTCCTTGTCTCCTTTCCTATAACCATTAATACTCAATTAGCTAGCAGTTAAGATGCAAGTAAGAAGTGATAACACTCACTAATAGATTAGAATAAAACCATTTCTGCCATAATCGTCTGTAAAAAACATCAGCTCCTTCTTATGTTTCAGATAGGTGTTCTATTTGATTGATACATCAATTTGCTACTTCAATTAGTACTTCTCAACAGATAATCTTGTAGTGTTTCTTGGTTAATGATGCTTGATTAGACCTAGCCAAAGGTGGAATCAATCATAGTTTGAACATATTGTAATGTGATTTTATGTTAATATTTTCAAATCCAAACCTGAACAATGGAAAAAGAAACTTGGGATATGTTAATTTGATTTGTTTGTCATTTTCATGCATAAGTTACTTCATTAATTTGGTCACTTGAGAGCTTCTTCTGAGTCTATTTTACTATGTTTTTTAATTACTGATAGGTTTGAGCAGCTAATTCAATTTTCAGTCTCCATGTTATAGGAGAAAGAACTATGAAGATTACTCATAACTGCGGTGTGTGTTGGCATTTCTTTGGTCATTGGTTAGATCTTTGGTGTGTTTTAGTTGTTAAAAGGAATCAAGCCTTTGACATTTGGTGGTATCATATTCTCTTCAAGGTATGATTTGCGTCTGGATAATGGATTTTCTTGGTGGAGTGAGACAAGTGTTCTTTTATAAATAAGCCTAAGGTTTTTAGGATGGGTTCAGATCATCCGTATCAATTAGTTTGTTCCAACTCTGTGGAGCTTGGTAGGAATAGGATGTGGTCTCATGAGCACAGATATTAATGCTGTAAGCCAAGCCTACACTGCTGTCATTTTCCATTGCTCATGAATGTAGTTACATTCTACATATTTTAATATAATTTTAGTTCAACTACCAAACCAAAGTACATGTTTTTCTATTACAAATAGACCTTATGTTGTATAATCTAATACTTTAATGAGATGGGTTGAGTTTTTCATGTAAATTCAAATGTGTTAAGAGACGTCTCTTCCATATCACATTCAAAGTTGATTGTCATACAATAACACTTAATTGATTGTGATGAAAAAAGTAAGTAACTTCTATTTTAATTCTTTAAAAGAAATAGATTGTTCTTGTTCTGGTGAGTGCCAATTTAGATCCTCTATTTCAATAAATCTGTTTCAACCATATTTTTCCACAATACAATGTCACTTTAATAAAACCTAATTTTGTTGTTTATCAATTGGCTTTCTTCCACCTTCAGTGAGGCCGATGTCTTTTCCTTTTCCTTTCTTTTTTGTTTCTAGTTTAACTACATGTGGGAATGCCAAACAAAGAAACCAAACATTTTTTTAAAAGAATTTGTTTACCACCAATTGGTAGATATTTATTTAAGTTTAATGCTAAAGGATTCATTTTTGCTTCTTAATTAAATTTTGAATTCTACACTTAGTGTTTTTTTATATCATAAAGTGAAGTATTCTTTTTCTTTTTCTTTTTCATTTGGTTTTTTGGGTTTTTGCTTCAGGATTAAAGTTAATAATTCTATAGCAGGTGTATCTTTGTCTTGTTGTCAGTTAAATTTTAAAGATGGTAATGAAGTTGACAAGAGTGAATGTGAAGATGAGCTTACAACTGTCATGAGTTTAAACAGTAATTAGGATTTACAAGCTACTCACTCATTTGTATCCAAAGAATTAATACCAAAAATTTAAATGGAGTTTGAGATAGAAGAGATGCTTACCAATTATATTTGGCATATGTTAAACAAGTCAGGTTTGGGTTAAGACAAAGCAAAAACCATAAAGATAAATATGGAAATTTCATTGACAAAATGTTTTGTTGTAGTGCTAAAGGTAAACAAGGAAAAGACAAACGAGATATGTATGTGAGAGCAACTCGCCCTAAAACAAGGTTTGGTTATGAAGCTAAAATGAGAGTCAGTTATCAAAGAAGCGAAAAATTGTGGTTCACTTTATTGAGGAGCATAACCACTACCTCCGAGTCTAAACAAGACACACTTACACAAATCTTACCAAAAGATATGTTTATCTGTAACAATGCAAATTGAAATGGTAAATGACGTAGCAATCCTACCAAAGGTATCTCGTGATGTCATGGTTAGGCAAGTAGGTGATCGAGATAATTTAGGTTTCATATCAGATGACTACAGAAATTACTTACGATTTAAAAGAATGAGAGATGCGAAAAGAAGGGATACATGTTGAATATTTTCAAAAATGCAATTTGATGATCTTAATTTTTTATGTTACTCAAGTTGATGAAAATGATTTAATAACCAATATTTTCTGGTTAGATGTAAAGATGAGAGCAGATTACTCAAATTTTGGTGATGTGGTTTGCTTTGACACAACTTATAAGAATAATAATAAAAATCATCCCCTTACATTACTTTTAGGTTTTAATTATTACAAGCAGACTACACTCTTTGGTATTGCATTGTTATATGATGAGACATCCCTCACTTTTGAATAGTTATTTAATACTTTTGCGAAAGTTATATGTGATAAAAAACCTAAAACTATTATTACATGCCAAGATACAGCAATGGCAAAGGCTTTAGTACTAAGATAACCTAAAACTCATCAACGCTTATGTATTTAACGCATTTATAAAAATACAGTCATCTATTTAAGTGGTGTTTTCTTTCAATTCAAAGATTTTGCTGGAGATTTTAGCTCATGCATATATGATTTTGAAGAAGAGGAAGATTTTGTAAATGCATGGAATGAGATGTTGCACAAATACGGACTTAAAGACAATAATTGGTTGAGGCGCATGTTTAGGGTAAAGGAAAAATGGGTTTTAGTATATGAAAAACAAATCATAATGACAACACAAAGAAGTGAGAGTATAAATAGTGTTTTAAAGAGGTATGTCACTTATCAATAACAAATTCTTAGAGTTTTTCACCACTTTGAAAGTCTCCTTGAAGATTTTAGATATGAATAGTTAAAGGCTGATTTTAAATTAAGTACAAATATTCCATCATTATTGTATCCAATTGAAACTATGAAACATTCAACAAGTGTTTATACTCCTGAGGTGTTCAAGTGTTTTCAAAATGAGTGGTGTAAGTCTCATGATTCTTGTATTGAAAGTTTTGGGGAGGTTAGATCAATCGTAAAATATCAAATTACCCCTCATAAAAAGAGCTATTACCAGACAATTACTTATGATTCATCAAATGGAAAAGTTTATTGTAATTGTAGAAAATTCGAGTGTGCTGAAATTTTATATTCTCATGTTTTGAAATTTTTTACTGTGAAAATTAGGTATGTCAAAGTATGTGATATAAAGAATTGTATGGGCTATATGTTCAATTGGTTACAAAAGCAGCTGAGAGTGAAGAGACTTACAAAATTGTTAAAGATTATACTTTGAAGATGTTGGAAATCGTGAATTCTAGACTATAAGGTAATGGATCAATTGTCTAACACTCGAATGCGAGCTCCAAAGTTAGATTACAAGGTGAAGAGATATTTCAATATTCAAGTGTTATAATATATCAATTGAACCAAAATGCATGAACAGAATAGTATTGGAATTAAAAAAATCAAAATCAAGAAGAAAATTGTTTTAGGTAAGAGATTGGGGGGCGACTTAGAAAAGATTTTGAAAAAAAGGAAATCAACTAAAAAAGTTCATACTCCAGTAAATCTTACAATTGCAGCACCAATATTACTATTTAATCTTGAGGTTCTATTCGCAAATTTTTTAATTCATGAAATTCACATCCCTTATATAATGATACTAATTTTTCTTTCTATTTTATAAGTGAGATAGGGTACAACAAAAAATGTTTAAATTGCTCCAAAAAATGTCAGAGCCTCAACACCAACATTACCATCTAATCTTGAAGTTTCATTAAAAGAAATTTATATTCTTGAATTTTATGTCCCTTGTATAAAGCTATTTTTTTCCTTTGTTTTGGTAAGATAGGCTATGAGAGAAATCTTTGAAACTACATCAAGTTAATTTATAATTCCCTGTCAAAGAAGCAATCCAGCTGAGGTTTGATTAGTATTTTCAATTGCACCAATCATGTGTTATTTAATTTCTCATTAATTGTTTTTTGTTTTTTAGTATGCAAATCAAATACAAGGAACTGGGATTTGTATTGATAATTCACCAACCATACTCTAAGTACATTTGTACTTTTTAATAAAAAAGATTCAATGTTTTAACAATTACTCTAAGTATTTTGATTATATACTCTTTAACTTCATTGATGATAGGTTGTTTCTGTCAATTCAAGTCAAACAAATTCTATTAAAGGTGTTTTATTTTTTATGGACATGACCAACTCCCAATTAGTATTTATCTTTTGCCAGAATACTATTAGTAACAACATTCTGTTTAGTAACTTATTCGCAATTCATTAATGATACTATTTTTTATGATTCTTATAGGCACAATAACCACATAGTGTGAGCTAGGGGTGAGCATTATCCGGGCCGGCCCGAATTAATTGAGATAAGAAAATGTTAAATTTCGGGTAATTAGGGCCGGCCTTGGTATTACCAGAATTATTTTCGGGCCGAGACGGGTAACTCCAAAAAAATTCGGGTCGGCCCGATTACCCGAATTAAGTTTTAAAAAATTATGAAAATACATTTCGTTATTTTTCTTGTAGAATTAACAGATTAATTATGCTAATTAATTGAAATATTTGGTTATATTATTAGTGAATTCAACTATTTGTTGAGATATGAAAATGTAATTCAAGTATTTAGTTATTTTGTATAATTTTTGAAAAAGAACCAAACAAAATTTCGGGTAATTCGGGCCGAGCCCGAACTGTGAAAATTGGGCCCGAATTACCCGAATGTTCACCCCTAGTGTGAGCGATATGATGATAAATAATTTACGACAAAACAGTAATGTTAACTATGATAGTGCGGATATAGGTAGTTTCGTTGAGACATGTGATTGTCTAACTCTATGTGCAAGAGGCATGTTTTGTAAACACAAATTGAAAAGAAAGTAAAGTGTTTAAGTTAATTTGTGCATCTTTATCGACGAGGTGCATATTTTGCTTATTGTTTATAAACAACGAATCCTTATGTTAAAAAATATTTTTTTGCCAAAGTGCAAAATGTTTAATTCTTAAGATTGTCACAAAACTTCTTATAATAGTATGGAAAAAAATGAACATTAAACTTTTATTTTTTTCGGGGATGACATTGTGGGGAAAAATATTAGCAAAAATAAAAATATAAATGAAATTGTAATATAAATAATTATGTGAGAAACTCACGGTGGACTAGGAAAAAAACAAAGTTGTATATAAATATATACTTCATAGGTTACAAGCTTGAAAGTAGAATTTTGAAACAAATCTAGCACTAGTCAATTTTAGAATAAATCACAGTCTACAAATATAATCGCAATAAAGAATCTTTGAATTAATAAGTTAAACAATTCTAATACAAGTATTGACTTTAACTCCTACTTTTCTTGAATATATATGTGCTAAAGAGAGGAAAGAGAAGCAAGAAGTTGAACCAGATGCATCTTTCGTTGCAAACAAAAAAGTAGGAGCAGCAGACAAAAGAGAGCGAAGATCCTTTGTCCAATTTTTTGATGTCCAATCATGTTCGATGCTTAAAACGACTTTATTTTGAATATTGGATAGAGTTAGACAATCTCTAAATTCATGTTTAATGGTCAAAACGACATTGTTGTAGATATTGGACATGATTATATAAAGTAAATTGGACAAAAATTTTGAACTAGCGAAATGGTATATCAGAATTTTGTTAAAAAATCAAAGAATTTTTACTACTCAAATGTTACACGTAGAGATCAACATAATTGAAAGATAGCTAATGGGGCAAAAAGGAATAAGCACTACACAGGACCCTCCCTAAGACATGTTGCATTCTGGAGGAAGACCTTGTGAAAATCTTTTTTTGTCTGTGCAGTAATTGTAGATCATGTAGTTCTTCTGCACCCACTGAAGCCTTTGTGCGCTTGTTGAATCAAGCTCCTCTGAGAGCCAATTTTTGTCGTTATTTGCTGATGAACCTGTGCCACAAGAAGATGCTCCATTGGACCAAACACAAGCATTGGCGTTGAAGTTCCTGTAAGAGGCAGTGAATGGAGCTTGTGACCAATCTGTCTTGATGAGGCCACCCCTCGTAGCCCAGTCGTCTGCATTCCAGAGGCTGGAGTAGATTCTCATAGGCTGGCTCTTCGGGAATGGAACGCCATTCGATTCCAGGTTCTTGAATTCTCTAATAGGTGTTCCATCAACAGAAAAACTGAAACAGACAAGGTGTAAAAGTGTTTGAGCCTGTGGTTAAGATTAATGATGTGGAAGTTAGAATTATGAAGTTGGCGTTAAGCAGATACTTACACTATTCGTTGAGGATTCCAGAGAATGGAATAGGTGTGAAAGTCTGCAGTGGGGTCGAACCAGAGATAGAACTGCTGCTCTCTATTGCCTTTCCCTTGGCTAAACACGTTGGTGTGAAGGATATAAGGATCGCCACTCAGGTTCCCTAGAAACTCGAAGTCTATCTCATCCCAGGTAGACCCTTTAGACGATAGCTGCAAAATCATTCACCGAATAAACATATGATGTTAGTTATAAACTCAAAAAAATGATCTGAGGCAAACAAGATTATCATATATATGGAAGAACTGCAACTCACATAATAAGCAGTAACAGTTCCGGCAGAGTTGCCAGGTACAAGTTTGAGCTGCATATCAATCTTTCCAAAGAGGTACTCATTCCTGGACTGAAATCCTGAACCAGAAGCTTTATCAAGATTGAGAGTGAGAAGTCCACCGTTGTTTAGGATCTTCCCACGACCATCACCCCATGTGATGTCAAAATCTTGGTAGAAATTTCCAGCTGAGGCAACCATTACATAGCCAAAAAGAAGTAGCACAAGCATGGCTCTTGATGAAACCATAGTTCTTTGTGAAAGAATTATAGCGAAGAACAGTAGTTGTAGTAGTAGAAGATGATGAAGAAGAACTGAAATGAAGAGATTGGTATGTTAAGGCCAAGGGTCTCGCAGCTATTTATAGTGTGGAATCAATGTAGAAGCTGCAGGGGAAGTTTCAGGCTCAGCTTGGTTGTTGTAGACAGTTGTTACTTGTCAAGCTTTTTCAGAAGAAGATGAACTAGACACCAGCTGTCTAGATCGCACTAAACAGATAGGATGCAGAGCCAACTAATGCCTGACCCTATAATGGCACGCGCTTTTTAAGCTTTTGGGCTCGTAGTTGTTGAGACGCGGCCGAGAGTACCTGCCTCTGGGATCCACCCACGGACCCACCTCTACTTAGGATCTAGTTCCCTCACAAATTATGAAATTACTCCAAGGAAAATGATGAGCTCCGCCTTTTGGTCAAGTTTGACCTACAAATATATTAAATAATATTATTTTATTAAAATTTATAATAATTGGCAAGTTAACTATCAAAATATCACTTGAATCAATGATCTGAAACTTAGACTTGGTCTTTGAATCGGTGGCCTTATTGGTTATCGATTTGACCGGCTCTTAAACTGGTCATTGAATCGATGGCCTTATTGATCATCGGTTTGACCGGTTCGACCGGTTCAACTACCGGTCGAGCCGGTGTGACATAATAATTATTCAATAATTATATTTAATTATATATAATATTAAAAAAATTTAAAAAAATTAAAAAAAATAGTCGGACCGATCCGACTGGTCAATTGGCCGGTTCAAACTGGGTCAATTTATAGCCAGTTTTAAGAGATAAACTAAACCGGACCACCGACCGATCACCGGTTCGACCGGTCCGATTCGGGTTTGAAAACAGATACTAGAATTTAGCTTGAATCCAAGTTTATTTTGCTTAACTATGGTAAATTGAGTATGAGTTTAAGTTTAAATTTAATTAGATATAATTTAATTGATTAATTTTAAACAAAGTTAAATTAATCTAAATTTTATAATTAATTAAATTAAAAATTATTAAAAATAAATTTAATCCATTAATTTTAAATAAATCTGTTTTTATCTTTAATCAAAATTTTGTGCCTCATAAATTATACGCTTTTTTTTTCTCTATGTTCTTTTTGTTTGGAGCAACTCTTTAACGTGTAACACATTTTCCACTTAACTAATTGAAATCAATTCTCGTTTACTAAAAGGACTTAATTTGAGCTTATCTAAAATCTCTTTCCTCTCTTATTTTGAACTGGAGAAGCTCATGCTAATAAATATAATGAATTCAAAAGGAGTATCCATGAACAATATTCATATTTTTAATAACATTTGATAGGTTACAACACCCACTTATATTTATAATTGAGAAATCAGGACCATCCTATTAAATCCTCTAATGATTTTTTCCTAATCTAAGTTTTAATTACCAATTTCTGGAAAAGTTTTATTTTCCAATAGTTTTGAGACTTAAATAAATTATTCAAAATTTTAACTGCCAGATAGAATGCAATAAGTTTTTATAAACATGATTTAAGTGATTTTCAATTCTTCTTTGCTTCAAGGTTACTGCAAGAGCTTAATTACTCCAGTATAGGCTTACTAGAGCAATTGTAAGCAACAAAACAATCTTCGCAATCCATCTTATAAGGAAAAGAATAATAGTTGTTTCATAAAATTTATGATTTTCTCCAATCCTCCAAGAATTAAAATTAACATTGACAATGTCAAGAAAAATAATTTAATACAGCTTTACAACAGTACGCAATGCAATACAACTGTCAAGGACATTAGCATGGAGGATGTAAACCTGCAGGCCGACAATCACGTACACTCACATATAAACAACCAACGTCTGTAAAGAATATTTTCTGTACAAAACCAGATAACAACCTTTGTCTGATAGCGTGCTCTCTCACCATTTGTACAATCGTAAACTCTATAAATAAAATACATATGCGTCGGCTCTAAAGGTGAGCATCATTCGAACAAACACAGCTCTCAAATATTGCATTTTTCACTTGGTATCAGAGCGCAACACTCATGGCTCACAATGGAGAAAGCTCAGCTGTTTTAGGAAACGACAACAATGGAGGAAGCCCAGCAATGGCACCGAAGCCTCTGAACACAACAAGCAGCCCTATGGGAACATTCAACATGGTTAAGCTGAACCATGATAATTTTCTTCTCTGGAAAAACATGATCCTCCCTATGATAAGAGGAAACAGACTTGAAGGCTATCTCATCAGTGCGACACCATGCCCACCAGAGTTCATTGAAACAACGACGAAGGGATGATGAAGTTCAAACAAGAGTGAATCAGACTTTGAAAACCGGTATGCTCAAGACCGGATGTTGCTAGGATGGATCTACAATACCATTGAGCCTTCTTGCAGCATCCGAGCCGATGGGCCATGAAACCTCTCAAAGGTCAGGGAACGCAATAAATGATCTATTTGGTGTAAAGACTTGCTCAAATGTCGCCTTTTATAAAAGGGAGTTTGCAAAAACGCAGGCGGCACAATGAAGATGGAAGAATACATAAAAACAATGAGAGGGATTGCCGACAATCTGGCTCTCGCAGGACACCCAATAACACTAGATGATCTTGTGACTCAAACGTTGGCTGGACTTGACTCACAAGACTACAACCCCCTGGTATGTCAAATCACTGAACGAGAAACAATAAGCTGGATGGAGTTTCAGTCAAAACTTCTCAGTTATGAAAGAAGACTAGATCAGTTAAACTCAGGAATGGACACCATCAACATCGGTCCACCAAGTGCTCACTTCACCAGAGGCCAGAACAATCAAAGAAACTACAGCACTCAACAATATGGAGGACGATCTGGAAGCACAGGCAGAAGTGGAAGATCTTACAGTGGCAGAGAAAACAGATTCGGTGGAGGAAATAAACCTCTGTGTCAGGTGTGTGGAAAACCTAGCCATACTGCTGCCATTTACTATTTTCGTTTCGACAAGAGTTATATGGGTCGCTACTGTAACCAACCAAAACCAAAGTGCGACTTATATTGCCACTACCGACAACACCGGAGATGCAGATCGGCTCTTAGACAATGAGCAACTAATCACGTTACAAACGATCCAAGCATTATGCATCAAAACATGAGTACAGGGGTAAAGAATCATTGACCATTGGCAATGGTAAGAAACTTAATATCTCACACACTGGTCTGGTAAAATTACCAACGAATGATGGACAATATTTGACACTAAATAAAAACTCTTTGCGTGCCTGATATCGAGAAGAACTTAGTCAGTATATCTAAGCTGATTGATTCAAACAATGTTGATATTAACTTCAATCAATCTGGTTGTTTTGTGAAGGACAAGGCTTCGGACAAATTCGTGACAGGAAATTGCATGAAGGATCGTACCATGTTGAGACCATTCATCATCGAAACAATACCAATACCAAGCCAACCCATCAAGCTCATCTATCAAGGTATTTAGATAAGTCAGATAAACAAAATGTTTTGGAAATTTGGCATAGACGTTTAGGTCACCCTTCTCTTAAAACTTTAGCCAAAGTTCTCGACTTATGTAATGAGTCGGTTGATATCAATGAAAAGAACTTCTTTTGTGATGCTTGTCAACCGGGAAAATCACATTCTCGCCTTCACTTTGTCTAGCTCCCAAGCCTCTAAACCACTGAACTAATTCACACCGACGTCCTGGGTCCACCCTGCTCTATCCACGTCGGGTTCGGATACTACATACTATTTCTTGATGACTTTAGCGGACACACTTGGCTCTACCCTCTAAAGCATAAATCTGATGTTGCACCAACGTTCATCCAATTCAAAACCATGATAGAAAACCAACTTGAGCAAAAAATCAAGTGTATACAAACTGATATGGGGGGTGAGTATATAAGTCTCACAAACTACCTAAAACAACATGGCATTAGAATCAGATATGCTTGCCCACACACATCAGCTCAAAATGGTAGAGCTGAAAGAAAGCATAGGCACATTGTCGAAACTAGACTAACACTCCTAACTCAATCAAAGGTTCCTTTTAAATTTTGGCCAGAAGCTTTTCAAAACTCAGTCCAGCTGATAAACATGTTACCGTCTCCTATCATTAACAACCAAAGCCCCATTGAGAAACTTTTTCAAAAAAGACCAAACTATAAAGCTCTCAAGCCTTTCGGCTGTGCTTGTTACCCATGCCTAAGACCATATCAGTCTGAAAAGTTTCAATTCCATTCTATGAAGTGCGTATTTTTGGGTTTCAGTAATGCTCATAAAGGGTACAAATGTCTGAGCTCCACTGGAAGGTTTTATATCTCCCGCCATGTAATTTTTAACGAACAAGAATATCCCTTCCAAAATGGATTCCTTAACACAAAATCATCAGAAACACATACATTGGTCACCATTCCTATCTGGTTCAAAAACTCTCAAACCCCTTCAAACCAAACCAATGTCTCATCGGGTACAGACCATCAAGTTTTTTCTCCTACATCAGAACGAGTCCTGAATACCGAATCTGCAACATTACAATCAGGAGCACAAATAAGAGATGGAGACGCTGACTATCAAAACTCCTTTGGAAAGTTCTGGATATGGCATGGACATCATGGATCATGATGATGTCAAGTACAAGAAAATCAACCAAGAAATGAAGGACATGGATGATAACCAAATCCAAGTCCGAATATTCAAACCCAAGCGACAACCGAGTTTCAACTTTACACCGCATGATCGCTTCTTCACCAACAACCTACTACAATAAATGAAGCCTTGAAATCAAAACAGTGGAGAAAAGCAATGCAAGAGGAACTTGACGCCTTGAATAGGAATGAAACATGGACCTTGGTACCTGTCACGTCCCAGATGAATGTCGTAGGCAACAAGTGGGTATTCAGGGTTAAGAGAAATGCAGATGGATCATTCCAACGATGCAAGGCCAGACTAGTGGAAAAAGGATTCCATCAGAATGCAGGAGTGGATTATGGCGAAACCTTTAGTCCAGTGATAAAAGCATCGACAGTCAGATTAATACTCACCATCGCAGTGACAGAGAACTGGAGCATTAGGCAGCTTGACATCAATAATGCCTTCTTGAACGGGGACCTCTACGAAACTGTGTTTATGAAACAACTCGAGGGGTTTAAGCAAAATGTTGGGACTCGATCCAGGAACCGGATCCCAACCGAAAAACGAAGAGCGAAGGAAACGAAAGCGAATGGAAACGAAAATTTCGCATCGAAAAAACAAAATGCGGAAACAAATAGCGGAAACCAATAGCAAAAACGAACTCGAATCACAAAGCAAGCGGAAGTAAAGCAAATGCGAAGCGAATACAGAATCGAAACGGAAACAAATGAAAGCGGAAGCAATAACTAATCGAATCAAACGAATAGATTTCGAAGCGAAACGAAATCAAGCAGAACACATCCGACATCCGGAAACAATAATCAAAGAAAACTTATCGAATGAACATAATCGCGTTGGAAACCCTAAGACGTTCTAAAATCCGGTATAATTTTTTTTCTCATTTCTTACATCAAACTCATACAAAGCTTTGAGTCAAATACAAATAATTCCCACATTGGAAATTCATCCATGCACAAATCTCAAATTTCCTTTTTCTACCCATTTTACTAAAATTTCTAAAGATAACTACCGTGATTTATCCTAACTCAAACCCGCAAAGTGTTCAAAATACACTTCTAAAATTTCCAATCAAATATACAAACATCAAAATCCACCGGACCTCCGTCCGGATCTCAAAGACACAAACGCAAACCTAATTCTAAAACACTTTCATAACTGTAATTCGATATACTGATCTCATAACTCAATCTCATTTCCAAATTCATACATAATGTCATATACAATATTCAACTTGATACATAAATACACTTTTCCCAAACTTATCTTAAGTCATACACATATCCACACTAAAATTCAGATTACTCAAAATCTAACTCATGCAAATTACAAAAACATATAAATGTCGAAACTGACGTATTGAACATCTTTTATCCGATCTCCTGCTCAAATACCTGGAGATGGGGATGAAAAGGGGGGTGAGCTCGAAAGCTCGTGGATAATATGTTTATATATTGAAAAATAAGCAAAAATATATTTAGAAAAACTTTACCATTTATTTCCGAAATTTCACATTAGAAAATTTGCAATTTTCTTATTTTTCACACTTCTCAAAATATTGCCAAAACAATTGCAATCGCTTTTCAGTCGAAAATCACCATAATTTATTTCTCAAAATTTTCACCCTTTTTCGTATTGAATGAATATAAACCGATATTTCTTACACTTTTTCGAAATATGCAATGCAAAACACTTATAAACAGAACAAAACACACAAAACACATCAAATGGTCTGGTTTGGTCCAAACAGAACGTACTACACTTTCGTAATGTTGGACCCCACACCTGGGCTAGTATTTTCCACCCAGCGTGTGTTTACGGGTTATACCGCGGCATCCAACACAAAGCAGGTCCGCATCGCAGTCCAGTGTAGCCGTGAAGGAGTCCAACGAGTCTCCAATGCCACTAATGCAAATGGGAGAAGGCTATAACGAATAGAGACAATGACGACTCACAAATGACCTACCAAACCCACAATACACATATCGAAAATGAAAAATCGGATTGCCCGAAGGCGCTTTTCGAAAATCTTATTTTTCAACATTTCTTATAATACAATCGCAAGTCGCATCAAATCATATAACAAATCATATGCAATCTAACTCACAAATTACATCACACAGCAATCAAAATCACAACAATATATGCAGCTATTTCTTTCAAATACAAATTCAACCTTTTTCAATTTCACTTTTCAAATCATTCTTATAATTCAAACGCATTTTCATAAAACTTGTTTCAAAGACCATTTTCAAACATTTCCATAGACAATAATTTATCAAAACGTTGCTTCTTAAATTTTGAATATTTATGCTTAGCTTAAAATTCAATAAAGAAACATACTACCCACCTCGAATTGACGCTAATACTTGTCCAAAGCATCAATTTCCAAATTCCTTCTTCTTTCCTCAACTTAAAAATTCCCTAAGCCATAAATATTCAAATTCATCATCATAATTTGCATAATTCCCAAAATTAACTATCAGAAATTCATAGACATAAAATTTCTAAGCTTTCTAAAACCAGAATTTCTAAAATCCCCAATTTCAAAATTTGACCTAAACCAATTCACTCAAATTCAATCTCATAAATAACTTAATTTTCAAAATTAATCTCACAATTCATCAATTCACATTAATTCCAAAATATCTAAATCCTCAATTTCAAAAATCCCCAAATCTTAAAATTGACCTAAACCAATTTATCCAAATCCAATATCATAATTCACAAATTCTTTAAAATTAATTTCATATTTCACCAATTCATCATACTTTCTATAATTCTAAGCCATAAATTTTCAAAAACCCCAACTTCTAAAATTGGCAAAATTTCTACTCACACAAAATCCAAAATTAAATCTAACATACTTGGCAATATCTCAAATTAACTTCAAAGACCACAAACCCACATCATAATCATGCTAAATCAACCAAAAGTTTAAGAAAAAGTCAAGTTCAAAATTTCAACTTACCTTATTCTCCCTTTATTTTCGGATTTCTTTGCTTCCAAAGGAAACCTTCAAGCTTTTTTACTCTTTCCCCTTTGAAAACAATGAAAAATCCTCTTAAAAACTCTTTAAAAATGCAAAACTTAACTTTCTCTCTCTACTCTCTCTTCTTTCTCCTCTCTTCTTCCTGTTCTTATTTCTTCTTCTCATTTCCAGAATAATCGTGACTTCAGGAGGAGAAAAACGACAGCCCATGTGATTTATTAAAGCCATGTCATTAAATGATGTTTAATTGACCAAAATACCCCTCCATTGTTACTTTATGCCAGTTTCACTTGCGGTTATAATTCGCACTATCGAGTTGAAGGAATTTGTTAAAACTTCCTTCTATATAATTGTTTCTCTCAATCATACGAATCCAACGCCACTGACCGCGCTCAATTCGGAGAACTACATCAAAAGTTATGTGCAAAACAGTTCGGGAATATCCATACTCTAACATATTTTTCATGTACGATTATTTCCGTCCAAATATTCACATTCTTAATCCCAGAATTGAAACTCTATATCTTCATAACAATTGTAGCCTTATGTCTCTAGTTTAATTCAAAACAAGAATCGCCTCATTTCGATTCCCAGATCAAAAGTTATGCTCAAAATATTCTCAGATGTTCCTAATCCAAAAATTACACCCTAATCCGAACTTAAATTCAGAAATTAAAAATCTTAGGGGCAAAATTGATATTTCATTTCTTCATATGATTTGTAGATCCTTGTCTTAGCTTTATTTCTCCTCAAGAATCGCTTCAATCGGATCTCTGTAGATCCCGAATTCCTCAAAACACTGAACTATGCTCGGAAAATTTCTCGACTCACTTTGATTAAATTAATCTCCATTAATTTAATCTCAAAAATTCACAAATTTCCATGAGGATGTAGATAATTGTCTTAGGAATCCAACGCCGCAAGAATCAAGTCAATCGGATGTCGGACGAAAAAGATATGAGCGAAAGAGTGAAGTATATTCAGAAAATTAACCTTCTTAAACAAATAGGAAAAATCGCGATCGTGCGCGTGCACGACCGCGATATCCGCATGGACCAGCGGAGTCACGATCGTGCGCGTGCACGATCACGACAATGCGGTGAACCCGCAGAGTCGTGATCGTGCGTATGCACAACCGCGACTTTTGGGTGCACCTGCACCCTTTTTTTTTTCCGAAACTTTCAAAAATCATAACTTTTTATCCTGAACTCCAAATTTAACAAATTTGGTCTCTATGGAAAACTTGAAGGAAGCTCTATAACTTCCATGAAGAACTCCACAACCAATTCCATCTCTAAAATGATTAATTTTCTAATCAACCCAAAATAATAAATACTTAAACAAAGTCCTCAACTTTGAAAATTTCTATCTTTCAACTCCAAACTCCAATCATGTCATATTTTATATCGATACGAAGATCAGAAAGTCACCTTCAACTTCTATGAAGGACATAAAAATCAAATTGACCTCTAAGGATGTCAATTTTTTCATCAAAAGTTCTGTTCTCTAATAATCATGCAAAAACCATAACATAAACTTTTAAAAATCATAACTTATTATTCTTAGATCAAAAAATTGCATACTTTATATCAAAATTAAGATCAAATCAGATCCTTCAACTTTCATGAAGAACTTCAAAGCTCAATTAACCTCTAAGTAAGTTAATTTCTCAGTCAAAGTTTCAGCCATAAAAAAGTCAAAAGTCAACTTTATCACACATAAACTTTGACTGATCATAACTTCCACTCCCGATATCGAAAAATTGCAAACTTTATGTCTACAGAAAGCTCTTAACATAATCTATAAGTTTCTAGAAAACCATTTTATCAAATTTTACCTGAATCAAAAGTCAACTTTCAAAGGCCAAAAAGTCAACTATTTCACAATTTTTCATATTTTCATACTTTCTCTTCATTTTTAGATTTTCAACTTAATTTCAATCAACTCATCAACTTTAAACTTGTATAATCCATACAAATCTATTCAAATTTCAAAATCATCAAACTCCATCAATTCTTTTTCTCATCAATTTCTTAAAACATAATCACATCTAATACAAATTTTCCATACGAACTTACTTATTTCATACTTTTTATATTTCTAAAATTCACTTAAAGATCGGGGTCCAACACAAAAGGACAAATCCCAGCTTGTATGCAAATTAAACAAAGCGATTTATGGACTCAAGCAGGCTCCAAGAGCCTGGTTTGAGAAGCTGAGGAAGACACTGATAGATTGGGGCTTCAAGAATTCCAGATGTGACTCATCATTGTTCATCATGAGGAGAGGAGGTGAGATTATGTTTATTCCGATATACGTTGATGACATGATTGTTACAGGGAACAATCCAACCTTACTCAGAAGCTTTGTGAAAGAGCTTGATAAGCTGTTTGCCTTAAAGGACCTGTGACCGTTGAAACTATTCCTTGGGATTGAAGTACTAAGAAACGAGTATGGAATCCATTTGACACAAACACGATACATTGAAGAGCTGCTCGAAAGGATTGGGCTGGCAAATTCAAACGACTGCACATCTCCAGCAACTCTCAGTTCAAATCTAACAAAAGATGGAGGTGAACCACTTCAAAATGCAACAGACTACAGGCGAATAATAGGAGCATTGCAGTACGTCACACATACCAGACCTGACATCTCATATATCGTGAACAAACTAAGCCAATTCCTTCAAAATCCGACTGACAAACACATGCAAGGAGCTAAGCGTGTGCTGAGATATCTCAAAGGAACCAAAAATTATGGACTGAACATACAACCATGCAGCCACTACACAATTACAGGATTTTCAGATGCAGACTGGGCCTGCAGCAAGGATGACAGAAGGTCTACTGGTGGCTACTGCGTCTATCTTGGCTCAACACTAGTGTCTTGGAGTTAAAGGAAACAACCTGTCGTAGCACGGTCCAGCACCGAAGCGGAATATAGGGCCTTAGCACAAGTGGCCTGTGAAATATCTTGGATTGAGTCTCTTCTTAAGGAACTATCAATCCCAATAGATGGAATCCCTGTGGCGTGGTGTGATAATGTGAGTGCAGGGCAATTAGTGAGTAATCCGGTTTTTCATGCAAGAAGCAAGCACATCGAAGTGGACATTCATTTTATCCGAGACAAAGTTCTTGAAAGAAGACTAGAAGTTAGATATATTCCATCTCAAGAACAAATTGCGATTGCTTAACAAAGGCCACCGCTTGGTTCACAATTTTTCCATTTACTGAGCAAACTTGGCGTGTTTAGAAGCCCGAAACACCGCTTAGTTTGAGAGGGATGTCAAGAAAATAATTTAATACTGACTTTACAACAAGACGCAATGCAATACAAATTGCCAAGGACGTTAGCATGGAGGATGTAAACCTGCAGGCCGACAATCACGTACACTCACACACAAACAACCAACATCTGTAAAGAATATTTTATGTACAAAACCAGATAACAACCTTTGTCTGATAGCGTGCTCTCTCACCATTTGTACAATCGTAAACTCTATAAATAAAATACATATGCGTCGGCTCTAAAGGTGAGCATCATTCGAACAAACACAGCTCTCAAATATTGCATTTTTCACTGACAAGTTATATAATACTATACCCTAATTAATTTTATGTTATGGTGCATTCTAGAGGTAGAACTTGTGGAAATCGCTTCAAGTCCATATAGTAATCGTAGATCATGTAATTTATCCGAACCAACTGTAGCTTTAATAATAATAATAATAATTATTATTATTATTATTATTATTATTATTATTATTATTATTATTATTATTATTATTATTATTATTATTATTATTATTATAATGATAATAATAAGATAATTAATTTCTTATAATAAAAATAATAATAATAAGAAAATAAAATGAAATAAATAATAATAATAAGTTCAAAATGTATAATAATAATAAATTTTAATGATAATAAATACAAAATTTATAATAATAATAAATACAAAATTTATAATAACAATAATATTATTATTAATAATAATAATAATAAATACAATAATAATAATAATAATAAATACAAAATTTATAATAATAATAATAATAATAATAATAATAATAATAATATAATATTGATAATAATAATATTATTATTATTAAAATAATATTATTAATAATAATAAATACAAAATTAATAATAATCATAATAATCATAATAATAAAATTTCCGTATAATAATAATAATTAATCAAAATATTGATACTATTTAATTTGTTATTTATTTTCAATTTTAAAATATTAGATACTATTTAATTTGTTATTCCAACTAAATAATAATAAAGAATAATAATAAATGCTAATTTGCAAAAACACGATATCAAAAAAATATCAAAACCATAGAGATTCCATAACTATTTTTTCCTATTAGTTTTGTCGCTGGCATTAGTTGGGTGTTGGACAAAAGTCAAGGGACAGGGATAAAAGTTTTTGTCCTTCGATTTTCAGAGGAACAAAAAATTTTATCTCTGTCATCCGGAGGCATAGAACAAAAGTTTGGGGACAACAACCAAACATGAGGGAGGGATAAGATTTTTTTGTTTTGTCTTCTGTCCCCATTAACGAGGACAACAACCATACACTGCCTTAGAATCAAGATCTTCTGAGAGCCAGGAATTAGAGGTGGGGGCAAAAGGATTAGAATCTGAACTACAAGAAGACGCTTCATTGTACCAAACACAAGCATTGGCCACAAAGTTTCTGTAGGAAGCAGTTAAAGGAGCTTAGCTCCAATCTGTCTTCACCAGACCACCCCTTATAACCCAGTCGTCTGAATTCCAAAAGACTAGAGTATATTCTCATTAGCTGGCTCTTCAAGAATGGAACACCTTTTCACTCTAAGTCTTTGAACTCTCTGATTGGAGTGTCAATCTACAGAGAAACTGAAACAATCAAATATTTAACATATGATGTTAGATGTTTCAGGATTGATGCTTTTGAAATATGTTAAGATTTTTCTCCATAATTGTTGAGATTGTATAACTGTAAATATATTCTTGGACTCCTAATTATCGATGTAGGATTATGAGATTTCTTCTCTTATTATACATTATAACTAGTACGTTTTCAATAAAATAACAAATGAATATAATTTGTTTCCTTCTTTTTTGTCTCATCTTTCAAGTTAGTATCAAAGTGTACAAAACCTTTTGAAGATGAGTGAAACATATGTTCCTATTGTTGATCAATTTGAAGGAGTTTTTAATGCAGGCATCATTCTTTTTTAATCAAATTATGATGTTTAGTTACAGTTGATGGAAATGCATAATGCTAAAAGGGGGAAACTCTTATATTTGTGGCAAAACAAAGCGACCTACAGAATTGGAAGATGTGTATGAGAAGTGGAATCTTGAAAATCAAAAAGTTTAAGATGGTTACTGATATTTATGAGTCCATAGATATCGGAACAGTTTCGGATGACCTTGAACGTAAAATGTAGCATTGCATTTACTGATCAACTAGCAAGTTGCTCAAGCCAATCTGAAACCAGGATTGAAGCTTACAAGATTGAAAAGAAAGAAACAGGACGTTGGCATATGAACAAGGAACCAGAGTACTCAGTCATACTATTTTGTATTCATGTCAACCTAAAGAGACAGGCAGTAGTTGTCAAGTATTCTTGTCCTTTTGCTCCTTAAAATGGTGTGAGCTAAGCTTTTCTTTCCCCCCATTTTCCCGGGGTCTTCTTTTTCATTTATGCATGAGAAACTGTACGATTAAATAGCTGATATATGGGAACGCAACAAACTTATGTTCTTTTAGAACTTGCTACATGAACTTCCAAAGCTACAGAAGGCTCAAATTCTTTGAGGAAGAAAATTTGGTAGCATTTTTCGTCATTATCATGTCAAGTCAATTTTTAAGTTTGTCAACCCAAGAGTGCACTGTCTCAATTTTCCAAAAGACTGCCTCCAAGGAGTTACCACTGTCATCACCAAACTCGAAAATGAATCGCCATCATCAAAACCACATATGTCACTGCACTCAGTATGTTAATTTATAGTTTCTGCTTAAAAACCATAGTGAGCATGTCAACTGTAAAAACTAAGCAGAAATTTTCGGGCTCAAATGTATGTAACAAATTAAATAAGGCTGTTAAAAGTAAATTCAAGCAGTTACATTTTTTGTTATAAGTAAATTCCTAGTGTCCTAATTGTATATGATTAATCACATATCGAAACCTGAACATCATTAACTCAACTTCCAAGTACATTGATCACTAAAAAATCTGAATCTTTGCCTCCTTCAAGTTGGAATTATGCCCATGACTCAATCGTTATGCAATAGATTGAACAATTTAGTTTTGTGATTATTATTTTTTATTAATAACATGGCAAATGATTTTATTATCATATTACGTTTATTGTTTGTTATTCTAATATGATAAGTTCTTGATTAAATTTATACACTTGCCATCATAATGGAGATTATGATAATGAGAGTCAAGTCTTTAAGATTTAATCTAAAATGTTCTTGATCATAGGATCATCAAATAAGGACTTTTATGATCCGGTTAGATCAATATATATGTAATAGTATCTATTGGATAGATATTAGTAGATTTCATTTACTAAGTTACATATATAGATGATGCATATGGAGATATGATCATTGAACTGACCAAACTGAGAATTCTCAATGGTTAATATTACCTATGAACTGTCAATTGGGATATTCTCATAAGGATTTAAGTATATTTTTTTTTCCTTTGACCTGAGATCATCATAGTAATCAACAGGTCACTTATTATGTTTTGATGTCGGACACCTAGTGTATAAAAATGCTAATTGAATGATCATTGGATATAATTAAGTACCTATCTGATTAGTGGTGAGTCAAGATGAGATCCATCGACTCTAGGTAATGAGCTTGAACTCTATGTTGTCATTGATCTTAATGATTGTTTCAAGATCTTGGCCAGGGCAATTGAATGAGTAAGAAAAGGAGTTTTCTAAGTCATTCACCAATCATTAATAATCAACATGTAACATAGTTGGTTATCTAATAAGGTTTGACAGTTAAATCATACCTTAGGATAATTCGGAGTTGTAATGATGGAAGGTAATTATACATTATCCTTAACCAGGTTCTATTTTAATAAAGTTGTTATTTCATACTATCCGGTTGTTGAGGAGTGTTGCTAGACGCCAACCTTGATTAGTAATTAATTAGATTAATTACTACCGGTTTAGTGATGAACCTATATAGTCACACACTTACGAGTGTAATATTTCTCGTTTATAATTATTTAATTTATTATGAGATAATTTATTAAATAATCTATATGGTATATTATTATATTTTTTGCTAGCACAGAAAATATAATTAATATTGGAAATTCTCTTGTACAAAAATAAATGAATAAAATAAAATAGTTTTATTTTATTTTATTTTAGAAATAATAATAAAATAAAATATTATAAATAAGAATTATTATTATTTAATTTAAATAATAATTAAAAACAAAAAACGTTGTAACCATACAACGAAGAAGTATGTAACGTTGTAATGGTTACAATGGGAGGTTGTAATAGTTACAGAAAAAAGAAGATAGCGAAGAGACAGTTTTAATATATCCTTTGTTTTCAGTATACGTGTAAGTAGTGCAGTGAAGGATAAAAGGAAAAAAAAACTTACGAAGAGAAAAAGTTCTCTTATATACTCATTCACTGGGTTTTGTCTTAAATGAGAACGTCCATGAAACATCATAGAAGAAAAGAGTTAAAAAACACCGAGACTTGTTTTCCCGTTTTTGTGCGGTGAGAGTAAACAAAGAGAAGAGTTTGAATATAGAGATATTCTTTATTTTTGTACGTTAGAAAGAAAACAAAGATATAGAAATATTCTTTGTTTTTGTTCTTTGTACGGGAAAATAAACAAGAGAAAAGTTTGAAAAAATTGTTTTCTCCATTGTTGAAAAAAGGGTTCTTCAAATTTATCTATATTCATATCAAGTGTTGAAAGCGGGACATATTTTTCAGTGTAGAGAATACAGAAGCTTCGTTTCAGATATTTATTTTACCTTTTCGTATTAATAGTATATTTATTAAACGCAATAGATGATTATATGATTATAATTTTTTATTTCCGCTGCGCATTGCGATCCATCGCTTCACAAGTTACACTTCTTTATGTTCAACTTTTCGCATAAATCACATTCCTGCATATAATACGAACCTACAGATAATCATGGTTGTTAAATAAAAAAAGAAAATAAAGTGATTGATTAACAAGTTATGCTATAGCTTCATAAGCATCACACTAGCTGCTCAAGCATTCTTGCCAAAACAGTGAAACACAAATTAATTAATTATAAAAATTTAATTAATTTAAAATTTGATTAATTTTATTATTATTATATTATTATACTTTGTTGGAAGCAAAAAAAAAATAAGCCATAAAAAAGTGGGTGTTTTTTATTTATGAGCCAAGTCATTGCCATCAGTGAAACACCCACTTTTTATAGCTTTTTTTTGCTTCCAACAAAGTATAATACAATAATAATAATAAAATTAATCAAATTTAAATTAATTAAATTTTTTAATATATAAATTAATTAAACAATTTAAATAAATTATCAAATTTTAAATTTAAAATTTTTATTTAAAATTAAATTGTGTCACAAAAATCATATTTTAAAATTAATCTTTTATCTTAAAACTTTTATTTACAAATTAAGATTAAAATAACAAAAAATTCAAAATATGTGTCACAAATAAAATCAATTTTAAATTTTAATTTTATCTTTAAAATTTATTTAAAAATTAAAATTTAAATAATAATAAAATCAAAATATGTGTGTGACACAGTTGAAAGCAATTTTAAATTTTAACTTTTATCTTAAAATTTTATTTAAAATGTGACCCATTTTTTAGTATTTAATTTTATTTTTTACACATTTTGTTTGTAATTTTAATTTTTTTATTTTTAAGATAAAATAAAAAAATAACTACAAAATATGTCACATTTTAAAATAAAATTTAAGATAAAAATTAAAATATAAAAATCGTTTTAATTTGTGTGTAGTTTGTATCACACACATTTTTAATTTTTAAATAAATAAGATAAAATTAAAATTGATTTGCATGACATATTTTGATTTTATTTTCTTATTATTTTAATTTTAATATTTTAAATAAAATTTTAAGGTTAAAATTAAAAGTTAAAATTGAATTTTAATTATTCTAATAGTTTATTAAATAATGTTATTTAATAATTTATAATATTATTAAATATTATTTATTATTTAAATAAATAATATTTATTATTATTAATTTATAATAATATATATTATAATAAATTATTATTATAATAAACTGAAGCCTCATGAGGCGAGGCTTAGGCTCCATTCAATGGCCATTTGTAAATAATAATAAATATATATTATTTATTTAAATAATAAATAATATTTAATAATATTATAAATTATTAAATAACATTATTTAATAAACTATTAGAATAATCATAAAACTATTACAATTATAATAATTATTATTATTATCATTATTATTATTATTATTATTATTATTATAAATTCATAAATAAAATATTTATAAATTAAACCCGATATTATTAATAAATAAATAATTTATTAATAATAAGAATAATACTAAAATCAAAATAACAGTAATAATATTAATAAGGAATTTAATAATAATAATAATAAATTTTAAATACTGCATAATAAATTTAATAATAATATTTAACAGTAATTATAATAATAGAACTTAAATTAATTAGTAAATTTATGATTGATAATAATAATAATAATAGTAATAATAATAATAATAACAGTAACAATAATAATAAGAAGAAGAAATTTAGTAATAATAATAATAATAATAAATTTAATAAATACTCTGCAATAAATTTAATAATAATATTTAATAGTAATAATAATAATAAAATAAATTAATTAGTGAATTTATTTAATAATAATAATAATAAGTAAATAAAATTAACATTATTATTAATAAGAAATTTAATAATTATAAAATAATAAGTTCAATAATTAATCTGCAAAAATATAATTATAGCTAATTAGTTATTTAATAGTAACAATTTAACTGTTCTTATAATAATGGAAATATAATTAATTAATTAATTAAATTAATAATAATCAAATTAATTAAATTGTCAATTGTTGTTATAACAATTAAATTATTATAATAATGAAAAGGATCTTTGCCAAAGCCAAGCTTCGTGTTTGTGAAATAAAATTAATTAATTAATTAAATTAATAATAATCAAATTAATTAAATTCTCAATAGTTGTTATAACAATTTTATTATTATAATAATGAAAAAGATCTTTGCCAAAATCAAGCTTCTTTGTGTTGCTTGACACAAACACTAGCTTGGCTTTTAGCTTCAAAAGAAGAAGTGACAAAGTCTTTGGAGTTTGGCCAATTTTTAAGCTTAAACGATATCATTTTTATCTTGGACAGAATAAGATTGGTTAATTTTTATCTTGGACAGAATAAGATTGGTTAAGGTTAGACAGGCAATCTCCTCTAATGCAAAGGTGGTATAAAACGTTGCTTATGACAGATGTTGCCTGTACAAATAAAAGTAGATAAACTTGTTACAAACAATTGGAAAAACATGCAGCACACAGGTATTTGGACAGATGTTAAAAATAGGCATGGTACTCATTAATTATCATTGTCCAGATGTTGAAAACTTACATGTTACTCATTCAATATGCACGAGTTTATATTGGTTTCACGTGGATACAGAAGCAGAAAACTTAAAGAGTTTATATTGATAAACGGCTTTAATTGTATATGGTTTTAACAGATGGTGAACGTACACAGTGTAATAAAATTTTCTGTTTATAAAAAAAAACGTTTGGTTTAAAAGTTTGTTTAACCATATGTTGTGTGCACGGTAACGTGTTAAATATAATTGAAATAGCATGGTGTTAAATGTTATTTATAAAGTGACATGATCACTGGTGTTATTAAAGTTGTTTAATAACATAAAATCTTGACCTTTAAAATTATAGAACTTATTTTGATATAATATATGATATTTTATCAAAAGAAATTTTCTACCCAAATAGATAATAATATTTATTTTTGTTTATAAGGAATGACACGATAACCAAGTAACTTGTAATTCAAGAATAAATAATATTTTCTATTGCATATAATGCATGTGTAAGAAAAAAATTATTTAATTTTATATTTTTGGCCTAAACAACCTAGGGAGTATAGAATTAATTAATTTCTCGTCACTTGGATGGATAAATTAAATTATACTAATAGGAACGACCTGACAACCAGGGGACTATTTAATATTGAGCCTACTATAAAATTTTATATGTTAAATTAGGCAATTTATCACTCTTTAATTATGCATGAGTAACGACTTGACAACCAAGGGGCTCATTCATGTTTTAAATATGTTATGTCATTTAGATAAAAGTCCATGTCTAATGATATATAACTGTGTTCTTATTTTGGCATTTTCTCTTTTATTAGATTTCTCAAAATGTCTACTGTATCACTGCAAAGCATTCCTGATGCTAACAAGCTAGCGGATAATAATTTTGATGATTGGTACCACAATCTGAGAATTGTTCTCATGCACGAAAAACTTATCGATGTAATCGATAAACCCATGAAGGAAGAGCCTCTTGAGAGAATTGATGATGCTAATGCATTGGATGCATATTTTAAGTATCGCCCATAGTATTTGTCCACTTTGAAAGGCAAGAAACAAGGTGGGACATTTATGACAAATGTTTTCATGATTTCTTTAACTACTATTGATTCTACTAAATAGGTATTAGATACCAGTAGTAGCTTTAAAATCTGCAATATGTTGCAGAGTTTAAAGATCAGTAGGAGATTAAAGAAGGGAGATAAAGTTACAAGTTGGGAATGGAGCAAGTGTTGCTGCTCTAGCTTTAGGAACTATTTCTCTTGTTATGCCTAAGGGAAAGACTCTGTTAGTGGAAGATTGTTATTATGTTCCTAAGTTTGTTTCGAACATTGTTTCCATTTCGTCATTAGACAAACGTGGATTTCATACAATCTTTAAGAATAACCAATGTAATATATTTCATGGTGATGAATTATATGTCAGTGGTTATTTACAATATGGTCTTTATGTCTTACCTGAAATAGTTGTTTGTCCAATTATGAATGTTTCTGGTTATAAAAGGAAGAAAGATAATCAATCAAATCAAACTTACCTTTGGCATTGTAGACTTGGTCATATTGGTGAGAAAAGAGTAAACAAGTTACACAAGGAAGGATGTCTTGGTCAATATGATTATGAATCATATGAAACTTGTGAATCTTGTCTCAAAGGCAAAATGACCAAATCTCCTTTTACTGGAACTGGAGAGAGAGCTAGTGAACTTTTAGGGCTCATACATACTGATGTATGTGGGTCAATGAAAGTTCAAGCTAAAGGTGGATATTCTTATTTTATCACCTTCACTGATGATATGTCAAGATATGGATTTGTGTATCTTATGAAACACAAGTCTGAATCATTTGAAATGTTCAAAAGATTTCGTAGTGAAGTTGAAAAGCAAACTAAAGGCACTAAGATCTGACCGTGGTGGTGAGTATCTTAGTGATGATTTTGTTGATTATCTAAGGCAAGATGGAATCTTGTCTCAGTGGACTTCTCCAGGCACACCACAACATAATGGTGTTTCCGAAAGGAGAAATCGAACCTTATTGGATATGGTGAGAACCATGATGGGTTCACTGATCTTCCTATCTTCCTATGGGGATATGCTTTAGAAGCTGCTGCATATTTATTAAACAAAGTTCCCACTAAAGCAGTCACTAAAACTCCATATGAGATATGGAAAGGACGTAAGCCTAACCTAAAACATTTGAAAGTTTGGGGTTGTCCAGCTTATGTCAAGAGATTGCAGCCAGATAAGCTTGAAGCTAGATCTGACAAGTGTAGATTTGTTGGCTATCCCAAGGAGACTATGGAATACTATTTCTATCACTTTTCTGAACACAAAGTGTTTGTGGCTAGAAATGCAACCTTTTTAGAAAGGGAGTTTCTTAATAAAGGAAGTCATGGTATAGAAATAGATCTTGATGAAATTCAAGATTCTGATGAATCAACACAAGCTCAAGAGCATCAGATGCATGTTGAGCAACCTTTTCTTGATGTCTTGAAATTAACACATAAGGTACCAGCCTCAACTGTTGAGGTGAGTGGACTAGTTAATGAACCTGTCCAAGAACCTGTGCAAAAACAATATCAAGTAGAGGAAGAACCTATTGTACATGAGCCTCTTAGAAGGTCTATTAGGGATCGTCGTGCACTAGATAGATTAAATTTAATGGTGCAAGGTGATGAAGAGAATCATATTGATGATGACCCTAAGACTTACGAAGAGGCTATGGCAAGTCCAGATTGTGAGAAGTGGTTTAAGGCCATGGAATCCGAATTAGAATCCATAAGAATCAACAAAGTATGGACTTTGGTCGATCCCTCAAAGGATATAAAACCCATAGGATGTAAATGGGTATTTAAGAAAAAAATTGGAGCGGATGGGAATGTTGAAACGTATAAAGCCCGTCTTGTTGCTAAGGGATATAATCTAAAGGAAGGTATTGATTATGATGAAACTTTTTCCCCTGTGGCAATGCTCAAATCTATTCGGATTCTACTTGCTATAGCTACATATTATGATTATGAGATATGGAAAATGGACGTGAAAACAACTTTTCTTAACGGAGAGCTCAAGGAAGATGTTTATATGACACAACTTGAAGGTTTCACGTTGCCATCTGCTCTTAATAAAATATGTAAGCTACAAAGATCTATTTATGGATTGAAGCAAGTTTCACGAAGTTGGAATATTCGCTTCAATACAACAATCACAAAGTTTGACTTTGTTAGATGCGAAGAAGAGCCATGTGTGTACAAGAAAGTTAGTGGGAGCGTAGTTATTTTCCTAGTGCTATATGTAGATGACATATTGCTAATAGGAAATGATGTACCAGCCATGCAAAAGACAAAGATTTGGTTATCTGAACTGTTCTCCATGAAGGAATTGAGAGAAGCAGCTTACATTCTTAGAATCAAGATCTATAGAGATAGATCAAGGAAGCTGTTAGGACTTTCCCAATCCATGTACATTGATATTATTTTAAAAAGGTATCACATGGAAAATTCCAGAAAAGGTTATCTACCGATAGGCACTGTAATTTCTCTTAGTAGGGAGGATTGTCCTAAAACCCTAGAAGAAAGAGAGCGCATGAGTAGGGTCTCATATGCCAGCGCAGTGGGAGTTATCATGTATACCATGACATGTACAAGACCTGATGTAGCCTACGCGCTAGGAATAGCAAGTAGGCATCAAGGTAACCCAGGTAAGGAACATTGGAAAGTGGTTAAAACTATCCTTAAGTACTTGAGAAGAACAAAGGACCAATTCCTCGTATATGGAGATTATGAATTAAAGCTAATAGGCTACACTGATGCTAGCTTTGCATCAGATAAAGATGATATCAAATCTACCTCTGGTTATATTTTCACCTTGAATGGAGGAGCAAAGAGTTGAAAAGTTCCAAGCAAGCTATCAGAATGATTCGATTCCATCGGTTAGAATACATAATGCATGTGAAGCAGCTAAGGAAGCCGTTAGGATGAAAAAATTCTTAACTGAACTTGGTGTGATTCCTTCAATAAAGGAAGTTGTTCCTTTATTGTGTGACAATGCCGGTGCTATTGCACAAGCTAAGGAACCAAGGTCACACCAAAGATCCAAACATGTTCTGCGAAAGTATCATTTGATTCGAGAAATTATTGAGCGTGAGGACGTTCAAATTCACAAGGTTAAAGGAAAGGAGAATGCCACAGATCCCTTCACTAAGGCGCTTGGATCAAAGGAGTTTGATAAGCACAAGTAGAAGATATGATTGAAGTTCATGAGTGATTGGGTCTAGGTCAAGTGGGAGATTGTTGGAATTATGCCCATGACCCAATCGTTATGTAATAGATTGAACAATTTAGTTTTGTGATTATTAATTTTGATTAATAACATGGCAAATGATTTTATTATCATATTACGTTTATTGTTTATTATTCTAATATGATAAGTCCTTGATTAAATTTATACACTTGTCATTATAATAAAGATTATGATGATGAGAGTCAAGTCTTTGGGATTTAATCTAAAATGTTCTTGATCATAGGATCATCAAATAAGGACTTTTATGATCCGGTTAGATCAATATATATGTAATAGTATCTATTGGATAGATATTAGTAGATCTCATTTACTAAGTTACATAAATAGATGATGCATATGGAGATATGATCATTGAACTGACCAAACTGAGAATTCCCAATGGTTAATATTACCTATGAACTGTCAATTGGGATATTCTCATAAGGATTTAAGTATATTGTTTTTTTCCTTTGACCTGAGATCATCATAGTAATCAATATGTCACTTATTATGTTTTGATGTCGAACACCTAGTGTATAAAAATACTAGTTGAATGATCATTGGATATAATTAAGTACCTATCTGATTAGTGGTGAGTCAAAATGAGATCCATTGACTCTAGGTAATGAGCTTGAACTCTATGTTGTCATTGATCGTAATGATTGTTTCAAGACCTTGGTCAGAGCAATTGAATGAGTAAGGAAAGGAGTTTTCTAAGTCATTCACTAATCATTAATGATCGACATGTAACATAGTTGGTTATCTAATAAGGTTTCACAGTTAAACCATACCTTAGGATAATCCGGAGTTGTAATGATGGAAGGTAATTATACATTATCCTTAACCAGGTTCTATCTTAATAAAGTTGTTATTTCATACTATCCGGTCGTTAAGGAGTGTTGCTAGACGTCAACCTTGATTAGTAATTAATTAGATTAATTACTACCGGTTTAGTGATGAACCTATGTAGTCACACACTTACGAGTGTAATATTTCTCGTTTATGATTATTTAATTTATTATGAGATAATTTATTAAATAATTTATATGGCATATTATTATATTTTTTGCTAGCACGTAAAATATAATTAATATTGGAAATTCTCTTGTACAAAAATAAATGAATAAAATAAAATAGTTTTATTTTATTTCATTTTAGAAATAATAATAAAATAAAATATTTTATTTTATTTTATTTTATAAATAAGAATTATTATTATTTAATTTAAATAATAATTAAAAACAAAAACGTTGTAACCATACAACGAAGAAGTATGTAACGTTGTAATGGTTACAATGGGAGGTTGTAATAGTTACAGAAAAAGAAGATAGCGAAGAGACAGTTTTAATATATCCTTTGTTTTCAGTATACGTGTAAGTAGTGCAGTGAAGGATAAAAGGAAAAACTTACGAAGAGAAAATTTCTCTTATATACTCATTCACTGGGTTTTGTCTTAAATGAGAACGTCCATGAAACATCATAGAAGAAAAGAGTTAAAAAACACCGAGACTTGTTTTCCCGTTTTTGTACGGTGAGAGTAAACAAAGAGAAGAGTTTGAATATAGAGATATTCTTTATTTTTGTACGTTAGAAAGAAAACAAAGATATAGAAATATTCTTTGTTTTTGTTCTTTGTACGGAAAAATAAACAAGACAAAAGTTTGAGAAAATTGTTTTCTCTATTATCGAAGAAAGGGTTCTTTAAATTTATTCATATTCATATCAATTGTTGAAAGCGGGACATATTTTTCAGTGTGAAGCATATAGAGGTTTCATGTTTTCGAAGTTTTGTATCAAGTAATCATCACTTTCCAGGTATTTATTTTACCTTTTCGTATTAGTAGTATGTTTGTTAAACGCAATAGATGATTACATGATTGTAATTTTTTATTTCCGCTGCGTATTGTAATCCTTCACTTCACAAGTTACACTTCTTTATGTTCAACTTTTCACATAAATCACATTCCTGCATATAATACGAACCTACAGATAATCATGGTTGTTAAATAAAAAAGGAAAATAAAGTGATTGATTAACAAGTTATGCTATAGCTTCACACAATCATATTACAGACTCATTCATAAGCATCACAGTAGCTGCTCAAGCATTCTTGCCAAAACAGTAATGACATTACCTCCCGAAAGAATCAAAAGTGAAGAAATCTACCTATAGAATTAGAAGTTCACAGTAATGATTCTTGAAAAATAAAGTAGAGAATAGTCGTAGGCGAGTGAGGAAAGATAATTCTTTCATCATGTGTATGAATATTCAAACGGTTATTTATACACCCTAGCTCCTTTCTAGGTTGGGTGTCCTAGAACCAAGGGAAATGCTAACAACCGAATCAGCTAGCTGTACAGAGAGGCCACTTATTCATTTGCTATACAGTGTGAGACAGTGGCTAAAAGAAAAGGCAAACAAATGTAAAGGAAAAGGACAAACAAGTACAAAGGTAATGACATAAAATAATGGGCCAACAACCCTAATCTTGCGAACCAGACCTAAAAACGTTAGTGTGGGAAGTGCTTTTGTGAGTAGATCTACGAGTTGCTGAGTGGTGCTCACGTGTTTCAACTCAAGGAACCCTAGGTTTACACAGTCATGAACCAGATGAAGATTTATTTCCAGATGCTTCGTCCTTTCATGGAAGACCGGATTTTTTGAGATGTAGATAGCTGCTTGATTGTCACAATATAAAGGTATGGGTTTCTTAACCTGGATCTGGAAAGTTTGAAGCAATTGGGTTATCCATTTCAGTTCGCAGGTGGTCGAGGCTAAGTTTCTATATTCTGATTCAGCCGAAGAGCAACTCACCGTTGATTGTTTCTTTGTTTTCCAGGAGATCGGCGATCTTCCGAGGAACACACAAAAGCTTGTCAGTGAGCGTCTGGAGAACACACAGCTTCCCCAATCGGAGTCGGAGTATGCTATAAGGTGAGGGGTTTCTTCTATCGTGTAAAAAATTCCCAAATTTTGAGTCCCCTTTAGGTATTTCAGCACTCTTTTAGCTGCCTCTCAGTGCGGTAATCTGGGGTGACTCATAAACTGGTTGAGCTGTTGTGTAACATATGTAATGTCGAGTCTTGTAAACCCTAAGTACTGTAACTTTCTTATCAATCTTCGGTATTCTTCTGGTTTCTCAAGTAACTCACCTTCTTCAATGCTCAATTTTGTTCCAGGAACTATGGACGTTGCATAAGGGGAACAGTCCAGTAAATTGGTCTTCTGTGGGATGTCTTGAATATACTTACCCTAGGTAAGTATCATTCCACTATCTCCTCTTGCTATCTCAAATCCTAAAAAGAATTTTGCATAGCCCAGATCCTTGATAGTGAACTTTGTGTTTAATGTCCTCTTAACTGCTTCCATTTGTACTTCATTTGCGCCTGTTAACAAGATGTCATCCACATAAATAATTGCTACCATGAAATCATTCTTTGTGCCCTTAGGGAATAGACAGTGATCTGCTTCAGATTTAGTAAAACCCATTGAGGAGAGTTTGGAGGTTAGCTCCTTGTTCCATTGTCTTCCAGCTTGTTTTAATCCATAGATTGACCTGATTAACTTGCATACTTGTCTTGCTTTAGCTTTGGTATAGCCTTGAAGAGGTAGCATGTATAATTCTTCTGCTAGTTAGCCATGAAGAAAAGCATTGTTGATGTCACATTGATGTATTGGCCATTGCTTAGAGGCATTTATAGCTAGAAACATTCTAATTGTCACCACCTTTGCTACTGGGGAGAAAACCTCTGAATAGTCAGCTCCCTCTCTTTGACAAAATCCCTTTGTTACAAGTCTAGATCTTAGCTTATCCACTGTTCCATTTGAATTGTACTTCACTTTATAAACACATTTTGAAGTTATGGCCCTCTTCCCCTTAGGTAGTTCGGTGAGCTTCCAAGTTCCATTTCTTTCAAGGGCAGACAATTATTCATGCATAGAATGCATCCACCTTTTGTCTTTACTAGCAGTTTCATAAGATAGATGTTCAAAAATTCTAGAAACATTACCTATGTAACTGTTATAGCTTGTGCTGTGTTTGATGTCTAATATTCTTAATCCTTCTTTGTTTGTTCCTGCAGGACAACAAACCTGTAATGCTAAATTTCAATCATCAAGGGAGTGAATGGGCTCATGTGCTGTGGTTTAGAGGACATAGTCTTGCAGGTTTCTTGGGGTTGTGTGTAGTCTGTTGTTTTTCCTTTGTGGTGCAACAATAGGTAAGGTATTTTGATGTGGGGAATTGTGTAGCGCCCCCTTACCGTAGAGTATACATCGGGACGCCCGTAGGTCATACCGGTACATACCCTACAATTAGGGTACACTACGATACGATTAATTCTTTAAACCTTATGGCATCAATAATAAAGCAGTAAGATCACATTCACTAAATTTTGAAACCAAAAGAGTACTTCTCATCTCATTTCTGAAAAAACCATACTTCTGTCATAATTTACAAATATACAGATCCAAAACAGACAGTACTAACTCCTATCTAGGTCATCCCCAAAATATCTCAAAGGATCCCTAGCTGACCGACCTGTGGGCCATGCTACTCTCGTCGGCACACACACAGCAGGAAAAGTCTTAAAATCCGGAGCTAGGAGTCACACTCTCATCTCCGAAAAATAGTCGCAATTTGGGTGAGTTTATGAAACTCAATGAGTAACCATCATCGATGGTTCACTAATTCATGCATTACGCAAAATTGCGCATAACACAAAACAGTATCATAATTAGAATCATAATTTAGAAGTTCATAAAATCATAATCACACATTTGCAATTAATCCCATATCAAATTCGCAGTACAATCACATACTGAATGCACAATGATTTCCAGTTCATTTTAATGTTGTGGATCAAGCGCCGAAATTATCTCATTCTTCGGGCACAATACACATTACACGTAAATCGCGTTTTGGGGTAGAGAGCCTCCGCATACACTACGCCCACGCACTAGGGATAGGAGAGCCCTCTGGGTATGCACTAATCCCTTCTCACAGTAATTGAGCTTATAGCTCCAATCAGATCGTAATCAGGCTCCACCACAACGGTCAATTATCGATTTCTATTCATGCCTAGCATGCGTCACAATTCTGATGGCATATCACATGCGAATCACTCAATCGTAATCATAGATAGTTCACACAAAAGCATATAGACATCGTAGATTGAGAAACCAACTAGGTTACTCACCTCTAAACTTCCGAAGCTATCGCGGAAGTCTCTGCTGCGTCGAGAGGATCGACGTTCCACTGAGCCTCTATCAAATCGTAACATTCAATATCACTAATTATATCAATTTCAATAATCGAAATGCTTATGTCTCAAATGAATGTCAGACTATGCACGTTATGACATTTCCACCACAATCTCAATTATCCCATTTCCACACTTTCACTCTAATTCATAGCAATTTCTAATACCATAAGTCAATTGGCTAAGTTCTACATCTTCCAAAGTCAAATTCTAAGACATAGGAATTATCCTTAAATCAGAATCAAATTCACTATTCAATTGCCATCCGATTTCGAGAACCACCGAATTAAATTTCCGCAATTTCATAGTCTCCAAATTGAATTCAACCCATATCTAATTGAATCATCAAATTCCTAAATCTCCAATTTCAAAAACCTAGAAATCCAATTTTCCCAAATAAGCATTCCTCATCGCGGCGTCTGCTCCCTCGCCATGGGCGAAGCCTCTCTTCGAGGCACGCCACAAGCTAACACGCTGCTCGACGCAAGACGACGATCGCAGACGTCGCGATGCGGGCAGTCCACGCTTTCAAGGCACGCCATCTCAAGGCTGTCATGGGCATAGGATTTAAAATTCGCCATGACATGTTCTTCGTATGTCACAAGGCATGATCGCAAAGAACGCCAGAAAACCCAGAAATTCTCAGATTTCTCAGATTCTAATCCACTTATTTCAGTCCAAAACACTTCTAAACAACTATATACACTATACTCACTTCATTTCTAACCTTAAATCCATCATTTATGATAAACCATGAAATACCCAAATCAAAATCAACATTTTCCTAAAACCTATATCATCCAAAACTTAAAACTTTCCAAACAATTTAATACTCAAATTCATAATCAAATTCAACCATGAAAACACAAAAGAACAATAACTTACTTGATTTAAGCTTAAACCCTTTGAAAATCACTTGAAACTCTAACTTCACACACAATCACCACCCACCAAGAACACCCAAAGCAAAACATCTCTTTAATTTCTTCAACCCCAACTAGATGAAATGAAGGAAGGAAAGAAGAGGAAGTAACTAGCAAGGAGGAAATCAAGAAGAAGCAAGTCAAAGGAGAATCCACGATGAAGGAAGGAGGAAAAATCAAGTTTTTCTTCAAGGGAGAAGCAAGCATCGTGGAAGCCAGTTTTCAAAGGCATAGGTTTATATATATTAAGGGATTAAGGGCTTGTTTGGCAAGTTCATTTGCCACAAATCAAATCCGAACAACCTCGATCCAATTTCTAATTCTAATTTCTCCCGAATTCCAATGATTCATACCTTAATTCCTCAAATCATAATTTAAATTACCTCATATAAATTGTCAATCAAATTCAGAACTAGACTCACAATTAATCAGTCACTAAACCATTTTTCCCGATTCTCCGGTCCGGACCCGATACTCTAAAAATTCTGAAAAAATTCCTATAAATCCTCAAAATTAGAAAACATCTAATCACATACTCAAATTTCAAATTCTCAATTCCTAAATTCAATTTGACTCTCAATTCATAAATTAAAGCTCTAAAATATCAAATTCACTAATCAAAACACAATTTACCTTAAATCACAAATTTTCCAATTAATCACAATCAAGTCGGAAATCTGTCATACATGCATGTACATACGTATGCTTATGCAATGCTGAATATTTATCAATGATGTAGAGGCTACGAATGCAAAATGCGTATACAGAATACGTATGAGGTGAACTGTACCCATCGCATCGGTGACGGGATGTTACAAATTGTCTGGTTGTGTATAGTTAGGTGATTTATAATCAGGTGGCTGGGAGTCTTGTTCAGTTAGTGGGTGGTCAGTCATGGTAGGCATTATTGTAGGGTACTCTGCATGTTCATTGGTCAAAGTACTTGTAAACAAAGTTTCAGGTTCTTTTGTGACCTTTGTAACACTGTCTGCAAATGGGAAAACTTTTTCATAGAACATTACATCTCTTGATACAAACACTGCCTTAGTATCTAAGTCCATAACCCTATAGGCCTTGTAATCTGGCATGTATCAAAGAAAAATGCACCTATTAGATCTAGGATTCAATTTGGTTTTTTTGGGTGTTTTGTCTAAGGCAAAGCAAAGGCAACCAAAAATTTTAAGGTGTTCATAACTAGGTTTTCTTCTGTGTAGCTTTTCAAAAGGACTTATCCACCCTAAGACCTTGGACGGGATTCGGTTTATGAGGTAAGTAGCTGTTAACAATGCTTCCCCTTAATACCCCTTAGGTAGTTTGGCTTGGAAAAGTAGGGCTCTAGTAATTTAAAGAAGATGCTTGTGTTTGACTTCCACCACACCATTTTGCTATGGTGTGTAGGGACTATTTTTCTGGTGTTGAATTCCCATCTCCTTGAAGGTGTTAATGCATTCCTGATTTATAAATTCCCTTCCATTGTCTGTTTGTATTTTCAAAATTCTAGTATCAAAATGTCTCTCAATGTTTTTAAGGAAATGTAGTACGGTTTGCTGTGTTTGGTGCTTATGTCTTAGTATAAAAGTCCATATAGCTCTAGTAAAGTCATCCACAATGGTAAGAAAGTAGTGTGACCCACCCATAGTAGAAACAACATAAGGTCCCCATAGATCCTTGTGGATGATTTCAAAAGGTCTCCTTGTATGTATTTCATGCTTTGGGAAAGATTTTCTATGTTGTTTAGCTAAAGGGCACACTTGACATTCATGTTTGCAGGGAATAGAAAGCTTTACTTCATTCATGTGTTGTAATTTTTCTTTAGATACATGCCCTAATCTAGAATGCCATAAATTAAAACTAATTGAAACATCGAAGGCAACATTCTTAGCTTTGTAAAACTCCAGAGAGGGACCTTTTAGGCTATTTGAAGGTAGGAAATTTTCTAGATGTAGCTCATAGAGTCCATTCACTGCCTTGATGATTGCCACCATATTATTAGTCTGAAGGTCCTGCAAAAATAGCTTATTAGCTAGAAAAACAGCAGCAATCTCATTCTGTGTTGTTAGTTTATTGAATGATAGTAATTCTTTAAGAATTGAGGTATATGTAAGATTTCTTTTAGAACAATTTTATCCCCGATTTGTGTCTGCCCAATGTAAGCCACTACTTGTTTAGTTTCATCAGGAAGAGTCATATGATCGTAGGTATTATCATTTGCCACATAATCAGTGCAAATATTTAGGTATGTTGTCATGTGTGTGGAGGCTCCGGAATCAATGAGCCAAGAATTAGTGTAATTAAAAACTGTGTTCACAGAATGTGCAACATTACCTGCATAATGTTGATATCCTGAATAGTTTACCTCCCCAGTAGTTTTTCCTTTGATGGCTTTACTTATCTCCTGTTGAATAAAATCAGCAAGACCAGATGAAATCTGTCCATTCCATGTTTTTTCTTCACTCTGCTCTTGTGTGGTATCTACAGGACTGTCAGTTTTGTGAGCCATGTTTGCCTTCCCTTTTTCCTTCTGTGTAGTGAGCTCCTTGTACCAGTTAGGAACCCCATTGATTTTGAAACAAGTTTCCAAGATATGTCCATTTTTCTTGCACTTTTCGTCGTGTTTATCCTCCTTCTTGAGATAGCATCCTTTGTTAGAATTGACATTATTCCTCCCTCGTTTCTTCCAACCACTTGACTGTTTAGATAGCATTGCCATGTTTGTGGTACTGTCCATGTTAGCATTGACCACCCTTTGTCTCTCAACAGTTTGTAGCATAGAAAAGGCTTTGTTCACTGTAGGTTGAGGCTCCATTAACATGATTTAATTAATATGTTCAAATTTGTCATTGAGTCCCATCAGAAACTGCACAAGTCTGTGATTATTTTATTTGCTAGTGATAGTTCTTGCAGCATCATAAGTGCACATAGGGGTAGGGCTTAAGCTGGACAAATCATCCCATAATTTTTTTAGTCTAGTGTAATAAACAGAAACTGTCAAAGTACCTTGTTTTTGGGAACTTATTTCCCTCTCTATTTGATACAACAGTGACCCATTAGCTCCACCAAACCGTTCTTGTAGTTCCACCTAAAGTTCTCTAGTAGTGGGAAAAGATAGGAATGCGTCACCTAGATCTTTGACCATAGCATTGGGGATCCACGATTTCACCATGTTGTCTGCTCTTCTCCATTTTGCTTGTAACACTGCATCTTCTGTGGGCATTGCGTAGGACCCGTCGATGAAGGGCAGCTTACCTTTTGCACCTAAGGTTATGGACATGGATTTTCTCTAGGTAATATAATTATTGCCATTGAAGGGAGTGGTGACAAGCACGGCTCCTGGGTTTTCAGTGTTGGTGACTGAATAGGGTTCATTTTCATTTACTGTTGGCATGTTTGTGGTGGTAGACCCACTATTATCCATTTTATTGGATTTAGTGGATTAGGGTAAAGGAATCAGAGTAGGCTCTGATACCATGAAAAATAAAGTAGAGAATAGTCGTAGGTGAGGAAAGATAATTCTTTCATCATGTGTATTGAATATTCAAACGGTTATTCATACACCCTACAGCTCCTTTCTATTGGTTAGGTGTCCTTTAGGTGTCCTAGAATCAAGGAAAATGCTAACAACTGAATCAGCTAGCTGTACAGAGACGCCACTTATTCATTTGCTATACAGTGTCAAACGGTGGCTAAAAGAAAAAAGGCAAACAAATGTAAAGGAAAAGGACAAACAAGTGCAAAGGTAATGACATAAAATAATGGGCCAATAGCTTTGTATCTAGCCCAGCGTAATAGACTTACTTTGGGTCTTTTATCAATTCTTACCTTTTTTCTTTACCAGAAAGAGTGTGTTATAAGCTTCCTTCAGCCAAAAGCCTAGCCATTATTGACATTTTCCATATCCAAGTGAGCATACCATCTATTTTTATATCTACCTATACCTTGAACAAAAGAAATTATAGCAGTTAAAACTCTTAACAGCATTTAAAAGTAAATGATCACACCAACCAATGCCCATCTGCATTGCCACATTAATCAAACAAAATCACCAACAACAAAAGTCGAAATCTGTCATTTATTAAAATGTCGTCTAATTATAGTGGAACAGGGTTGGAACAGATTACTTGAAACAGGCGATTACTTTGGCTAGATTATTCGTAATTGTATATTTACAATACAGACATGGTGATCAGTTGGACCTTCGATTAATGATTAATTAACACCTTCCTCTTTTTTTACCTCCTCTTTTCTTTAATCCACAAAAGGTCAAATTGAAATTATTGTTCCATTTTTCCCGTATAATTTTTTGACTCTGATCCCAGGACTGCTAAGATGGAAACTGAATATAAGAATGCAACTTCACGTAAAAGATCTCCATTTATAGGAAAATGTCCATACCTGGAAATCTAACAAATCTTGGTTTCATGTCTGCCAGCATTTCAACAAGATCACTTTGAAAACCATACCCCTGTAAAGATTATATGTCAAAATTTTTTATTCAAGACAAGTATCCCCATTATTCTAAGGCATATTTCCTTAATTTAGTATCTACAAACCAACATTTCAGGACAGGACAAAGACATCAATTGTAACGCCCCATATTAGGGGTTAGGATATTAAGGAATTTCAATGCATAATATGCTTTGCATAATTGAGTTTTTGTTTATTTATACATTGGCATTTTTAGACACATACAAATAAGTTGTGCATACATTCATTTACATTTTTTCGAGTGAAGAGGATTTATAAATGCGATAAAATTGTGGGAAATTTTATTTGGAGATTATTAGTATTACTTTGGAATTTTTGAAAATTTTAGAAATTTTTTTGAAAATTTTAGGGTATTTTTGATATTAGGGAAAAATAGACAAATGGTATTATGACATGTGTCAATCTTAGATGTTGACAAAGGGCATACATGCAAGGAGCCACGCGTCACTAGGATAATAAGACACGTATGTACGTGTGTTAGGAAGTAAAAAGAAAACCAGATCTGTAACTTGGTTATTCTTCGGTTTTGCTTAGTTTCCCTCAACACCGAACCTTCATCATCGATTGTTGTTGTTGATTTTTAAGTTAGTGTTAACCTTTGTAAACAAAACAATTCAGTTCAGCTAAGATTTTTGTTTCTCATTGGTTTTGCTTCTTCAACCTTCCACCGAACCCTGTTCTTCACCTTCATTATCAAAGAATTTGCAGAAAAATTAGGTAAGGGATATTTTTAACTCTCTGAGTTCAGTGAATGATTCTAATGATGTGTTAGTGTTGGAAATGAATTTATACATGAGTTGGATGATGTTTTATGTTGGAATTATATACATGCATGAGAAGTTTATGTAGTGTGGTCTTGGTGAATGGATTCACTAAATGTCTTGGGTGAGGATTTGAGGTCGTTAGTGTATAAAGATAGCAGTTATAGTATCTGGAATAGAATATGAGATTACTGGGTGCTGGGTAATTTGAAAAAAATATGCAGAAAATGGAACAAAGGTAGTAAGAAAGAAAATACGCAGTAGTGAGAGAAAGCTTATATAAGGAATCGGTTTTTAGTATCTGATTGTAAACTTGGTTTTGAGCGATGTTGAGAATGAGTTCAGATGATATAGGAGTGAAATAAAATGGTAAAGGTAAGTATACAAGTTACTGAAGAAGGATTAAGAAGAAGAGAGGAAGAAGATGATTAAAACGTAGTAAAGTTCGTTGCGGCTAACTCTCTTTGGCTCACCGCGACCAACTCTTGGGTTCGCCGTGTCAAACTTTTAATAAAATTGCGAGGAATTGTGCTCTCTAGAAAGTTTGCCACGACCAACTTTTGGCTCGTCGCGGTGAAGTTTCTTGACAGCTTGAACATACTTCAGTATTTTAGATATAACTTTCTCTGTATTTATCTTAATGGAGTGCTTTTTAATTTGGAGTATACTAGAGACATAGGGATACAAATTTTCTTAAGAGATTAAATTCTAATTCTATCTCTAAAAATTTCAGAATCTGATTGGAAGTTGAGATAAGAATTCTGCTGAAGCTTAAGAACAGTCTAAAATCTTTTGAGTATAACTTTCAACATACTAAACCAAATTGGATGAACTTGGTATCAATGAAAACCTAAGACAAAGAGGAACAAATTTCTAGAACGAATTTGTGTCTAATTACCTCACCTTACTAATGAGAATAATTGAGCAAAGTAGACTCGAAAGTTAATTGTGAGATAAATCTGGATGGAGAAATTGAGTATGGTTGCTCATGATCGATAATACAATTAGATTAAGGATAAGAAACCTGAAATTTGTCATGAACATGCATCATGAATATTCAATATACATGAATGTGAATAATTGATTTCATAATTGTGCACAATAGTGATATATGTTTGTATTAAATATTTTAGAGGAACCCTTAGAGCGACCAATTCCAAATATTACCGGGACTTCGAGGCAATAAGATAATAGGGAGCTTTTGTAAGTAATTTTAGATGGTAATTTTTGTAAGTAATTTAGATGGTCTTATCTGTAAGTAAGTCTTGTTAAATAATTGTGGGTAATTTAGTAAGAAATCTAGTGAGAAATTTTGGATAATTCTGTTTTGATTGTGTGTTTGCCGTTTGACTTTAACCCATTGAACGATTTGCAAAGTTGTCAGATTGATATGTTTGAATTTTGGCATGAAAGCAATGATTGACTAATTATGTTGAACGTGAAATGAATTTGTTTGTTTTTAAAATTGTCAAGTCCTAGTCGTGGGTAAATAGGCATACCTAGAAGGGTCTGCAGTTGCTCCTGTTATTGACACTCCAGTGTCTCTTATTATTGACACTTTGATGTCTCCTGTATTGACACTTTGGTACCTCCTGATATCGAGACATATGTCTCTCCTGCTGATAACAATAATGGTATCTCCTGTATAAGTCCCGTTACTTGCTTCTGTAAATGGATTTAATAGTCATATGATTTTGTATTCTAATTTCTGTCTGACTTTGATATGAACAAAGAAATTGTGTTCTGAATATGAAGAGTTTATACCCTTTTTTGAGACTCAGTTATGTTTTCTGTACAATCTGTTTGAGATCCAATATAATATGTTTGAATTATTCGTTCTGATAAACTGTTAATGCATACTTCTGATATATCATGATTGTGTATAATTAGTTGTCAGTTTATCCATAGATTAGTTATTACTCACTAAGATATATGTTTAGCACGGTGGATTTACCTCATGTAGGTTCAAAGAAAAGGACATAAGGACTAGGACATGTTGGGACTCGATCCGGGAACCGGATCCCAACCGGAAAACGAAAAGCAAAGGAAATGAAAGCGAATGGAAACGAAAATTTCGCATCAAAATTTCGAATTCAAAATCAAAACATTCGATAACGAGAAACGAAAAACAGAGCGGAATCGAATCACAAAATACAGAAACAGAATAAAGTGAAAGCGGAAGCAAATCAAATACTCGAAACGAAAAGGTATCGCATCAAACAAATCGAATATATGAAAGCGGAACAAAAACTTAACAAAGCGGATCCAATGCGATTCAGTGTATGTGTTCGGATGTCGGTTCCGCCGTTTGTTTCGCATCTGTTTGGTACTTTGATTTTGTTTGTGCCTCCTTTGTTTCGATTTGATCGATTTGCTTTCACTTTGTTATCCGATTTATTATTCGTATTCCGATTTTTCATTTTTCGTTTCGTGTTATCGAATACTTTGATTCTTGAATCAAAATTTTGATGCGAAATTTTCGTTCCCATTCGTTTTCGCTTCCTTCATTCTTCGTTTTAGTTTGGGATCCGGTTCCGGATTGGGTCCCAACAAGACAAATCAACCGCAATGACCAATAGAGTTTGAGTCTTGTTTTGTTAAAATTGTATTTTTTTCTTTGGAGTTTGTTTTTGGTTTATCTTTGATGTATATGACTTTGGATTTATTTGAAGGTTTGTAATAATCTTAATTCAGGTTGGTTCCGGTTTGGAACAAGTTATATTAAGCTCAATGTATTATGATGTATGCATGCTCCAAATTGCTTCTGCTTTGAGCTATTGAGAATGCAAGATGAATGATTCATATGTTTTGGTTTTGTCTCGGTTTTGTATGCTTATATGTTATATTGTCTGCATGGTGCCCCCGTATCCTCCTAGGGGATATTAGGGCTTCACAGTTGTAGTTGAAGCCATGTGCAACCATGAAATTAGAAGTCTTTGATGAAAGTTGTGTTGAATTAATCATTGAATTTATCGATTGAATTAGCATGATGGCTTCTCCTCTATTCCTTATGGGATGCTTGGTTAACTGAAATCATCATTTCATTCTTGATCTATTATTGATAATAGACTATTTCCTTATTTGATTGAAGAAAGCATACATAATATATAATCCAATGATTTACTTATTTCTTAAGTTTAGGGATAAGTAAACTCATCAAGGTATAAGTAAAATCATCCTCCCCCCAATCTTTATTTATTTGAAGTGGGTTGAGAATAAAAATGAAGACTTGTTGGACTAAAATATCTTTAAGGAATCCACATAATTACTTGGCTATAAAAATAATAACATAATAATAATAATAATAATAATAATAATAATAATAATAATAATAATAATAATAATAATAATAATAATAATAATAATAAAACCATAATAGAAAATTGTATTTTATGTTTGTGTTGAAAAATAATATTCATGAATGGTGGCTTGTCATGTTGTTCATGAAGAAGGCATTAAACCACACTTAGCAGAGTCACTATACGTTGGCAAATCGCGAAGGTTTATTGAGAATCAAACTTTAAATTTTTTTGGTTTTCTAGGTTTCTAATCCTAATCTATTAGGCGAATTACTTTATTAATTTTGTAAGTAATATAGGTAGGTATGATTTTATCATGTTCAACAAAGTGATGTTTAATTTTCACACATTTAGTCTCTATATGCAAATAGTAATCTTGGGACTTTGACAGATCCTAAGGTGGACTTATAATATTAACCTTTAGGAAAAATTTGTGAATCATTTCAAAAGGATTTGGGTTATATTACTTTTTTCAATCCTTGAAATATTTTGAAAATACTTTTATCAAAATAATTTCTTTGAAATTTTCTAAAAAAATTGCTTTAAAATTTGTAAATATTTTAAATATTTAGTTAGTAAAATCTCTTTTGATCTTGGCTTATGTTAATTAATTTTTCTAGTTGTATTTTCAATCACTATTTTAAATAAAATTTGCTTTAGAAGACTTTCTTCAAAGGAATCCCTCGGAGCCATTGATGACTCTTGGTTCATTGACAAATTTTTTAACCAATATGAAATGTTGATCATTGATGATGAGGACTTTGAAGCCTCATCTTAGGTTTTAGGCAGAAAAAGAATTGTCTTTTCCTCTTCCATGGTTTCCTTCTTGCTTTCTACTGGGTGTTCAGTAATAGGCTTTGGATGAAAGAGTAGTTCTCATGATCATTTTTTTATTGTAAAAATTCTCTAGTTATGAAGTCATGATAGAATTTGCTTCACCTTTATTAAATTTAATATCAAAATAAAAAAGTGTAAAATAACTTGCCATCTGGCAACAATCTCTTTTGAAGTAATATTTTGAACATCTTTCAGTAAAACTTCTTTGGCAGATTTACAATCAATGCAAAGAGGAAATCGTTGATTCCATAAATCACTTTGAAAAGTTGAAATGCACAAAACAATGGATAAAATCTTTTTCTTAATTGTTGAATAATTACTCTAAGTTGGATTCCATTGTCTTGAGGTGTATTGAATAATTTGTTCTTTGTCATTGACTTTTAATTTCATTTTAAGATACCTTTATATTCTTGATTGATAGTATATGCTTCTATAATTTTGAATGCATCAGGGTTAGCTATATGCAAGATAGGGAAGTATGTCACCATTTCTTTGATAACATATGCTTCTATAATTTTGAATGCATCAGGGTTAGCTATATGCAAGATAGGGATGTATGTCACCATTTCTTTGATTTGTTTTTATTAAATTATTATGTTCTTTTGTCCAAACATTTGAGTTTTTCTCAATCTATTATATATAGGTTTGTAGAGCCTATTTACGTTAGGATAAAAATCCATAACATAGTTTAAGCTACCTAAAAAGCTTTACAACTTTTTTTTTTGTCAAATATCTTGATGGTGAATTTGCTGCCAAATTCTTAAGTTCTTTCAACTAAGGTGATTGTGCCATTATGGACATTGTGTCTTGGAAACCTAACTTTAGCTTGAAAAAAAACTAAATATTTTCTTGAAGATATGTAATTATATTAACTATTGTGTATGAGACTCAATACATTACATATAGATTTTATCATACAATTAATAAGTTGAAAAGTTGAGCTCAATAGTCAACAATACTGAAAATTACTCAGAAGATTTTTTATTCATACTCAACCAAATAACATCTAGAAAATATTTGATTTAGATAACCTATAGAATTAAAGATGATTTCATATGAGATAATTGCACTATTTGACATCGAGTTTATTTGAATCCTATAAAGTTATTACAAAAAAGCTAGGAAAGACTCAAAGTTGCTAACAACTCAAAATTTAGGATAAATTACAAAATCGATGGTTACATTTGCCAAGGTGAGTTTTCAGTAAAACCTCTTTTGTGATAGTTGAGGATACACACAGGGATGGATCCAGGAGGGGGCTAGCAGGGGCTATAGCCCCTACAAAACTAAATTTTTTTCAGAATATATATATATAGTAAATTTATAAAAATTAATTTTTTAGTCTAATTATATAAAATATCCATTCATAATATTTACAATATAAGAAATCCATAAAAATTATTTTTTTCATCCATAATATAAAAGAGAGGCCCGTTACATTTTTATTTTAACAAAATTGGGTTCATGTTAATTATAGGCTTAAAGTTTTTGTTTTGATCTATAACCCATCATTAAATCTCCTTCACTAAATACAAAAGCCCAATGGCTTCTCCTACACGACTACATACTAACACACCAAAATAAATAAATAAACCTAGTTGTTTTCTAACTTTCTTCCATGCGAGACTCCTACACGGCTACACTACACCTAACACACTAACACTGGTTACTGCTTAGAAGATGAGCATCGACTATTGGTTTATGAGTTCACGACTATGAGCAGCGTGGAGAATCACTTATTCAGGAGTAAGTTTCTTTTGTTGTTTGCAGGAGTTGTGTTTTTGATTTCTTGGTTGCACAATAGCAGGACATGCCTCAATCTTTTGAAATGCAATCTAATATTGGGTTTGGAACTGAAGCTCTTTGTTCATTTTGAAATCGAAGGGTCTCATTTCCATCAATTGTCCTGGAGTATTCGAATGAAAATTGTTCTTGGTGCTGTAAGGGGACTTGCATTTCTTCATAGTTCTGGTTTTTTTTATCTCAAGACTCAGGTATTAATTTTTTTCACTCTCTATTCTCTACTTTTTTATTATTTTATATGCTTTTTATGTTTGATTATAAAATTGGGCAAAACCGTAAAAGTTAAAACCCTAAGTAAAGGGAAGGAGGGACCACTTTCTTTTGATGTATTTTACTTCCAAGTTCTAATGAATTAGTTACATACAAGCCTGAAGCCTCCAAATCTCTAATTTTCTCTTCATTCAATTCTAGGGTCCACTAACGAATTGAATGAAGGTTGTGCCTTTAGAGGCCATGATGAAAGCATTGACTCATTGAATCGCGGCAACTTCATTGAAATGGTGAAACTTTTGGCAACCTTTGATAAAAATGTTGCGAATGTGGTGCTTGAAAATGCTCCTGGTAATGCTCAATATATTTCACCTAGTGTCCAAAAAGAGATACTTTATATATTTGCAAGAAGAATACGTGCTATAATTTGAGAAGATATTGGTAATGCAAAATATTGTATTATCATTGATGAATCTCGTGATGGGTCAAAAAGAGAGCAAATGTCTATAGTATTGAGGTTTGTTGACAAAAAAGGTTGTGTACAAGAGAATTTCTTTGATCTTGTTCATGTCTCAAACACAATGGCTTTAACATTGAAGGAAGAGATAACATCGGTTCTTTCTCAACATAACCTTAATATTTGTAATATTAGAGGTCAAGGATATGATGGGGCGAGTAATATGAGGGGTGAATGGAATGGATTGCAAGCCTTATTCTTGAAAGAGTGTCCATTCGCATATTACATTCATTGTTTAGCTCATCGTCTTCAATTGGCGTTAGTTGCAGCAGCTAGAGAAGTTAGCTCCGTGCATCAATTTTTCTCAAAATTGACATTTATTGTCAATATTGTCAGCTCGTCTTCTAAAAGATATGATCAACTAATTGAAGCTCATGGTGATCATATTGCATATTTAATTGCTAATGGTGAGCTTGAAACAGGTAAGAGACTTAATTAACATGGACATCTTTTATTTATGTTATAAATTTAAATTATTTGAATGCTAATGTTGATAAACTTGAAACAGGTAAAGGACTCAATCAACAAGGAACTTTGAAACGAGCTGGAGATACTCGATGGGGTTCCTATTTGGCTTCTATCCAAAGCTTATTATGCATGTATGATGCTACTTGTGATGTTCTTCAAACAACTACAAAAGAAGGAAACTATGCTCAACGAGGTGATGCAGATTCTGCTTATGATTCCATTACTTCTTTTGAGTTTATTCTCATTTTACATGTTATGAAGAATATCTTGGGAATTACTCATGACCTTTGCCAAGCTTTGCAACGTAGATCTCAAGACATCTTAAATGCAATAAGTTTGGTCTCTACTACTAAAATATTAATTCAAAAGCTTAGGGAATCTGGTTGGGAAACTCTTTTCAATGAAGTTAAAATATTTTGTGAAAAAACATAATGTTGAAATTCCTAATTTGAATGCTCCTTATTTTCCTGGAAGATCTCGTCGACGAGCACATGATGTCTCAATTGAGCACCATTATCGAGTTAACTTATTCATTGCCATCATTGATACTCAATTACAAGAGTTGTATAGCAAATTCAGTGATAGTACGATGGAATTGCTTAGTTTGAGCTCAACTTTGGATCCAAGAGATAACTTCAGATTATTGAATGTTGATCATATTTGTGAACTGGCAAATAAGTTTTATCCAGATGATTTCAGTGAGCAAGAAAAGTTGCATTTGAGAATACAAGCACAACATTATGAGCTTGATGTCCCTCATCATTGTGAATTGAAGCAACTATCAACAATTTCTGAGCTTTGTCAAGGATTGGTGAAAACAAGAAAGTCTTTGACTTATCCTTTGATTGATCGTTTGATTCGCTTGGTCCTAACTCTTCCTGTTTCAACTGCAACATCCGAGCGATCTTTCTCTGCTATGAAGATTATTAAAATAGGCTCGAAAAGGATGGAAGATGAATATCTTGCAGATTGTCTCATCACTTACACCGAAAGGAGAATAGCTGAAAATTTGATACTGATTCAATTATAGATGAATTTGATGCTATGAAGGAGCATCGTGCACTACTTCGACTTCAACATTAAAGTATTTTTAGTTTAACTTTTATTTAGGATAAATTAATGTATAAAACATTTTAGTGACTTCTTTTTGTTAGGAATACTATGTTAATTATGTATGAATGTTTACATATTCCCCCACCGATCCCCTAGCCCCCAAGACTAAAATCCTGGATTCGTTGTTGGATACACACAAATGGTTATTTTAGGAACGCCTTTCATAAAGTTAATAACGTCTTTCATATTGATCTATGAAAACATTTCAAAGAAAATCAACAATAAAAATTTTTGCTTTCCTTTCATGTAAAAATCCAAAACTAGGAATATCAAATTTATAAAAGTATGTTCAATTTACAAAAACCAATTGAATAGTATAATCAATGCAAACCAAAAACAATTTGCATATTTGAATAAAGATAAAGTGACTGAAAGGATAGAGAAACAACTACAAGGTAAGAAAATTAAAAAAGAAAAGAAAAGAAAAGAACTTGCTAGAAACTATTGAAAGTGAGATATGAGATGACTTACTTAAAGCTTTTTGGAATATAGAAAGCAACATATTGTAGATTTGCCTTATGAAAAAGATTTCAATAAGAAAAAAAATCTTATTAAAGCTTGTCCGATTAAAATGAACAAAGATTAGACCAATTTTACAATCAAGTGATCAATGACTTGCTAAAGAAAAAGCTAATCTCCCCTTTAAGTTTCCCTATAGTTATGCAACCTTCTACGTGAACAAAAATTATGAAAAGGAAAGAGGTGTGCACAAGTTAGTGATCAATTGTAAGCCTCTTAACAAAACCCTAAGGTGGATTAGGTATCTCATTCCAAAGAAAAAAAGATTTGCTTCAAAAACTTTACAATTCTTAAATCTTCTCAAATTTTGATATGAAATCAAGATTTTGGCAAGTCTACATAGACCTAGAAGATAGGTATAAGATCACTTTTATTGTTCTATTTGGACGATATGAGTGGAATGTGATGCCTTTTAGATAAAAAAAATGCTCCCTTTAAATTCTAAAAGATAATGAATAAGTATTTACACCATATTATGAATGTTGCATTGTTTACATTGATGATGTCTTAATGTTTTTCTCAATATTAGAGCAACACTTCAAACACATCAAAACTTTCATCCAGGTTATCAAGAAATATGGATTAGTAATATCAAAAACAAAATTTAGTCTTTTTCAAACTAAGATTAAGTTTCTAGGACACTATGTCCACAATGGCATAATCACCACAATCGAAAAAATTTTAGAATTTAGTAACAAATTCCCCAATGAGAAATTTGACAAAAAAAAACAATTGCAAAGATTTCTAGGCAGTTTAAACTATATTGTGGGTTTTTATCCTAACCTAAATAGCTCTGCAATCCTCTTCATATTAGATTGAAAAAAAGCAAATCCAGAACTTTGGACAAAAAACATACTAGTTTAGTAAAATAAATCAAAAAAATGGTGAGAGATATCTCTATCTTGCATATAAGTGACCCCAATGCATTTAAAATTGTAAACTCCTTAGAGAAAAATTTAGGGCATTAGTTCTTCTATACCCGTTACTCTGTTCTAAACTTATTTTTGGCCCCAAAATGACGTCATTTTATGTGTAAATAGATATAAAACGACATCGTTTTGAAACAAAAATAGGATTGGAACAGAGTAACACAGACTATCTGAACCCAAAACTTAGTCTTTTTCAAACTAAGATTAAGTTGCAAAACTTAGTCTTTTTCAAACTAAGATTAAGTTTCTAAGACACTATGTCCACAATGGTACAATCACCACAATCGAGAAAATTTTAGAATTTAGTAACAAATTCCCCAATAAGAAATTTGACAAAAAAATAGTTGCAAAGATTTCTAGGCAGTTTAAACTATATTTTGGATTTTTATCCTAACCTAAATAGCTCTACAATCCTCTTTATATTAGATTGAAAAAAAAATCCAAAACTTTGGACAAAAAACATACTAGTTTAGTAAAATAAATCAAAAAAAGGGTGAGAGATATCTCTATCTTGCATATAAGTGACCCCAATGCATTTAAAATTGTAAACTCCTTAGAGGAAAATTTAGGGCATTTGATCTTTTACACCCATTACTCTATTCTAACCTTGTTTTTATCCCCAAAATGACGTCGTTCTATGTGTAAATAGATATAAAATGACATCATTTTGAGACAAAAATAGGATTGGAATAGAGTAACATAGATGATCTGAACCTAAAACGAAGCATGATCAAGCCCTTCTGATTCTTACTTTTGTACGACTCAAACTTCGAAAGATCAAAAAAAAAAGAAAACAAAACAAAACAACGGTTCGTCCAAACAAATATCTAATTGTCTAAACACGTCACCAAAGAGTAAATTTGGTTGCAGCCCAACTTGCCTATGTTGACTCTGTATTTGGGTTTTAATTTGTGAAACCAATGTACTTCATGTGTTGATGATTTATATTGTAAGAAGGTCATATTAATTATACAATAAAATCTATATGTAATGTATTGAGTCTTATACCAAAAAAATCATATAGTTACAAACCATTAACTATTTCAAAAAAAGTTATGTTTCAAATTCAATTAAGTATTATGATGTTATATCTCAAATATAGGGTGTATAGTACCAAAAAAAAGTATTGTTATTTAGTTATTAAAAGTTTAATTCCTGAAAAGTTTAGGTGAAGAAACCATTTTATGTATTCTAAAAGATTCAACAGCTTAGTGCTTGAATGGTATTTAGAGATAGTAAGGAGTCAGACCTGTTTGTTCGTCTAATTACTCAAAAATGTGGTTTGAACTCGGCTCGACGATTAAGTCAAATTTGAATCATATGATTTGATTCTCTAAAAGTATTGTTATTTTGGATAGTTTGTTTCTCATACATAATATGGCTGGAGGAAGGTGAAAATAACATACCATTCATCCCATCAAAGTGGCTCCTAAGTGTGAATCCGATTTAAAATTTGGGTTATCAAGTTTGATTTATTAATTTTAACAAATTGAGTGGATCTTTAGGTTTCATCTTTAAATATATAAATTATATTAGCTCAAATTTTATTTAAAAAAGACAAGGAAATGATTTCATGTGATCAATGTGAAACATTCTCTTTGGTTGATTTTACATGGTAAGATAATTAGTAACATATCTGTAAGTTGGTGTAGGAACTTATTTATCAAAAATAAAAATACTTATAATGATCTTTTATGTCTTTTAGGGCGAGATCACTTTAAATTAATATTCAATAAATTATATAACTTTATTATAATTTAAAACTAAGTTAATATTTAAAATAAAATAAAATATAATTTTTATTTTATTATTTTTATCATATATTTTATATTAAAATCTCAGTGATAGTGCACCACAGGTTGGGTGGGGTAGGCTATTTGGCTACTCAATGCCTGAAAAAATGTGCACAAACGATTTTACTATGCAAAAAGACAAAGCATATAAGATAAAGAAACGTACTACGTACATAATATCTTGGAAATACAAAAATTGTGGAGCGGACGAAATGGCGATTGTAAGGGCGCGGAGTTGGTAGGGGTTGGCCCCACCTACCAACCCAACCGAACCGGAGGAGCCCCGATCTGGCGGTCTATAGGTGGGTCTGATTGGAGTTTGGGCCACTGGAGTCGGGTTGGAAATAGTACGGACCACTTACAGCCATACAGCAAGTGGATGCACGTGTTTCTTTTTTTTTTTTTTAATCAATCACATTGGCCACTTTTTCCATTAAGGAGCAAGGACCACATTTCCCACTACTATTTAAAAGGTATTAAAATATTTTATAAAGAATTTATCATTTACAAAAGCCCATTTTTAATTAATATTTGTTTGCAAAATTATTTTTATAAGTAAAATTTATTAATAATATTTAAATTAATGTCATAAAAATAAAGGCACATTTATATAAATACAAGTTAAGGAATCAAATTATAAGATAATGATTTAGGAAGTCCAAGTTAGGGTTGGTTTGGAAGGGTAGGTAAGATTGAAAATGATAAGCTAACATGGACTAATAACATGAATTTCTCCTACCTCTTTTTTTTTCAATTTTGGTTTTAATAAGAGTACTCGTAAATTTACGTATTATTAGATCTTTCTAAATTTTGCATATTAACAAATTTTTATTAAATGTCTCGTAATATTAGTTACAAAGGAAGTAAAGTTTTATAAAAAGTTGTCGTATAATTAAAAAGAAAATAAGAGTTAAATTGATTAGTATATTTTTAGATTAAATTCTTAAAAAAGTAATTTAAATACAGTGTTAAGATTTAAATCTAAGCAAAATACTACTATTTTTTTAAATTTATTAAAAAAAATAAACCAAACGTAATAATATAAATTTAAAAAATTAATTTCTCATTAAAATGAAATCTTTATCATTCATTATTATTCTACTCGCCAATTCCTCGGCGGTTGTTGAGTTTACCAACCATCACCAACTATTTTGGTAGTAAACACTTAGTTTTCAACACTAATTAGTTTTTTTAAGTAACAATACTTGAGCAAAATCAACGTTTAAGCTTTGTATATAAATATATTCCCATTTCTTCTCTTCTCGCACTGAATCACCAAATCTGGATCTGAAACAATGAAGGTGATAGAAAAGATAAGGTCCGCTCACGGAGTGGAAGGAGCCACCGTCAATGGAGGCTCCACCTCCGACAAGGTCGTCTTCTCCTTCGAATTCTTCCCTCCCAAGACCCAAGATGGCGTCGAGAACCTCTTCGAGAGAATGGACCGAATGGTGGTGCATAATCCTTCCTTCTGCGACATCACCTGGGGCGCTGGCGGTTCCACCGCCGATCTCACGCTGGAGATTGCTAACCGCATGCAGAACGTCGTCTGCGTCGAGACTATGATGCATTTGACCTGCACGAATATGCCTGTGGAAAAGATCGACCACGCGCTTGACACGATCAGGGCTAATGGAATCCAGAACGTCCTCGCGCTTCGGGGCGATCCTCCACACGGTCAGGACAAGTTCGTTCAGATCCAAGGCGGTTTCGCTTGCGCTCTCGATCTCGTAATGCACTGAACTGAACTGAACTGAAACTTCTAGTTGCTTAGTAACTGTTTGGTTTGATCAACATAAGTTAACTTTATGCTTTTTTGCAGGTTAAACATATCAGATCTAAGTATGGTGATTACTTTGGCATCACTGTTGCTGGTTATCCAGGTTCTTTCTTTAGCCTTTCACTCCTCTTTTGTGAAATTTTGCTCTTTGTTTTGCTAAATTTGTTGTTTGGTTACGTAAATTGTTTCTCAGAGGCGCATCCCGATGTGATTGGCAGTGATGGAGTGGCTACGCCAGAGAATTATCAGAAAGATCTTGCTTATTTGAAGCAAAAGGTCTTTTCTTTTATTCTTTGTCTGTGTTTAATGAAATAAATTCTAAGCTGACACTGCTTCCTCTGTAGTATGTGATTCTAATCTGGTGTTCTGATTCTTATAGGTGGAAGCGGGAGCTGATCTGATTATTACTCAACTCTTCTATGATACTGATCTTTTCCTAAAGTTTGTCAACGACTGTCGCGAAATTGGAATCAAATGTCCTATTGTTCCTGGTATCATGCCCATTAATAATTACAAGGGGTTTTTGCGAATGACTGGCTTTTGCAAAACAAAGGTATTATATTTCGAGCTTGCACCTTTAAATCGAGTCTGATTACTGGTGCTTTGCACACATATGGGTCAATAAGCTTTTATTCTGAAGTTATGCTGCATCTAGGACCTGCTGCTCACTTTGCTTATGAGCTGTGAAGAAGTCAGCTTATTAATTTAGTAACAGCAATTCCTTTTGCGTGACTATGATTCTGCATACTGTAAGCTATGTTTTAGGGTATCTGTTGTGTGAAATGGTTGAATTTGTAATGAACTGTAGATACCAGCAGAGATTACTGCTGCATTGGAGCCTATTAAGGATAATGAAGAAGCAGTGAGAGCATATGGAGTTCACCTTGGAACAGAAATGTGCAAGAAGATTATGGCACACGGCATCAAGACTTTGCATCTTTATACATTGAACATGGAGAAATCAGCTCTAGCCATATTAATGGTTAGTTTTTTAAACTGTCTTCTTTTTAATTTTGGCTGGAGGGGCATTGAATTATTGCAGGATAATTACTAGTAATTTCAATTAATACTAGACTTCCATTTGCAGAATCTTGGTCTGATTGAAGAATCCAAGATTGCAAGGCCATTACCGTGGAGACCTCCTACAAATGTTTTCCGTGTGAAAGAAGATGTCCGCCCGATATTTTGGTATATAATGGATTTGGAACTTCTATATTCCTTTGAGCCAGTTATTTCATGAGGAAAGTAGTGTATCGAAAAAGCTGTTTATATCTTCAATGAATTTGATATTCTAGTTAAATGATCACAGGGCTAATCGTCCAAAGAGCTACTTATTAAGGACCACTGGTTGGGAACAGTATCCACATGGCAGATGGGGTGATTCTCGTACTGCATCTTATGGTGCTTTGAGTGACCATCAGGTATGAGAATCTATATTGTTTTACATGTGTGTGTGTGTGTGTGTGTTATAAGATGAAATGAAAAGAGTCTTCATTCTTTGGCCATGTAGGATTCTATATACATTATACGCCACATTGCAACAAATTTAATGCTAGAAGAATTAGACATAAGCTAATACAAAAACATTATTTTCCATAAATAGAATCCTCAAAATATTGGTGGATATTTCCTTCAAAGTCAAAATACAACAAAGTTTTTGAAATTCAAATGAGTAGTTGTCTTTGTTCTTTAAAGACTAGTACTGCCCAACCTGCAGAATACTTCTCTTTATTCTCATTTATTAACATCAATGAAGGTTTACCAAGATGCCTCTTGTTCATGGATGAAGTCTTTCGATTTGGTCTCTGATTTCTTGGTTTAACTATTATAACCTGGATGGTGTGTAGTAGGAGCTTTAGTTGTTTTTGTTTGAAATAGTCTTTCGGTTAACTGAAGTTCCTGAACTGTCAGTCGCAATGTGGCTATTTAGTATTTACCGTGTTTGATTCAAGTCATGATTTCCTACACAGTTCATGCGACCTCGTGCACGTGACAAGAAACTTCATGACGAGTGGGTTGTGCCTCTGAAAGGTGTTGAAGATATTTATGAGGTATAATTTATGCTCTGGACATGCTTTTTTTGCATTGTTTTCGCACAATTTTGTGTAAAAGCCTGTTAACTTGACAATTTTTTTGGGTAACAGAAATTTAAGACTTACTGCCTTGGAAAGATGAAAACTAGTCCCTGGTCTGAATTGGAAGGCCTGCAACCCGAGACAAAGATCATCAATGAACATCTTGGCAAGATAAACTTGAAAGGCTTTCTGACAATCAATAGTCAACCAGCTGTAAATGGGGAGAAATCTGATTCTCCATCCGTTGGTAAGTAATAGGTTTCTCTGACTCTTCATGAAGGGGAGTTTCTCTATTTGTTGGAGAAGGGACATTTACCAGATAATTGACAAAATAAGGGCTCTCACATTTAAAAAGCCAAGGAAATTTTTTTCTATGGCTTCTCCCTTCAAATTGGGGAAGCTTAGAGGGAAGAGGGGAAAGGAGGTTGCCTTGGTATAATATATTCACCTCTGAGTTGCAAAGTTGAATATGTTAATCAGGACTGTAGGGATGATGACACTTTCATTCCATGTCACTGATTATAGTTATGTTGTACTGGAGCTTGGATTTTGTTTTGCTCAACCATTGTGTTATTTATGAGTGCTGCAATTAAAGGTTCAAGCATTTTAAGATATTACCAGTTATGGTTGTGGTATCTGCTGAGTTCAAATTTCTTCTGTACTTGTTAATATATAATACCATATCTGACTGGTTCATATTCTCAACAGGCTGGGGAGGGCCAGGCGGTTATGTCTATCAGAAGGCTTATCTTGAATTTTTCTGCTCCAAGGACAAGTTGAGTGCTCTTGTTGATAAGTGCAAGGGTTTTTCCAGTCTAACTTACATGGCTGTGAACAAAGGAGGAAGCTGGATGTCTAACATTGGCTTAGCTGATGTTAATGCTGTAACATGGGGAGTCTTCCCAGCAAAGGAAATTATTCAACCAACTGTGGTAGATCCGACCAGCTTTAGTGTGTGGAAGGATGAGGCATTTGAAATCTGGTCTCGATCATGGGCTTCATTGTACCCAGAGGATGATCCTTCAAGAAAATTGCTTCAAGAGGTAACTAATACTCTCCATAAATAATGTTTTGCATTCTTCGTCGTCTACAAGAAATCACCGACTCAACGAGATGATTTTCAATTTTGCAGGTGCAGGAAAGCTACTTTTTGGTCAGTTTGGTAGATAACGATTACATCAATGGCGATATTTTTGCTGTTTTTGCGGAATTATGAAGCTAGCAGCTGGTGCCAGGTGCAGCCCTTCGATTTCAAAAGAGTTGAAGAGCTAATCGAAGCCCTTCCAGATGCTGCATTTATTCGTAGGTTGAATCACAGTTTATTTCTATTAGAATGAAAAGCTATCAAGTCGTATGTCCTTATTTGCTATGTATCAACAATTCATTGGGATTGGAATCTTTATGCCTCTAATATGTATCCCGAGTGGCCTAAAGCAAGTGTAACTGTCTTTGCTCCTATTAATTATTCAATGTATGTTTGCTGCCTGTTCTGCTATTTTGCAGATTTCCTGTCACCATTTGCACGTTAAAAGCAAACTGTAGATAATAACCTTGTTCCACAAGTGTGAAAAGGAGGATGAAAATGCATCTCCCTTGATGTCTATTCTTATAATTCCTTAACTAAACTCTGAAGGCACTTGACCCACAGAAAATAATAGGAATAAGAATATGAATGAATATAGTAAAGAATGAGAATGAAATATTGTCATCAATGAATCTCATTCTTCTGATAATCCAAAGGAATAGAGTGTTGCTGAAAATTGAGGAATAAAAATGTTACCACCTCTTTAATGATAGGTTGATACTAAATATGAGTTTTCATTCCATACTCGTACTTTTTTTCCTATTACTCTCAAACAAGCACACTCAACATTCTAAAAGCAAATAATTTGTTTAAAAGTGACCAATCACCCTTATTTCAACATTTTTATAACGTTGTAAACACTTTCTCCGTCAAAATAAAGGTCAATGACTCAAATTGCCAATTTTTTGTACATTAGAGGCTTATCTAAACGTTCTTGAATGCTGGTGGCTATATTGCATTTTAGAGCAATGCCTTATGCAAGCTGAGCTAATACATGTGAAGTACCATGAAGAGTACCATAATCTCCTGGAAATCAACTAAAAAGAATATTATTCCTAAGTTTTAGCAGCACATGCCGATCAAATTTTTCTCGAGTTATGCAAAGAGGAAGAAGGAATTACAAATTGCAGTTGGGATACAAATTAGCAAGCACCAAAAAACCTAACAAAGGCCGAAGTAATATCGAGTTAATAGCAAGATCAAGAGATGCTGGCATTCTTCAAAGATCTGCATCCCACAACACCAGAAGATGTATGCATTAAATGATCCTCAAGCATAGCAACACATGAATCATCTGTTTTCAGATGCGGCTGCACTGATTCCCATATCTTTTTCTTCTGAATCTGCAGATTAAACACAGAACACCAATCCAGAATAACAAGAATCAATGAAATAATTTAATAGACATTGGTTCTTTGGCTGTGATAACAACCTTTTTTACTTGTGTCTCTGATATCTTAATCCAAGAAATAGTGGTTCGTGTTGGAGGTGAAGAAAAGGCAGAGTTTTTAAGGTAAAGCAAGATATTATAGGCCGGTGGCCAGTGTGTTTAGAATGTTTGATGAGAGACAATAAAACAAGGGCTTCCTCAGGGCTTTTATAACACTATTATTCTGCACACCTATCTTTGGAAGAATGAATCAATTATCAAACTTCTTTAAGGGGAGAGATTCCTCCAGTTCATGTGAAGTCATACAAGAGGAATGAAATGAATCAATTATCAAACTTCTTTCAAATGAATCAATTATCAAACTTCTTTCAGGGGAGAGATTCCTCCAGTTCATGTGAAGTCATACAAGAGGAAGGAACCAACACCAATACTTTTCAGGTCACAGACTACCTCAGTTCACTTAAAAGTCATACAAGAGTAAAACAACATAGAGTATCAACACGCATTTTAAATAGAGTCATGTGCTTCCTATTTTGATTTCTAGTCCCACATTTTCATGTATATGTGTATAAACAATAATTGAGAAAGTAAACAAACAGTTGAACCTTGTAGATCTTAGGAAAACGAAAGAGTTGAAATGGGAAAATTAACCTGGTTCGGAGAGGCAGGTGAAGGAAGATTTTGATCAACAGCGATGGAACCGAACCAGACCCTGTCCCCAGGAACTGAATCTTCAGGAGGCTCAAGAAGCTCCACATTTTCATGTGAACTATCAGAAGCAGCCATTAACATTCCACTTGACTTCACTCCACGCATGTTCCTAGGCTTCAAATTAGCCAACACAATCACTTTCCTGTCCTGGGTTTTCAATTTTTCAACCAAAAACACAAAAAAGATCACATCTTTATCCAAATAATAAACATAGAAACGCAACAACATAACATCATTGAGAAAAAGAGAAAACCAACCTGTAATTGTTCGATAGGAACATACTTAACAAGGCCACTACATATTACACGAGGCTCAGCTTCACCAACATCAACCTCCTCCACGTAAAGGGAATCAGCCTCCTCGTGTCTCCAAGCTTTTATTATCTTACCAACTCTTATATCAAGCAAGTTGGCACTCTTTTTCAACTTTTCTTTCTCATCTTCACCACCTTCACCGGAATCCGACAACTCAGCTTCCGGCGGCGTTGATGCTTGTGGTGGACCAGTTGCTGTGCAATAGCAAGTGAAACCACAAACGTCGTACCTTCCATTTCGTGTATTAGTATTATAGTTAGAAACGAAAAGAAGAGATTGTTGAGGTTGGTGAATTCGATGTTGATAGGAACAAATGGCGATACCCAGATGAGTTCGAATCCTTTGGACACTCATACTCACTACACTACCTTTCCTCATCATCTTAACGGCCGCCGCCGCAGTTGCCACAGTGGTGGTCGCAGTTGCCATCGCTAGAAAGAGAACCAATGAAGACAACTTCTTACCAGTTTCAAGTGGGATTGGAAACCGGTGTTTCGCTGACTAGTACCGAGGATGCAGTAACAGATAAATACCTTTAAGAAAAAAAATAGAAAATAAGTTTATTTTTCTCTCAACAAATATCGACTCTGTAAAAATTAATTTTTTATCGTTTGTTTGAGAAGTGATTTTCACTTGAATATACGTTTCGAATGATAATTGAACTTCCTGTTAATTAACTAAACAACGTATTTGATAACCAATTATCAAGAGAACATGAAACCTTTTTCCACCTTTGCTGCTCACCTGTTGCTTCTTCCAAACAACTAGGAACTTAGTCCAGCTTCCATTAGAAACATGAATTAAAAACTCATCCTTAATGGGCAAGACTTGTTACTGCTCTGGACAAAAAATGGTGCACCTTGGACAACACGCCTTAGTTGAGTGGAGGTTGGAATTCTTGCTCCCGTTTACTGAGGTGAAAAAAGGTTTTGTTTGTAGCCATTGCACAAACCAAAGTACTTAAGCAGGAAAGAAGCATTTGGATTATAGGCAGTGTTCTAATCTATTAGATAAACTGAAGACAGCCATCAACACCTTATTAGCCATCTCCTCTTGATATAACCTATTTGCAGGTTGGTCGTAGTGATAGCATGCTCGAATTGGGATACTTAGCTGCCCTGAGCATCACAGAGAGGAGGACATGGCTGCTCTAAAACAAATGAAGGAATTATTGTGATTAACAGAAAGGCACAAGGATGAAGTTCATTGTCATAGTATAGCCATTGATCAAGCTACATTTTTGACTGATAAATAACTCAACCAGCATCTGACAACAGATGAAGAATATCCTTGAGATTAGGTTTGATTTATCTTCAATCGCTCAGGGGGTGCTTGGTCGGGGGTAATGGAAAAAAATGTATGGGAATGGAATGAAAACTTATGTTTGGCATCAAACTATCATTGAAGGGGTAACATTTTCATTACCTACTTCTTGGCAATCTTCCATTTCCCTAGTAATTGAGAGGAATGGGAATCATTGATTATCTTATAAGGGCTTTATGTAACTAATTAATAATATTTTAATTAATTACATTATATTTAATTAAAATATTATTATTAATTAAAATATAACTATTCATTAATAAAATATTAATCAATTAAAATATTGTTATTCATTAATTAAAATATTGTTATTCATTAATTAATTACAATATAATTAATTAAAATAGTATTATTATTTAATTAATTAAATTATATTTAATTAAAATATTGTAATTAATTAATTAATTAAAATATAATTACTATTTAATTAATTACATTATATTTAATTAAAATATTGTAATTAATTAATTAATTAAAATATAATTATTCATTAATTAAAATAAATAAATAATTAATTAATTACAATATAATTAATTAAAATATTATTATTTAATTAATTACATTATATTTAATTAAAATATTATTATTAATTAAAATATAAATATTCATTAATTAAAATATTAATCAATTAAAATATTTTATTCATTAATTAAAATATTTTTTATTTATTTATTAATTACAATATAATTAATTAAAATAGTATTATTATTTAATTAATTACATTGTATTTAATTAAAATATTATTATTAATCAAAATATAACTATTCATTAATTAAAATATTATTATTCATTAATTAAAATATAACTATTCATTAATTAAAATATTATTATTAATTAATTAATTGCAATATAATTAATTAAAATATACTTCATTCATTAATTAAAATATAATTCATTTTGTAATTAATTAATTAAAATATAATTCATTCATTAATTAAAATACAATTCATTTTGTAATTAATTAATTACAATATTTTTATAAATCAACCACTATCAATGACAATGATAATCATTCCTTCATTTTAACCAACCATTATAATTATAATGATTATATCCATTCCAATTCCTCACTATATTCATTCTCATTATCATTCTCATTACCTTCTTTGAACCAAGAGCTCCCTCAGTTTGCGGAGTGGCAAACTAAGAAAAGAAAGGAGGTACCAATGAAGCCGATTATTAATGATTAGTTCAAACATTTGGAGCAGTCTCATCCATTATTTGATCAGACAAAACCATTTAAGAGTGTTCAAGATTCAATGTTGAATAGATAACAGAACATTTTATTTATTCCATCAAATATATTGACGTCTTTATGGGAAGTTAAATAGAAAATTAATGCAAGATTAAGGTGAGTTTTTGATGTACCTGAATGATGCCAGGATTGCAGAAGTTCTTTAATGCCATCAAATATTTCGTTTTTCCTGATCGATCTAAAAAGCATCTACAAAAAGAGCAATATGAAGAAGTTCTTGTTGATTGTTGCTAGCAGTTGCTTCGCTCTTGGCAAACTCAGCGGGATATAGCCAGCATCAAAATTTTCCATATGATGGCTGCATTTTAGATCTTCTCTCACGCATCCCTTTCCTAAACAGAAAAATAAGCAACTAAGCACATTCTAGATCATACTGCTCATCAGCAGCCATCTCTGCACAGAAAGTTTGAATAGAATCAGTACCTGATGATTCATATGTTTCAATTGCAAAAACAATTGATTAGAATCAGCCATCGTCCATTTTTGTCCACTCTCCACCTTTAACAAAAGGAACAGATTTTCCAGCATGGATCGCGGATTCAGCCGGGGAGCTGTAACCATAACCGCCTAACCCTTCGCTCCGATGGACCGTAGATTGGAATGCTAGCTATATGCTTAACACATGCAAGTCAGCTCCCCATACGGTGTCCATTCAAGTTTCCAGATACCTTTAACTGCAAAAGGAAAAACAAGTCAATTAACCATGTGAACATCTGCAAAGAACAAAGGGTAATTCGCACATGGGTGATGCTATCAAGAGAAAACTCAGTATCCAAAGAAGCAAATATACCAGATGCTTGAACATGCTACTCTTCAAAACGAAAATGTTGGAGAAAACAGGTTGATACATAGCAAAGTTCATAATCATGAGAACAGTATACCAGCTATGCAGCACGGTGAAGTAGGAATCAATTATTCAAGATTCTGGTATATCAAGTCCAAAAAGCAATAAGAATGATAACGTGCAATTATATGTATATATACAAATCGGTTTCATTACTTCATAATCTAATCCCACTTGAGAGATCTCCTAGCTAATACCATAAAATAAAAAAAAGAGCATTGAACTCCTAGAGAAAACTAGAGCCAGATGATGCAACAAAGCCTTAGAAGACATAAAAAGTGAGCCTCATCATCACCCAGAATTCCTCAAACTGGTCAGGTCAATTAAGAATTTATGCAAGCAACAATTTTTATCTAATAAGGAATTATCTAATGAGGATTAAAAGTTCAACACCTTGATGACCGTAATAGTTGCCTCAGGTGAAGCTTCAAGCAGTGGATCAAACATAGGATTGAATGCCACCGTGAAAGCACAGTCCACAATATAACCTATGAATAGAACGATCATCCATTTCCAATAAGTTCTCCAACTGGAAACTATACCAGTATATTTCCTAAAAATTCAATCAACAAATTGAAATTTTTGCTCAAGGAGCAGCTATCATTGGGTCCCAGATCCAACTTTATCAATTCATCATATTGAAGCACAGTTTTATCTCCACTATTTGGGTCCATTGTGCAGCAACCCTGACAACAAGAACAAGTTTCCAATTAAAGAGAAAGAGCAAATCCAAAGATTTGGAATACATAAAACCCTACAAGATCAAGTTGACTTCACCAGTTAGGAGAGCAGCAATCCCTGCTTGCAAATTATTTTCTGATATTAGCTTATGGTCTCACAGAGGTCAATCATTAACAATCCAGGCTTCACGATGCTTCTCATGTACTTCTGCACCAGATGCAAAGAAGTTAAATCAGATAACAGAAAATGTCAAGTAGAAGAAAACAATTTCATAAGACCAGTACCAACCTCGATGAACTTCTGCTTCTTGGGGCACTGGAATATTTATTGGCATATCAATTTGCTCGAACTTTCTCTTCTTCAGAAGTAGCCCTCCATGAATTCCATGTACAACAACAATTAATGACCAGTAACCTTAAATTGAGGAATCACTAAAGGTATGTATCTTGGCAATCAACTGACTATAAAGGGGATGAAGGCTTGCATCAGAAAGGCATAGACAAAGAGGACATCATACAAAGAAAAGGGACAATAGTAACCATCATGTAGTGGTAAATTTATTTTCTATAAAGAAAAAGGAAATTGAAATAAAGAGTGCATATGTTAGTCTAAAAATTACTATATAACCACATTATAGCAAGTCAAATGCCAAAAAACTTTAATAAAATGTCAATTAATAACAAAAAGGGTAAGGCATCACTTTTGCTCTCATCTTCATCCTTCTGCAGATGAATCATCATTTTCATCGCTAATTGAAGGTTCTTCCATCCCATGTTTTTCTTCCGTCCCATTTCTTTAACACTGATTTGTGAATTCAAGTTTTCATCTTCCATTGCTAGAGTACTGTTTGCAAAGAAAAAATAAAAATGCCTTACACTTATAAGCATTGTCAAGCCTGGGGTATTGACATAGAGAAACAATTCAAAGCTTTCTAATTAATACACGCAACTATATACAGAACTCTATAGCATTAAATTCAACAATAGGGTTCACATGAAATTATATTAACAGAATGTCGACGCTTGGAAGCAGATTGCCAATTGGAATGATCTGTTGATTACCTAACAAAAGTAGAACTTAACCTAGAGATAAAACCAACAATTCCTTGAATTTAAGGAATTTCTCTTTTTCGTTCCTTTGTTAATCCAAACAAAAACTTGCTGCTTCAAACCAATGTTGATATGCTATAATCTTTCAATTATTTTCAGATTCCACAAAGCTTCCGAGAAAAATAAAACAGAGGAAAGCCTCAATAGAAGCCATGACAAAGCAAGAAAGCAAAATCCTGTAAACGAAAGGAAGAGGAAAGGAAAGGAATAATGTTGAATACCTTATTACGTTTCAGGAAACTAATGAAGCCAACAAGCTTCAAGACCAAAAAAAAACTTTCTTTTCCAACTCTTTATTCTCGCCCCCCAGTATTTGAGTCTCTTCCGGTCTTCCCTGCATTATGAGCAAAGCAAAGCATAAGCTAAAAAGTCAAAATCCCCATATTCAAGGTTGGGACCGGCAACAACAAGCCAACCGGAGGTTGCAAAGAGCCAATACACCACGTCGCTAAAGAGCATACCATAACCGGGCTAACTGATCTTTATTTCATCAAGACTTTGGACTTGGAAAATTAAACCCACTGGTTGATCCTTCTACAGTTCCACTTCAGATTCAACGAAGGACCTCGCTAACCCCAAAGGTCGTTTCTTTGAATAGGAGGGTGCTACATTGGACCGCCAAGGTGATTGCTTCCAAAGACATGGATGTCAATAGTTGGTCAAGCAGGAACTTCTTTGAACTGAAATGACCCTGAAATTCGAGGTAGAATCAAAGAGTTACATTCTCTCTGAGGGTAGGAAAAAATTTTCGATCACGAACATCTATGGATGCGACATTAGTAGTGTGACGGTGCTGGTACCGCACATAGTAGTAGAACACAAGAATACTGTTGGTGCAGAAAGAAAAGCACGAAGAGCTCATGTTGAATTGGAAAAAAAAAATGCATTTAGCACAGAGCTTATTCATGACCAAGTGGAAGACGAAGAACACTTGTAACGTATCAGTATTACGATAGTTTACAAGGCGGAACTTCTGGTTTAACGGCTTCAAGCTCGAATCTATAGAGAGAGATACAACCATCAAGTTTTGATTTTTCCAAGTGACTTTTTGCTTTCCTTTTCTCAAATTGTTTCGGTTCAACTTCCTTTCTTCATTCCGAAACTTTTAAGTTATACATACATTTTTGTCAGGATACGTATATTATTCTGGTACTGCTGAGTCGTTGCGCTCAGCCATGCACAAGTTGACTATCAACTTTAGTTTCAACCACTCTGCTCTGCATGGATGACCCCTACGTGCATTGCAGACTCTGTAAATGCCCTCGACGGAGAGGGTTGTTGATTTAAGTTAAGAACTATGTTTCTGTATCTTAGCAATCTTACTTTTTGATGAAAGCGTAATGATATCCACATAGCATACCGAAGAATTAAGGCTTGCACTCTAGATCATAGCTAAAATACTCTAGTCTCTTTCTTCAAGAACGTAAACCTCGATCTGACCTGGAATCAGGTTATCTGTGATTCACCTTTCCTACCTTCTGAAAATTCCCAAGTGGGTTTATAGAAAGAAAGGCGTGAAGTGGATGAGTCGTCTCATACAAATGTCTCAAGTACGTTATCATGATGACAAATATATGAAGCAATATTAAACAAATGTTGATCACAGTGGACGCTGATCCTCCAGAGATGCACAGCCTAGTATAGCGCCGCATGCTGTGCCATACATGGGCTTAGTTTCTCTCCATTTTATAGGTTTAATAACAGGATTACAGACTCTAACTAAACCCAATCTCAGGATGTCAAACCTACCAGCCCCTGCTTCTTCCCACTTGAGAACCTTTCCACCTAAAACATACAACTCACCCCTTAGAGCAGCAAAACCATAACTGAAGGCCTCCAATACCCTACTGTGATCAGGAAGAACAACTGAAGGAACCGAACCAACATTGTACCATTCTCCTCCTTCACGGTCCCTTGTTTTAATCAAGCTTTCGCCCCAATCAACAACGGTATAAACTCGATCATCACTCATCACCTGAACAGCAAATTGCATCGCTCTGGAGAAGGGCCAGACATCTTCCACTGTGCACCACGTTTTACTATTTGGATCGAAAACCTGAGATGTGTTCACATCTCTCAGGCCTACCTGATCACTCAAAACATGAAGTTTCCCTTTGTAGGCAAAGCCTATGCAGTCCATCTGTGGCTTTAGCAATGGAGGCAAGTCCTCCCATCTGCAGTGATACACAGTCATAATCAAGCCAAATCAATTTCCAGAGCAAAGGAGATAATAGGGATTTAAGTAGATCACTAAATGAAACCAAAACTGTTGTGTGTGCCCATATCAACTTGATTTCCAGACATGAGAAAGAAGAAGGAATCAATTACATCAGAGAAGTATGTACTTCTAGCCATGCATCAAGAGATGAACGAGTAATTGGAGAAGATAACAAGCAATTATGATGATCTAATGAAGATTGGAAATCCAATACATTAATCAACAGAGTGAGATTCAACAACTAAAACAAAAAGAAAGATTGCTTCTTTGGTACAACAAGAATTTGTATTCTCAAATGATAAACATTTTAATAATTTACCAAAGGTCCTGGGTCTATGTGAATTGAAAAAAAAGGTTAGAAAGTGTTGAAGGGAATTCTAGCTTTGGTACAAAGATGAGCTGTTGTGCAGGATGTAGATATTACACAAGCAGCAGGAGATTAGGTGCCAAATGAAATCTCAATTTGTTGTGAAACCCATTTCAGCAAATGGTGGCTCTAAGTTCAACTGTGATTTGCATTAAAAAGGTATAAATATTTGACCAGACAATCACAATAACATGGTGCAACACAATTCAGATGACATAAAAATCATTGAGAGCCATTCCATGAGGGTAAGCAATATGTGGAAGTGTTAATATGGAAAGGTTTTCTTCAGCAAATTGTGTACCAGCTTCATTGCTTAAAGATCAAAAGCACTCAATACTTTAGATGCAGTGACTTAAACATCTACAAAAGTCTAATCTCAAGTGTCAATATGTAAAACTCAAGTACACAAGACAAACTATTCTTTGAGGAGAATAATCAACATCTCAAACATTAGGAAGATGAACCAATTATTAAGAACAAGCTTGACAAAAAAATTTGGAAAAAGAAAAAAGAGAGAGAGATAATCAGCAGCTGAAACACTAATCCAGACAGTAAAGACTACCATTTCAAAAAACATTTACACATTAGCACTCTAAAATACAAAGCAAAATCCTCTAAGTCTCTAACTATGGTGATATGTAAGAAGCAATTTGTGTTACCAAGCAAAATGCAGGGATTTTCAAGACATTTAAAGTAAAAACTGTGTGGTTGTCCCAATAATCTTACTTTCCAGTCATTGGATCATAAACTTCGGCAAGGGCAAGCCCTCGATTGCAAGATAAGTTGCGGCCACCAGCAACATAAACCTTGCCAGAAATGACACTGCAAGCAAAGTGTGAACGAGGAGTTCGCATGCTTTCCACCTTGCTCCACTGTTTTTTAAATGGATCAAACTGTAGGACCTGATTAGTTATCAAAGGCTTTTGATGGAGAAGAGATGAATTATGTTGTGCAGAGGAACCACCAATCACTAGGAGGCGATTATTAACACAAGCACAAGCAAAACCAAAATGTTGCTCCCGGTGAGCATACCCTGAATACTTTGGAAGGGGATGCCACCTATCAGCTTCAGGATCATAAGCAATCCACTGGTTGTTAGATTCTTCTGTAAGAACAAACAGCCAATTCCCACACCATCCTTCTTTAGCTTTCAAGTTGGCATATTCTGAGCTGCGGATTATGTCTCTCCATCTCTTGGAAACAGTTTCAATCAGTCCATGGTATCCATGAGACACCATTGCCAAGCATCTTAAAGCCAGATCATCTGGCAAGCTCTGAATGATAGACTGGTGCCCAGATTCCCTAAAATTAAATAAATCAAATATACAATTAAAGGAATAAACATTAACAGTACCCGAAGCATAAAAGTGGTGTCCCTATGCAACTCTCTTAAGACTCCATACCACCTCAAGCAGCAAATAGCAAGAGTAACAACCTGAGGAATTAAACAAATTATGAAAGGAGCCTTCTAGAGATAAGGGAGGCTTCTAAAAAAAGAGTCATGAACTGGAGTTAATGCAAATAGGGTCAAAGACATCCAAGTTATGAACAAAGAAAAAGTACTTAACTTTTCTCTATGTACTCGGACAAAGTAATTTTACTTCTTATTCTCAACGTTGTAGCACAATCCAACAAAATCTTTTGCCGTGCTCTCTACCCCGAGATGCAACAAAACGGGAATTGCTTCCCAGGAGGATTTCTAAAGCTATAAAATTCAGATAAGAAGACCCTAAAACAACATCCAAACTAAAACAGGAGACACCCATACAACGGCATGATGAGTTAAAGCCAATCAGAAGGATCCTGCGCTTGGCTACTGGGAAAACTTTGCCCCCACAGCTCAGTTTTCCTACAAATCCAACGCAAAGAACTGCGCTTTGGATTTTTTTTATAAAAAAAAAACCGTGCTTTTGCGGAAATGCAAACGCAAAATTCCTTCAAACTGAAACAGACTTCTTACAACAAACATGGTAAGTATGTGACCCTATAGAATGTATGACTCACATGAATCAATATTGTCTGGGAATCTGAATCCAAACACGCTCATGAGCCTGTAGAGATCAAAATTACGTTATCCGAAATTTAAAAAAATACAAAAGGGAATAGAGGAAAAGAGATGAAGAGATTCAAAGCTAGAACTGGATAATCATAGTAAATCATAACAATAAGAAACTTACGTATCAGAAGTGGGTTTACCCCTTTCTAACTTTTAGAGGTCGCCTCTCATCTCCTTTATGGCTTCAATTTAAGCTTCAGCCCAATGGCAGAGCTATCAGTTGAAGCCATTATAATTGTTCCAAAATTATAATTGTTCCAAAATGCAAGGAGTCATTTGTAATTTAGTGGGAGTTATGTGAATTATACGTGACTTGTATGAACCACCAATGTAATAAGATAAACTACTTATTCGCAAATATCTTAAGTAAATTATATAAATCTTTGGGAGCGAATAATTTATACGAGTTGAGTCGGATTAGGTGTATCTGTATCCGACAACCTAATATACTTCGATTTTCGGTTTAAAAAGGTAAAATAAAATCATTAAATATTTAGTATAAAAATCAGAACCTACAAATAAGCCATAGGATCTAACACATAAAAGACCTATTCATGGATAATTTTATGTATTTTATAAAATAAACTGCTCATAATAGTTATAAACTATAATTAATAGATTCAATACAATTTACTAGTTAAAATATAGTTACGTACTATTAAATATCTTTAAATATCGTATGTTAGCAAAATATTTAATGAGAGTTATTTTATACTAAAAAGACAAAATCAAACATACCCAAAAGTTTATCGCTTTTCGGAAATTTGAGGAGGTAATAATATACATAACGTTTTATTCGTATTTTTATAAAGAGAATATTTCCATTATAGTTATAAAAGAGCAATCGGTAAAGACTCACCTTCTATTTAATATAGAGATGTTAATGGGTTGATCTATGGATTTAAATTTAGATGTTTTTAATAGGTCCGGATCAAATTAAGCCTAAATCAATTCAAGATTCAACTTTTTTAAACAAAAGGAAAAGAGTTTACGTCGGATTTTTCAAGCTCAGATTTAATTAAAAGGATATTATTTTATATTTTAAATTTAAAAATTATTTAAAAATTAGCTAGACCAACTCATTATCATCTCTAATTTAATATATACAAAATTAATTATTACACCTCTATTTAGTATATAAAATCTGTTTAAACTAATAACAACTTTAACTCACTGTAGAATTATATAAAATGCTTTACATTTAGAAAACAAAATTATTCTGATAATCATAATAGTTAAACCAAAATTTAAACAAAACATTGGAATTGCAAATTTTATGAAACTCCACAAAACAAAATAATCATCATCATCGTATATACACTCTATATTAATTCAAAAAGGATACTTCACTTGAAGATGAAAATGGTTAAAGTCTGGAAGGTGCCGCGAGAATCCAGAATTACTTGGGGTCCAAGTAGAGTTGTTATTAAGTAAATAATCAGTTTAGCTATTAAGGAAAACTGGAAACGAGAACTAGATACATATCGTGTTATCGACGGTGGACTGTGGCGACGGGAAAGAAATGGGAGGAGGAGCATCGAGAGGGATGTTGCCGCTGCTGGCGCTTCACGCGGCGAGCGAATACTATAGGCTACCGTGGAAACCGCCAGTGACTGCGGCGCTTCTGACTGCCAACGTTATTTGTTACCTGAGGCCTGCGTTTCTTCACCATCTAATTCCTTCGATTAATGAGGTCTGGTTCAATCCTTACCTCATCCTCAAGGTAATCATTCGAATTGTTTATCCTCTCTATTGATTTCGCGTTCCCCTAATTTCACTTAATTGTTTTGGTTTATATTTCCAAATAATGATGTATACCCTTTTCGTTTTTTCAATTATTGGGTAAATGCAAGACTTGATCTGTATATTGCTTAATTTACTCGATGCAAATGGAGAAACAGACGTTCGTTCGATTTTCTGTCTTTTGATGTCAACAAATAAAAGAAATTATTTAGCTTGAAGAATCCATTTTTATCTCCACGGTGAATGGATGATAATTATTTGTTCCTATACGTACCTCTAAGATGTGCGGCCATGTCGAGAAAAGAATCTTGGAGTAGAGCTTGGCATTTTAATCAGCAGTGGAATGTTTAGCATTGTCGAAATTAGACAGCGAAGTTGCTAACTGCTATGGTGAAGTTGCTATTTGCTATCAATTGTACGTTAAGGGTCTCATTGTATTCTGACTATGGTTTTGATTGAACAGCATAGGGACCTCAAAAGATTCTTCCTTTCGGCATTCTACCATTTGGGCGAATCTCATTTGTTCTACAATATGATGTCTCTTTTATGGAAGGGTGTACCGTTAGAAACTTCAATGGGGAGTGCTCAGTTTGCATCTATGGTTGCTGTTCTACTCACAATGTCACAGGGGATCACCTTACTATTAGCCCAATCTCTCGTTTTGTTTTTTGACTATGGCAGACCTTTTTATTCCGAGTATGCTGCTGGGTTTTCTGGTGTCCTCTTTGCCATGAAAGTTGTTCTCAATTCTCAGTTTGAAGCATATAGCTACGTACATGGAGTTGTGGTACCGACACGCTATGCTGCGTGGGCAGAGTTGATTATAATCCAGTTGTTTGTGCCTGGTGTCTCGTTTCTTGGTCACCTTGGCGGAATACTTGCTGGGATTCTGTATTTAAAGTTGAGGGGATTGAATTCAGGGTCAAACCCATTGACTCTTATTGTTGATGGTATTGCCGGTGTTTTAAGCTTTCCAGCAAGGCTTGCAGGGAGGTTATTTGGGAATCAGAGGCGGCGGATCTCTGGTCGAGGAACTACTGGGAGGGCTCAAACTGGAAGGAGAGTGTCAGATGTGTGGAGGTGCCAAGCCTGTACATACGATAATTCTGATATTTTAAGCGAATGTGAGATGTGTGGGACTAGTAGAAGTCGTCCAGGATTGTCATATGGCCGATCATCTCGCAATTCTGGTGACCTTACACACGAAGAGATACGTCGTAGAAGACTTGAAAGATTTGGCTGATCTAGTATCTCAATCCTTCGTTGCTGTAGTGCAGCTGTGCCATGGATAATTTCCCTGAAATTCTTGGTAGGGGATCCCACCTATCAGCTTCAAGATCATAAGTAATTCACCTTCAGAATGAACAACCAACTTGCAGACCATTCTATGGCTTTATAATTGGCACATTCTTTAAAGTGGTAATTACTTTAAAAAATTCAATTTTAGTGAAAATTTCAATTTTGACGGCAGCTATAACTGTTCAACAGCTAGGAGTACACTAATCAACCATGGAATTGAAAAGAGCTATAAAAAGAAATGAAGTAAAAATTACGATCTCGCAAGACCATATTCGATAAAAACTAGTGCAAGTAACGGGCGTAGAAGTTTGAAATTTATTTACTTCAAAAGGAATAACCAAATTCAAAAGTTTCACTTCCCTTGGAATCCATAACAATTAGATTGGGAGGTGTCAACAAAAATTAGATAGATCTAGAGCTTGAAGAGTCACGAAAGAACTTGTACCCCGGTAAAACTGTCGACAATCTCAAGCCTATACTTAAAGGGCACATAGAAAATGAAAAGTTGCAAACTTGGAAGCATGTAGGACTGTGTCATCTAGTAATCCTCTAAGGTATGCAAACTTGGCCGCAGCAGCTTCATTTTACGGCAGTCAAAAGGAGAGCGTTTTCGAAGCAAAGAAGTTTTTTTTTTTTTTGGCTTACAAAGGATAATAAAACAAACGAACTCCACACAATTTACACTATAAACACCCTATTAGCGCAGTATTCCACGATACAAAGCTCCTTGCTTGTCTCAGTTGATGAGCTCCATAACGACTGTCGGAGGCTCCTGAAGTATATGTAGGCCTGAGCTGGATAAAAATGCTAAAGAAGCTATGTTATTGGCACACTGGTTTCTTTCGTGGTATACATGTTGAAAATGCACCTCTCGTGTTAGATGGATTAAACCACAGGTATCTGTCATCAAAAAATTATCATCAGACAAAATTATATTGAAAGAAGAAAGAATATTAATCACCTCTAATAAATCCACTTCAACGACAACACGCCGATATTCAAGCGTCAATGCCAGTGTAAGGCTCGAGTGGATTCTCTTGAATTTAACAGCTAGTGGCGAGTCTCTTTCAATGTTCTGTAAAAATCCACCACACCACTGTCCATGGTAATCCCTAATTAATCCTCCAACAGTAGTAATGTTAACCCTTATTTAACCGCTCCATCTGTATTTAATTTGACCCAATCTTTCATTGATTTGGTCCAACCAACTAAATTATCCATAGATAAACTCTGTATCTTAAACAATCAACTTTCCACAACTTTTGCCCTGACTATCCAGTCAACGTAATCCGTAACGACTTTAGTATCGTCTTCCGGCCAAACAAATTCAGCCTTAAACAGGCTTTTTATTTCTCAATTGTCATAAAAACCAACAGAATACTCCATATATTGTAACTCACATTTACATGTTTCACTTGTGAGTAGTTTATAAGGTTCCCCTAGTCAAAAAATATGTGTCATCATCGGATCCGGGAAAAAAGTCAAAATGTGGAATCTTTAGAGCACAAGTGATGAGGAACATAAGAAGTCATGAATTGTAAGAGGTGAATGTTTGCATACGACTTCTAAAATGTATTTTACAGAAGATGATCATCATTAGCAGCCTTTATGATTTCCAACTTTTAACTTGAAACACCCAACAAAGAGAAAAGATAGTAAATTAAGGATAGGGAGCAAGTGAGGAATTTTTGAGATGGGTGGGTAAAGTCACGAGTTAAAGAGTGAAAAACAAAGCAAAGTTTTCTACTTTTTAGTAGGTGTGAAGAAAATCACATGGTTCTCATAAATTCTCACACAAACTCATCACACATATTGAGAATCGAAAGAGAAGAAGAAAGGGAATGTGTGAATCTTATGAGGAAGAGCTATTGATGTGCAAATGAATTCTGAAGACTTAAGCTTAAATTAAGTCATACACATATAAGACTCACATAGAGCCATCAAAAGCAAAGTCACAAAACGCAATCGTATTCAACATGAATGCAATTAGCATTAGAGCAACAAATAAATAAAACGCACAGTAGAAGCATTAGTGAAATCATGTGAAAGACACATGACATGCATCATATTCAGACTTATTCAAACACAATCGAAGGCTATCATATTTAACCTTTATAAATAGGAAAAGTCTCAAGTTTCAGAAACAACAACATTACAAGCTATTGCTTACATTCAATTTTGTAAATCAAGAGAGGGAAAATAAGAGATTGCTAGAGTATATACAAAGGGTACTAGGAAGTTTGAGATAACTCTTGCAGGTGTTGTGTGATAACACCCAATCTCTCGTATTCTTTCCTGAAGCTAGTGAAAATTCGGTGTGTGTGATTGACCATTGGACATAGATAACTTTGTGCTATCAAACCAAGTAAATCTTGTGTCTTCTTTACTTTTGTGCAAACTTTCATTTATGCAAAATACAAATCCAAGCAAAAGTATCATCAATTCTGAAATATATTACAGAAACCACACAAAGATCATAACATATTGGTATCAGAGCCATCGAAGTTTCTGTTCACATTAATAGGTCAAAGAATTCAACAAGAAGAAAGTTCAAGAACCAGTCTTTATAAAGAACCTACAAGATGGTGGGAAAAGAGATAGAAGTGTTCACTGGAAATGAGGACTTTGCAATTCCTTGAGTCCTACAAATGCTTTGGGACCATAGATGCTATCTATGATGATGAACCAGATCCTATGAAGAATCTGAAAAAAACAAGATTGGCACATTGTAAACTGATGCTACATCTTTCATCAATTGTCATCAAAAAAGTGAAAGATTGCAACACTGCAGAAATGTTATGGGAAAAACTAGATGAGATCTACTCCAAATGCTGCTTACCAAATAAGATGACACAGCTGCACAATCTTGCAAATTTCAAGGTGAATACAACAGTAACCCTTGAAGACAATTTGGATTATTTCTTTAAATTGATTCACGATCTTGAAGCAACCGGGGAGAAAATTTTAGAAGAACACCAAGCAGTAGTGATTCTGAAGTCACTTCTACATGAGTACAATGGATTTAGAAAAGTGGTCAAGCATGCTAGTGGAGATGTTCTAACAGTGAAGAGGGTTCTTGACTCTTTGATGGAGGAAGTGATAGACAATAATAATTTCAAAAAGGAACCAAAGATGATGTTCTTGAACAACAGATCCGAGAACAAATCAACACAAAATGGCTCAAAGAAAGGTGAAGAAAAAACTAAAGGAAAGGGTAAACAAAAAAAGAATGATGATGAAAAGAAAAAGAATAAAGCCAAAGGTAAGAAATGTTATTATTGTGATAAAGAAGGTCACTTTGCTAGGGATTACAAGAAGAAGAAGAAGGACAAAGAAGCACAGAAGGCTGATGCAGGAAATGTTGAGAAATTTGAAGAATCCAGTGGAGATGAGATTCTTGCCATGACAGCTGAAGCAGATGAGTTAACAATAGAGTGGATTTTGGACTCAGGCTGCATAATGCATATAACTCCCCACAAGGAGTGGTTCTCTTCTTTTGAGAACTTGTCAACCAAAGTAAGGATAATTAATGTAGGAAAACAAGATATCAAAGGCATTAGCAATGTTTCCATCAAGATGCATAATGAAAAAAGGAGAACATTAAGCAATGTAAGATATGTCCCTGGAGTTAGAAGAAATCTTCTATCCGAAAGCACCTTTGAAAAGCAAGGATACAAGATTAGGTCCAAGGATGGTTTGAGAGAAATCATCAAGGATGGTAATGTGGTCATTAGGTCAATTGAGAGGAGGGGCCTATACTATGTTGTAGGGACCACAAAAATCAATCTAACAGTAGAGGAAAAAGAGTTGAACTTAACAATTCTATGACATGCAAGACTCGGACATGCAGGGAATAAAAGTCTCAAACATCTAGAGCAACAGGGAATGCTACCAAACACTACTATAACGAAGATTGACTTCTGTGAAGGATATATCCTAGGAAAATACCACAGAACCTCTTTCCCAAAGATTGCAAAGAGAGCCACTAGTAACGTGGAGTATGCTCATAGTGACTTTTGGGGGTCAGCTCAGACACAAACTATGGGAGGTAATATGTATTTAATGTTTGATGTTAATGACAGGTCTAGAAAATGCTAGATATATCTCTTAAAGACTAAGGATGAAGCACTAGAAGCATTTATCAAGTGACACACTCTGATAGAAAATCAAACAGGAAAGAAAATAAAATGCGTAAGGACAGACAATAGGTTAGAGTTCTACACCAAGGAGTTTGATGACTACTATGAAAGAAAGGAAATTCAGAGGCACAGAATTGTCAATGCTACACCTCAACATAATGGAGTAGTAGAAAGACTAAACAGAACCCTACTTAAGAAGACAAGATGCTTGTTATCCTAAGGCCTATCTCAAGCATTATGGGGGGAAGCTATCAAAACCGCAACATACCTCACAAACAGACTACCAACATCTGCAAATGAGTATAAGACTCCTAAAGAGGTATGGACTGATTCTAAACCCAATTTAACTCACTCGAAACCTTTTGGATACAGTGTTTATGTTCACCAAACAGAAGGGAAGTTATAACCTAGAGCAATCAAAGGAGTGTTTCTAAGCTATCTTGAAGGAACCAAAGGTTACAAAGTATTAATCCTACAGTCAGGAGCTTATAAGACTCAGATAAGCAGAGATGTAGTATTAAGGGAAACTGAATTTCCATTATTGAAGCAGAAAGATGGAGGAATAGATGTCTAAGAAAAAGTCCTACAACAGCTGGGATCAAACAACAGTTTAAACCCCTTCTATGTCCCACCCTCCACGTATGAAAGAGGAGAAACAAAAACAGCTGTTGAATAGACAACACAAGCAAAAGGAGAAACAATGGACTCAAATTCTAACTCATGGGAGGGAACAGAACAAGAAGAGGGAACAACAGAAGTTCAAACTCCATTGCAAGACTATCAACTAGTCAGAGACAGGGAATCAAGGTAGATAATACCAAACATAAGGTATTTTGAGACTAACCTAGTTGAATATGCTTGTTTGGTTGCAGAGTTAGTTGAGTCAGAAGCACCGGAAACTTATGAGGAGGCTATGAAGAGGGCTGATGTAGATCAGTATAAGAAGGCTTGCCAAAGTGAATACACTTCCTTTATAAAGAATGAGACTTGGAAGCTAGTTCCTAAGCCACCTAATGCTAAGGTGATTGAATATAAGTGGATATTCACGCTAAAGGATAGAGTGACAGAAGCAGATCCTAAGACCTACAAGACCAGCCTAGTAGCTAAAGGCTTCAGGCAAAGAGAGAGAGTAGATTACAAAGAAATTTTCTTTCCAGTGGTTAAGTTTAAAACAATAAGGATAATACTGACCCTAGCAACTCTGAATGATGGGAAGGTACATCAGATGGATGTAACAATGACATTCCTAGATGGAAGGCCAGAAGAAATTATCTACATGAAGCAACCCACAACCTTCATAGATAAGAAAAAACCTGATCATGTCTACTTGCTGGAAAAATCTCTATATGGCCTAAAGTAAGCTCCCAGACAATGGAACAAGAAGTTCCATGAGGTGGTGACAGAATTGAACTTCAAGAGAAGTGCCTATGATTACTGTATATACTATAAGGATCTAGAGAAGGAGGAAGTGGTCTATATGCTAGTGTATGCGGATGATCTAGTCATCACAGGTAAGTTAGTGAAGAAGATCCAAAAAGTGAAGAATGCTCTAAGGAAGATCTTTGATATGAAAGACCTAGGGATAGCTAAAAAGCTACTAGGTATGCAGATCATAAGGAATGAAGCAGAGGGGAAGCTTTGGTTGATTCAAAGGGACTACATTAGAAAAGTCCTATTTAAGTTTAACATGAAGAAACTAAGCCTAGTCTTGCTCCAATTGCCGCACACTTACAGCTGATAGCTGCTAAGAGTCCAGCAATAGAAGTAGAATAGAAACACGTGCAAAAATATCCTTATGATGTAGGTATGGGATGTATAATGTCTATCATGATTTGTACTAGACTTGACTTAACATATGCATTCAACGTACTTAGCAGATTCATGGCTAATCCAGGTCTAGAACACTGGCAAGGTTTTAAAATTGTACTTAGATACTTAAAAGGAACCCCTAATTCATGGTCTATGCTTTTCTAAATCTAACCTACAGCTCCTTAAACATACAAGCTTAAATGGCTATGTAGATGCAGAATATGCAGTAGATAAGGATACACGCAAATCACTATTAGCATACTATTTCACACTTTTAGGCTAGAAAGTTCAACAACAATTAATTGTATCATTATCTACAACAGAAGCAGAGTACTACACTATCATAGAAGGCTTAAAAGAGCTAATACGGCTAAAGGAGCTATTAACAAAAATCAAAGTTTAAATCACAAAAGCAACTATTTACACAGATAATCAGAGTGCACTTTACCTGAGTAAGGAGCCAGTTGTACACGAGAGGACGAAGCACATTAATATTCAACTACATTTCATCGGGGACAAGATCAACACCGAAGAAGTTGACCTAAAGAAGATAAAAGGAGAACAAAAACTATCAGCTTTTTGGGACAAAAATAGTTCCAATAAAAAAATTCATTTTTTGTATAGATTTTTTACACATAAACGAAACACCTTGAAGAAAAAAAACAACGTACCAGTCGATCTCACAACATTGGGAAGAAACGAGGATTTCAAAATTTCAAAATTAGTCACGAATTGACAAGTTGCATGAAGATTGATAGAGAAGGAGGGAATAATGTGAAGGAAATCACATGGTTCTCCATAAACCCTCACACAAACTCATCAGATAAATGACACAAATTGAGGATCGAAAGAGAAGAAGAAAGGGAATATCTGAAGTTTATGAAGAAGAGCTCTCGATTGTTCAAATGAATTATGAAGACTTAAGCTTAACTTAAGTCATACACATGTAAGACTAGTATGGAGCTATTAGAAGCAAAGTCACAAAATGCAGACGTATTCAACATAAACGTATAGCATCAGAGCAGCACATAAGTAAAACGCACAGCAGAAACATTAGTGAAATCACGTGGAAGATACATTACATGCATCAGATTCAGACTTATTGAAACCAACCGAAGGCTATCATCTTCAACCTTTATAAATAGGACAAGTCTCAAGTTTCAGAAACAACAACATTACAAGCTATTGCTTACATTCAATTCTAAATCAAGAAAGGAAAAATAAGAGAGTGCTAGAGGATATACAAAGAGTACTAGGGAGTTTGAGAGAACTCTTGCAGGTGTTATATGATAACACCCAATCTCATGTATTCTTTCTTAAAGCTAGTGAAAATTCGGTGTGTGTGATTGACTATTGGAAGTAGATAGTTTTGTGCTATACTATCAAGTAAACTTGTGTCTTCTTTACTTTTGTGCAAACTTTCATTTCTACAAAATACAAATCCAAGCAAAAGTATCATCGCTTCTGAAAAATATACAGAAACCACACAAAGATTGTAACAGTAGGCTTAAACGAAACACAGAGAAAGAGCAACAAACTTGTAAATTTGTGGGATGAAAGAGATATAATCTAGTTGCGGTACGGTTAAGTGACAAAGATTTGATGAGAACGACAGAATGTAACCATTAAGCAAGTTTATTCCTAGATGGAACAGTTCTAGAGAAGGAAAGCGATCAAAGCTTGTCCGGATTTCACCGGAGAAGGAAAGTGAACAAAGAAACAAAGATATTATCATTGTTTCTATTGTTCTATTTTGTTTTTGCTGTACATATTTGATATTTCTCAATAATATTGTGTTAGTGCTGGATGCTTTGAGGCTGAGGAATTCCACATCCATAGTAAGTAATCGCATCTCGTAGTACACATTCAAAAGCCTTTTTTAGTCGACCGTTGATTTTAATACCTCTTTAGCTAAGAATGGTATGGTTTTCAGGCTTGATGTTGCAGTTATGGCTACTTGCTGTTGTATGTGTGTCATGGATGGAGTATTAAATTTTGATCAGTTTCTGACGGAAAAGTGAAGAACAACTTAGGAAGAAAAGCAGTTGCATTCAACACCATAAAACAGGCGTTGATTCACTTATGAAGAGCTACACGACTGACTGGGTATTTGTGAGTTCCGAAAAACCTAAGAACTTCTACTCTTTATTCTCCTAAAGTTCGGCTTAGATCATCAAAGCCAGAGCCCATGAAACTTGGACCAAAATCATAACCAATACAGAAACCCTGTTTGCATAAATAGCAGGTGCTCCTGCCTTATCAGCTGCTGGACCTTGTGCTGCAGGACCAGGGGCATCAGCTGCCGGAGGAACTGCTGTCGAAGGTGTCGGACTATCAGACGCCGGAGGAGATGCGGTAGGAGTGTCAGCAGTTGGTGTATCAGCTGTATTCGGTGTAGGAGCTGCTGCATTAGGTGGGGTTGCTGGTGCCTGGCCTTGTGATGGTGTAGGTGCGTTGCCTTGTGATGGTGCAGGTGCGTTGCCTTGGGATGGTGCAGGTGCGTTGCCTCGTGATGGTGCGGGAGCCTTTCCTCGTGATGGTGCCGGGGCCTTGCCTTGTGAAGGTGCAGGTGCCTTGCCTTGTGATGGTGCAGGTGCCTTACCAGCTGGAGGCTTCGCCGGAGCGGTCGGAGGTTGTGACGACGGAGACTTGCTTGGAGGAGTTGGCGGTGAGTTGGTGGAGTTAGAACCTCCAATACCTGGAGGAATTATAAGGCTGCTAACCAGCAACACTGAAATGTTATAGGGCTCAGAACCCATAGACCTAATTAGATTCGCAGTGGGATTGGATCCTGGCTGAGCTGATCCAAATGCAATTCCTCCATTGCTCTTGGTGACATTCAAGAAACCAGTTTGATCCCTCGCTAAGCCACTGGTCTGGTACAATGTGGTGAGAATTGCGCCCTTGTTGGGTAAATTTTTAAGCTTTGGCAGATCATAGTAATCTAGTATAACGTGCAAACTCATGATTGCTTTGATCTTGTCAGCCGATTCTCCAGAGAGTGATGCAACATTGCTATCATCCACAGCTAGAACTGTAATGCTTTGGCGACCGTTAATGTCACTTGCTACCTGGGTTTGAGTCAAGTACTGGTTAAACGAGTTGAAATTTTGTTGCAACTCAAGGATTTTGGTGATGTTAAAGGCTGTTGAGACACAGAAAAGAACGGAGTACAAACTCCACAGAGCAAGAATAGAGGAGAAGTTGATAAAAGCCATTTTGTTTTGTTTTGTTCTTTTCTCTCTTTTTTTTGTTGGTTTTCACTGAATTGTGAGATGATGAGATCAAGCACAGAAGTGATGGTAGTTTTATATGCAAACTGGTGGATAAGAAGAAAAAAAGGATCTAAATTTGTGAGAGGAGCTGGTCTTGTACTCCGAGTCTGTTGGAAATTCTGATTTATTTTGGTTTTAGACATTGGCTTGAATCCTATGATTCTGAGAGTCATATGCCACTTCGAGTGACTGTAATATTGTGTTCTAAAAAAAGAACAACTGCAAGTTGCAAGCTCCATGTGTCTCGCTCCAGGCCTTTCAATTGCTTCTTTTCAGCTGATTTTGAACACAAGTAGAGTAAGACAACGCTCTGCCATCTCAGACATTCTAAACCTCGTGCATGCATTTTTTGAACGTAGCTTCTGTCCTGGTGTTCATTTTGAATTTCTGAATTTGCAATTTCTGAGTGAAATAGAAAATAATCAATTAAATTATTAAAATCAAAATTAAGAATAATTATATATATATATATAGTAAAATATAAATTTTCTTCTAAAAAAATAATTCATTGTCCTAATAATTGAAAATTAACACAAAATTCGCATGAATTTTCAAGTCAACATAATTTGATGACGACTTTTCTGATGAATGGTTACCGTAAATATGAAATTTATGCCTAATTTTGGTTTAATTTATTTTAAGGTCAATTACTTTGATTTGAATTGATTGATATTTGAGATGAAATTTAAATTTTTAATGTTCAATTCAACGATCAAATATATTAAATAAAATAATTTATTTAAATAAAATATTGTTATTTTAAAATTTTAAAGAATAGATCAATTATTTCTTTCATGATTATAAGATCATATATTCAATTACGAAAACAACCTCTTTGTAAAAATTACAAAAGAAAAATTACATATATTAATGACCCTTCACTGACCTTCACAAAATGGAAAGTTTTGTTAATAAGATATATGTTGAATTGACTTTAATTTTAAAATTTAAATATTAAAAATATTTAAAATTGCATTGAAGTTCTAACGAGTTCAAATTCAATTAATTATTCATATTTGATCACTTAAACACTACTTTTAATTTTAAAAAGTAACATTTGTAATTTTTTCACCATTTATGTCCTTAATTAGACAGATTGCAAGAGATTATAACTTCTTTATTGAAATTTATTGAATGTGGCCTAAAAAGCCATATCTTCCTTTCATTCAATAAATAGGACTTACAAAAATAAATGAATAGATGCTCCTGTAACAAAGTAGATATAGAGCAACAGGAACAAGTGATTATTAGAAACTAATTATTTTATTTTTATTTTCTTGAGAATTTCAAGTGGATTGTAAAATAAACACTAAAACATGTTAAAAATGTGATGAATAAGAGTTTAATGGATAATTTAAGTATTAATTAAATATTTATATGAAGATATTACATTACCAATAATTTATTTAAGTTAGAAAACGTGGCCATAGTTTGTTTTTAAATCTGTAATAATGTCTGACATAAACTTGAAAATTCAATTGATATTTGTGTGTCTAGTAGGCTTTCGCAATTGGGCCTAGCGTGGAATCAACGGATGACAATCAAATTGACCGAGTCTCAGATCCGACCAGCCCAACCCGAGTCCAACTTAGTACAATCTATGTGTATAGTACCTAGGAAGTGGGGGGGTTAAAATTATTAAAATCAGGTGAATATCACGTGCGAGAGGAGCAAGCTACAAGGAAACAAGAAAAACCAGGGAAGCCTGTACTAGCAAACACCTTTTTCCTGATTCTCTTTGGATTTGTGGGAGAGAGGTTTCTAGGGTTTCTTTACGTCACAACTCACAAATTCTTCTCTAAGTCACTGCCCAAATGAAGCTTACCGTCAAGACTCTCAAGGGCAGCCATTTCGAAATTGTGGTTCAGCCCACCGATACTGTGAGTTCCCTTTTTACGTTGAATATACACGTTGATGGATGCCTGTGTTTTTTTCATGAACAAACTCAAAGACAAAATCTTTTTGGTGCCCTTTAATTAAGAAATGCCGTAGTTTTTTCTGATTTAACTTTTTGAGTTTTGGGTAAATTTTAACGTGGTCGTTTCTGATGTTGTTGTTTGTCGTCTTTGTTTTAGAATTTCTTGTTTACTTTGAACATGGAGCTTTGGGATTGTACAATAGGAAAATTGGCAGATTCTACTGTTGGCTAGCTTGTTGGAGGAAATTAATTGTGTTGTTTGCACTGATTTCAATTTGCTTTGTGGTAAAGGTTATGGCTGTAAAGAAGAACATTGAAGATGTACAAGGGAAGGACAGTTATCCTTGTGGGCAGCAATTACTGATTCATAATGGTAAAGTATTGAAAGATGAAACTACATTGGCTGATAACAAGGTTTTGGAAGATGGTTTTCTTGTTGTCATGCTCAGCAAGGTATTCTTCTTGCAGCACATGTTTCAATTGTATTTATAATATCTTATACTTGTTATGGTTATTACTGTCTTCATCTTTATAGTACCTTTTCTTTTTACATTGAATAATTGCAATAATTAGAAAACTGAATATTTTGCACTTATGTTCTTGTTTCTTAGTGAAAATGCCCCCGAGTATATTTAGAGGGTTTGGTTGACTTTATCTTTTTCTTCCCTGTTATAAATGTATACGTTTTTGGTAATTGGAAGCCATAATTTATTCTCGTTGGTTGCAATCAATGCTTTTGAGTGGTGAAATTGTAGGTCTTCAGTTGCTGATTAGACTCAGCAACCAAATGAGAAACTCTGGATTTTGTGTTAAGTTCAGATCAACATCAAAAATAAAGAAGAATGCAGAAGAATATAGAGATAGATGAACCATAGGCATTGAGTTCTTGAATCATAAGATCTATTTTTTTCGTTCCACAATGTTTGTTTCTTGTATACGACTAAGAATTCATGCCTTGTCTTTGTCGAATTAGCCTATTCCTTCGTAATATTTCCAGTCATTCATTTATTCTTATGAAATTCGTTCCTTTTCAATTGTGATAGAGTAAAGCTACAAGCTCTGCTGCAAATCCATCAAACCAGGTATGTTCTGGTACTGCTTTTCTGTTTTTCTTGTTTTCAATCAATTTGATTGTTTGTTTCGTCATATTGATTATTTTTCCTACAATGGCAGCCTGCTACTGTATCGCCACCTCCTATCACTCCATCTTCAAATACAGTTCAGACACCTAGTGTCCAACCACTGTGAGTCTATATTATAACTATGTGTCTATATCCTGGAAGCAGCTGGATTTGTGTGCTCATGTATTGTCAAAAATAATCCTGTTGTTACAGGGACTCAGAGAGTTCAGCTTCTGCTTCAAACACTTTGACAGCCAAGTATGGTCTATAGTTCTTCCTTACAACATTATTTTGTTTGGTGTACCATGAAATGACAATTTATTGTGATTTATGGTATTTGTGACTCCAACCAACCAAGTATCTAAAATAAGTCTTGGTAATTGGACTCTTGGAACTTGAGTGAAAGTTCCTGGTAACTTAAATCGACATCCTGATTAGATTTAGGTTCTTTCTTTTCAAATTAGTATATGAGCAGAAGCACTTGTGTGAAAGAGCACACTTGGTTTACAACTCCAAGCTGCAGTTTCTTTGTCCTGTACTTGGCTCCTCCTCAAGCCAAAGAAACATGCTGGTAATTGTTAATTTTATTACAGAAACTCGAAAATGAAAATTGGTATCTAGCATGGAGCTTCTTTTTTAACCTATATTTTACCCATTCAAAATTTGATGTGAGCTTGCATGCACTATCTATGCAGACTTTTGTTGAGTCAATATCTTTATATTTTCAGTTATTTGGGGATCAAATATCAGATAATTGCCTTTTCATGCATTTGTATTATTTTCTAGGCTGTTCATCTAGACTCTCATTTCAGGTGGGAATGGAACATAAACAACATTTGCACACTGAACTACATATTAGTAATAACTTATCCAATTACAGCATATTAACCGCCAATGCACCTTTCTTTTATCAAATCTCAGGAACATCGTCTAATTATGAGTGATTAGGCCCAATACTAATATGACCTGCCTGAATGTTAGGAGCAACATTTCTAGTTCACAACCTGTGCAACTGTTCTTTTTGTTTTCTGCTTTGGGGGTGGGTCGTGAAGGGTGTAGTCTTCTATATCCTAAATTTGAGAAATAATTTGTTCTGAGCACTGTGAGATAATGTTGACTGTTAATGATGTCTTAAATTACCTAATTCTTCTGCATTCTTTTTTTTTTCTTTGATGCTTCTTTGGGCAAAGTTTTTCACTTTCAAATTTAGAAATGGACTGTGATATTATTACCGACCAAACTAAATGGTGATAGAATCTGTATATGTACTGCAGAGCACAACCTGATGCCTATGATCAAGCTGCTTCCAATTTAGTTGCTGGGAGTAACCTTGAGCAGACTATACAACAATTAATGGATATGGGTGGTGGAAGCTGGGACAAAGACACAGTGACTCGTGCACTTAGAGCTGCCTATAACAACCCAGAGAGAGCAGTGGATTATTTATACTCTGTAAGATTAAGGACGTATTCTTCTGGAACGTTTACTTGATTGAATTCTAATGTCAATCTACTAATGTCGATCTACCTTCAGGGCATTCCAGAAACAGCAGAAGTTAATGTTCCTGTGGCTCATTTTCCTGCTGGTCAGACAAATGAAACAGGTGCAGCAGGAGCTGCACCTGTATCGGGAGCTCCTAATGCATCTCCCTTTAATATGTTTCCTCAGGTAAAGCTTCATAATTTGGATATTCAAAATGCATCTCTATATCCTGATTCTTACATTTGCTATATGAACTTCACCAGGAGACACCTTCTGCTGCTGGAGCTGGTGGCGGTGGACTGGGGTCCCTTGATTTCCTTAGAAATAATCAACAGGTGTGTTTCTAAGTTCAGTTACATAAAAGTGTATCTGATAGCATTTGCAACCTCCTAAAGTAAATAATAGCCTAAATTCGAGGGTGGAGTAAGATTTTGCAAATCATGTGTGTCTGTGTGTGTTTGACTGATACATTTCAGTCTGCAAGTTTGCTTATATATGTTCTAAAAGGTTTTGTATCAAATATATGTCATTTGATTTGATATGCCAGTATCCTCCTCATAGCCTTATTGAGTAATAATGTCGAATGCTCAGTGGTTTATTTTGTGACCCCAAATTATTTCTTTGTTGCAATTTAGTTCCAAGCATTACGTTCAATGGTGCAAGCAAATCCACAAATTTTACAGGTATTGATCCTAGTCCCTTTTATTCTTCTCTATCTTAGGGTGACATTATTTATGTTAAATTTTAGTTTGCTTCTTCTTTGATAGCAAATGCTTCAAGAACTTGGAAAGCAAAACCCCCAACTTTTAAGAATGATTCAGGAGCATCATGCAGAATTTCTTCAGTTGATAAATGAACCTGTTGAAGGTTCTGAGGGGTTAGTAAATCTTTGCTGTTGAGCAGAAATCAATTCCGTTGAAATATTTAAGCTGTGGTTTAAAATATGCATGGTGTCGAATGATTGGAACAAATAGCTGTACTAGGGCCTTTAAAGGCTTTGTCTTAGCAGGATGACTTAAACAAGTTTTCATAATACTATGGCCTTAATATGCACTGGTCTATCTTTCCTATAAACACTTTTCAGGGATATATTTGATCAGGCTGAGCAGGACACGCCACATGCTATCAACGTCACACCAGCTGAACAAGAGGCTATTGGACGGGTTTGTTTGCCCTATCCCTTTTCAATTGGCTTTTTCCGTTGGTTGCCTTAAAAGAATTGTTCTCCTTTGTTGGGTTTTTAACCAATTATGCTTATATGTATACAGTTGGAGGCAATGGGGTTCGACAGATCCCTAGTTATTGAGGCATTTTTAGCATGCGATCGCAACGAGGAATTGGCTGCTAATTATCTGCTGGAAAATGCTGGCGATTTTGATGATTGAGACTGGTTTGGATTCATGGTTTTGGTTTTGCAAAAGGATTGACAGCTTGGGTAGTGTTTTCTTTACATTGTAAACTCTAATCACGAATCCTAGAACTTGATTTTGGTAAACATATTATAGAAGGGGATTTGATGTAGATGCATAAATTTTTTTTACACAGCCATATAACGATTTCCTGAAATTGGTACGAGGCTCTTGAGTTATAACTTTTATATGCTCAATTGATCATATTTCTGACTTCAGCAAAAAATGAATAGCTACATCAAATTTTGTAACTCCTGCGCCTCTGAGCACATATAAGCTTGAAAAGCTATCAAAATGTCAGATATTACGTACCTTTAAGTGCTTAGTACTTATGTTCTTCAGTTAAATGACATGCGTGAAGTTGAGCTTGCTATAACTCTCTTGAACTGCTAATGAGGTTTAAATGGAAGGAGGAAAAAAAAGATGATAATGAGGAGAATGTCCAGTGTAAAGGCGAAGACATGAAATCTTTATTTGATCTTGGAAGAAATTTAGCAATGCTGGTCTGAATCCAAACAGATAATTTTCCGTCACATATACAAGCAAGTGCAATGAATAACTATTCGCGGTTTAGGACGAAGACTAGGGAGCCGGGAAGAGGACTTTGAGAAACATATGGTAAAACAAAAGAAGCATCTCATGTCAGCTACTATTTTCGTCCTCCCACAGTGAAAGACTAGGCGTATTAATTTGCTTGTTAAAAACATTACACGGCAAGATGCTTGGTGCTTTTATGATCCCTCACCGGCATCTTTTGTGGTCTCACGTTAAACCACACAAATGGAACCAAGAAACAAAAGCCACTACTAGATTCCTCTTATACAAGAGAGGGGAAGACTCTGGGAACTGGCTTCACCAAATCACCATTATTCAGGCGTGAAGATGTTTTAAAACATTCTCACATTGACGTAGAAGTCTCACATAAGCAGAATATTTGTCAGACATTTTTTACAAGTAAAGCAAGTAGAAGTTGCAAGCACAAGGTAACATCATGTTGATTCAGAACTCTCTGTCTGGGAACATGATAGGAGCAACTAGAGACCAGATGTAGAGACCTGCTGTTGCCCACCCAGTGATTATGCGGACCCATACAGAGGGCCAACCCACATCAACCAACCTTCCACTCGTTCCGACCGATGTTGACCACCCAGTTAAAAGCATTGCCGAATACATGCTAGCGAGAGAGAAGATGAGATGGAAGAAGGAATAAGAATATGTGACGGGCTTCGACTTCTCTTTTTCTTCCTGCTCCTCTGCTTTGCTGTCCAGAGGCAATAAAGGCTTGGCTGCACCTTGCGAAAGAATGAAAATTTTAGATCCTTTGCATAGAAAAATTGTCAGGGATAATCTGATTACAAGGCCAATACGCAATTTGAAGGAAAAAGTCACATAAGCTTATGTTACTATTGTCTGTTTTCATTCATTGATAACAGCTGAACAGATAACCCAAGTGGACCAAGAATCAGAAGGTTGGAATGTAGCAGAATATGCAAGAAAGATAATCTCCATCAATATCAACAATATCACCTTATCGGGAAGGGAGAGTACCTAAACATTTCATCAGTTATGTATGTCAACTTTCCAACAAATTACTAGCATGAATACGAAAAGAACACAGGTTCAGTAGGATGCTTAGGAAAAGGGTCGAACATTTTTAAGGTTTACCTGCCCGAGGTGAACTTGGAGGTGAGAGCAGAGCAGTGGAGGATCCAGCACGGACAGCGGAATAAACAACTGATAGAATGGTTGTTATAAGACCAAGGGCAAGGGTGCTGGTAGAGACAGCTTTGGAATGCCGATGGAGACCATTACATTCATAATCCCTTGGTTCACTAGCAAGTCCACTATAGCATAGATACATGCAATACAAAGATATAACGGAAGCTGGCAGAATGCTACCACCTATCTGATTTCAATCAAGGTTATATGTTAAAATAGGAATGAACCCAGGGGAAGTATCCACTCTGACCATCCACACTACGAATGCACCAGTAACAGTAATAATCAAATGTGATGTGCTGCAGTCCTTATTCAGATATAAGTCAATGAAACTTAGCAAAACCAATTTGATCATTACCAAAACCCATGCTGCATAAACTTGTAGCAAAAGAGTAACTTTGCAGAAAATGAAAATAGGGAAAATCATCAGCCATTCTATCATACGAAAAAACCCTGTTCACATATTCTCAAATTCTTAAATTCTAGACATAACAGGCAAACATCATTGACGTTGGCTTTTTATTTGTGAATGCAAGTCATTTCACATCTGCTATTGAACTTAATAATGAACCATACACCAATCATCCTGTTAGTCGACTACAATGCAAAATGTATGGTCTTACCAAATACCTATATCATTTTCTGCGACTTTCCTGTTTCATGAAACAACTTTTATGTGCTTCAACAAGCTTTCTGACCTCCATACTTTATGTTCCTTTTTTTCTACATATGATAGAATAAGTTCCAAAAAAAGAAAAGGGAAATGCATGATATCTATGGTCATCCACAAATTTATCTCTTCCACTTGACTAAGGTAAAATACAATAATAGACAATTTGAACATACTGGCATCAAGTGTATCTTCTACATATCTAGCGGTGACAAGAAACAAAGTGCTAAATAAGAAAAATAATAAGAACTTACTGCAGGGTGCAGTGCAACAATAGCAAAACCAAACACCAGAATCAGAGTCATAACAATAAAGAAGGTGTTTAAGCCACAGTCATGTCCCGATGGTGTGAACCAGTGGAAGAGAAGTCCAGAAAAGACAAATGATGCCACGTAACAAACCAGTGATACAACAAATAGAGCAATGTACCTGTATAAATAAAATCCAAAAGAAATGCAGATAAGATCTAGTTGCAGAAAGTCAAGAAGTTAACCTATGAAGATACAGCAAAGGATAAACTAACCAGAACTGCTCATCGTATCCAACCCATTTGTCATTCCATCCGTGAACAAAATCCAACAAAAGGACAACTTGAACAAGAAGAAACAGCCCTGAGCCAAATTTGGATATCGACTCTGCAAGCAAAAAATTCAACTGTAAGCCCAAGCCAGACTACATAACTTATTACATCTAGCAGAACTAACCAATGAATCTATAACTAATTCACCAAAAATATAGGCATACTGCCATAATATGTAGTATCCATAAGAGTGTAAAACATCTCAAGAAAATGTCCTGCCAAACTGCCCAGCTGAATAAGTCATCTAAAAAGCAACAAATCCAAAATCTTATACCCCACAGAGTAGTAAAACTTAAACCCAACAGAGTATTAAAATCTATGTTGGAATGTAATATCAGTTAGGTGAAAGAAATGGAGTCAAAATACTTCAGACCCACATAGGACCATAACTCCTCGAAATCTACAAAGGCAACTTGAAAAAATCAAGTTGTCCCAGATGAGCTCAAGCTCTTTTCATTTCCCCTATGTTAGATTACCATCCCTTCTTCAACCATTCTAAAATGCTACTAGAAAAAAAAATGATAAGGGAAAGAAGTTCAAGACTGCTGCACAGCACAACTAAGAATCCATCTCAACTTGCATCAAACTTTACTATAATGCAACTAAATAACCACAAACAGTAAGGCAAAACTGAACATCATCAACCCTTATCAGAATTTTAAAGCATTTGCAAGAGAAACTTATTACCATAGAAGCCGACAATCTCATTTGGAAGAAAGAAGGTAAATATAACCACAAGGCACCAGCAAATAATCTTGGCCATCCATCCGCCATGATGCAAACCATCCCGAGGATCCTTCTGGTTTCTCACACCAACCATTATAGTCGCCAGAATAGTAAAGAACAAAAAGTTCCCCAAACTAACACGCAGAACTGCGTCGGTCTCAAACCACTCCCTATCAGGGGTCTTATGAAAATGATTAATCCCTGATCAAAAATCAAAATTAGCACTAACCATCCTTTTAATTCCGTCATAAACAAACAAAAAAAAACAAGCCCAAAACCAAACCCAATCGTGCGTGACTTACATGGAAGCTTCTCCATGAGAGGAGCAGCAACCTCGCGAAGAATCCACGAGACCATTAGAGAGAGCGCGAAAAGGCCACAGTACGCGATCCTCGCCGACCGTCGGCTAATTCCCGACACGACGGTCCGGCAAGCATCGCAAGCGCACGCCGCACAGCATGACGCAAGACAGGAAGCAGCCCACATCTTACGCAAAAGTTTTTCAACTCTGGAGACGAAAGATCATAATCAGCATCGCCACCATCACAATCATCACGATGATCAATCAAATTCAAAGAAGACGATCATCGTCAAAAATAAAACCCTAAATTAAGAAGTTTCCACAATCATAATCCAGAAGATTCCAAAACGAAGAAACTAAAGTGTGCGTACCTGGGAAAGAATCCGAGATAGAACTAAGGAAGGCACCAGATAATTTTTCCTTATCACCAATTCAAGATTTCATTTATGTAATAACAAATTGTATACTCTGACTTATCCGCCATCGGACTTCTGATTCTCGATGATAGTACACTTCCAATTATTAGATCTTAGCCGTTCATCATGTTAAAGTTTTGTTTCGCGTACACGCGCTCGCTTTACCTAATTTGTTGAATTAACTAATTTAACAAATAACAAAAACATATGATAAAATTAACTAATTTACATATATATAAATAAACATAAATATTGTTAAAAATAAGATAATTGAGTCTAAAACTATTTTACTAATTGAAATTTGAATAAAAATATGAAATTTGAACTTTTTAGATAACTACATTAATAATTATAAATTGTTTAAACATAATTATTTGCTATATATTATTTTATGTTAACAAAATGATTTTTATTGAATTTTCTTATTTTAAGTTTTTATTAAATTTTCTTAAACATAATTATTTGTTATATATTACCATATTAAGTTTGATGAGTTTGGATTAAGTGCAAAAAGAATTTGAATTCGAGTTCGAGCCCAGTCCGCCTCAAAATATATAAATCTCAACTGAAATGCCATAAAAATAAATAAATAAATTTCTTATATAATGCGCGTCTTTTGATTGGACCAGCCACAAAGTAATTCCACTTAATGCTTAACCTCGAAGTCACTTCCAAACCTTCCAAAGCAAGCTCCGTTTCTCAAATTCGTTGTTATTATTCCCAATTCATTTATCGCACAAGGGCAATAACGCGCCGCGGAGAGAGAAAGCCGCTTACAGCGGGAGTCCAACCAGAGTGCCCGTTCAGTTACACTCACGGAGATCATATCCATGGCACAACTCCACCTCGACACCTCTGATTTCGTTGATGATCTCTACTTAGCTGCACTGTGCGACCAAGACGTGGGAGAGTTGTTCCCTGTTTCAGATGCCGATTTTGCTCAAGAGTTGCAGTTACAAGAGACCCTTGTGGGCTGCGTCACCCTCTCCAAAATGGTCACTACAGGCTCGTCGGCCATAACGGTGATCGAACCACATCCGGTGACTGTGTCCGGTGAATCTTCGCAACTCTTTTGCGAGATTTGCGCTGAGAGGAAAGAGAAAGAACAAATGTTCAGAACCAACAACTGCGACCACTCGTTTTGCTCCGATTGCATAACCAAGCACGTCGCAACGAAGATCGAAGAGAGAGTCCTCACGGTCACTTGCCTGGAATTCAACTGCGATGGAGTGCTGGGGATAGACACATGCAGGGGTGTACTTCCCAAGGAAGTGGTTGATTCATGGGAGAAGGCGCTTTGCGAGGAGGCAATCCGAGAATGGGCGAAGGTTTACTGTCCTTTCAGGGACTGTTCAGCGATGCTGATCGTTGATGATGATGAGGTGATAAGAGAGTCGGAGTGTCCGTACTGTCACAGGTTGTTTTGTGTACAATGCAACATGCCGTGGCATGCAGGGCTTGAATGCGACGAGGTGCAGAGATTGAACACGGACGATAGACAAAGAGAAGACCTAATGGTGGTTCAACTAGCTAGGAATCAGAAATGGAGTCGATGCCCTAACTGCAACTTCTATGTAGAGAGGACAGAGGGTTGCCCCCATATCACCTGCAGGTCACTTCTTTCCAATTGAATTTGAATCACTATTCTCTCTAGATTCGACAGGAACAGGATGGAATCCTAAAATATTAAAATAAAATGAAATGAAATATAAAAAAACTCAATTTAAAAAGTATTTCATAAATTAAGTTTGTCTGAAAATTTAAATAAATTTAAATAATAAGAATTTATTTGTGAAGTGTAATTTATTAAATTTTGTTTCGACACATTAAAATTAAGTTTTAAGTATTGAAACTTAACAAGCTCTGATATATTAACATTAGAAATTTATTTATTAAAATTAAAAAAGAAAATTTTCATATAAAAAATTAACTTAACGTAATATTTTAAAGTAATATGAGTTGCTCTATCCATAATTTTAAGTGAGTCGTGTGGAAAACGCGTGCAGATGTAAGTTCGAGTTCTGCTACGGGTGTGACTCGCAGTGGACGTCAAGTCATGCTGGTTGCGCCAGGGATTAAGACATAAATTGATTAAATATTGACTCTTCCTAGTCTTAGGAGCTAGGCTTGATTAATATTTGAGTCGCCCTAGTCTTTGGCTTTCAGCTTTCTTTTTCTCTTCTTTTTCGCTTTGGGTTTCTTTCTACTGCTTTTTTTCGTCTTTGCACCACTACCCTTGTACTGGATTATGGTTGAATGTTTGCAAAAAAACAGAACATTTCGTTGGAAATTATATGTAATTGTCATTTTCTACGTGTTAAATTAATGTTGAAGTTTATCACCAAAAAAAATTAATGTTGAAGTTCATTAAAACGATTACACTAATATTTAAAAGTAGTATGAGTTGCTCCATCGATAATTTTAAGTGAGTGGTGTGGAAAACGCGCGCAGATGCAATTTCCAGTTCTGCTACGGGTGTGGATCGCAGTGGACGTCAAGTAGTCATGCTGGTTGCTCCAGAAATTAAGATCAGCACTCCATACATTGATTAGTCTTTGGCTTTCTTTTTCTCTTCTTTTTGGCTTTAGGTTAATTTCTTTCTACTGCATTTCTTCGTCTTTGCACTACTACCCTTGTACTGGATTATGGTTGAATGTTTGCAAGAAACAGAACATTTCATTGGAAATTATATGTAATTGTCATTTTCTACGTGTTAAATTAATTTTAAAGTTTATTGAAACTATTGGCTAAATTAGCATGGTGGCTTCTTGTGTATTCCTTGTGGGGTGTTTGGTTAGATAAGAAATCAAATGATTATTCTTAGGAATAGAGTATACGAAGAATAAAATAGAATGATTATTACGTAGTTTGATTTATTGCTACAAAATGTCTATATCGATATTTGTTTTGAAAACGTAATTTAGAGTGACAAAAGAATAACCAATAAAAGATCAAAATATCTATGATGATGATCATCATCATCATAAGGAAAATGATAATAATAATTACAACTCATCATACAGAATCATGTAACAACATAAGCATACATTAAAAGACTGCTTAACATTAAATCGAATATAATGCATTTCAGAACAGATTTTTATAATTATCAGAACTGAATATCAGAAGAAGGTATAAACCCTTCAGAATCAGAATACAATTCAGTTTACGTCAAAATCAAACAGATATCAGAATACAAAATCAAACGACTACTAAATCTATCAACAGAAGTGGGTAACAGGACTTATACAAAAGATATCATAATTGATATCATATCATAGAAGAGACTTACATATCAATAATAGAAGGCATCGAAGTGCCAATAACAGAAGACATTGAAGTTTCAATAACAGAAGGGTCAATAACAGAAGTGTCACAGAATTAGCTGCAGACTCTTCTAGGCATGCCTATTTACACACAACTAGGACTCAACATTTTTAAACACAAAACAAGGTCATTTCAAACATTTCATGTGCAAAATAAGTAGTCAATCATATCCACATGCGAGTAGCACTTCCGATGATATAAACATGCATCAAACGCCTCAGACAATTATTGTCCAGAATTCATAATACAATCAGCATAAATCAAATTCAACAAGTAGAATAAAGTAAGGTATGACCATTTAAGATTACTCACAGTAGCTTCCTGTTTGCTTATTGCCTTGAAGTCCCATTAATATCTGGAGTCGATCGCTTTAAGAGTTCCTCTAAAACATTCAATACAAACATATATTACTATTGTACACAATTATAAATTCAATTATGCACATTCATGTCTATTGAATATGTATGATGCATGTTTATGTCAAAAATATGAGTTTCTTATCCTTAATCTTATCACATTATCGATAATGTGAAATCAATCCCTCAATCCATATTTATTTTACAATTCACCTTTGGGTTCACTTTGCTTAATTATTCTCATCAGGAAAGTGAGGTAATTAGTAATACTTCCTTCTAGAAAGTTTTCTTTCTATGTCTTAGGTTTCAATGATACCAAATTCATCCAATTTGGTTTAGTATTGAATTAACTAATTTAACAAACAACAAAAACATAAGATAAAATTAACTAATTTACATATATAAATAAACATAAATATTTTTAGAAATAAGATAATTGAGTCTAAAATTGCATTCCGTACTATTTCACTAATTGAAGAGCAAAGATTGAAATTTGAAATAAAATATGAAATTTGAACATTTTAGATAAATTGTTTAAACATAATTATTTGCTATATATTATTTTATGTTAACAAAATGATTTTTATTGAATTTTCTTATTTTAAATTTTATTAAATTTTCTTAAACATAATTATTTGTTATGTAGTACCATATTAAGTGCAAAAAGAATTTGAATTCGAACCCAGTCCGCCTCAAAATATATAAATCTCAACTGAAATGCCATAAAATAAATAAATAAATATCTTATATAATGCGTGTCTTTTGATTGGACTAGCCACAGAAATTCGACTCAATGCGTCACCTCGAAGTCACCTCCAAAGCAAGCTCCGTTTCATTTCTCAATTCGTTGTTATTAATCCCTATTCATTTCTCGCACAAGGCCAATAACGCACCGCGGAGAGAGAGAGACTCTTACAGCGAGAGTCTAACCAAAGTGCCCGTTCAGTTACACTCACGGAGATCATATCAATGGCACACCTCCACCTCGACACCTCTGATTTCGTTGATGATCTCTACTTAGCTGCACTGTGCGACCAAGACGTGGGAGAGTTGTTCCCTGTTTCAGATGCCGATTTTGCTGAAGAGTTGCAGTTACAAGAGACCCTTATGGGCTGCGTTACTCTCTCCAAAATGGTCACTACAGTCTCATCGGCCGTAACGGTGATCGAACCACCTCCGGTGACTGTGTCCGGTGAATCTTCGCAACTCTTTTGCGAGATTTGCGCTGAGAGGAAAGAGAAAGATCAAATGTTTAGAACCAACAACTGCGATCACTCGTTTTGCTCCGACTGCATAACGAAGCACGTCGCAACGAAGATCGAAGAGACAGTCCTCACGGTCAGGTGCCTGGAGTTCAACTGCGATGGAGTGCTGGAGATAGACACATGCAGGGGTGTACTTCCCAAGGAAGTGGTTGACTCATGGGAGAAGGCGCTTTGCGAGGAGGCAATCCGAGAATGGGCGAAGGTTTACTGTCCTTTCAGGGACTGTTCAGCGATGCTGATCGTTGATGATGATGAGGTGATAAGAGAGTCGGAGTGTCCGTACTGTCACAGGTTGTTCTGTGTCCAGTGCAACGTGCCGTGGCATGCAGGGCTTGAATGCGAGGCGGTGCAGAGATTGAACACGGGCGATAGAGAAGGAGAAGACCTAATGGTGGTTCAACTAGCTAGGAAGCGGAAATGGAGTCGATGCCCTAACTGCGACTTCTATGTAGAGAGGACAGAGGGTTGTCCCCATATCACTTGCAGGTCATTTCTTTTCCATGCATTTTGAATCACTACTCTCTCTAAATTCGATCGGTACAGGATGGAATCCTAAAATATTAAAATAAAATGAAACGAAATAAAAACTCAATTTTAAAAGTATTTCATAAATTAAGTTTGTAAATTTTTTTAAATAAATTTAAATAATAAGAATTTATCTGTGAAGTGTAATTTATTAAATTTTGTTTTGACATATTAAAATTAACATTGAAACTTAATAAGCTCTGATATATTAACATTAGAAATTTATTTATTAAAATTAAAAAGAAAATTTCATATAAAAATTAACTTACAGTAATATTTTAAAGTAGTATGAGTTGCTCTATCAATCATTTTAAGTGAGTCGTGTTGAAAACGCGTGCAGATGTAATTTCGAGTTCTGCTACGGGTGTGGATCGCAGTGGAAGTCAGGTCATACTGGTTGCTCCGGGGATTAGGAGCACTCCATAACTTTGGCTTTCTTTTTCTCTTCTTTTTGGCTTTAGGTATCTTTCTACTGCTTTTCTTCGTCTTTGCACTACTACCCTTCTACTGGATTATGGTTGAATGTTTGCAAGAAACAGAACATTTCATTGGAAATTATGTGTAATTGTCTTTTCTACGTATTAAATTAATGTTAAAGTTTATTGAAATTATTGGCTGAATTAGCACGGTGGCTTCTCATGTATTCATAAAATAGAAGAAGAATAAAATAGAATGATTATTATTTAGTTTGACTTATTGCTAAAATATATCTATATCAATACTTGGTTTGAAAACATAAATTTAGAGTGATAAGGAAATAATTAATAAAAGATTAAAATATCTATTATAATTTTCACTGACTACATTATAATAATGACGATGGTGATGATGATGATAATAATAATAAAGAAATTATTTATTTATTTATTTATTAGTTATTATTATTATTATTATTATGTGATGATGATGATGATGATCATAATAATAATTTTCCTTATTATTAATTTTTTTTCTTCTTATTATTATTAATTTTATTGTTATTCTTCTTATTATTAATTTTATTATTATTCTTATTCTTATTATTACATTATTACTATTATTACATATTTTATTATTATTATTATTATTAATTTTCTTCTTCTTCTTCTTCTTTGTTGTTGTTGTTGTTATTATTATTTTATTAAAATTATTATTAATTTCTTCTTCTTCATATAATTATTATAATTATAATAATTACTATTAATAATATTAATATCATCATCGTCATCACTATTATTATTAAATTCCTTATTATTATTAAATTTCTTATTATTATTATTAATATTATTATCTACTATCTTGTTCTTGTTATATGTTGTGTCCTTTGTCTGTTGAAAGAGTTAATCAGTTGAGGTGAGGCTTGCTGATATTTTTCGTTTGAAGTTTAACAGCTTAGCTTAGCAATGGTGTTAATATAGATATTCCCCTTTTTCTTTCCATGGGCTTGTGATGGCGGGAATGATAAATTTGGGATTGATTTTGTTTAGGATGGGGGAAAAAAGATAAGGTCACGACAATTTGAATATGTTTTAAAAAATGCGTGAATTTTTGGCTCAATTTTTGGGAAAAACTAGACATAATTGGCTAGCAGATCCTTCACGAAGTCTAGGATTTTCTGTAAGCTTTCAATGATATAAGTTATGAACTGATTGGATAAGTGGTTGCTAAGTTATGGTCAAAACAGTTTCAGAAGGTCAGATTCAGACGCTGCTTGAAAATAGTTGAGAGAAGATGAAAGTTTTTGGAGAAACTCACAAACCCACATTTGGATAATTTAGGAATACTAACAACCCTAGAAACTCACAACAAATTAGAGATGGAAAATAGTAAATATAGTCTGAAAATTGTTTAAGTGAATTTCCAGACTTTTTATCCAATGAGACAACAACCAAGCTCAATTTTGAGCTTCTTCATGGGCTGGACGAGCATGTTTGATTAGGCATCTTAGGTTGATTCTTTGGTTGCATCTTCTTCAAGTGTGAGTAAGGCTTTTACAAAACCATATGGCTTGACATGGACATGAGTTTGCATGATAAAACCCAAATCAATGTAGTCTTCAAATTCTTCTTCTTTGGCTAACCGATTCACTTGAGCTTCACTAAATCCTAGGCTTGCTAAATCTTCAAGGACCTTAGTTGATGGTCCACCATCATTCTCCCCTTCTTGGAAGGGATCTACATTCAGTTCCTTTTTGTAGACCGAAATTACATCTTGCTCCCCTTCTTGGAAATCTTTATCTTGGGCTGGGCTGGTAGCTTCTTCAACAAATGAGCTCAAATATTTGATATTGAAAGTGTTGGATATTCTATATTCTTTGGGCAGATCAATCTTGTAGGCGTTTGCTCCAATTTTCTTCAAGAATTTGTAAGCTCTATTACTAAGCTTATTCTTTCTTTTGCTTGGGAACCTCTCTTTTCTTAAATGTACGCACACTAAGTCACCCTCCCTAAACTCTACAACCCTCCTAAATTTTGCTTGTCTTTTATAATCCTCATTGTGTTTTAAAATATTCTCTCTTGCCCTCCTATGCAACTCAACTATTTTTGTTGCTGTAGACTCTCCCTTAACACTATGAGGCCCACTAGACACAAGTGGTGACAAATCTAAAGGACTCAACGGGTTGGCTCCATAAACTAACTCAAATGGGCTGAATTGTGTGGTTTTAGACTTGGATGAATTGTAGGCAAACTCGACTTGAGGTAAAAATTGGTTATAATATTTTGTTTTCCCTCCTAAAAGACTTCTAAGAATGTTTCCAAGACTTCTATTGACTACCTCGGTTTGACCATCTGTTTGAGTGTGAAATGACGTATTAAACTTTAATTGTATCCCTAATCTACCCCATAACACTCTCCAAAAATGACTCAAAAATTTGTCATCCTATCACTCACAATTGACCTAGGCAGCCCATGTAATTTGACCACATCCCTAAAATACAACTCCATAACATGTGAAGCATCCATAGTCTTACTACAAGGAATAAAATGGGCTATTTTAGAAAAAAGATCAACAACTACCTTAATAGAATCAAACCCCCTTCTAGTCCTAGGTAATCCCAGAATAAATTCCATACTTACATCCTCCCATAGCTTGTTAGGAATTGGAAGTGGAGTGTATGGACCGGTTGGCTGTGAAGTCATCTTTGCACGGTGACAAGTATTGCAAGCTTGAACTAGTCTCTCCACATCCTTGCTCAACTTAGGCCAATAGAAGCTTGATTGGGCCAAGTCATATGTTTTTTCACGGCTAAAATGCCCAGCCAAACCTCCTCCATGAACTTCCCTCAAATGGTTTCTCTAAGTGAAGATCTTGGAATGTAGCAAAAATTTCCCTTGAAAAGAAAGCCATTATACTTAACAAAATCTCCATATGCTCCTCGACCACATTGCTTCCATACCTCCCCAAAATCAGCATCACTTTCATATAAAGCCTCATTCATGAGCTTCATAAAAGTGGAAGGTGAATTGGATAGCCCCATTGGCATAACAAGCCATTCATATAGCCCCTCTTTGGTCTTGAATGCAGTTTTCCACTCATCACCTTCTTGCATCCGAATTTGGTGGAATCCATTGGCTAGGTCAAGTCTGGAAAAAAACTTGAGCTCCATTGAGTTGATCAAGCATGTCATCTAACCAAGGGATATGATGCTTATTTTTTATGGTGATTTTATTAACAGACCTGCTATTAATGTCCATCCACTTGCCATTTCTCTTGGGTACCACAAAGGTCGACACTACACATGGACTTGTGCTTTCTCGTATAAAACCCCTATCAAGCAACTCATCAATCTGTGCTTGTAAAGCTGCATTCTCCTTAGGATTCATCCTATAGGTTGCCTTGTATGGAAGAGTAGCTCCATGGACAAAATTTATCTCATGTTGAATTTTCCTCGAAGGAGGCAGTCCTTTTGGAAAAACCTTTGAGAATTCGTCAATTAACGGCTGAACAATTGGTGGCACAACCATTTCAAGTTTATCAACATCTTCTACTTCAAGAGGAACATAGGTTACTAGGCTTTGTAAAATCACACTCTTCTCCTCTATAGAAATCATTCATATAGTTCCAACTTCATTCTTCTTTTTTAACCATTTCGGCTCAAGTGGTAGCAAGGTGAATTTGTGGGCATTTTTCACAAGTGAGTAAGTATTAGCTCTCCCCTGATAACTCACATCTCTATCATAGAGCCATGGTTGGCCCAACAAAAGATGACAAGCTGTCATAGGCATAATATGGCACCATATTTCATCTTCATACTTCTTGATTGAAAATAGAACTAGACGTCTTTTTGTCACCTTGATTTCATGCTTTGTATCAAGCCAAGAGAACTTGTAAGGATGTAGCAAAGGCTCGGTTTTGAGGCCAAGCTTGTCAACAATCTTGTTTGAGACTACATTTTCACATGCACCTCCATCTATGACTATCTCACACAATTTGCCTTTTGATAAGCATCTTGTATGAAATAGAGAGTTCCTTCTCCAATCTTCATTTTCATTCTTTTCAACACTCAACATTTTCATTAACACTAAGAGCTCTCCATCTAATTCTCCATTACACATTTCTTCCTTTAAATTGTCATCATCAATCGGCTCTTCACACACATCTTCTTCACTCATCTTCAACAGCTCATGGTCAATTTCAATAGATTCTTGAATGGTGATGATTTTAGTCGTGGGGCATTCGGATTGGAAGTGTCCAAATCCTTGACATTTGAAGCATCTTTGGTGAGTTTTTGGGGTTTGTGGGTTGTAGTTTCTTGGGATAGCTTTTTGGGCAGATTGTGGGCTAGTATTTTAGAATCTAGGCGTGTATGGGTTTGATTTTTATGGTGTGGTGTTGAAGGAGCTCAATTTGGTGGTGTTTGGTGTTATGAATGGTGTTTTGAGAGAATGCAGTGAGAATTTGGATGGGAAAGATTGTCTCCAAGCTTGTGCATGTTTCAGATTGATTTCACTTTGCAAAGCAAGTCTTTTAACATCATGAAAACTGTAATACTCATACATGTTCGCCATGTCAGAAATTGTAGTTTTGAGGCCTCTAAGGTAACGAGCAATAACAACATCATCTTTCTCTTTCAAATCACACTTCAATAATAAGTTCTCAAACTCCTCTATGTAGCCTTCAACCGAATAACTACTTGCTCTAAATTCATCATTTGATTCAGCAATCTCTTTTTATATTGGGGAGACATGAATGTTTCTTCTAATTCTTCCCTCATTCTACTCCATGTAGTAAATTTACTCTTATTTTCTCTTTTTTTTTTAATGTTGTCCCACCATAACAAGGCATAACCCCTCAATTTTGTAGACACCAATACCATTTTTCTCTCTTCACTCACATTTCTTAATTCAAAAATTCTATCTACGATATGCAGCCACTCAAGAAAGATATCTGGATTCATCTTACCTTCAAATTTTGAAATTTCCACCTTAAAATTGTAAAAATCATCTTGTTGCTTTTGAGGTTGTCTAGCAACAATTTGACCACAGCCTAGATCACGTCTCCTGCCACGCCCCTTTTGTCTCCCTCACTGCTCATATTGTTCACCATAATCTTCCTCATAAGCGTCTTCCTCGGACTCTCCATCAACTACTTCAATGGGCAGGTCAGTGTTAGGAGAAGGACTATGGGCACGTCTTCTACAAGGTTGAAAAGCAAATGTTTTGGCTTTCAAGGTTTCATTTTCAAGTTGAAGTGTTTTTAATTGGTGTCACAACTCCTCCTATGTTAATGGCGAATATTATTTGCTATCTTATGACATGATGATAAGGGGTTCAAAACCCAAGGCTTTGATACCACTTGATGGCGGGATTGATTTTGTTTAGGCTAGGAAAAAAAAAGATAAGGCCACGACAATTTGGACAGGTTTGGAAAAAAGTGTGGATTTTGGGATCAATTACTGGGAAAAACTAAACAGAATTGGCCAGCAGGTCCTTCACAAAGTTTGTAGGATTTTCTATAAGCTTTCCAGCGATATAGGATATGAACTGATTGGATAAGTCGTCGCTGAGTTATGGTCAAAACAGTGTCAGAAGGTCAGATTCAGAAGATGCTTGAAAATGGTTGAGAGAAGATGAAAGTTTTTGGAGAAACTCACAAACCCACATTTGGATAGTTTAGGAATACTAACAACCCTAGAAACTCACATCAAATTGGAGCTGGAAAGTCACGAGATTATTTGTAATAAATATGAAATTTTAAAACAAGCACAAATGAACCTATATATGGAGAATTGATAAGAATTTGGGAAGCCACGTTAAAATCGACAACCCACAAATCCTTGACATTCCAAAACAGATCATAAACATAATTAAGAATTCCTTAAATAGTCTTTAAATAGGAAAATGAAAAATGGAAACTTTAAATGAAAATAAAAAATGGAAAGTAGTAAATATAGTCTGAAATTTTTTTAAGTGAATTTCCAAACTTTTTATCCAGTGAGACAACAACCAAGCTCAATTTTGAGCTTCTCCATGGGATGGACAAGCATGTTTGATGAGGTATCTTGGGTTGATTCGTTGGCTGCATCTTCTTCAAGTGTGAGTAAGGCTATTACAAAACCAAATGGCTTGACATGGACATGATTTTGCATGATAAAACCCAAATCAAAGCAGTCTTCAAATTCTTCTTCTTTGGCCGATTGATTCGCTTGAGCTTCACTAAATCCCATGCTTGCTAAATCTTCAGGGACCTTAGTTGATGGTCCATCATCAGCTTGTGTTCACTAAAAATAAATACTCTGGATTTCTTATCACAAAATGAAACTCCATAAATTCACACATTTACGTGTGACTAAGATACCAATTCATTGATTCAATCCCTAAAATATTACAATTACAAATATTTTGATCATCTCCATCTCTAACTATTTTGCTTAGATTTGTTTGATATCATCTTTTTTATTTTTTTCTTTAATAAAAATAAATTATCTTTATAAGGAAAAATCAAGTCATAGAAGGAGAAGAATAAACAAGAGTTCGATTTGAAGGAGCAGTACTACAAAAATGAAGAAGAAGAATCATTAAACCTAGAAATTTCAGTACCACAAGTAAGAAGAAGAAGGAGAAGCATTAAACTTAGAAATTTCAATACAGAAAGAAGAAGAAGAAGAAGAAGCATTAAACCTAGAAATTTCAGTATCGCAAAAAAGAAGAAGAACGAGCATTAAACTAAGAAATTTCAGGTTCAGACTGAGCAAAAAAGAAGAAGAAGAAGCATTAAACCATGAAGTTTCAGGTTCGGGCTGAAGAATGAAACCCAAAAAAGAAGAAGAAGAAGAAGCATTAAACTGCTGGTCAGATTTAAGAACACAAACAGTGCAAAAATAGTGAAACCAGAAGAGACCATGAAGTTAAAAGAAATCGATCTATCTCATGCACCAAACAAGGAAACAACAGACCTTAAACTGCAAACAAGTTGAACAAAAATGGCAACGATTGAAGAGAGGGACAAAACTTATTGGGAAAGAACAATTTTAACTTACCAAGAAGAAAGGGACAAATGATCAAATGCTGGGTTGGTGAAGAGAATCGCTTGAAGGTTGGAAGATGGACGAGCCTCTTTTGCGGTAAAGAAGAATAAATTTGTCCTCAAGTCATGACATTCATTCCCAACGTGCTCATAATCGATAAAGATAGGGAAAGGATTGCTTTAGGTATTCTGTAAATTGAAGGAATATCCAAACCTAAGATTGTCTATTCTGTATCTTTTTTTTAAACCAAACAAAGTAATAAGTTATTACTAGGAATAAGAGAGGAATGGAATAGTCGTTCCCCTCAACCAAACATGCCATTAGCATTTGTCAACTCAAGTCTCGACAGGTCTTTTTATAGTTGTAACAATATGAACTATGAAGTCCACATATAGATGCATCGACTATGATTGGTTTACGTGGTAACATATTTTCCGATGATGTATAGGGTTTCCCTTATATGAGAATCCATAATTTTAATCACGATTTTTTCCTAATTTTTTAAATCCAAAATTTCAACATTTACACTAGAATAGAATTTAAACTTAAGGGTGGCAATGGGTTGGCTTATGGGCCAGCCCCTCTAATTTTTTTAAAATAATTTTTAAAAATTAAAAGTATAAAATACAAATATTTTTTAATTAGGTTCAAACCTGAGCTGCCCAAGCCTAGTCCTGTCTGAGGCTCAACTCTTTACTTAAATAAGTTAGGTCTCAGACCGGTCTGAATTTAGGCCTAGCCCATAGATCGATCTATTGAAAACATCTGAATCTAGGCCGATGGGCCAGCTTATTATAATCCCTAGTTAAACCCTAATATTTTAATGCATTCAAATTGAATCCTAGCATTTACAAAACGTCCAAAGCAGACCCTAAGAGGATGAAAAATCTGATGGGTTTAACTCTTGTTAATTTTTTTTTAAATTTTAACCTAAAAAAAAAAATTTAGCTCAAAAGGGGGATTTCACTGTCATGTGATAAGTGTGACACATAGTCTAAAATCTGTATAAAGGTCCCATTTGCTATGTAACACTAGGGCTCACTTTTTGGTTAATTTAAAAAGCCAATTACATTATCTTCTGTCAATCCATATAAGGAATAAAATAAGATTATTAAATACTTAGTTTGTTAATTAAGTATTATTAATCATAATTAAGAAAAATAATAGAGTAAAATATACTTACTAATTCAATTTCCTAAAATCACTGCTTACTCCTCGTCTAAGTCCTTAATTCCTTGAGCTCACCATTTACTCTCTCTCATTTTATTCAATTGCAACAATAGCAACAATTTTTCTTATGCATCTCTCTTTTGCACGTTGTCTATCTCTTGAACATTTGTCTCTCTTTCACACATTGTACCTTAGTGTCTCCTACTCCTACACACCACTGTTGAATTTCTAGATAACATGATAGTAACAATATATCGAGGTAGGTCCTTTCTTTTGTTTGGGTTTTTAGTTTATGTTTTTCTATGTTGTGGTGACTCAACTGAAATTGAAGATTGGTGGCTTGTAAACAATTTGTTAGTCATATGGATCGTGATGTCAATTGATCTTCCCATGCGGCCCTTGATTACGTATATAAACACAACAAAGGAATTATGGGAAGACATTAAAGAGCAGTTCTCCATAGGTGACACCATGCACATTTACCAATTGTGTGAGGCAATTAGAAACTACACTCAACTAGACCAAAGTGTAACATCATATTTTGGTCGTTTGAAGACATTATAGGATGAGCTTAATGGTTATTTGAAAGGGTGGTCAGGGTGTACCTTTGAAGGCTTCAAATGTAATTGGGTGAAGGAATCATGAAAGAATGAGAGGAGTTGTATCAATTCCTTACAAGTTTGGACAATGCTCTTTACGGTACATTTCGAACTATCATGCTGAGTAAGAGTTCACTACCCACTTTGGGTAATGCTTTCTCTAATATTATTCAAGAGGAGAGACATAAACAAGTCATTAAGAAAGAGAAGAATGGGTAAATGTTGTTAGTTTTGCTATGAATGGCATGAATGTCGCAGAAAATAGAAACCCGAATTTGTCGACCTCAGGTGATCGAGTAGTATGCTCTCATTGTAAAAAGTCAAGTTATGAAACCAAAACTATTTCCAGATTCATAGTTACCCGGAGTGGCGATTTTTCGACCATGGCAGAGGAAACAACTAGGTTTTGGGTCGCAGTATAGAGGTTGTCGCAAATGTGACACAAAGCATCAAGGAACCTTCTGATCAGAATAATGTTATGCTGACCAATGCGAAAAGTCACGTTCCTGGACTTAGCAACGAGGAATGGTCTGCTCATGCCAATTTATTGAGTAAGTGTGAGCCTATTGCTTCCAATGAAAAGTCGATAGGTAAAATGCCCCCTTTAGATTGTTGCTTAATAGTGGTGCCTCGTATCATATAACTAATAACAAATCTCTTTTGAGTGATATATATGAGCTTGTGCTCTCTCTTATTGGTTTGCCTAATGCTGATATTGCATATGCAACTTAAGCGGGAACAATTCAACTTGATCTCGAAATCCTTCTTTAGGGTTTATGTGCTAGAGTTGAAATGCAATCTTATTTCTATCGCTCGATTGATTGATGATATACAATGTACTATTACTTTTACTAATAAGTTGTGTGTGATACAGAACGTCACTTCAAGGGTATTGATTGGAGTAGGTGACCAACGAGGAGGGGTCAACCTGTTTCGTGGTGCAGCTGTCACAAATTCATGCAAAGTTTGTAACAAGAAGGGGTCGGAATTGTTGCATCTACGGCTGGGGCAGCCATCTTCACAAATTGTTAGTTTAGTTTATGAAAATTCTAGTAGTTCTTTGGAGATTAAAATGTGTGATGTATTTTTGCATGCTAAGTAGACTAGAGATGTTTTTCCTTTAAGTTCAAATTAGGCTCAAAAATCTTTTCAATTAATTCATAGTGATGTTTAGGGGTCATATAGTGTTCCTTCTTCTTGTGGAGCATATTATTTTCTTACAATAGTCGATGATTTTTCCTATACTATCTCGGTCCATTTAATGGGTGAGAAAAATGAAGTGTCAAATTCATGGAAACAATTTTGTACAATGGTGTAGACTCAATTTAATTGGAACATTTAGACTATGAGAAGTGATAATGGAATTAAATTTCAACCATTAAACTCATGTTTTTTAAAGAATGGGATGGAGTTTCAAACTTTCTGTACTAAAACACCTCAATAAAATGGTTGTGTTGAATGAAAACATAGACATATTTTAAAGCATGCTCTTTGTTTTTAAAACCAATTTATCTATTGAGTTTTGGGGGGAATGCATTCTTACTGTTAGGTATTTGATTAATAGTATTGAACATCTCTTCATAATGGGAAGACTCCTCATGAAATTCTTTTTGGATCTCCTCCCTCGTATGGGCATTTGTGTGTCTTTGGGTGTTTGTGGTACGCTCATTATCAAAAGTGTAAATGAGATAAGTTTGCACCTCGTAGTCGAAAATGCTTATTTGTCGATTATCCTCAAGGTAAAAAGGGATGGAAACATTATGATCTAGAGATAAGGGAGTGTTTTGTATCCCGAGATGTGTCATTTGATGAAATTCAGTTTCCGTATCATGCCACCCATGACTCGACATCCTTACCCATTTTATCCCCCACTAAACCACATGCTTCCAATTATGTCAAGGTTCCACATTCCTATTTAGAGTCTTCACCTGTGACCAAGTGCCTAGCACATTGTGAAGTATCTTCCCCTAATCTCTTGACCTACAGGGGGATTTGAAATGAGGGGGAGTATGATGGGACTGATTATGTTGTTGCACAAGTTTCTGAGCTATCCCCATGTCTTGTGGACAGTAGCACTTATGTCAATAATATAGCAAATAAGTGTTTCGTGAGTTCCCTTTCTTTGGTCCCCTCGGGTAATTTGTATACTATAGCTTATTGTGTTTCATGTGACCAATTCTCTTTTACACGTAAGGCTTTTATTGCAGCTATTGACAGAGAGGTTGAGCATGTTTCTTTCTATGAGGCTACATATGACCGTAGGTGGAGGGAAGCCATGCAACTAAAATTCAAGCTCTTAAGGCTAACGACATATGGACCATTGAGGATCCTCCTCCTAGTAAGCAAGCTATCGATCGTAAATGGGTTTATCACTTATAATATAGTTTTGATGGTACTATTAAGTGACACAATGTAACATCTCGTTACCGGTGTGATGGGCATATCGGTAATTGGATGATTTGAGCAGTGAGTGCATTCATGATTGAATTGCACGTATAGTGAGTTTTGCATCAGTGATAAATGAGATTAATTGAGTTAATTGCACATGCATCTTAGTATCATGCATTCATGATTATTCCAGCATTTAATTGTGATTATGAGTTGAATTGTGAATTCTGAGATATGATCTATTGATTGAATTGAATAGTTAAATTTGTGAAATTGTGATGTGATTGAGAATTTAAGAATATTGGGTTGTGTGTTATAGCGTTCTGGGAAATTGAAAATTGAGTATGAGATCGAGTGTTTTATATTTTTGTGGATTTAGGAGGATTTTTCCAGAATTTTTAGAGTTAAGTGTTTGGACCGAAAAAATGACCTAGAGACTGATAGATTGGATTCCGGTCCCGAAAGTGAGTGACTTATGGCTTGAAAATTTAGATTTGCGAGTTTGAGAATTTTTGCGATGAGCCAGTGGAATTTAGAGACTGAGATTGAATGCAATTGAGGATTGCGATTTATAGGTTTAAATTAAACCCTATATATATATATAAGAGCAAGTGAAAGTGAGAAAAACCTCATTTCTCTTCTTTCCCCTTTCCTCCCACCGTTGGCGATTTCATTCCTCTTCCCTTGAGATTTCGTTGATTTCTCTTCATTGTGACTGAGGTTTTGCTTGTGATTGAGAGAGGGTGATGCTTTTGCTGGGTTGAGAGTAGACCAGAGGGAGATTGAAGCTTGGAGGATTACGACGTTTGCGATTTAGGGTTTCCGTCGGATTTGTGATTTGGTAAGTCTTAATGTGTTTAATGCTATATTTATGGTTATTTATGGCATTTGTGGTGTTAAATGAGTTAGAATGTGTAGTTGAGAGCATTAATATTGAGTTTAAATAGTATTAATGGCGGAAAGAGCGATCGGAGAAGACGAACCAGCTCGTACGTCGCGACGAGCGCAGAGGCGCTGAGAGTTACGTCGCGACGAATAATTAAACTTATTCGTCGCAACGAACTTCGTGGACGTCGCGGCGAGCATGGACTGGTGCGTCGCGACGAACGGTCTCCACGTCGCGACGAGTGAGCTTCCCACGTCGCGACGAGGATCTGTGCGTCGCGATGAAGGATAGTTTCTGAAGTGGAAGAGTTTAATCTTTTGAGCCTAACTTTTAGTGTTGACCTCCACTTGAGATGAACCTTGATTCGTTATAAACTAGAGAAAGAGGTCTACGAGTGTGGTAGAGACTAAGAGTTCAAATGTGAATTAGTGAGATAGCGATTATCGAAGGAGAGTCTATGACAGTTCATAGTGCAACTTAAGAGTTATGTCTTGACTAATTGGAGTCAATGGATATTATTGACTTAGTGAATAGTGAATTCTGATTGTGAAGCGAGAGATAGTGGAATTAGATAAGAGCGCTGGAAAATCATGATCATGCACCATACAATTTCAAATTGAGACATGTGCATTAGTGAATTCAATTGATTGAGCATATAGTGATGAGAATTCGTTGTATTGTTATAGAGGCACCGTTGGATCGACAAATCCACGGATATTCTTTGGACTTCGAGTCAGAGCTCGGAAGTGCGGTGAGTAACCTAGTTGGTTCCTCCGCTTTTATATGATTAAATGTCTGTGAATATGTGTATGAATTAAGTGTTATAGTGAGTGATATAAATGTAAAGTGATTGAGCTAAATGCGATAGATGATAGTGATTGCGTGAATGTGACCGTTTATAGTCGTGAGACTAATGTGTTAAGATTATAAGTGAATACTCTGAGAATGTGAATAAGTGTTCTGAGTATGTTAAGTGTAGTGAAATGAGATACATGTGAAATATGTTATAAATGTGAATACTTGTGATAAGCGAATGAAGTGACATATTGATAGAAATGTGAGTATTAGTGAATGTGAAAAGTGAGATCCATGTGAGTGTTATAAATATGAAATACATGTGCTTTGAGATTGTGAAAATACTTGTGATTGTGAATTCATTGTATGAAATTATGAGTAAGTGCTTTGATTGTGATAAGCGAGTAAAGTGATATATAAATATATGTCTTAGTGATTGTGCAAGTGTGAGTGATTATAGCGGTGAGATAAATGTCTTTGAGGCTGTGAATAATGTTCGAATGTGATAAGTGTAGTGAAATGAGATACATGTAATAGGCGTGCAATGTGAACATCTGTGATTGGGATTGAGTGTATAAAATTATGAGTAGCGTCCCAACTGTGATAAGCGAGTGAAGTGATAGATATATGTCGATAAGTGCTAGTATCGTGTAAATGTGAGTGAATGCTTAGCAAAATAATAAGCGGTAAAATAACAACAGGATTGTATTGGAGCTTAGTGATTAGAGCTTTGAGCTCGATATCGTGAAAGGGCCTAGGCCATAACGACGATAGTGCATACCCGAGGGCTCTCCTACTTGCTTAAAATGTGATTAGTGTAAAAGGGAATAGTGCGTACCCGGAGGGCTCTCCTATCCCGTATGTGAGTGGGCGATGGTGCATACCCGGAGGGCTCTCCTACTCGTCGATAATGTGATCGGTCATGAAAAGTGCCCGAATCGGACACGGTGAAAATGCTCACCACAACAAACACATAAAATGAGAATCAGATACATATGCATTAGACTATGTAGTGAAATAGAGAATGCGTATGAGTGATAAATTGTGTGAATAGTGTGAAAGCGTACGCCTTATATGTATAAAAGTGGCAGTGCCTGAGATATTTAGTGAAATGTGATAATTGCTCAGTGATATGTTTAAATTGTGATTATAGTAAAATATGAGATTGCCTGATAGTGTTTAGACTGTGACTTGTGATTTATGTGATATATTGAGTATATATGCATGAGTTGGGTGAACCAACGATGATGGTTTCTCATTTAGTTCGCAAACTCACCCAACATTGCAATTATTTTTCAGGGATTGAAGAATACCCCGTTGGACAAACGGGAGTATGATTATTGCAATGTGTCGAGTCGGATGTCGGGATCGATTCACGTCTGCATTAGAGTAGTACGGTTTTATGTGCATTGTATTTCCGCAAATTATTACTGATTTCCACACATGTGATTGACTTTGTTTAAAAGAGAAATATTTTTTTTTTAGTTTTGAATTGTAGTGATTGCTCTAGTACACCACCCTCGCGGGGCACGGACTCGGATATCACCATCGATATCGGGTTCGGGTCTGGCGGGAGTGGGGTGCTACACACAAGGCCCATCTTATTGTTCTTGGAAATAATTAGAAAGAGGGTGAGGACTTCACCGAAACATTTGCTTATGTCGCTAAAATGGTTACATTGAGAACTTTTCTTGCTTTCGTTGAGGTAAAAGATTGGGAATTGCATCAGATGGATGTCCTTAATGCCTTTTTGCATTGTAACTTACATAAAGAGGTTTATATGTGATTATCGCTAGGTTTTTCTGCCTCTCATTCTGTTAAGGTATTTCGCTTGAGTAAGTTGCTTTACGGGCTTCATCAAGCTCCCCGTAATTGATTTGCTGAATTGGTAGGTGCTTTGAAACAATTTGGTTTTTCACAGTCTTAAGTAGATTATTCTTTATTTACACTCTATAAGGACTCTGTTTCTCTTTCCGTCCTTGTGTATGTGGATGACCTTATTATTGTCGGTAAAGCTATTACTGCTATTTCTGATTTGAAGTGCCATCTGAGTAAATACTTTTATATGAAGGATCTGGGTGGTTTGAAATATTTCTTGGGTATTGAGGTGGCCCAAAATTTTGATGGTCTTTTTCTTAGTCAACAAAAATATGATGTAGATATCTTAACAGAGGCCGATCTTCTTGGTTCTAAGCATATTGCTTTTTCGATGGAGCAAAATCACCAATTGGAGTTAGCCACTGGTTCTCTGCTTTCTAATCCCGAGAGTTATCGTAGGTTTTGTTGGGCAGCTTATCTATCTCACTATTAGGTGACCAAAACTTAATTATTCTATACATATTCTGGCATAATTAATGCAATCTCCTGGATAGGAGCACTAGGATGTTGCAATTCATGTGCTTTGTTACTTAAAGGGCAACCTGGGTTAAGGTCTTTTATTGTGACATGATAGTGACCTTTAACTTTATGCCTTTTGTGACTCTGACTAGGCTAGTTGTCCTTTGAGTAGACACTCCTTGACTGGTTATTTTTTTATGTTGGGACAATCCCCAATTTCCTAAAAGACGAAGAAATAACATACCATCTCTCTTTCATCAGCTGAAGCTGAGTATCATTCCATGGCTACCACCACATATGAGTTAACTTGGCTTAAGGAACTTTTAAAGTCACTTGGTGTTTACCATCGTGCTCCTATGCATCTGTGCTGTGATAATAAGGTAGCTTACTTCATTGGTTCTAATCCAGTTTTCCATGAGCACACAAAGGATATTGAGATTGACTGTCACTATATTTTATATCAAATTAAAGCTGGTAATATTGTAACTGCTTATGTGCATACATCTCAACAATTGGTTGATATTTTTACGAAGGCTTTTGGGTATCAACAGTTTCATTATCTACTACGCAAGTTGGGCATTTGTGATCTTCATGCTCCAAATTAAGGGAGAGTAACGAGCTGTAAATATCTTGTATTTGTGTAAATATGGAATATGTATATTTAGTTTTATTTAATCAAAAAGCATAGGAGCCAAATCAGGAAACTATCTTGCAATTGTCATGTATCGTTGGTGAGATATTAGTGTTTCTATAGTTAGCAAACTCTTAACAAACTCTATCTTGTATCACATATATATTGCACATTGCTAGCATGGATAAGTCAACGTTTTTCACCCACAAAATTCTTTAACTTCCTTCAAGAACCTAATCATAACTTGTACTTAGAGGCATCAAAGTTGTAGGCCTTTTATACTTTTTTGTTTATCTATTGAGTTTAACCTTTTTTCTAGATATTGTACAAGATTATGATACCTTTTGATTTGGATTAAAATTTTTAAACATCCATACTTTGCACCCTTCAGCTTTACTGATTTGAGCATTATAGTATCTTTATTGAGAACAACCCTACTTATTTGTAATTGTTTTTATAGGCCTATAGAGTTGAAAATAGCCCAATAAACATATTATGAACTTAGTCTATATCACACAAACACAAATATATTATAATTATAAGTCTACCACCTAATAACCCAATTTTGATTTAAATTTATGATTTCAATAAGTTCAAGTTGAAGCCTCCATTACTAGTCAAAACTATATTTATTATGACCATTAAGCCTATTGCTTTCATATAGACCAAAAGTTTATAATTAAATGTTCATCCTAACTAAGATTGAAGCTAACCAATCTTCGTTGTCAAACTTCTTACAATCAATTATCATATACCTCAATGAAAAGGATTTACATGATCTTCGTATCTCATTTTACACGATCTTCCCTCCTCATGTTTATATGTTCTCTTTTAAAACTTTATTTGAATTTACAATCTTTTAAATTAATTTAGTGCTCTAATACTATTTAATATTACTTGCTTTGATCTTAAAATAAAAACTTAGTATTCTTTTCTTTTATCAATATAATTATTTAATTTTGAAAGAATCATTTATATCATAAACATCAAATTTTATTAGGAAGGAACATACTGATTAATTACATAAACACTTTTGAATACATTTTTTGCTAAATATTTGCATTGACTAAGTAGCAATAATAGAAATTGATTTTGTCTTTTAAACTATAATAACATGTGTAAATTGTTATAACAGTAAATGAATTTGGCTTTTGTGTTACTAATTTGGCTATAACCAAGTGCATTATCCTTTCATGTTACTAAATTTGGCTATAATCCTTTCCCCTTTCTTGTAATTAGGTATGTAACGGCCCAATTTGTTTGCCTGAAGTTGTTTTATAGTGTAAAGTTTGTAGTTAAATCAAAGTTGAAATATCTAAGTGGGCAAACATGTGTTTTTTACAAAGTAGACCTCAATTATATTAGCTATAGGAAAAAATGTGACATGGGAAAGGAGTTTGGATACCTTTAAATTCACAAGGTATATTACTGTGTACTCAATTTCAAATTTAGTAAGTTGTTGAGACTTATTAATTCAAACTAAAGTTGTCCTGAGGCTTATTAACCCTATAAAAATCCATCAAATGGTTAATGTTTATATAACACATTTGTTAGATACCCCAATCTTTACTCTAGAGATGTTACTTATAATTGGAGGAGAGGATAGAAATAGTAAAGGTGAAGAGAGAAGTAGTGTTAAGGTTGATTATGTTGATGATGAACATGTTAGCAAAGTTAATGAAGGAGTTGGTGAAAGACTTGATGAAGGAGCTGATAGAGTCTTGGATGATCATGATGGGGACCAAGATAAGGGTTTTAAACAAGTTAAAATTCATGATGACCACCAACTGTTTGAAATTGATTCAATTGAATGTGGTGGTTTTATTGGTAGTAATGAATATCCAAGTGAAAAAGAGCTTGGTGAACCATTAGAAAGACCAAGTTTTAGTATTCGGCATAATACAACTAATATTACATCATATTGGAGATTGGGGATAGAGTTTGGAACAACTAAAGATTTTAAAGATTCTATTATAGATTATGCAGTATGAACAAAGAATAATATCATGTTTAAAAAGAATGAAAGCCAAAGGTTCAAAGTTAGGATATTAAGGGATGCCCAAAGTTAGGATATTAAGGGATGCCCAAGCGAGTTATATATTGGTTGTAAAAAGAATGAATATTGTTCAAAATGAAGATATGCAATCCTAAGCATAGTTATTTCACTATTAACAAACCTAAATTGGTTTTAGCAATGTTGCTTATGAACATTTTAGGAAAAGAATTCTTATGAAGCCTAGTATCTGTTAGGTTCTGATTATGCATCTCATACATAATATATATATCAAATATATGCAGCGGAAATAAAACAAAACCTCAAAAAGCAAATCTACTCATGCATAAAAATATAGAAAAATAAAAAAATGAAATGTAAGATGTTTACATATCTTTCTGACGATTTCCTTCGTTCTTTAATCTTCTCCGCGTTAGGTTGTCGTAAATCACAATGATCAATGCAGACTGTCTCTAATGAAAGTCCATACGAAGATAGAAAGATAAACATCACTAGGAGATAACTAGAATTCTTTCTTTGTGTTAACAAAGACAAGAATTTTTGAGAGAGTTAGATAAAAAAAATGTGTATGTAAAAAAAAGAACCTTTATTTTTCTTTTCTCGTGTTTTACAAAAGATGCACGAAAATAATCTCAATTTTCTACACCATTAGCCTTCCATAACCCCCATCACTAATGGAAAGTTAATGGTCATGAATAACATGTATTAATGGAAGTTATAAGAAGTTAATGACCATAAATAACATGTATTAATGGAAGTTATGGGAAGTTAATGACCATGAATAACATGCATTAATGGAAGCCAACAACATAATTCTAATCCATTCTATGTAACATTTTCTACCACGATCATATCGCGACACAATCCCAAAACACTCTCTCCTATCTTGAATCACCATTTCAGACCATTTTACTCATCCTTCGAATCTCTTATATATGTGACCTATTAGGTTCCCGGTTATGTTAGCCACTTGAATTAACACTTAATTTAAGTAAGTCAAGAGCAGTATCTAGCAACACTTCATGACCCCGAATTGATCGAAAAGCCAGTAGTTTAACTACGAACCCTTCCATATGCAATGTTGCCATGCAATTCATTATTCCATACGAACCCTTCTATATGCAATGTTGCCATGCAAAGTCTCAACTCCTATTCGACTGACTACGTCACATCTAATCCAAGTGTTATTAGGTCTTGTCTTAAGGATCTCATTGTTTTATGTGTCATTGAAGACTCTCTTCATGACACATATTTGCTCTGGCTAGACACTCCTGAGTAATGACCTCGACAAGAGGTTGTGGGTATCATCTCCTTCTATCAGGAGTGGTGAATCTTTTATTAGCTACTCAATTACCTCTGAATACCTCAAGCTATACCCAATCACCACCCTATGAGTAACCCCTAAAAGGCACCTATGAATGGAGTCAAAGCACAAGATTAGTATTTGAAATATCCTAGAGCATCTTAAGTCCAAGGATATTTGCATCACTGCTATGATGAGACTATCATTGACACTGGAATAGAATATCCATATAATTATCTAATAGTAGGTCGATCAATGTACTTATTATCCTTAGTAAGCATCTACATGTTAACTCTACATAACTCATGTCTACAACTTATGAGATCTACTGCTTGATCTAATCAAGGAGTAGAACATGTGCTAGTCTATCCGGATTAACGATATCTCATTTTATTAATCCTATGACTAGGAAAAGTTTAGATACTAACATAATTACACATGATAGGAATCTCATTATCATGATTTCCTCTATGCTATGTTTTGTATTAAAGACTTTATTAAATCAATTTAAGATCAACTTCAAATCCATAAATGTATGAACATCGAAATAATAAAAATGTCTTTATTAATCATAAAATGATTTGTACAATAAGTGCTAAAGGTGATTGCCTTTAGAGCACTTCTCTAACAGTATCTCAACGACTAAAATGGTTTAAGAGTACAGAGAAAAACTGAATATATTTGTTAACTAAATTATATGTAGATCAATAAAGTGGAGATTGAAAAAAGAGAGGGAAGCTGATTTTACCAATGACATATGACAAGTTACAAAGATATGTATATGAGATGAGGAATAGTAACTCAAATTTAATAATGGAGCTGCAGTTAGTAAGGAATGGAGATACTTCTCTATTACAGGTATACAAAATTATATTTATGCATATATATCATCAAGCAACTATAGGAAGGTTATACATTTTTTCATACTTCTTTATCTCTTTTTTTACAATTCAAAAGGTTATCCACTTGCTTTGATGCCATAAAATAAGGATGGAGTCACTTGAAGCTAATTTTGGTATTTTAGATGTCTTTTGAAGACAAAATTCTAAAGCCAAGTATTAAGTGTAGCTAAGAGGGATGGTGATGGAGGGATGTATTTATTGTCTTGGGCTATTGTAGAGATAAAGAATATTAATTCATGAACATGGTTTATGAATCTACTAGCTTTTGACATGGAATTGATAATGTTGAAGGGGTTATAGTTTATCAGACATGCAAAAGGTATCTTATTCTTAGTATATTTCTAGTTAATTGTTATATAATTTCTTTTATATTAACTTAATATTTTCTATTATTGTAGGAATTGATAAGGGCTATAGAAGATACATTACCATATGCCACTCATCAGATACGTGCTAGATACATATACCATAATTGTCATGTTAACTAGAATTAAAAGGATTTACATAAGCATTTTTAGGATTGTGCATAGTTAATATACATATAAGATTTCAATGAGCAGTTAAAAAGACTGGATAAAATAAAACTTAGATATGCATCCGCATTACTTGAATATCCTAAGAAGAGATGGGTAAAATGCTACTAGTATTTTCAATAGAAATGCCGAGTTGTCGATAATATTATGAGTAAAACCTTTAATGGGTAGATCTTACCAACAAGAGATAAGTCAATTATCAGTATGCTCAAAACAAATAGAATCATGGTGATGAAAAGGCATGCATAGATGAGAATATTTGTACATGCTTAGAAGTCATATGTTACATCGAAGATTATGATGAAATTAGAGAAGAGCAAGAAAGATACAATACAATAAAGAATAGTATAGAATGAAGATGGGGTATATGAAGTGTAAAAGGGTGATGAAAAAAGTATTGTAAGAATTGGTAGATGCCAATCTTATAGTTTTCAAGAATGAGATTTTCATGGATACTCTTGCAAGCATGCTTAAGTGCTATTCACTATTCCAAACAAGGGTGGAGGCATAAACAATTTATGTCTTGTTTCGTGAGCTTTATTTACTCCTGAATTTCAAATATTGTACTTGATTCAGTTGTGGTTGTTTGGACCTCTTTCTTCAATATGCATACTTCTTTTTTTAATTTATGAATCAATTCAACACCACTTTCACAAATTTCTCATTGTAACATTTTTTAAAAAATAACATCTTCCAACTTGAAATAAAATTAATAATTAATAAAATAATCACTAAATATCTATACCAATATTTTTACCTCATTAAAAAATTACAGAATATTTGGGACATCTATAAAATCTCCTTCCTAAGTTATTATCACTATACGAAGTTCTTAGTCGGAATTTTAAACTATATAACAATCATTTAAATATAATATAGTATTAGTAGAAAGCATCGAATCCATAGCTTTAGGACATTGTTGTATTAATTATCAATGCCCCAATTCATACATGAATATTAAAATTGCACGTCTTATAAAATTTTTGATGTCATGTTGGATATGAAGAAATTATTTGTGGTAAATAGTTTACATTCTCCCAGTAACAAAACAATACGAGAGGAAGAAAACTTGGGATGAATATGAATGAAGTGAAAATTTCATTATTTACGAGTCTTGCCTAAGAAGAAAAGTTAACACTTGATTGGTCTGCGGTGGACGAAAAGGGGAAGTTCTCCAAAAATACAAAGTACGTAACCCCGGAAGATTATACATTTTCAGGGCTGAATGTTCCGAGAAACACTTGAATAAGATGGTGGTAGATTACCTTCAGAAACGGATGTGGGTGAATCCATAAGCCAATTATAGATAGCTCTGTGGAGCATACTCCTTTTGTGAGATTATAAGGAAGATATGTTGAGTACATGCCGCTAAACCATGAATAAGTAAACTGATGATGGTAGTGATTCGCCTGCTTCGTGTGCCTGTTACAATTAAGGGAAGCATGAACGAAACCAAAAGTAAGCAAAGATAGTTTTACGCAACATTCTAGGGGTTGATGTTAAGCTCCAAAATTCTTAAATGCCAATTTCACAATTACATTATTAATTACTAGAATCTTATTAAAATAAAAAATGATAACATAACCATGTTAAAATATTACATTTATAAAAAGTATATACAATAAAACAACATTACTTAATTTGATTTGTTGGTCCTACCTAGATTCTACACTGTCAATTACGTATATTATAATTATCAACAAATTCTCTATCTTTTAAAATATATAGCAAAAAAAGGGTGAGTTGTTTTCTCAATAAAATAACCTAACCTTACGCTTAAAATTAAAAACTCAATATATGTTAAAATAGACAAATATTAAACTATATATAATACTAAATTACACAAGCAATATTCAGATTATTCAAATATTCAATAAATATCATAATTTTATTATTAGTAATTATTAATACCAACATTATTTTTAATTACGTCTTTTTATGTTTTATCTCTTTATTAATAAAATTAGTTCGGCTCTACTTAAGGATGACAAATGGGCCCTAGCCCGCTTTGAAGTCAACTGGTCAGGATGTGGTTGACCAGACCTTGGGTCAAGCTTCGGGCCAAGCTATCTAAAAAAATAGGGCCTTAGGCTAGGCTCAAGCTCGAGCTGCCTAAGCCCAACTCGAGTCCTAACTTTTTTAAGCAAAATGATATAATTTTTGTATTTTTATATTTTAAAAAATTAAGTCAAGTTAAGTCGAGCTCGATCCTGCTACCTTAGCCGGACCTAGGGTTAGATTGTTTATTGTCATCCCTAGCTCTGTTTAACCTAATATGCTTACATTCAAGAGTCTATCGACTCATCTCTATGCACTCACTAAGTATAAATGCAATTAGATGTGTAAATATCGACACAAGGTACCTTAATCTTTCAATCTAATTTGATATCTCGATATCAATCCAATACCCAACCATTAACACAAGATATCTTCAAGATTTAGAATACTCCAATATCACTCTAGTACTTAAGCATAAGCATAAGGAATCTTCCGAACTTAAGATTTCCCAGTACTTGCTTCACAAACAAGTACCTAGCTATAACTTGCTCATATCTCGATGACTCAATCTATGACCATCGAATATAGTTTATCCTAAGCTAGTTATATATTCATAACTTTCACAGCCTATTCTCAAACCATTGTAATTAAACATATGCACAATCGAAAATTATAAATATCATATTTTTCTTCGAATTATCAGGCGATACATATCATAACATGTAACAAAATATAAACATTTTGTACCTTGTTAATTATTGATTTAATAAATACAATTCTTACAAAATTTATGTATTTTATAAATTCACATAGTTAATTATTAATCATTAATTTAATTAATTACTTATTCAAAATATGATTTATCCTAAAATAATTTACTAGTAACAAAATTCAAAATTCACAATATATGGTTCGTACACAAATATAAATGTATAGTTTATAGCTATTCTACCTTATTTTCAAACTCAACTATTTTGATTGATCCAATCTACTCCCTAATTTGTCCTACGAACCTAAACGTTTAAAAAATTCTATTATAGTTTATTCTAAAAAAAAATTCAACCTTAATTACACTTAATAATCTAAAATTACCCCCTTTTTACTAAGAGTGGAAATGGGTCGAGCAGGAACAGACTAGTCTTGAGGTAGCCAAGCTTGAGCTTAAGCCTAAACCCAACTAGGCTCTTATAGTTATGAAGCCTCAGGAAAGACGAGACCTAGGCAATTAGAGTCTGAGATCGGCCTAAGGCCTTGTCAATCAAACTAGATCTTATCTATTGATTTTGGGTCAAGTCAGGCTTTATTCTCAAGCCTATTTTTACGTCTTTATTCTTAATTACTAAAATATTTTTTACTATTAAAATTGGTAAATGCATCATGTGACGCCCTAATACCTCCTAAGAGGATATTGCGAGTACCACACACACAGAACACATTGAACATGAAACATTTCGAAACATACAAAGAACTTTATACATGCATTACTAGAATCTCATCAAATACACATCGCATATCATAATTTCAGAAAACAACCTGAATTAAGGTTATTACAATCCATCAAAATACAAATTCAGGAGTTTTAGACATCATATACAAGTCCAAAAATAATCTCAAAATACATATGAATAAAACAAAAATCAGACTCCTTTGGCCATCGTGGTTGCTTGTCCCAATTCCTACGTCTCTCTTTCAGAATCTACACAGGACAAATCCACTGTGCTAAGCATATAGCCTAGTGAGTAATAACTAATCTATACATAAAGTGACAACCCATCATACAGAATCATGTAACAGCATAAACATGCATTAAAAGATTGCCTAACATTAAATCAGACATAATGCATTTCAGAACAGATTTTTATAATTATCAGAACTGAATATCACAAGAGAGTATAAACTCTTCAGAATCAGAATACAATTTAGTTTATGTCAGAATCAAACAGATATCAGAATGTAAAATCAGATGACTGCTAAATCCATCAACAGAAGTGGGTAACGAGACTTATATAAAAGATTAACAGAAGATACCGAAGTGTCACGGAAGCAGATCACTAATTGTTCAGGACCAAGTCAGAGAAGCTAGAGCAGATCACTAATTGTTCAGGACCAAGTCAAGGTAGAAACTTGTTGCATGCCTTGGCCCCTCCAATGAGTCAAAATTTGTTGGCTATTGGTGGCATGTTTTGGCCTCCTCGACTAAGTCAAAAATAGATGGCCACCGTTTAGAATTTGTCATAGATACATTATTTTCTTTGTGTGTATGATATTGTTGTCAATTGCTGAGATTACGCACGGATTGAAAATTTTTTAGACAGAAGCTTGATACTTTAGCTATAAATAAAAGGCATGGTTTGAGACATTAACACACCATTCCTTCCTCTCCTTCAATCACCAAAACAACACAAATCATCTCATCCTTTCTTTAGTTATTTTTATGTATATTTGATGAGTTTTAAAGGCCTTTTATTCTAGCTTTTGTACTTGTATATATTTTTCACGTATTAGTACAATTGCTCACCCTCTGGCGTGGACGTAGGACATATTGACCGAACCGCGTAAATCTTTGTGTTCTATCCCATTTTATTTTGTCTATCTTTATTTTTGTTACTATTTTTCAGGCGATTAAATTCAACAGGTATTCGATCCAAGGACATTTATCTTAACAAATTGGTACATGCGCACAAGGAAAATAATGTATCTATTACAAATTTTAAACAGTGGTCATCTATTTTTGACTTAATGGAGGAGGCCAAAGCATGCAATTGATATAGCCCTTTTTGGGGCATTGTCGGAGAAGGTGGAGCAGATCGCTAATTGTTCAGGACCAAGTTAAGGAGTAAATTTGTTGCAAGCCTTGGCCCCTCCAATAAGTCAAAAATTGTTGGCTACTGGTTACATGTTTTGGCCTCCTCCACTGTGTCAAAAATAGATGGTCATCGTTTAGAATTTGTCATAGATACATTATTTTATTTGTGCGCATGACATTGTTGTCAATTGCTGAGATTGAGCACAGATTGAAGAAATTTTGAACAGAAGCTTAAGACTTCATCTATAAATAGAAGGCATGGTTTAAGACATTAACACACCGTTCCTTCCTCTCTATTAGTCACCAAAACAACACAAATCATCTCATCCTTTCTTTAGTTATTTTATGTATATTTGATGAGTTTTAAAGGCCTTTTGTTCTAGCCTTTATACTTGTATATATTCTCCACATATAAGTAAAATTGCTCACCCTTCAGCCATGGATGTAACTCATATTGACCGAACCACGTAAATCTTTGTATTCCGTCCCATTTTATTTTGTCTATCTTTATCTTCGGTACTATTTTTAGGGCTATTAAATTCAACTGGTATCTGATCCAAGGGCATTTACCTTAACAAACTGGTTGTTGGGCCCCAAATTATTTTTATTGCTGTTATTAAACATGAACTATGTTGATTGTATGATTTATTGCATAGTTTGATTTTATTGGAAGTGTTAGTGGGAAATTAAGATTAATGTGAGTTTAGTATGATTTAAATGAGCATGAAAAGGGTAAAAATGAGTGAGGGCATTTTGGGAAGATCACTTAAGTTGGTTTGATTTAGGCATTACAAGGAGGGGCATTCTAGTCTTTGTGCCTTCATTTAGGCTTAAGGACTTAGAAGAAGAAGAAGAAGAAAAGAAAAGGAGAAGAGGGAGTCGTAGGAAGAGAGGAAGAAGAAGAGAAAAAGAGGAAAGCTAGGTTCAGAGGATTTTCGATCGGATTAAAGCATTCTCTGGTAAGTATAAGCTTGATTCTTCTTGCTTGGAAGGGATTAAACCCTAGATTAGAGTTGCATTAGCTAGAACCAATGGTTTTGGGGTTTTCGGAAAAATTGGCAGGATTTCTTTGGGTTGTTGATTTTGTTGTGTCTTGATGATGATTTTGTGTGAGAATGAGTTTAGAATTGAAGTATAAGGCATGATCTTAAGTTTAGGTGTGTTGCAATTGCATTATGGGAAGGATTGATGTTGAAAATGCTGAAAAAATCGAGTTCGGAGACATTTTCCAGACCCACATATCGCGACATGCTCATGAGCACGCCGTGACGTGCGTGGAAGGCGTGCACGTCGCGATGCACACAATTGTGCACGTCACGACGAGCAGCAGGTCGGACGTCGTGACGAGCTTGGACGTTGCGACGAGGAGCGGGCCGCACGTCTCGACGAGCGCAGCCTTCGCCGTGGCGAGCCCTCAGTTTTCAACAAAGATGAATTTTGATCTTTTGGGCATATATTTTGCTATAGAAGTCCAAATGAGATGATTTTTGATGCGTTGTAAACTAGAGACATAGATCTACAAGTTTTGTGAAGAAATGAAGTTCTGAATCAGTCTCTAAGATATGAAATTTTGAACAGAAGTTAAAAATAGAATTATTGTTTCAGCATGAGTTATTGAATGGGATTTTGGTTTTTGTTTAAGGAAATCTAGTGAGGCAAGAGGAGCAAGAGGATCAAGAGGAAACTCATTCCTGAGCAAGTATAAGCAAGAAATTCAAGGTGGGTTCATATTTACAATAGAGTAAATAAGTCACTCATTGTTTTGTTCAAATCAAGAAAAGTTGAATAATTTGAAATTTCATCATTTATGTTTGCTTTAATTGCTATTGTGAAATGATTATATGCTGCTACATGATTTGCATTCACGATTCTTTTTGAAAAGACTTCAAAAAAGGTTGTTCTCCTTTCAAGAATACATGCACATGAAATCATGATTTCTAAAAGATAAGAAAAGTGAATTTCTAAACAAGTGCCAGTTTGGCAATCAAGTTTACAAGACTTTGAATCATGTATGATATGTGGGTTTGCGGTATGTCCCAAGAACTGTCACGTGCACGTTGACCATGAAAAGGCTTCGTCCGCCTGTCCGCAAGTGGCACAGGGATCCCTACAAGGACTCCCTCAGGAAACTACGCCTGCGTAGGACCATTTGATGGGAATGTGTAGTGCGTCATGAATCTGGACTAACCCAAACCATTATGCTATACTTATGTGTATATGATTGTTATCATATTTCACACATTCAAATTTGGAATTTTACTCATGAACTGTTACAATCAAGCATTTTTGAGATGACAATTCGCATATGTTCAATTACTATGATTTCAAAGTATATCACGGCAATGAGTTATCTTTTGAATAGTTTTGCTTATTTCTTTATTATACATGTGTTCCCACGAGCTTTATAGCTCACCCTCACTTTACTCTCCCCATTCAGGTGACGAGCAAGAGACTGAGTAAGTCAAGGGTCATGGCTATACTCCATTTTTTTTCTGTTTAAGTACTTTCAAGTTGTATTTTTTTGGAAGTCAAAGCTTTAGTTACATTTCAAGTTTGATTAGTTCAAGTGTATCTTTGTACTTTTGACACTTGAACTCAAAGTTGTAATTTGGTTTGAAATGTTATTAAAGCTTCGTAAAACCCATCTTTTGGACATTAATGAGGTATGCATGTTTATGTTTCAAATCTTACGTATTGAATCATTTAGAATTTTGCTCGAGTGCATGTTGATAAGGTTGGGAGGTCCAGCCCACGCATCAAGCACCACGCTTTCATGTCCGATGTTGGGCTTCAGAAACGGGGTCCAACATGTTGTGGTATCAGAGCGCCTAGGTTTAGGTCCAGGGTTACATGGCATTGCTTTCAAGGAATAACTTACATTGTTTTACATGATTTGAACTTTTTTTTTTACATGCTTTGAAAATTGTTTTGTTTGAACTAAAGTTTTCAATGGTTTTATATTCAAGGAGTGAAAATGTCACCTCGAAAGAGAACTCGATGAGCTATGACTTGGTCTCATTCTCGTCAAAGGAGCACGGATGAATCCCATGTCCCGTAAGATGCTGGGACATATTCTGCTCTGATTTCTGAGACACCTAGTTTGCAACAAGAAGTGTCTCCTCCGCCTCCTCCTATGCCTCAAATGAATCCCATGGATCCGAGTTTCTTTAAAGCTTTTGCTTAGGCCTTCACGTATGTCATGGGTCAAAGATCTCAGATTCCGATGCCAGCTCCAGTAGACAGGAGTGGGCAGTATGACAAGCTCCGTAAGTTTGGGACTGTGGATTTTAGTGGGACGACGAATCCAGAAGAGGCAAAAGCCTGGTTAAAGAGGACCGAGAGGGTTCTAGTTCAGATGAAGTGCTCAGATGAGGAGAAGTTAGAATATGCGGTCAGTTTGTTACTGGGAGATGCACTGCATTGGTGGGAATCAGTGCCACACAGTCAAGTTGTTCCTTCGGTGCTGACATTGAGAGACTTTGTGGAAGTGTTCAGGAAGAAGTATCTCTCCAGAGTGTATGTACAAGAGAGGGCCAAGGAGTTTCTGAATCTCACACAGAGGGACATGCGTGTGAGCGAGTATGAGCTGAAGTTCACACAGCTTTCTTGTTATGCAGCCAACATTGTGGCAACAGAGGAAGACAAATGTCGTAAGTTTGAGGGAGGTCTCCACTTGGGGATCAGGGAGAAAGTTTTGATCCACAATTTATGTGACTACCAGCAAATGGTGGATGCTGCACTCCAGGCTGAAAAATTGGAGAATATCAGAAGTGAAGTAAGCAGGAAAAGGAGGAACAGGGACCAGTTTTTTAAGAAGGGATCAAGTGCACCGATGCCTGAGAGGAGCATGAGAAGCTTTCACACTCAGAGTGAAGTGGGTAGCAGTGGCTCTACCAGGAACAGCAGGTAAAGGCAGTGTCAGGGCAAGCCTCTAGTGTGGGAGGCACAGGAAGAGCAGGAAAGAGTTGGTTCACCAACCCCCTATGTGATCATTGTGGGAAACATCACCAAGGAGTGTGTCTCAAGTCTTTTGGAGTCTGTTTTGGATGTGGAGAGAAGGGGCATATGATCAAGGATTGTCCACAGGCACCGAGACAGGAGGGGTTGCTGTTTCAAGCCCAGAGGCAAGCGAAAAAGATGAGAACTGTGCCGCTTATCGAGGTAGGCGCCTGGACTGCAAGGAAGGCTATTCCTCCAGAAGGCCAAGAGGTCGAACACCGCAAGTGGTGTTTGCCATGACTAGGGAGGAAGCTGCAGCTGCACCTGAGGTTGTCACGGGTATGACACAGTTACTTGATTCAGCAGTATTTGTTTTAATTGATTCTGGTTCCACGCATTATTTTGTTTCTGCAAGCATAGCATTGCATGGTGTGCATTCAGTACCTTTGGATAAGCTTGTGATTATTAGTACTCCTCTAGGGAGGAATGTAGTGATCAGTCAAGTATTTGAGGATTGTGAGCTTGTTATTGATGGTGCTAGATTGGTAGTGAACTTACTATCTCTAGACCTAAGAGGATTAGATGTCATTCTGGGGATGGATGTTATGGAGAAATATCTGGCAAAGCTGGATTGTGGTCGGAAAGAGGTGGAATTTTATCTGGCAACGAGAAGGTGATTTTCGAGGGACAGAAAACACCTTCGCTTAAGATCGATTTCACTATGCTTGTGAAAGAATGATGGGCCAGGGGTGTGTAGCCTTCTTGGCACATATTGTAGACGTTGATGTGAATGAAGAGAAGTTGGAGGATTTTTCGATTGTGAGGAGTTTCGGATGTGTTTCGGATAAATTACGGGTTTGCGCGGTGAGGGAAATCGAGTTCGCCATTGACTTGATTCCCGGAACCGCACCTATTTCAATACCACCTTATAGGATGGCTCCAGCTGAGTTGAAGGAGCTTAAGGAACAGTTGGAGGAACTGTTAGAGAAGGGGTATGTCAGGCCGAGTTCGTCACCATGGGGAGCGTCGGTTCTGTTTGTTAAGAAGAAAGATGGATCATGGCGGATGTGTATTGACTATGGGAGACTCAACAAGGTGACAATTAAGAACAAGTATCATTTGCCACGGATAGATGATCTGTTTGACCAGCTGCAAAGAGCAAGGGTCTTTTCCAAGATTGATCTCAGGTCAGGCTATCATCAGCTCAGAATCAAGGAGGCTGATGTAAGCAAGACAGCATTCAGGATTCGGTATGGACATTATGAATTTTTAGTCATGCCATTTGGTTTGACCAATGCTCCAGCTGCTTTTATGGATCTTAGGAATAGGGTCTTCATAGAGTTTCTGGATCAGTTTGGCATAGTGTTTATAGATGACATTCTGGTGTATTCCAAAAGTGAAGAAGAACATGAGGAGCATCTCAGGATTGTGTTGCAGACTCTGAGGGAGAGGGAGCTTTATGCTAAGTTCAGCAAGTGTGAGTTTTGGCTTCATAAGGTAACATTCCTTGGACAAGTGATTTCGCAGGATGGTGTACATGTTGATCCGAGGAAAGTTGAAGCAGTGGTAAATTGGCATGCGCCTAAAGCAGTGACAGAGGTGAGGAGTTTTCTGGGTCTGGCAGGTTACTACAGGAGGTTTGTAGAAGGATTCTCCATGATAGTCGCTCCGATGACTAAGCTATTGAGGAAGAATCAGAAGTTTATCTGGAGTGATGAATGCCAGAAGAGTTTTGAGGAGCTCAAGCACAGATTAACAAGTGCTCCAGTTCTAATTCTGCCTTCTGGTGATGAGGGCTATACTGTGTATAGTGACGCTTCGAGGAAGGGTCTAGGTTGTGTATTGATGCAGGAAAACAGAGTGATAGCTTATGCTTCCAGGCAACTGAAGCCTTATGAGTTGAATTATCCGACTCATGATTTGGAGTTGGCAGCAGTGATCTTTGCCTTAAAAATTTGGAGGCATTATCTTTATGGGGTTCAAATGAGGATATTTACTAATCACAAGAGTCTTAAGTATTTACTGAGCTAGAAGGAGCTGGATTTGAGATAGAGAAGGTGGATTGAGTTGCTTAAGGATTATGACCTGATGATAGAGTATCATCCAGGCAAGGCGAATGTAGTGGCAGATGCTTTGAGCAGGAAGTCTTCTATTGCCCATGTTCAGACAATTTACCTTCCTTTAATGGAAGAGATGGCTAAGCTTAAGATAAGTTTGACGCAGGAGGAACCAGATTGCCTCCTAGCTAACTTCCGAGTGAGGCCGATACTCAGGGAAAAGGTTAATGAGTTGAAGGCGCAGGATGCAGATTTAAGCAAGCTTCGGGAGGAAATTCAGAATGGTAAGAATTCTGAAGTAGTAGTGAGGGATGATGGACTTATGACAGTAGGGAACAAGCTTTGTATTCTAGACAGCAAGGAAGTGAAGGATGAGATATTGGATGAGGCACACAATGCGCCTTATGCCATGCACCCAGGTAGCACCAGGATGTACAGAGATTTGAGAGAGCATTTCTGGTGGAAGGGCATGAAGAGGGATGTAGCAGAGTATGTAAGTAAGTGTCTAGTGTGTCAGCAAGTCAAAGCTGAACACCAGGCACCTTCAAGCAAGTTAAAGCCATTGTCCATTCCTGAGTGGAAGTGGCAAAGAGTGACCATGGAATTCCTTATGGGTTTGCCCAAGACCAGTCGGAAACATGATGCCATTTGGGTTATTGTGGATCGGTTGACGAAGTCAGTCTATTTTCTGGCAATCAAGCAGACTGATTCCTTGCATGTGCTAGCAAAGAAGTAGATTGATGAGATAGTGAGATTGCATGGGATTCCAGATTCTATAGTTTCAGACAGGGATCCTCGGTTCACTTCGAGATTTTGGGGAAGCCTGCAGGAAGCTTTAGGGACTAAGTTGAATTTTAGTACGGCTTTTCACCCTCAAACGGATGGTCAATCTGAGAGGACCATTCGGACATTTGAAGGAATGCTCAGGGCATGTGTGTTGGATTTCAAGGGAGCTTGGGATGAACATTTGCCATTGGTCGAATTTGCTTATAACAATTCATATCATTCGAGCATTCAGATGGCTCCATATGAGGCATTGTATGGTAGGAGGTGTAGAACTCCGATATGTTGGGATGAAGAAGGAGAGAGGAAACTGATAGGACCAGAGTTGATTCAGATGACAGTGGATAAAGTCAATATGGTTAAGCAGCGGCTTAAGGCAGCTCAGGACAGGATGAAGAGTTACACTGATGCTCATCGGAAGGAGATGGAGTATGAAGTCGGTAAGAAGGTGTTCCTTAAGACGACTCCTTGGAAAGGAGTAATGAGGTTTGGCAAGAAGGGCAAGTTGAGTCCGAGGTATGTGGGTCCTTATGAGATTCTTGAGAGGATCGGACCACTAGCCTACAGTTTGGCGTTGCCTCCGGAATTGTCTCAGATCCATAATGTCTTTCATGTCTCCATGTTGAGAAGGTATAGATCGGATCCTTCTCATATCATTTAGGTCGCGGAGGCTCAGTTGAGAGATGATTTGAGTTATGAGGAGATTCCAGTGGAGATTTTGGATACCAAGGAAAAGGTTCTCAGGAACAAGACGGTTCAGCTAGTTAAAGTCCTGTGGAGGAACCATTCAGTGGAAGAGGCCACGTGGGAGCCATTGGACGCCAGGAAGGAAAAGTATCCGCGTCTCTTCGATGATTCAGGTAAATTTCGAGGACAAAATTTCTTTTAAGAGGGGGAGAAATGTTGGGCCCCAAATTGTTTTTATTGTTGTTATTAAGCATGAACTGTGTTGATTGTGTGATTTATTGCATAGTTTGATTTTATTGGAAGTGTTAGTGGGAAATTAAGATTAATTTGAGTTTAGTATGATTTAAATGAGCATGAAAAGGGTAAAAATGAGTGAGGGCATTTTGGGAAAATCACTTAAGTTGGTTTGATTTAGGCATTACAAGGAGGGGCATTCTAGTCTTTGTGCCTTCATTTAGGCTTAAGGACTTAGAAGAAGAAGAAAGAAAAGAAAAGGAGAAGAGGGAGTCGTAGGAAGAGAGGAAGAAGAAGAGAAAAAGAGGAAAGCAAGGTTTAGAGGATTTTTGATCGGATTGAAGCATTCTCTGGTAAGTATAAGCTTGATTCTTCTTGTTTGGAATGGATTAAACCCTATATTAGAGTTGCATTAACTAGAACCGATGGTTTTGGGGTTTTCGGAAAAATTGGTAGGATTTTTTTGGGTTGTTGATTTTGTTATGTCTTAATGATGATTTTGTGTTAGAATGAGTTTAGAACTGAAGTATAAGGCATGATCTTAAGTTTAGGTGCGTTGCAATTGCATTATGGGAAGGATTGATGTTGAAAATGCTGGAAAAATCGGGTTCGGAGACGTTTTCCAGACCTGCGCGTCGCGACGCGCTCATGAACACGTTGCGACGTGCATGGAAGGCATGCACGTCGCGACGCACACAATTGTGCACGTCGCGACAAGCAACAGGTCGAACGTCGCGACGAGCTTGGACGTCGCGACGAGCTTGGACGTCGCGACGAGGAGCGGGTCGCAAGTCGCGGAGAGCCCTCAGTTTCCAGCAAAGATGAATTTTGATCTTTTGGGCATATATTTTGCTATAGAAGTCCAAATGAGGTGATTTTTGATGCGTTGTAAACTAGAGACATAGATCTACAAATTTTGTGAAGAAATGAAGTTCTGAATCAGTCTCTAAGATATGAAATTTTGAACGGAAGTTAAGAATAAAATTATTGTTTCAGCATGAGTTATTGAATGAGATTTTGGTTTTTGTTTAAGGAAATCTAGTGAGGCAAGAGGAGCAAGAGGATCAAGAGGAAACTCATTCCTGAGCAAGTATAAGCAAGAAATTCAAGGTGAGTTCATATTTATAATAGAGTAAATAAGTCACTCATTGTTTTGTTCAAATCAAGAAAAGTTGAATAATTTGAAATTTCATCATTTATGTTTGCTTTAATTGCTATTGTGAAATGATTATATGCTGCTACATGATTTGCATTCACGATTCTTTTTTAAAAGACTTCAAAAAAGGGTGTTCTCCTTTCAAGAATACATGCACATGAAATCATAATTTCCAAAAGATAAGAAAAGTGAATTTCTAAACAAGTGCCTGTTTGGCAATCAAGTTTACAAGACTTTGAATCATACATGATATGTGGGTTTGCGGTATGTCCCAAGAACTGTCACGTGCACGTTGACCATGAAAAGGCTTCGTCCGCCTGCCCGCAAGTGGCACAGGGATCCCTACAAGGACTCCCTCAGGAAACTACGCCTGCATAGGACCATTTGATGGGAATGTGTAGTGCGTCATGAATCCGGACTAACCCAAACCATTATGCTATGCTTATGTGTATATGATTGTTATCATGTTTCACGCATTCAAATTTGGAATTTTACTCATGAACTGTTACAATCAAGCATTTTTGAGATGACAATTCGCATATGCTCAATTACTATGATTTCAAAGTATATCACGGCAATGAGTTATCTTTTGAATAGTTTTGTTTATTTCTTTATTATACATGTGTTCCCACGAGCTTTATAGCTCACCCCCACTTTACTCTCCTCATTCAGGTGACGAGCAAGAGACTGAGTAAGTCAAGGGTCATGGCTACACTCTATTTTGTTCTGTTTAAGTACTTTCAAGTTGTATTTTTTTGGAAGTCAAGGCTTTAGTTACATTTCAAGTTTGATTAGTTCAAGTGTATCTTTGTACTTTTGACACTTGAACTCAAAGTTGTAATTTGGTTTGAAATGTTATTAAAGCTTTGTAAAACCCATCTTTTGGACATTAATGAGGTATGCATGTTTATGTTTCAAATCTTACGCATTGAATCATTTAGACTTTCGCTCGAGTACATGTTGATAAGGTTGGGAGGTCCAGCCCACGCATCAAGCACCACGCTTTCATGTCCGATGTTGGGCTCCGAAACTGGGGTCTAACACTGGTACATGCGCACAAAAAAATAATGTATCTATGACAAATTCTAAATAGTGGTCATCTATTTTTGACTTAGTGGACGAGGCCAAAGCATGCAACCAATAGCCAACAATTTTTGACTTATTGGAGGGCCCAAGGCATGAAACAAATCTCCATCTTGGCTTGGTCTCGAATAATTAGTGATCTACTCCACCTTCTTTGACAATGCCCCAAAAGGGCTATATCACCACTTATAAACACTAGTCAAGTTCAAGTACTGCTTGAACTTGTAAACTGGAAGAACCTTCATAAATAATTACCCCGAATGAAATGATACTTCACATCAATATGTTTCATCCTCTTATGATAAATCTAGTCTTTCGTCAAATGTATAGCACTCTAACTATCACAATAAACAGTAATAACCCCTTGAAGAAGGGATAACTTGCCAAACAAACCTCTCAATCATAATGCTTCTTTGATAGCCTCAATAATTACCATATATTCTGCTTCAGCAATAGATAAAGCCACTGCATGTTGTAGAGTAGCTTTCCAGCTAACGACACCACCTCCAATGCAAAATACATAACTTGTCAGAGATTTGCATCTGTCAAGATCATCGACATAATCTAAATCTACAAAACTAAAAAAATTATTGCTGGTCCTACCAAACTCCAAAAAAAAGTTTGAAGTACCCTTTAAGTATCTAAGAATCCATTTCACCGCCTGCCAATGTTCTTTGCCAAGATTGGCCATATATCTGCTAACAACACTAACAGCTTGTGAAATATCAGGACGAGTACATACCATTGCATACATAATACTGCCGACGATAATAGAATACGAAACTTGTGCCATATAATCTTCCTCTTCCTGTGATGTGGTGATTGAGTAGCAAATAGTCTAAAATGACTAGCAAAAGGAGTGTTAACTGCTTTGGCATCTCACATGCCAAATCTCTCTAAAATTTTATTGAGATAATTCTCCTAGGTCAAGAATAATTTACCATCTTCTCGATCACGTCTTATCTCTATGTCACGAATTTTCTTTGCTGCTCCCAAATCTTTCATCTCAAATTTACCATGCAATAAGGCCTTCAAATAGTGAATATCTGTGACATTCTTAATAGCAATGAGCATATCATCAACATATAACAATAAATAGATAAATGAGTCATCATCTAACTTCCGAAAGTAAACACAACTATCATACATGCTCCTGGAGAAATCATGACCCAACATAAATGAATCAAATCTCTTGTACCACTATCTTAGGGATTGCTTCAATAAGTACAAGGATTTCTTCAACAAACACACCTGGTCTTCCTTTCCTACAACTTCAAAACCTTCAGGTTGTTTCATATAAATCTGCTAATCTAATTCACCATGCAGGAATGTTGTCTTGACATTAAGTTGTTCTAATTTCAAATCAAACATGGCAACCAATGCAAGTAAAGCACGAATAAAGCTAAGTTTCACCATTGGTGAGAAATATCATTAAAATCAACACCTTGTACCTGACTGTAGCCCTTTGCAACTAAACGTGCCTTATACCTTGCATTTTCAATACCTGAAGTACCTTCTTTTCTTTTGAAGACCTATTTGCAGCCAACAGTTTTCTTACCCTTTGGCGGCTTCACTAAAACCCAAATATCATTCTTATACAAAGATTCTATTTCTTCATTCATGGCCACCACTCACGTATCAGCATAAACATTTGAAACTACCTTCGTCTATGTGGAAGATTCATTTTCTCCACCTGTTTCCTATGCCACTGATAAAGGATATGCAACTAAATTTACATACCTTTGTGGTGGTCGAATCTCTCATCTTGGTCTGCCTCTGGCTATGGAATGTTCTTCTTTTACTGGTTCATTTTGAACATGATCAGGATCTAATTCATCAGCTTGATCTGTCTGACATGTAAAAAGTGTCTATGAAAAACCTGCACTACCAATCTCTAACTCCCCATGTTTCTGCGTACTATCCTCTTTTTCTAAATTACAATAATTACAAGACTCTTTTCTAGGATACAACATAGAGGACTCATCAAATGTAACATCCCTACTAATTAAAATTTTAGGTAATTTAGGATTAGGACACCACAAACGATATCCTTTCACCCCTGAAACATAACCAAGGAAAATACATTTCTTAACCCTAGGCTTTAACTTTCTCTCATTTACATACATATATGCTGAACACCTAAATATTCTTAAAGTTGAGTAATCAGCAGGAGTACCTAACCAAACTTCCTCCGGACTCTTGAAATTAAAAGGAACACAAAAAAAGCGGTTGATGATGTAGCAAGTTATAGCAATGGCTTCTGCCCAAAAATCCAGTATCAACCCTACATTAGAGATCATATACCGAGCTCTTTCTAATAGAGTCTGGTTCATATACTTGGAAACTCCATTTTGTTGCAAAGTCATTCTGACAGTATGATGTCGAGTAATTACTTTATTCTAGCAAAATTCATTGAATTCACCTCCACAAAATTCCAAATCATTATCTGTCCATAGCCGCTTAACATGGTTTTCTGTTTGCTTTTCAATCAAAACTTTCCATTGCTTAAAGGTTAAGAAAACATCATTTTTATGTTTCAAAAAATGCACCCAAACCTTCCTTGAATAATCATTAATAAAAGTCAACATATACTGGGCAATACCTTTAGATGGAACACTAGAGGGCCCCTAAAGATCAAAATGAATATAATCCAAAGTACCTTTAGTTTTGTGAACAGCTGGGGAACTAAAACTGACTCGTTTCTGCTTCCCAAAGATACAATGCTCACAAAAGTCCATCTTACCAGTACTTTGACCACAAAATAGGCCTCTCTTGCTTAACAATGTTAAACCTTTCTCACCTATATGTCCCAAACGCATATGCCATAATTTGGTAATGTCACCATCAGTAGAGATTGTCGCAACACTTGTTACTGTAGATCCCTACAAAACATGCAAACTACTAGACCTGCAAGCTTTCATCAATACAATAGCACTTTTAGAAATTTTCAAAACTCCACTTTCAGCAAAGAACTTGCACCTTTGAGAATCGAGAGTGCCTAAAAAGATGAGATTTTTCTTCAAATCAGAAACGTGTCTAATGTCAGTGAGTGTTCTAATGATACCATCATACATTTTGATCCAAACTGTACCTTTACCAACAACTTTATAGACATCATTATTACCTATCAAAACAATTCCACCATTCAATAACTCATAAGTGAAAAAACATTCCCTGTCGGGACTTATGTGGTAAGAATAACTCGATTCTAAAGCCCACTCCTTATTAGACCTAACTTTATCTTCTGTGGCTACAAAGATAATTCTCTCATTCTCATCTACTGCTACACTAGCCTCGGCGGTATTTTTGTTATTCTGCTCAACTTTATTTTTTCCTTATCTTTCAATTTATAGCAGTCAACCTTTATATGCCCTTTTTCTTGCAATAATTACAATTTTTATTTCTATGTCTAAATTTTGACCTGCCTTTGGATCTACTTCTTTCAAAATCTCTATTTTCATATCTACCCTGTACGAATAGTCCCTCTGTCTGACTTCCACTAGTCTCCCCAGTGATGTCCTTATTAATCTGCTTTTTTTGACTTTAATGCAAACTTAATACTATTATATGAGACTGCCTCTTTCCTATAAATCATAGTATAAAATATTTAACGGACTGGGGAAGGGAACATAACAACAACGTAGCTTGATCTTCATCCTCAATTTTTACATCAACATTCTTCATATCCAAAATAAGATAATCCAATTTATTAAGATGTGAAAGAATAGATGTACCTTCTATCCTCCTCAACATGTACAACTTCTATTTCAAATAAAGCTGATTTTCACCTTCTTCATGTACATAACTTTCAATTTGTCCCACATACCTTTAGCCTTGCTTTCACCAGTAATCTCTTGCAAAACCTTATTGGAGAGATTCAATATTATGGTTGATCTAGCCTTTTTATCTAGATCTGTGAATTTATCTGACGTCATATCTGCTGGCTTTTTCTTCACTCCATGTGCAATCTCACACCCATCTTGTATTAAAATGGCTTGCATTTTGAGTTGCCACTTATTGAAGTTAACGCTCCGGTCAAACTTTTCAATAGAGGTCTTCGTTATCGTCATGATGACAAAAAAATGATATTTTGACTATTTTTCTACAATGGGACCCACACGTAAAACGAGAACAACAAACCCCACAAAAGCATTGGATGCGAGCATCACAGGCAAAGTTGAGATGTGGGGACCACAAGTAAAGCCTAACTCTGTTTACAAAACTGAGACAGTGGATCCCACAAGATAAAACTGAGGTAGAGTGTCCCGTTTAGATTCACAAAAAAAATCTAAGTTACTTTTGGATGTAGATGGTCCACCTTAGTAGCAACCACAGAGCATACGGTAAGTTAAACCAATAGAAGAAGCTCTGATACTAGTTTTTAAGGTAAATGCCCTTGGATCGGATATCGATTGAATTTAATAGTCAGAAAAATAGTAATGAAAATAAAGATAGATAAAATAAAATGGGATATAACACAAGGATTTACGTGGTTCGGTCAAATGACCTACGTTCACGGCCGAAGGGTGAGCAATTTTACTAATATATGGCGAATGTATACAAGTACAAAGGTTGGAACTAAAGGCTTTCAAAACGCATCAAATATATAAAAAAAATAACTGAAGAAAGGATGAGAGGATTTATGTTGTTCTTGTGACAGAAGGAGAGGAAGCAATGATGTGTTAATATCTTAAACCATGCCTTCTATTTATAGCTAAAGTCCCAAGCTTCTATCCAAAATTTCTTCAATCTGTGTGCAATCTCAGCAATTGACAATAATGTCATGCGCACAAAGAAAATAATGTATCTATGACAAATTATAAACAGCGATCATCTATTTTTGACTTAGTGGAGGAGGCCAAAGCGTGCAACAACAATAATCTTAGGGTCAAATATAATCTTACAATTAAAAAAATAAGTTTTATTAAAGAGCAAAAAAGAGAATGAAAAATTTTAAGAGAAAAATTGGAATTTAATTTTAAAAAGTGTTTTCTAATAATAAAACAAACGAGGATAAAATAAGATTTTTAATAGTTAAGGATAGTTTATTAATTATAGTGATTAGTTTAACTAAGGATATTTTTAATAATTAAAATGAAGTGAAAAAGGAATAATGTTGGATTATTAAGTGTAATTGGGTTGAATTTTTTTAAAATAAGTCTAATATAATTTTGTAATTTCTAAGTACGAAATGTTGATTAAGGAGTATATTGTACTTATCAATTAGTTAAGTTTGAAAATAAGGTAAAGATAATCTTGAGTTGTACTCTTAAAATAGTATTTTATTATTAATAAATTATTTTACTATGAATCATATTTTGAATTAGTCATTAATTAAATTAATGATTAATAATTATATGAATTTTATTTATTTAGTTCACAAACAATTAACAAAGTACAAATGTTCCACATTTATAATTTGATATGTATTATGAGGTGCATTGCTTGATAATTTCGCAAAAATTTGTTAATTAAAATTCTTAGCGGTGATGAGTAATTAAGAATATTAATGTAAATAAATCACGTTTATGAAATTAAAGAGTCTGACTTATAATAGATCAAGAATAAATTGTATAAATCGTGAATATGTAGCTTGCCTAGAATAGTTTACATTTAATGATCAAAGATTAGTGAGTTGTTTAAGTATGAGTGAACAATGGCTAGGTATTTGTTTGTGAAGTAGATACCGGGGTATCCTGAATCTCAGGGAAGTCTATCGGGTATCTTGAATTTTGGGGATATCTTGTGCTAATGTCTAAATAGTACAGTGGTATTAGGGTGTCAAATTAGATTAAGGAATTGAGATATCATATGCCAATAATTATACATCTAATTACGTTTCTACCCAGTGAGTGATTATGATAAGTAACAATGGCAGGCCATTGAGTCTACTAAGTTAAGCGCTAGACAATCTCTCTATGTCCTTAAAAAAATAACAAGAAGGTGTGAGCTGCCTACTTAATAATGATAACTGATGGTAAAAGATCTTTCTTAAAGAAGGCATTCATGTTTTTGTAGGTTATATTAAATAATGTCTTTTGCATTTATTGCGTAGTACTTACCTCCTAATTAGCTTAGCCTAGTTAGTTTCTTACTTTGCGTCATTAATGTATTGACACGCTTAGTCAGAGTTATTATTGTACAAGTCTTTTTTGGTCTGTATATTTATTTTGCCTTTTAGCCTAGTTGGAGTTACTCTTGTACAGGTATTTGCTAATATGTATTTTTTCTTACCATTTATTGTTATTTTTTGACATGTTCCGTACGTACGTTATTTTGTGTTGTCTTACGTACTACTACTACTATTCTTCTTCTTCTTGTTTCTCTTTATTATTTATTTGTATTTGTATATATGTATGCACATTCATTTATAATTTTATAGTACCTTCATGACACATTATATGTGGTCTATTAAAATGCCTTTTCTATAGGTAAGAATAAAATTGCGTCTATCGCTTCTTCATTAGACCTTGCGCTTCAACAAGACTTTAACTAAATGTTGTTGATGATGAGAGAGATTGTTGATAAACCCAGTGCATTTGATTGACAAAGTGGAGTCTAGGTGGGGTCGACAAAATTGAGTAAAATTTGATTGACAAAGTGGAGTCTAGGTGGGGTCGACAAAATTGAGTAAAATTATTTTATTATATATACTTTTGAAAGTAATAATTCAGGTAGTTGTGTTTGTATATAATATTTTGTAACTGACAAGCATTATTTTTAAACTAATGAAAATTTGGTAATTATGTTATAATTGGGATATAATTTAGATAATTGTGGTTAAAGAATTACTGTAACATCACAAACTATAATAAACTATAAGTAAAAGTTGGGTAAAAACTAGATGACACGTGTAATACGTTAGAGGCTCATAAGTATTAATTTGAATCGATTTTGTTATTCGACGCTAATAAGAGAATTTGTTACAGTGAAATTTAACCTTGCAATAAATCGAACTTGGATTGGATGGAACTACTCCTAATTACAAATGGAACTCCATATATGGTTACCAGGTAAACTCCTTAAACGTAAACATGGAGTTACTGTTTCTAACTATTTATATTGTAACATGCTGGCATCAGTAGATTTGACGAGTTGTGGCGTTTGAATTTGGTTAGAAAGTTGCAATTTCGGCCAAGAATTCATAATGCATTCAATCATAGATGTTTTGTGATAGAAGTACTCATCTTCCTATTTATCAATGTAAGAAAAGTTTTTTTATCTTATATATGGGAAGAAAACATTTACTGTTCTTGTCGAGGAAGTAACGATCCAATTGTTGTTGGGGCAATAATGAAACTGTCAGATACCACCCAGAAGAGTCCGGATTGGACAAGAGTGGCAAGAATCAGATGTCACAAACAGAATTTCTGTGCTCCTGACGGAAAGATGGAGATATGTCATTGACATGATATCTGATCCGAATTTTCAATATTTTATACACAATGTTACGCCAGCTCTATGAACCGCTTCCTTGTTGTTGCAAACGTTGAATCCCCGTTTAAAGGGCCCTCGTATTATGGCCCAACAAAATAATTAGGAGGATGTAAATCAGGTATTTAGCGGTTCGCTAAAAAGGAGGTGAACAACTTATAAGTTTACAAGGAGCTCACCTTCAAATCTCACAAGGGGCTCAAGAGTGTTACTCCCACACTGCAAACCGTGGAATTCAAACTTTGTACCTTGTTGCAAATCTGACTCTCCAAAATCAACTGAGCTACACCCTGCGGGCCTATGAACTGCTTCCTTGTACCAAAAAGGTGGAATCAGCCACCCCAGCTGCCCCCACATTTGGACCCGACCAAATTATGAGGAAATAAATCACGATTTATCTCGGTCGACCGCCTAACAGAGCGGCCTATGAACTGCTTCCTTGTTCCAAAAGGTTGATACACAACTCCAAGGGCCCCCAATTGCAGGTCCGACCATCGTTGGAGGATTGAATCACGGTTTAATCTTGGTCAACCCTCTAACAGAGCGATCCACTACTCTCTGATTTTGCCAGGAGTCGAACCTAAGATCTTGTTCCAATTGACCCTGTTAGTTTACCAACCAAATTACCCGTGCGGGCCCTATGAACTGCTTCCTGATATATAAATATGGTGACATGTCGTTGAATTTGTTATCTGCTTGAGGACTACGTGTCGTTTGTTTTTCTCATCTCCTTTCCCCTTTATTCTTCGCCCTAGCTATCACTTCTCATAACTAGTTTGTTTATTGTTGTTGTGACGTCCTCCTTTAAGCTAATAAAATTATCCCAAGTACTACAACCATCTTATTGGACCACCTTGCATGCGATTGTCAACCTCGATGTAACTCGTGTGAATCACCCAACCAAATGGTCAATTGTTCTTCTAGACAAGCAATGTGGACAGTCATGTGTTGGTGAAAGTTATAGAATCCAATGCTGTAAAAAAAAAATTAAAAAGAAAATTAACTTGGAACCCTGTGAGAAAGAAAAGAGCATGAACCATTAAAAGTTGCAAGCAAAAGGTCAAGAACTAATCTCTCAAAGTGAAATTTCTACTATTGAATAGTACTAGTGGATGGATAAGCTTGGGTAGTGGGGATGGAATCAGAGGGAGGATAGATAGATAATTGGAAGGCAAAAGAGAGAAGCACTAGTTAATGGTATTTTTGTTATGCTCACTTATTGTCATAAACAACAGAGCGAAAAAGGGAGGAATGGTGGCTGAGGAGAGAATTCAGCAGTGAGTGCTTCAGTATATGGGAATTGAATGGTGATGGTTGACCATTATCAGCTGGATGTTCAATAAAAAAGCATATGCTCTTCTACTGTAGACGATCCCAAGATGATTGCGGTTCTTGTTTTTTCTAATCTTTTAAGTATTCACAATTATGCCCAACGACGAATCCAAGATTTAAGGATTTAAGTCTTGGAGGGGCAAGGAACTTAATTTTGTAGGGGCTATAGCTCTATTTAGTTTATTATATATATACATATATTCTGAAAAAAAATTAATTTTGTAGGAATTATAGCCCTTGTTAGCTCCCCCTGGATCCATCCATGACTATGCCTATTTTATAAATAATTTTAAAACTTCCATAAAAGTTCTCACACGTACTTTTAAGTTCAAAAGAATGGGTTTCCTCTTCAAAATTATTTATAAATTTAGAAGTTATTAAATAAATAATGATTATGAATTCTCTTATGGTAGAAAATATTAATACAATTCGATTTTGAAAATCGATTCAATTAACAAACATAATATAAGATGAAAATATGCAACTCGAATCTTCTATCCAATTTTACCATATCCAATAATCAAAATAATGTCGGTTTAGCCATAAGATAGAGTAGGACAAATCTCTAAACTCTTATTGAATGTCAAAACAACATCGTTTTAGTCATTAGATAAGATTGAAAGGTTGAAATTAGACCCAGAAAAAAAAAATCCCATTTCAGAAATATGGCCCTCAACTTTTAGAGCTTCATCATAATTATTACAAGTTCAGCTTTTCTAAAATAAGATGTTGCTGCATGACTTCTGAAAATCACTTTTTGAAAGCAGAAAAGCACTTTCTACTTAAATGAGAAAATGACTTGGACCATGAAATGTTGATGGACACGTCTAATCGGATGGAGGACGGCCCAAAATGTGATGGTTTGCTCTGAATTTCCTGGTCTCAAAGATTCTCTTTGTCGTCACTCCTCCTTAAATTCTATTAATTATCACAAGAGCTAGGGAAGGCTTTCACCGATCAATGGTTAGACTTGCTACACGTCAAATTGATAAAAAGGAATGCACAAAACAAAATGCAAATGAATCACAGCCCTTTTATAATTTTTTTAAACAAATAAGAGTTCTATTGGACTCTATAGGCACAATCACAATACATCAAACATTGAATTCATACAATATTAAGAACAAGATCTTCTGTCTAATATTATTCTGTCTTATTTTATTTCATAAAATCTCAATCATTTATTTTGCGGGATTCACGAAGATTTCACGCGAGACTTACATAGATAAATAACTGAGATTTATTGAACACAATAAGACACTATAATATTAGACAGAAGATCTTGACTCGCAATATTGACACATCATAAATATAAAAAAATGAAAATTGTTATAAGAGAGTCCTTCTAATACATATTTTCATGGATTTGTGCATATTTAATGATTTATTTAAGAAAATAATAATCTATGATAAAAGAAAACATTTAAAAAAAAAAAGGAAGCATCGGTCGAAGGCAATAAAATGTAGCGAAAGGTGAAGGATCCTTTTCCGTCGTGATATCAGTCCGTTATATGATCACGCTCAGGTGGACGTGGACATGCGTTGCCGACACTATGCTTCATATTCCATCTTGGAGACTTGGATACTTCCTAGTTCCTGCTTTTATTTATAATTTATTAGACATAAAATTTTCCGAAAATAACAAATAATGGCTAATATAAGAATTCCAAGTAATTAACTTGCTCCACGTGTTTAATAATTAAAAAGATAAATGTCAATAAAACCCGAGTACCTTCACGTGTCGGTGGCTCTACTTCTTATCTCTCGCTCTTTCGTCATTATAAAGCAAAGTCTGGTTTCCTTCTTAAACTCTGTATTCTGTCTGGCTGTTTGTCTGGCTCTCTGCCTTTGGTTCTGTGTAGTATTATAGTATATTATTGATATTGTTGTTGTTGTCGTCTGAAACTTAAGGTCTGGCTGGGTTAAAGTGGTTTAGGAGACCACGCAAGTTACTGCTACTACTTGGTGGTAATAATAGCCATAATAAGAAGAAGAAACTGAGGTTGATGATGGATTGGTGGCATCGACTCGTCTTCCCTGTTCGACGCTTCTGGATTGCTTTCTCTTCTCGCGTTAAGCCTCGTCGAAACGGTAATCTTTCCCTGCTCTGTTTCCTTTTTGTTGTTGGAAGGTAAAAGGTCTGTCTACTTTTTCTCCCAATGTTTGAAAAACTTACCCACCGATCTTGGCACGATAACCAAGAACACGTTTTCTATGTTTCTGCGGTCTGTCTGTTTCGTGATGTCGTAGGGATGGGATTGGAAATAAGTTACATAATCTGTAGTTTATACTCTTTATTATCTAAATTATGTGCGGATTTAGAGATGTGCACATTTATTAAAAAAAATTAGTGAAGTATTTGATATATTTTTATTAACTGCATGCTAATTTGTCTTGAAAATATAATTTGTATATTTATTTTAAATAATTAAAATCTTTCTAAAACGACACTTATTTTAAATATAAGTAAATAATATATATAATATTTTATTTATTTATTTTGTATGAGACTGAAAACATTAGAAATGTCCAATCCATTTTTTTTATAGTAGGATTTGTAGAAGAAGAAAGAATAGGTAGTTTGATGTGTAATAAATAGTAGAAAACAAAAGAAAAAGGATAAAAGGGACAAGTAGGAGAGGTGTTCTTCATTAATGGCTGTTGATGGGCGACACGTCCCACCTCCTACTTCTCGTGGCATGTCGTCTACCTCCTAGCCTTTTTATTTTCAGTAAGACAAGTCCATCCTTCCAGTTTGGTCCACTTGGGCTTCTCCTAAAGCTGAAAGGTGAATGAACTAGGTCCTAATTCCAATTAGAATTAATAATTATCGAGTTAAGTTGAACTAGATTAGATGGAATATACCGGTTTTAGTGAATTTAGTGAAGTAGTCTTCACTAAATTAAATAACTTCAGTTGATCTTATCAAACTGTTTAAACTTGTTGATTTTGGGTCACTGCTTTTAGGTCTAAGAATGAGTCATATTAAGTCTAAAACTAAAACATTCTAAGCCTAGTTCTAGTAAGAGCTTCTGCTTACGATAGTTACCAAACTAACAAAAATAATAATAATAATTTACTAGTTCAATTGGCCTTCCTTTTTTTTTTTTTTTGGCAATCTCAGATGAACATCTGTTTCTAAACTTATATGATTAAGCAAGTTTCAATGTACTAAATTGAAATTGGAAATTCCTGCAGGAGGAGGAGGACTTCTGAAACTACACAATGATGTTCAGAACTGTGGATATGAAGATGTGCAGATCATGTGGGAATTGTTGAAAAGATCAGAATTAGAGCCCATTACCAAACGAAAGGAAAGACCCTTTTGGAGGGTACTAGTGTGGTCCAAACCCAATAGCCCTTCCTGTTCTGTACATCAGGCCTAACCCAAAAGTAAACTCTCTGTACAACAAGACTCGTATTTGAGAGACACTGTCTTTGTTCAGGTTATGCCCAAGTAAATATCAAGCATAAAGAACGTGGGCGTGGGTTCTATATACTTAAAAGAAACGCACTTTTTTAAGAAGAAAGTCAGGAGATATATAATTTTTGGAGCTGTAATAAGTTTGAGATTATGTTTAGTTTAACTTAAAAGAAAGACTATAAGTCTTCTATGTAACAAAGAATAAATCTTATATTAAATCATAAAAGAGTTTTAAGAATTAGGAAGATCATATAAAAGTTCGTGTCGTTTATTTATAATCGCATGCATCAAATCATACGTTGTGGCTCTTTTTTCTCTTTATTTATTTATTTATTCAGTTTTTCACAATAACTTCATAATCTCAATCTGTCTCTCTTCCTCGAGCATTCCAACTATTCCCAAAGACTTCAACGCCTTATGGTCACACTTTCACGCAAATTCTTACACTTGGATTAGCTTTTGCATTTATTGATACGTACCTTGAAATCTTACCAAAAGACAAGCAAGTGGAGAACGCAAGACTAAACCTCTTCAAAATGTGACAATGGTGTGGATTTGTCCAATTCTAATAGAAAGACGCATACTATTAGTTGTGCACATTGACTTTTCATCAATATTTAGTTTAAGTTACATTAATGGAATCGTGGCACCAAGTCTTTATATTAGGCCATAGTTTTAGTGTCAGACCTAATTCTTAATTTATAAGTCTTCCTTGCCTTATGTTGTGTGAAAGCCTTTCTTTTATTCATTAAGTCAACCATCATTTCTAGCCTAACCAACTATAAGAATATGTTGTAAAATGTTACATCAAATTAGCTCAGAATCCACCCTTTTTTTTTCATTTATGCTCCTCATTTGTATGTGTGCTTACCGAAAACTACATCTTTATTATATAAAAGTAAAGTTGTGTACTATTAAATCTCTTCAAACCTTATTTCATTGCGAAATTTTGAACTAAATGTAATGATTATGATGATAATGATTTACTAATCAGATTGGTGATTTTATAAATGTCTCTGCATCCTAATACTATCATATTATTGATTCTATCTTGTTAGAGTCATTCACCTTACCTACTACCTAAAAGATTAGAAATTGGGTCCATTTCTGGCTATGTTAGTTGATAGACAACACGATTGAGGAAGTCTTTAAGATTTCATGCAAATTATTTTCTGTTTTTTGTAATGACATCTGCAAAAAGACGAGGCTAGTTATAGTCATACATGATTTCTCAAAATCTGTCCAGAGGTGAAGTACGACTTTGGTCGGGTCGGTTGTGCTGGGCCCGAATTCAGACATAACAACTCAATGGTTGATCAGTTCATCTTTCAAAGATTAGTCTTATACCTATCGGCTATATCAGGCCCAGCCCACGCATCCATAACCAATTCGCATAGGAAAGTCTCTCATGCACACGCAAAGACTAAAACCTAACGCCTGTTCCATATATAAGGTATAATTCTGCCATAATGGAGGTACATACGATCATAACCCTAATTTTCTCTGCTTACAGCAATCTCACCTTCACCAAAAGACTGACTTGAGCGTCGGAGGGGCTTATCGGGAAACAATCCCCGACGTGCCTTCTTCGTTTTGCAGGAACCTTCACACTGAAACTCCCACGAGAAGCAATCAACTCCATGAATCCAAACGACAACGTACAGTTCCGCCAGAATCAGGCTGAACCAGACTTTTTTTTTTTAAATGCAAGTGTAACAAAGTTGAGGCAAAAATATGGAATAATAATCTTTTATTCAAGTTCTTTATAAAGAGTTTCACATGGAGTTAACGAAATTACTTAATTAATTTTTTAATAATACAAAGATTGAAGTAAAAAATTTAAAATAAGAAAATTATGTTTCCTAGGTTCAGGACTTCAAGTAGCTCTCTAATAATGTTTGGTTGTGTTACAATAACGGAAGATTTTGATTATCTTACAAAATATTAAATAGGCATGGAGAAACAATTGAAGTCGTTCCTTTGCAAAGTTTACGATTTTTCACTTTTCCATTTAAAATATACATTAATTAATATTTTATATTTTATTTTAGAATCTAACTCTAACATTTTAGATGTATTAATTAAGTGTTTATAATTTTAAAATTAGACAACTGAATTTAAAAGGTTGTCTTTAGTCATTTTTATTAATGAACTTGACGGAATATGTGAAGAATGATATTTAAACTGTTAAGTGGCGTCTTCTTTTCACATAATTCTTAAGTATTAAATAGGTGATTATAGTTCGAATACACAATTACTAATATATTTCTCATATGAGACTCAAAATCATATTAACAAAGACCAAGAGTCATTTTACTCTTTCAAATATTAGTCCCCATATGCTCTATTAATCATATCAATAAAATATTAATGAGAATAATATTTTAAATTGAGTTGCCTGATTTTAAAAAGTTTAAACCTTTAATTAAAAATCATCAGATCATCACTTGGTTTCATAATACCTCAGTTCCTTCAATTCACATTCAATTTGCCAATTACGATTTAGCGAAAGAAATCTGGGATTTTTTGGCTAATCGATATCAGACAACTAGACTTGCTCACTATTTTCAGTTATGGACAAATCTTCATAATCTGAAACAAGAAGTCGATCAATCTGTGAATGATTTTCTTGCAAAGATTCAACCAATCTGGCATCAACTTTCTCTATCCCAAATTAGCGAAGATCATCTTCATCTGATTCAAGTTCTCATGGTTTTGGACCAAAATATGAGGCTATTCGAGCATCTCTATTGCATTGAAATCCGCTTCCATCATTGAATATTGCAATTCAATAAATTATTTTTGAAGAGACTCGTCTAGGCTTGGATAAAACTCCTCAATTTGAAACTGCCCTTGCCACCACTCACTATTCACAATCCAGATCTGACAATCAAATTTGTAAAAATTGCAATCAAACTGACCATGCTTTTGCTTATTATCCTACTGTAGAATGTCGATATTGCCATCGTTATGGGCATATCATTCAAAATTGTCCCACACGTCCTCCAAAGCCAAAAGAAGGACATTCTAAAGTCAAGAATATCTCCAAGCCTGAATCTTCTTCTATCACTGCTATTGCTGCTAATGAAGGTTCATCTGTCATCACCATGAGTGATATTGAGGCCATACTCAAACTGTCAAACAGGTTACTTCTTCCAATTCTCCTGTTGTCGTGTCTGTCACTCCGGGTAATTCTTATTGGCTTTTTGACTATGCTTGTTGTAATCATATGACTGTTAATCGTTAACTCTTATCTTCTACAAAATCTGTATCGTCCTTACCACCAATCTACACTGCTAATGGTTCCAAAATGAACATTACAGACATTGGTCATGTTTCTACCTCTAATCTCCATCTCCCTGACACTTATCATAATCCTAATTTGGCACTCAATCTTATCTCTGTTGGTCAATTGTGTGAAAAAGAACTTAATGTTAATTTTTCTTCCCTTGGAGTTCAGGTACAGGATCCACAAATGGGACAGATTCTTGGGATGGGTCGCAAGGTGGGACGATTATTTGAACTTGCATCTCTACATCTTCCTCAGAGATTTGTGTCTGCAGCTACACTTCTTGTTTCTTCTACTCACCAATGGCATCTTCGCCTCGGTCATACCTTTGCTAGTAAAATTCAGCCTTTAATTCCCCGTGGTTTATTAGGAACCACTAAGTTTGAGTCTTTTCATTGCTTAAAGTGTCAATTAGCTAAACAACCTGCATTGTCCTTTTCTCAAAGTGACTCTACTTCAGACATTCCTTTTGGTTTAATTCATTCAGACATTTGGGGTCCTTCTCCTGTTTCATCAGTGAATGATTTTCGTTATTTTGTGTTATTTATTGATAATTTTTCTCATTTTACTTTGATATTTTTTTAAAAAAAATCAATTTGAAATAACACAAATTTACATCACTTTTGCAAAAATGATTAAGACTCAATTCTCTTGTGATATTAAAATTCTCTGAACAGATAATGGCATGGAATATCGAGATTTTTCTTTGCTTCATTTTTTAAATCAACAAGGAACAATTGTTCAATGTTCTTGTCCTCACACCTCTTAACAAAATGGGCGAGCTGAATGCAAGCATCGTCATATTCTTGATTCTATTCGTGCTCTTCTTCTTTCTACGTCATGTCCTGAAAAGTTTTGGGGGAAGCAACTCTTCATGTTGTTTATAATATTAATTGTCTTCCTACCTTGGTTCTTCAAAACTTATCCCCGTTTGAAAAGTTATTTGGAAAGCCTCCTGAATATTCAATTCTTAAACCTTTTGGATGTGCTTCATTTGTCCTCTTACAACCACATGAACATTCTAAATTAGAACCCCGTGCTCGTCTATGTTGTTTTCTTGGTTATGGCATTGAGCATAAAGGATATCGTTGTTGGGATCCTATTTCTAATAGATTACACATCTCTCGTCGTGTTACCTTATGGGAAAATACAATGTTTTCCTCTCTTTCTAAATTTCATCATTCTCTCAATACTGATTCTCTTTTCTTCACTGATCCATCTCATGACTTATTTCCAAGTTTTGAGACAGGGGTTTGATGCACTCAATACTGATCCACCTCCACTTGACCTGGTTGAATTTGCACCAACAGTTGATCCTGTTCCTGCACCTACATCTCCTCTTCGTCGTTCCACTCAGGTAAGAGAAGCTCCTCAATATCTTTTTGATTTTCATTGTTACTTTGCTATTGCCACCCTTCATGAGCCTCGCTGTTATCGTGAGGTTAATACTGACCCTCTTTGGCAGCAAGCTATGACTGAAGAACTTAAGGCTTTAGAGAAAACTCAGACTTGGGATTTAGTGGATCTTCCTCCTAACAAGACACCTATTAGGTGTAAATGGATCTACAAAATTAAAACCAGATTTGATGGAACTGTTGAACACTATAAAGCACGTCTAGTGGCCAAAGGGTACACTCAAGAGTATGGTATTGACTATGAGGAAACCTTTGCTCCTGTGGCTCACTTAACATCAGTCCGCAGTCTCTTGGCTATTGCTGCTGCTCGTAATTGGAAGCTATTTCAAATGGATGTCAAAAATGCCTTTTTGCATGGTGATTTGACAGAGGAGGTCTATATGCATCCTCCTCCTGGTTATCATTGTCTATATGTATCCTCCTCCTGGTTATCATTCTCCTCACAAGGTGTGCAAACTTCATCGAGCCTTATATGGATTGAAACAAGCTCCACGAGCTTGGTTTGCCAAATTTAGTTCCACTCTTGCTCATTTTGGTTTTCTCTCAAGTTCTCATGATTCCGCATTATTCATTCGTAGAACTGACAAGGGCATTGTTATTTTATTATTATATGTTGATGATATGATAATCACAGGAGATGACTCCACTGGAATTTCTGAGTTACAACATCATCTTAACCAGAATTTTGAAATGAAAGACTTGGGTTCTCTCGGTTATTTTTTGGGTCTTGAAGTTTCTCATGGTTATACTGGTTATTATCTTTCTCAAGCCAAGTATGCATTAGATTTACTTTCAAGAGTAGGTATCACTGATAGCAAAACAGTCTCAACCCCACTAGAGGTTAATTGCAAACTTACACCTCTTGATGAGACACCTCTTGAAGATCCTACTTTATGTTGGCAAATTATTGGGAGTCTTGTTTATCTCACAATTACTCGACCTAATATTTCATATGTTGTTTATTTGGTTAGCCAGTTTATGTCTGCTCTTCGCTCAACTCATTTCTCTGCAGTCCTTCAAATTCTTCGTCATGTCAAAGGGACTCTCTTTCATGGTTTATATTTTTCAGCTACCTCCTCACTCATTTTATCTGGCTATTATGATGTTGATTGGGCTGGTGACCTAACCGAAACTATAGCAACAACTATAGCAATTAGTCTAGCATAATTTTAGCAATCATCATTATTATTTCTTTATTTGTATTCATTCTCTTATATAAATAACCCTAGCATCAATGTAAAATATACAACAACAAATTCTCTAATTCTTTCTTATGTTCATTATGCTAATATCAGGTATGGTTCTTGATTAATCAGCCTATGTTGCTTGGGTGTTTTATGGGTTTTCTGAAATTTTTGCTCTTATGGTTTTTTTTCTTGTGATATTAGTTTCTTTATTTGGTATATACTACCAGTTTTTACGTAGTTACTCTTTTAACCTGCATCACTATTATCCTGTCACATCTGCATGTGAGTCTATTAAAAACAGCCTCTCTATTATGTAGGGATAAGGCTGCTTACTATCAGACTCCCCCAGACTCCGCTTCACTGCGAGACTTTAGGATATGATGATGATGATGATGATCTATGTTACTCTATTAACTACTCTCTCTACCTTTGTGGGACTATTCAATAAAACTTTATAGGCACCCTTCTTGATCTTAACATTTTCTTATATATCTTCATTCCACCACAAGGACTTCATCTTATTACCTCTAAGCCCTTAAAAAACCCTCAAGAGCTCTTTAGTTGTATTCCTTAAAAGAGTTGCTACTCTATCATATATTTGGTTAGCATCTTCTTCCAATTTCCATTTATCTCCATAAATTACTCTATTCCTAAGTTATTTCATTGTGTCTTCTTTCAGATTCTACTATTTGACTCTTGTACACCTCCTAGGACTTAAGTATTATATCCAAAACTAGTAGTCTACGCTAAGTTGACAAGCAAGCATTTAGGATCATCTTACAATCCTTAAACTTAGATCAATGACTTCGCCTTACGAGGAAGTAGTCAATTTGAGTTTCGTGATTTTGCTCTTATAAGTCACCAAGTGCTCCTTTTTTTTTAAAAAAAAAGAAGGAAGTTGTCAATTTAAGTTTTCGTGATTTTGCTCTTATAAGTCAGTAGGTGCTCCTCATTTAAAAAAAAAAAAAGAATCAGTTATCATTAACTTAAACGCTACCGTAAGATCTAACAAAGCAGTCCTATCTTATACTCGAAACCTCTATGAGCTCATGAATACCTGTTCGAAATTGCCCCTAAGTGATCATTAAAATCTTTCTGGAATAACTTTTTCTTAAGGAGAGATCTACTAAATCACTTCATCTAGCTTTTCCCAAAATTTTCATTTAAGTTATTTATCCAATCCTACTTAAGGTGCATATACCATATGAAGAATAATATTTTTCCCCACAATCTTTACATAAATAATTCTATAGTTAGTCCTCTTTATACCCCGATGTTCCAAGAATCTATCTATTATCAATTAACATCTTCTTTTTCTCTTTTAGACCTAAAATTAACTGAAGAACTAGCCCTTGTTCTATCATTGATAGTCAAGGCCACCGATCCTATCCCAAAGACCAACCCAAGTTAAAACAGACAAGTCCTATAAGTCCTTAAAAGACTCCACATTAACTTACAAGACAAAACAAGGATTATTAATAAATTCCAAAAAAGGGCACAAAAAAGATTCAAAAATCACGAGTACACACAATCGCAAGCAAATAAAAATTTATTTGGTCCAAATCTTACCAACTACTAGCAAATATTATGTAGAACACTAAAATCTAATATTGAATAGTTAAAATAAAACGAACAAAATATTGAAAATTATAAATAAAAAGAGATGAACTAACAGGGATAATAGACCTAGGCCAGATGGAAAATTTTATGAAAAATGTAAATGTAAAGGACCAAAAATATCCAATCTATTCAATAACTCTAAGCATAATTAAAACTAAGCTACGTGATAAGCCAAGTTCTTTGATGACAGTCCCTAATGAAAAGTCAAGTAACAAGAAGAACTAATAAACACAAACAATGACGTGGAGAAACAAAATCACGTTGGAACAAAGCAGTGCAGACACATTACTATAGTTTTATGGCAATAACACAAACCAAAAACTAAAATCCTAACAACTACACAAGTGATAAATTAATAACTAGTGGCAAACCAAATGATGAACTTGGAAATATTAGAGGGCTGAGGGAGCAATGGTAAGAGCAAAAGAACAGCTATGGCGAGAAACGCTTCTGATACCTGCAAAAAAGATATAAACTTGACAAACCCAAAATCAAGTAAAAGATGAAGATGAAGATACCTAAATAAATTGAAGAGATGAAGAGAGAAAGAACTGAAACTCAATCATCTCTTTCTTTATCCTCTTTTTCAACGTAGCAAAAAATTGAATTTTTACTACTTTGAGGCTTTGACATAGTCAAATATCCGAGAAAGATTTTTTTTATTTTTTTGAAAAAGGTTTTTTTTTCAAAAAATGAAATATTTATAGAAGAATACGATGAATCAAATAGGTTGGTGTAAGTGGTTCAGCACTCTCATCCCTTAATCAGAGGTTTCGAGTTCGAGTCCTGGGAATGGAAAAATCTGTTTGGCCAGCACTTTATTCTTTACGGGCTGACCCGGTGTGAGTGGGGATTAATCTGAGAGTGGATGACTTAAAGGTGTCTTCTCTTAAATTGAGACCCTCCTAAAAATACCTCGTGGACTTACAAAAAAAAAAAGAAGAACACGATGATGGTGAGGGGCGGACTAGTAAGTGAAAACTTAAAATATCAGCCTTCACATACTCTAATAGCCGCATTAATAAAATGTTAACAAGTTTAAAAATATTCGTTTTTTTTTTAATTTTGAATATTTAATTAAAAATTAAAAAGCCATCAAAATAAAAAGATAAAAATTTAACAATTTTTAATCCGTTAAAGAAAAGTCTTATTCATATTATGGTAGCATAGCAAACGGTTATACCTAGCGGTTGTCAGAGAGATCAACCTTCATTATCGATTGTTTAAGCTGTTCACTTGAGAACCAGTCATAACCTAGTAGGTATCCCATTTATACTACTTAATTAGGCAAAATCCACCATTATACATTTCGTAGAAACAGTGTCACTTAGTTGATTCAACAAAGTTATTAGTAGGCGAGAATGTTGACTCATTAACCATAACCGTCTCTGCCACCTATGACCTATCTCTTTCAATAATTTGTTTCACACTGGAAAAATACATAACCCCTACTTACGGGTCAGGTATTTTTTTTTTATAAGGATTAATCCGGGATTAATCTTTTCGCGGTGAGAATATCTCAAATCAAGGAGAACTACCGTGGTTTAAGAGTTTGCTGCATTTCTAAGAATCGAACCCTCAATCTCTTAATTAAACGACGAAGATATGTGCCACCTACGTCAACCTCTCTAATTACAGATAAGGTATTTTTACAAATGAAATGACTAGGGTATGATGACAAAATCTAGCGGAGGTCGACGTCAGAGCTGAGCCTGAGCCGAAAGTAGGTGAAGGGCATAGATGATTTTGTACAAAGGAAAAGGATGCGAGCGTGTGGTAGGTGAAGAGGAAGACGACAGAGAGCATAATCCAACTCAAATCACTATGTTTATCATATGGATATACCTTTATTATCGTTATTATTTTATTTGCGGTCAACTTAAGGCTATTTCAAATTTCAATACCAAACAAAGGACCCCACACATCACCCTCCACCACTACTGGTCTCACCAACCCAAAACCTTGCCCACAGCCCACTCCATATTTTTTATGCGTTCTTCTCACCCAACCCTTAGCCATCTTTTCAATCGAAAATCAAACTATCAACGACCAAAAAAAACAAAATGTTTAAAAATTAGTAATAAAACTAATATTTATGTTTTTAAAACCATTTTAAAAGTGTTTTGAGGAATTAATGTTAACATTATATTGTAATTTTGGTATATTAGTTAAGTAGATAACTTTTACATGGGCATGATAAAATATTATTCTATTTCATTAATATTCATCTATTTATTTTTATAGGTTCTAGGTATTAAATAAAATTCATAAATGATAATATGAAATTATAGATATGATAGAATCAAGTAGTCTTCACATTCCACTCGTGAAAAATGACTCATGACTCATGTTTTGTTTTTTTAATAAAATTACATAATATGACATCATTATTATGTCAAAATAATCTACTTCCCTTTTAAGTTTTAACCCTTCAACAATTCAATAATCCCCATAATCTCCTTCCACCAACTTCCTCTTTTTTTTCTTCTTTTTTTTCTTTGAATTTGATAATAATAAGGCCACCAACTTAAACTGATTCTGCCTTTATATCATCGCTGACCTTCCCCCACAGACTTCAATTCTCTCAAAGCGTAGCCTCTCATTTTACCTCCTCTGTTTCGCCAACATAATTGTTGAAATGGAACAAAAAGCAGAGCAACCAGAAGAAAGATTCATATTCCGATCAAAACTCCCCGACATATACATCCCCAACACCATTCCTTTACATTCCTACGCCTTCCAAAACATCTCCACCCACTCCTCACGTCCCTGTTTGATCGATGGAACCTCAGGTGATGTCTACACGTACGCTCAAGTTGAGCTCACATCAAGAAAAGTCGCTTCCGGTCTCAACAAACTTGGCATCCAACACCAAGATGTAATCATGCTTTTGCTACCCAATTCGCCACAGTTCGTCCTCACCTTCTTAGGAGCTTCATATCGCGGAGCCATCACAACCGCCGCCAACCCTTTCTTCACCCCCGCGGAAATAGCAAAACAGGTGAAAAGCTCTGGGGCTAAGCTGATAATCACACAAGCTTGTTACGTGGACAAGGTGAAGGATCTTGTAAATGAGGTTGGTGTTATGATCATGTGTATTGATTCTCCACCTGATGGTTGCTTACACTTCTCTGAGCTGACACAAGCCGACGAGAGCAACTTACCGGAGGTTGACTTCTCTCCCGAGGACGTGGTGGCGCTGTTCTACTCATCGGGTACTACAGGGTTGCCTAAAGGAGTGATGTTAACGCACAAGGGATTAATAACAAGCGTAGCCCAACAAGTTGATGGAGATAATCCAAACTTGTACCTGCACAGCGAAGATGTGATTCTTTGCGTGTTGCCTATGTTCCATATTTATGCTCTTAACTCGATAATGCTATGTGGGCTGCGAGTTGGTGGGGCGATTCTGTTGATGCCCAAGTTCGACATTGGGACGTTGCTGGCGTTGGTGCAAAGGTACAAGGTTACTGTCGCGCCGATGGTGCCACCTATAGTATTGGCGATTGCAAAGTCCGACGAGACCGACAAGTACGACTTGTCGTCCGTAAGGATCTTGAAATCAGGAGCGGCTCCGTTGGGGAAGGAGCTTGAAGACACTGTGAGAACAAAGTTTCCAAATGCTACGCTTGGTCAGGTATGGAAACTTTCTTCAACCTACTGGCTAACATGTTAAGTTAATACAAATTAGAAACCTTTTTTTTTTTTCTAATTTAACAATACTAATCAAAATTAAATTTCCTTATCGATTTTGGTCTAATGTACCGATGGAAATGAGGTTTTTTACGAGTCCAAATCTTTTGTCTAATATTATGATGTTTTATTGTGTCCAATAAATCTAAGCCGTTTATTTTTAGAGTTTTAAGTTCCGCGTAGACCACATGGGTCCTACAAAATTCGTTTTTTAGTATTTTGTGGTTGTTGGATAGGGTAGACTGTCCACTACATGATAGCATATGAATGCTAAATTTTCTTGAAAGAAGTTATAACAAGATAGACAATCGCCTCCAAGGTAGGTCAGTTTGTGAGGTGGGACTTAGGAGGTTACCCAGGCTTCAAACCACCTGTTTCATTAACTCTGTGCTCCTGTCCAGTTCTTGCATGGTTTGGAACAGGTGGACACAACTGGTACCCGACAGTTTTCCAAATTTCTTCAGTTTTAAGTCTCCGACTTTGTTGGCCAGATGGTTGCAGGCTTTTATGATTAAGAAAAACATAAATAAGGAGAGTCAGTGTTGAAATATAAAAGGAATATTACGTACATTAATTCTTCAACAGTAAACTTTTATTTTAGCATTGATTCTTGGTAATATTTACTTAAAAGATGCATGCATCTTTCTCCCCGGAAGCATGTGAAAGCCACCGTCCTAGGTAAGTTATCCTAAATTTAAAGCGTTAAAAACGACAGGGACGTCCATTTGGTGTACTAGGCTTGAACCATATATTTAAGCTAATTATTAACCAACTCCACTAATCCCCTGATTTTGCTTAGCAAGTATGTAATTAGCAACCAAAGCATGCCCCTAAGAGTATATAGACAGCAAAATTTAACATCATTGAAGATAATTAATTGCCCTCGTTTGAATAGTTCTATATATATATATACAGTTAGTAGATGAATTTTAATGGAGAAATGGGTTTTTTTGTTTTTTGTTTTGAAAAGGGATACGGGATGACAGAGGCAGGACCAGTGTTAGCGATGTGTTTGGCATTTGCAAAAGAGCCATTTGACATAAAACCTGGCTCTTGTGGTACTGTTGTCAGGAATGCTGAGATGAAGATTGTTGATCCTGAAACTGGGGCCTCTCTACCACGAAACCAACCTGGTGAATTTTGCATTAGAGGAGATCAGATCATGAAAGGTCCCGTTTCACTAACAAGACAATTAATCCTCTAAATACTATAAAAATCAGACCAAACAGATGGAATAATTAACATGGTATGTACTGGTTTTGATGTTCAGGATACTTGAATGATCCTGAAGCAACATCAAGGACCATAGATAAGCGAGGATGGTTACATACGGGAGATATTGGATATATCGACGACGACGATGAGCTCTTCATTGTCGACAGATTGAAGGAGCTTATCAAATATAAAGGGTATCAGGTTCCTCCTGCTGAGCTTGAAGCCATGTTAATAGCTCATCCTGATATATCTGATGCTGCTGTGGTTGCGTAAGTTCCCCTGTTCACCGTCTTTGTACATTATACAGAATTTATCTCAAAATCTTATAGGTATGATGGAGAGTACACATTAATTAAAAGAAAAAGTGATAGAACTGAAATTATTATGAAAACCTCAAGATTGATTCCTTACAAGGAAGGGAATTCCAACTCTCAGGATGAAGGATGAAGCATCTGGAGAAGTTCCAGTTGCATTTGTAGTGAGGTCAAAAAACTCCCAGATCACAGAAGATGAAATTAAACAGTACATTTCAAAGCAGGTAAATATTTATTATTTCACTAGTATGTGTTGTTGATGATGAAAAGTAACATAATACTACTGCTACTAGTGCTTCCAACTACTTTCTGTTTCTAACTCCTGAAATGGATATCGTGGTGATCATTACTGCAGGTGGTTTTCTACAAGAGATTGAAGAAGGTGTTCTTCATAGAAGCCATTCCCAAGGCACCATCTGGCAAAATATTAAGAAAAGTCTTAAGAGAGAAATTGGCAAACTGATGCTCAAACCTAAGCAGGCACCAACAAGAGATTATCGTTTCAAAGCCTTGTCAATTATTCAGGCTTTTTACTTATACCAAGTGTTGATTACATTGTTGAATGGACATTCACGTAACATAATACATATATTTGTATTTTTAATATAAGCTCATTATTTTATAATTCATTTGTCTTTCCTCAAAATTTTCTTAACAAATTCCATAAAAAAGAAATTCTTTTTAATATCAAAAGATGGATGAAAAAGAGTCCATTGTAATATTATTAGACGGCTTCCTCTTGTAGACTTTAACTTCTATCCATTTGAACACAAACCATAACGTTAATAACATAAAGTTCATCGTAAAACTAAACTTCTGTCGTCTCTAACCTTTCAACTAATTATATTTTATAAGGTCAAAAGGGGGAGAAGGAAATAAAATATTTGATAAAATAACGAAATAACAATTAGAGGCAGAGTGTGATGTTATGAATGATGCAAATAAAAAGTTCAAAGATAAAATTGATTATAGAACTCTGGCAGCAGTACAGCGGAGCAATTACAAGTACAACAGAAGAGGAGGATTAGAATAGAAGAACTTCTGGTACTTGGTACTCAGAAAGGAGGAAGGAAGGACGTTAGCCAAATCTAATTCAATTCATGTCCCTCACAACAATACCCCACCCTTATTTATAAAGCTGCGCTAATGTAATTGTAACCAACTTGGTATCTAGTCGCAATCGTATTCCTTCACTTTAGGGCCTTCTTTTCACGTAACGGTGCGCTTTCGTGTGGGTGGTGGCAATTCTTGACTCATTCCCTTAGCCACGCCAGAGATCCTTGGATCGTAACATTGCCACTGTCTGCAAAACGAACCTTGTCCTCAAGGTTCCATGATGAGTAGACGACCGAAATTCATCTGTTGGAACCCAAGATGCTTCAAGAAGCTAAGACCCTCCCATTGCACCAAGACTGTGGCTCCAAAACTCCAAACCTTCATAATGTCTCTAGTTGCGAGAATGTGAGAGGGATCCGGCGAATCGGGTTGTCGAAGTGGTAAAGGAATGCTTTGGCTTTCCTGATTGCCTTCACATTTCTTCGAGCGAGACATGAAATACGGATGTAATCGTGATGATGCGGGTAAGTCCAATTTGTAAGCAACGAACCGATACGCGAGAACTTTAAAAGGGCCAAAGTATCTTTGGTGAGCTTCGTTTCGATGGAGACGTAACGAGAGTCGTCGGTATGGTTGAAGCTTGACAAACAACCGCCTCAACTTCAAAGAAATATCCCGCCTTTTCTTATCGGCCTGGTTCTTCATTCTGGTTTGTGCCCGCAGGAGGTTAGCCTTCAGTTGTTGAAGAATCATATCTCGCTGGGACAAATCGTGATCAAGGGTGGATAACTTGGCAGTACCTGGTATGTATCGGATCAAGGTTGGTGGGTCGCGGCCGTATAAAGCTCGGAAAGGTGTCATGCCAGCGGAGCTATGGTAGGCAGTATTGTACCAATACTCTGCCCAAGGAAGCAGCTGAACCCATGTGTGCGGAGACTCGGACACAAAGCACCGGAGATACATTTCTAACACTTTGTTTACCGCCTCTGTCTGGCCATCCGTCTCGGGATGGTAGGCTGAACTCAAAGCCCTAGTAGTCCCCTGCAATTTAGTGAACTCATCCCAGAAAGTGCTCAAGAATAAAGGGTCACGATCACTGATTATTTTTGTAGGGATGCCATGAAGTTTAACTATCCCATTCAAGAAGACTTCAGCCAACTTTGCACTAGTAAAACTGCCAGGTAAAGCGAAGAAATGCGCAAATTTTGATAAACGGTCAACCACAACAAAGACGACTGTTTTACCGTAAGAGGGAGGAAGTCCGGTGATGAAGTCCATGCTGATTTCCTCGAATACTTGGGCTGGTAAGGGCAACGGTTGTAGCAATCCAGCTGGTGACAGCTGGGTAGATTTCATGGTTTGACAGACCATGCATGTCCTGACAAACTGTTGCACATCTTTTCGAATAGTGGCCCAATAAAATTTGCTGCCAGCGCGGAGGGTACGTGTAACTCCTGCGTGTCCCCCTACCACTGAACAATGGAAATCCGTGAGTATTGCGTGTCGCAAATCTGGCAAATTAGGTACAACCAAGCGGTGGCGAAAAAACAGCAAGCCTTCATGGACCAGGTAATCCTTATACTGAGGATCCTTAGCAGCTACTCTCTCGTGGATGTACAATAATTCAGGATTAGAAGTATTCAAAGAACGGAACTCCTCCAATCTACTGAATTTCTGAACCGATAATGTAAGAAAGCATCCTGTAGGAACTCGGGATAAAGCGTCAGCCACAATATTCAGCTTACCAGGTCGATATAAAATTTCAAAATCGTACCCAACAAGTTTGTAAAGCCAGTGTTGTTGCTCTGGGGTCTGAATTGTCTGTGCTGTAAGGTTTTTTAAAGCTTTTTGATCCGTCACAATCGAAAACCTTCTGCCTAGCAGATATTGACGCCATTTGCCAACTGCCTGAGTGATGGCAAACATTTCTCTATGGTATCTTTGGTGCCCTCAGCATCCGGAAGAAAGTTTATGGTCAAAATGCAATCGGTCGACCTCGTTGAGTAACATTGCCCCAATGCCTGTCCCCGAGGCGTCGGTCTCAATTAAAACCGGGGCAGAAAAATCTGGAAGTGCCAACAGCGGTGCATTACTCAAAGCAGTTTTAAGTTGAACAAATGCTGATTGTGCCGCAGTGGACCAAGCAAAGGCATCCTTCTTGAGCAGATCAGATAGAGGAGCTGCTATCTTAGCAAAGTTGTGTATGAAACGCCTGTAGTAACCGGCGAGACCAAGAAATCCACGAACGCCCTTAACGTTGATCGGAATGGGCCAGTCACGAATAGCAGAGATTTTAGAAGGGTCAACTCTCAAGCCATCCGCAGTGACTAAGTGGCCTAAGTATTCGATCCGAGTTTGTCCAAGATGCATTTGCTCTCCTTAGCAACCAAGTGATTATCCCGTAAGGTTTCGAACACAAGCCGGAGGTGTTGGAGATGCTCATCCTGGGATTTACTATAAACAAGAATATCGTCAAAAAATATGAGTACGAATTGACGAATGTAAGGTTTAAAGATACCGGTCATGGTTGCTTGGAAGGTGGACGGAGCATTTGTAAGGCCAAAAGGCATTACGAGAAATTCGTAATGGCCTTCGTGGGTGCGGAAAGCCGTTTTAGCAATGTCCTCGGAACGGACCCGAATTTGGTGAAAACCGGCAAGCAAATCCAATTTAGAGAATACCTTAGCACCAAAGAGTTCATCAAAGAGTTCGTCGGCTGTCGGTATTGGAAACCGATCTCTAATAGTAATAGCATTGAGGGCACGGTAGTCGACGCAAAATCTCCAGGTACCGTCCTTCTTTTTAACCAATAACACCGGAGATGAAAAAGGGCTAGTGCTTGGTCGGATTATGCCGTCCCGAAGCATCTCATTTTGCTTTTCTATTTCGTGTTTACGGAAGTAAGGGTACCGATATGGCTTAACATTAATAGGGCGCATCGGGGCAAAAGAATGGCATGATCGGTGTCTCTGACCGGAGGCAACCTGAAGCCTTAGTGAAGACATGTTGAAATTGCTGCGAGAGGGTGCGAAGACGAAAGATGTTGTCAAGATGTTTGATCGTGGTGGAATTGAATTTGCAGCCAAAGAACTCATTCTGGCCCCAACTTCCCGGCTCATACTCGAGAATGTAGCTGAATAGGTTGTGGACTTTCACCTTTAATACCAGTCAAGAAATAGTTTGAGTTCTCTGAACAAATTGGAAGGTGGAATCGGCATAGTTGGTGAGAACCGATCCAAGTGTGGCGAGCCAAGCCACACCAAGGACAACATCGAGCCATGTAATGGTAAGATGTAGAAATCGTGATAATGGATGTGCCTCAGATTCTGCAAATTAACATTGCGAATTTTACCTCGCTATGAATAGTTTCCCCACCGCCCACAAGCACCTAAACGAAATGGAGGATCAACTTCTAAACCTAAGTAACGAGCAACCCCGCTGGATGAAATTATGGGAGCTACCCCGTCCCAAAGAAGACTTGTCTTTGGATGACCTCAGAACAAACCCATGAAGCGCTTGGTGGTAGGCGATACACAGTAGGACATGGCATTATAAGAGATCATGGTGGGCAAGAGGACCAGAGGAAATGTCGGTTGTCTTCGAAGTGAGGAAGGATCGGATTTGGTGTGTTCAATGGCACGGATGGGAATCGAAGGATGGGAAGATGGGTCATCCACATCACTAGGTAAGCATCATCCAAGAAAACAACTCGAGGGCTGTTACATTTGTGCCCACGAACGATTTTTCATCACAATAGAAACAAGGCCACATGCTGTCGGCGTTGGACCTCACTGGGTTAGCGGCAGTGCAGGTGGGCTGGTGGAAACCGTCTTGGGTGAGGTTTCGGGGACCCAAGGAGGAGGTGTAGGCAAAAGTCCCGACCCATGAGGTTTTCGGTCCCAATATGAAATACTCTTAAGGAGCAATTTACGGTTTTCAGACAGTTTGGCTTCCTGTAGGCGAGCTAAACTGATGGCATGGTTTAAGGAGGTAGGTCGGAAGGAGAGTACCTCGTTCTTTATGTCAGGCCGAAGTCCGGAAATGAAGCAGTCCACGAAGAACGAAGAGGGAAGGTCGGTGGTCTGGTTAGAGATGGTCTCGAACCTGGATTGGTAATCTTCGACAGTGGACGTTTGCTGTAACTTGGCGAGCAACCCCTGAGGTTCCTCCAGAGTTGTTAATTTAAAACGTTCAACAAGTGCTTTGGTGAAGTTAGCCCAGCAAGATAACTGACGATTGCACTTCATCCATTGATACCAACGCCTCGCCTTGCCCTCGAAATGAAAAGCGCCATCGTGTCTGGACAAGATCTTGATTCTCAGAATTCAAAGAATTCTTCGGCGTTGAAGATCCAGGATTCTGGGTCAGTGCCATCAAACTTAGAGAGGTCAACACGTGCAGCTTTGGGTTGGAAGGCAAAATCGGTATCTGGGGAGATGTTATTGGAAGGAGGGCGGCGGGTATGTGGTGTTTCATGGGTTGGGGATTTCTGTTTCAGAAGGTGTCCGATTTGAATGAGTTGTTTACTCATATCGTCCATTTGGTCCTTCATCAAGAGCATGGTTTCCTGTTGGGCCGAAACGGTGGATTGAAGGGAGTTCATGGTGGTTGATTGGGCGGCAACATCACCTTGGAGTTTGGTGACGGCGGTGTCGAGTTTGGCGAGACGGGTACTGTCAGCCATGGAGGAGAGGTCGAGAATGAAAGCACCAAAATGTGATGTTATGAATGATGCAAATAAAAAGTTCAAAGATAAAATTGATTATAGAACTCGGCAAAGAAGCAATGGAGCAATTACAAGTACAACAGAAGAGGAGGATTAGAATAGAAGAACTTCTGGTACTTGGTACTCAGAAAGGAGGAAGGAAGGACGTTAGCCAAATCTAATTCAATTCATGTCCCTCACAACAATACCCCACCCTTATTTATAAAGCTGCGCTAATGAAATTGTAACCAACTTGGTATCTAGCTGCAATCGTATTCCTTCAGCTTTGCAGGGGCCTTCTTTTCACGTAACGGTCTGCTCATGTGGGTGGTGGCAATTGCTGACTCATTCCCCTTAGCCACGTCAGGAGATCCTTGGATCGTAACACAGAGTGTGTCGGCTAATATCCTAAAGCTACTTTGGAATAATTAAGCATACTTCAATATATATGGTTAGCTTAACGTACCAATTTTGGTAACAATACCAGGGCACCACATTCTATCTGAAGATTCTGAACAACTTAACAAAGCACTAACCACCAAGGTCTTGTTTTGCAATCAACTAATTGCACTAGTCGCGGAATATATCAGTTATTAGCTAATAGCTGAATATATCAGTTGATTTGACCAGCAGATTGTATTAACTGTTTGTTATTTGATGTTTGGTAAAATAATTATTTAGTATTAATTATTTATGTGTAAAATAACTTATGAAGATATGACTTTAAAATAATATAAGAGTATGAATATTATGTCTTAATATTTCGTTGAAATTTTTTATAAGAATTTAAATTTTAGATATTTAATTTTAAAAATTAAATCTATAACTCTAATAAAATATAGAACATATAATAATAATAATAATAATAAAGAAAAGAACAACAACAACAACAACAACAACAATAATAATAATAACAATAACAACAACAACAACAATAATAATAACAAAAATCATAATGATGATGATGATACATCCAAACAACATAAAATATAACAATCCAAATGAAATTTAACAACACAATTCAAATAGAGCAAAAGAAATGAACATCATCATTTAAAGAAAATGTTTATAACAATTCAAGAACGACGTCTAACTGCCATTAAACTAGAAGCAATATTATCATGAATAGTTGTCATCTCTCGAGTTCTCTGTTCTTCAATGTTTTCTTATGTGAAGTTAACTTCAACATCTTGAAATATATCTAGAAGTATAAATTCAAGATCTGTATCGATGATGCTAAAAGTCGGGTCGTCAATTGTACTCTTCTAATATAGTTATGCAATGCAAAAACTGTCCAAATTATTATATTTTGATCCATTAATGAGTAATTAGGCATTTTCTCTAATATATTCCATCGAGCCTTAAGAACACCGAAAACCCTCTCAATACAACTTCTCAATGATGAATGAGCTCGATTAAAAACTTCTTGAGATTCTCTTGAATTTGCGCCATGAAACTCAAATTGATGATATCTTATCTTTAGGTAAGGTGTTAAATATTCTTCTCTTTCTAGATAGCCTTTGTCAACCAAGTAATATTTACCCGAGTTTTCATAGAAGCAATATAATTAGTATAAATGATATCATAAAAAGTCTAAATCATGAATAACAAATCCTACAAATCTTAAAATTACTTATAAGTGGTTTTGAAAATTTAAGTCTCGGATTACCGATTGTATCAAGGAAAATATCAGAATCGTGTACTGATCCCTCCTAACCCGCTAAAACATATATAAATAGTAAGTTAAAGTCACATATTGCCAATACATTTGTTGTTGTTATTCCTTTCAGTCCTCTACATCTCTTTTGATCCTCCTCTGCAACAACTACCACTATATATGTACCATTAATAACTCCAATGCAATCCTAATATAAAATAATAATTATAAGATGATAAAACAACATTTTTCAATGAAAAATATAATGAAGGGAGAGGAAGAACATATTCAATTACCTTAAAATGTGACATATATCTAACATAATTGGCAATTTATGGGGGAATGTTCTTGAATTCAGAATCTTTTGGTATGAGTACATCCCTTGAAAATCCATCAATAGCAGTCAAAACTTCTTTAAAAACTCTACTTATAGTTTCACTAGAATGTTGAAAACCCTATTGGGTATCTCTACTAGAGGAACCTTTACTTAGGACATACACGAATAAACCGACTTTTTCCAAAGTGGACATCTTATCCAAAGGTCTCAAACTATAATTATTTTCCAAAACCTTACATAATTGACGAAATGTATTTTGATTCATCCTGAATGTATTAAAACACATTTTTTCATGATATTCAATAATTCAATCACTCGTAGTTCTCCTGTTTAATAGGAAGTCATGCATGGTTCCTTGTATATGTAGTTAAAAAAAATACACACTCATGTAACCCACTACATAAGTTGTCGAATTCCAAAACTCAATTTCATTGTCCAAAAATTACTGCATTTGCAGAAGTTGCATCATTTGCATATACAGAAATAAATAATATAGTGCATAATAAAATTATATAATACTAACTAGATAATATAATATAATATAATAAACTAACTAAATTGTAATGTCTTAAAAACACCATGTCAACATAAGTGTATAAATAATAAAAAAATAAACTAGACATAATAATGGATAGATAGAAACTATGTTTAATGTTTTTTGTGTTTGTCATACTCATACATAAAACAAAAAAAAGACCTTCTTTGTGGATCTTCAATCAACATGCAAGTAAAGTAAAAGTCAGGAGTGTCAGCCTTTAAACCAGACAAAGTATATATTTTTTTCAAAGCATTCGTAACATCATGATGTGATGCATCAACATCAGTTCTTTGTGATGCACCAATATTTATCATGTCCAAAATTTTCGTAATGGATCTATTCATCTCCATTGTTGCACTTTTTCTCTCTTGAATCAATTACATCATATAGTCAAGCCTCTTATACATTGCTGAAATTTTCCTACCCTTTTAGCAGAATCAGTTCTTGCACTCTTGTTACTTTGTGAACTATCACTCTCCAAAATCCTTTTGCATCTTTTTCTCTCACTCCCTTCATCATGTGTAGCTTGAGGGGTTAGGGTAGATTCTCTCCACACTTCTTCCCAATTGTTTAGACCGCTAGTCTCATCTATATTCTCATGATCATGATAACTTGACAGTTGATGATGAGAATTATAACTATCAGGTAGAGAAGGAACATATACTTCCTCAACTTCTCATTGTCCTTGTGGAAAGTTAGCCACAGGATAAAATGTAGTCTCTGCTAGGGCCAAACATCCAAAAAGTTGATCCAACTTACATTCAAGCTCATATTCAAACCTTTCCTCTTTAAGTGTTTTAAAATTGATGTTTTCCTAAAACAAACTAACTAACTTATATTTAACTAACTATTTAGCATTAGAGTAAATGAAAATAATTTTAATTGGAGAAAAATGGATAACCTTAATCTTCAAAGTCCACCACTCCTCACTAGCAACAATTGTTCCTTTGTCATAATTCCATCCAAATCTTGTTTCTTTCCCTTTCAACTATTTCCAAAGACTCCATCTAATTCTCATCTAATCAAACTTATTTTTAAACTTTGTTTTATCCCATGGTAAGTTAATTGCTCTGTGAAACTCTTCCTCCACCTTCTTCCATGGCAACCTTTGACCAATAACTCCACCGCATTTTCCTTTACTTCTTTCAATATGTTGGATACAAATGTCACAAAAAATAAGAAGAGTTTCTTTTGACTGACGAATTGGGATGATGTCATCTAATCATATAAAATGAAAAAGATTACATGCTAGTTAATCAATGTGCAATTGATTTCTCTACTTAATTAATTTTACTAACTTGAATTAGACTAGTTCAACAAAATAAATGTATAATTACTTTTTATCATCATAATATTTTATTAATTACTTAATTTAAAATGAGTAATAGAATTAATTTGTGAATATTATCAAAAATTATATAAAATTGTAATATATTTTATTTAAAATATTATATTATAAAAATTTATTAAATTGCTATTTGTTTATATATAATAATTTAAGAAAATTATACTTCTTTTGGCAACAAAAGAACTAATAAATAATTAAATAATATTAGAAAAAATAAACATGAAAATAAAAAGAGAGAAAAGAGAGAATTAGAGATAACACATGAAAATAAAATGAGAAAGTTAGGGATAAAACAAAATGGCTGCAAGCTAGGGAGTTAAGGATAAAACAAAATGATTGTAAGTTAGAGAGAAAATAAAAAGAGAAAAGAGAGAGTTATGGATAAAACAAAATGGTTATAAGTTACGATTCTTGGAATGATAAGAGAGAATTCTAAATTAACAAGGTCATTATAAATAATAATAATACTTTTCTTTTCATTAAATTTGACAAGTTTAAAATATCATTTCAAAACACGAGTGTTCGTTAAAATAAAAATGATATGCGAACATTTCTTTTTAAAATTGCATATTTACTGTGAATAACAAATTTATTACCTATTTTTCTTTTGAATTACTGTTTGTTTATATATTAGAATATTAATTTTTAGGTTATTAGCATCCTAATATGTTATGATGCTTATACGTAAATCAAATCAAAACTCTGATTTGGTTATTGATCCGACCCTTTACCAAACTCCCATCACCTACTCACATGTACATATCGAACATTAAGCAAATAATTTGTAAATACCAGAAGGGTTTAAGAAAAAATTCAGTAGTAAATAATATTAGGAAATGATAAATATAAACAAACATGAATTTTTATAGCGTTTCAGAAACATAAATTTATAAAGAAGGGTTATGATTACAGACGTTATAAAACTATTACACATAAACAATTTTTTCTTCTTTGCTTTTTATTTCATCTTTCGATATCCACACTATCAAAAACAGGCCACAAAACATAGCAAGTTATGTTCCCCTTGAGAGAATAATAAGACATAATTCCTAAAAAAGCAATAACACTAAACCAATCAATGGATGATCAATTATAACTGATTAAAGACAACATCATTGACAGATGACTAATAAAAACAATGTAGCATTGAATATTTGAGGACACAATTCATAAGGCTCCTATCTGTTGAATGCTATCAATCACTAACGACGTCTAATGGCTTAGGATACATATGGGACTAACTTCGTACTGATAGAAACCACTGGAAACTATGAATTATTTTGATATACAATTTTCATAATATAAAAGCAACTCTCACCTATTTCAAAGTAATCTTTATATGAAAACATACCCTTAAATTCAATTTTCAGAACATAAGGTCTTTCAAAAGAAAATAACTATCCATATCAAACTAAGGCAAAAATAAGATTAACCACATAATGGCTTCTTGACAAAAAAGAGAATGGAACTGAATGAAGGTATAAGATACTACATAAGGATACAAAATTTGATCAAACACAAGCTATAAAACTATCAAGAAATTCAATTAAGGGGATCCAACTTTATATATCATTGAAAATGAAGAATTACCTAATTTGCAAATCCCCAAAATAGCACTGAGATCACCACACTTCTGAAGAACCTGATGATTAGAAAAAAAGCAAGTTGTAAAGACTAACAACTAACAATTGGGCTGAGCTTTTTCATTTTATAGGTGAAAAAGAGATGGTGTGTAACATCCCGTTACCGGTATAAAGGGCATATCGGTAATCCGGATGGGTTAGGAATAAATGCATGCATATTATTGAATTTCATATGCATTTAGCCTCTATAAATTATTGATAAATGATTTTTGTTGCATTAGCATATGTATGTACATACATGTATGACACATTTCCGAGATGATTGTGTAAATTGGTATTTTGAGATAATTAGGTCAATTGAGCGTTGAAAATTTAATTGGAATGAGAATTGAGATTTCAGGAGTTTGAATAATGGAATTGGAATACATGATTAGATGTTTTCTAATTTTGAGGATTTATAGGAATTTTTCTAGAATTTTCGGAGTAATAGGTCCGGACCGAAAAATTGACCTAATGACTGATTAATTGGATTTCCGGTTCCGAAATTGATCATCCGATGGCACAGAAAGATTAGAAATTTGATTTGAGGAATTAGGGTTTTGAGTCATTAGAATTCGGGAGAAATTAGAATTAGAAATTGGACTGAGGTTGTTTGGATTGGTCTTGTGGCAATTAATTACCAAACAAGCCTTAATTCCTTTAATTTATAAACCCTTACCTTTGATGTAGCGCCCACTCACCGTAGGGTACACATCGGGACGTCTGAAGGTCGCTCCGACACGTATCCCACGATAAAGGTGCACTACCAAAAACTCCCACTAATAGTCCACATGGCATCGCAATAATTAAATCCATAATATATCAGAAATCAGTAAATTTTAAAATCCAAAAATAATCTTGATACAGTCATCCAATATCATAATAGACAAGTCTATCAGTCTCCTAACAAAACCCAAAAAGGAAACGGATACAAGCATCTATCCTAAGTCACCCGCAAAAGTCCAACCCAGCTGACCGACCTGTGTGCCATCGCTTCTCTTGCCAATACGCTCGCACGGTAGGAAAAGACTATCTCCGAAGCTAGGGCCTAATCTATCAGTCCTAAAAAATTAGATGCAATTTTTGGGTGAGTTTGCGAACTCAGTGAGAAACCATCATCGATGGTTCACTCAAATCATACATTACGCATGTTCCGTACAACACGACAGTATTCAATTTATCATATAACAATTTACAATAGCATGTAACAATTTGCAGTATCATATCACAATTTACAGTAAATCATGCCATCACGTAATCAATCATTATCACAAATCAGTTAATCATGAAATTGCAATGCATATGTGACTCTTTTCCAGTTATTCAGTGTTGTGCCCAAGTGCTCGATCAAGATTCAACAGGGACGCGTCGAGATTTCTCCCTCGGCTCGAGGCGGTCAAGATAGTGTTTGAGCTCGAGGCTCTTTTCAGTGATAATAGCAACTTGGGTCACATATCCATTATCTGATCATGCATTTATGCATGTAATGCAGTGTTCAGTAATTTACAGTGTACGGCTATAAAAGTCCAGTATTGCAATTCTCAGTGTCATACAGTAGTCCAATCCAATACAGTAAAATCATGAAATTTGCTCCTATACATTTCAGTAATCATGTAGTTCACATTTGCATGTAGTCATACAAAACATTTAAGTAATCAGGAATTTGAGAAACCAACTAGGTTACTTCACCAGAACTCCGAAACTCTTGCTGGAAGTCCTAGCAATGTTAAGTGGAATGACGATCCAACAACGCCTATAACGCTTAAATACATCCATTACTAAATGCTCAATTAAACAATTCAGTTATGCATATGTCTCACTGGAAATATGTACAATGCATGTTCACGATTTCCAGCGCTAAAACCCAATTTTGAACTCTTATGTCCCATTCTAACTCTTCGCTCAATTGCTCGACAATAATTGATCCATTCCTAGAAATTCAGTTCAATTTCCTCAATTCATACTCCCTATAGCAATTCCCTATCCATTGGGTCAAAACCTCTATTGAAAATCCCAATTAAAACTTCAATTATCACACTTCAATACTTAGGTCACTATAGGAACCATAATTGACCTTAATCTCAATAAATCAATACCATTTAAATTAAATTCTAACTTCCATAATTACCCTCAATTGTAGACCTCTTACCCTAGATCATAATGAATCGAGAATCACCTCAATCGGAGGTCTATACCATAAGTTATGCCCAATAAACTAGAAATCAATCCATCAGAAAACTGCTCTTCGTCGCGACCTACATCCCTCGCCGGCATCTGAGAAGATCGTCATGCAAGGCGTAGACATAAACGTTAAATCATGCGTGAAACCATACTCTCGTCGCGGCGTCTCGCTGCGCTCTTCGCGGCGAGCACTTAATTTACTCGTCGCGGCGAGGCTGCGCCAGACGTCGCGACGTGCGGGTCGCGCCACCGTCTTCTCCAATCGCTTTCCGTCCATTTCTCTCTCTAAAACCCCCATAACACTCCCAACTACCCATTCAAACACAATAAATGCCATAAATGTAACAACTAACCATTAATAACAACATTAAAGCCATAAATACTTACCAATCGAAGATCAAATTCCACAAATCCCTCAAATCTCCGTAAACCCTAAAATCCTTCAATATCAACGATTAACCACTCTCAAAGCTTATCAACCTTCATCAATCACAATAAACAAGTTAGCCTTGCACAATGAGGAGAGAACCACAAGGAAAGATCGAAGAACCTCACCGATGGGAGGGATCGAAGATCACCGTGGGAGGAGAAGAAGAAATGCTAAAGCCTTAGGATAAATTCCCAAATTTCAAACCTAAGTATTTATAGACATAGGTCTCCAAATCAGTTCAAATTTCAGTCTCTAAATTTCAATGGCTCAACATTTTTATTTCCTAACAGTATAACTCTAATTTTCCCATTGCCATTGGACAATTCTTTCAGTACTATACAGTCAATCGGTCTGTCACTCCAAAATTTCCGGTCCGGATATTTTTCTCTCGAATTCTCCGAAAATTTCCTATAAGCCACTATCAATTGCCAATCACTCTTAAACTATTTTAAATCAGTCATTCGAGCCCACTTACTCCTAATTTCTCAATTAATCACGATCCAGTCAGTTCAGTCAGTTCATGCTCACAATTAAAATACCGGAAAATCATGAATGCATGTACCTATGAAAAAATGCATATGCAACAAACCTGTTCCTCTATGATTAGAGGTCAGTAACATGCTCAATCAGTCAATGCAATGAAACCTATCAGTATTACCATAATGCCCTTGCTATCAGTAACGGGATGTTACAATTCACTAATACCTGTCCGATCGAATAAATGAGGATACTGACTCCTCATATGCTCCTCAGTCTCCCATGTAGCTTCCTCAGAAGAGTGGTTCTTCCAAAGGACTTTCACCAATGGAATCACCCTGTTCCTCAGCTGCTTGACCCGTGATCCTATAATCTGCATCGGCTCCTCGACATAGCTCAAATCACTGGCCACCTCCATCTCCTGAGCCGGAATCACATGCGTCGGGTCTGAACGGTACCGTCAGAGCATACTAACATGAAACACGACATGCATCTGGGACATCTCACTTGGTAACGCCAATCTGTAAGCCAACGGTCCTATCCTCTCAAGAATCTCATACGGACCGATATATCGAGGGCTCAACTTGTCCTTACGGCCAAACCTCGCATTCTTTTCAAGGAGACACCAAGAAACACTCATCACCTACACAGACTCCATCTCTCGCCGATCTTTGATCCACATAGCTCTTACATGCATCTGAGCCGCGATGCGACTCGGATCAACTGCACCTTATCCATCAGATCCCGAATCACTCGGGACCCTCTATCGATCTAATATCCTCTTCATCCTAATACAATGGCGATCGACACGGTCGCCCATACAAGGTCTCATACGGTGTCATCCCAATACTACTCTGATACTGGTTATTATAAGCAAACTCGATCAGTGCCAAATACTGATCCCATGCTCCTCTGAACTCCAATACACACGCCCGAAGCATGTCCTCAACAGTCTTAATCGTCCTCTCGCTCTGTCCATCTGTCTGAGAATGAAACGCTGTACTGAAGTTCAACCTCGTACCCATAGCAGTCTGTAGGCTCTTTCAGAACCTCGAAGTGAACCTGGGATCCCTGTCTGAGACTATCGACAACGGAACCCTATGCAACCGTACAATCTCTGCTACATACTTCTGGGCCAACTAATCGAGAGTATTGTTCTCCCTCACTGGCAAGAAGTGAGCCGATTTAGGCAATCGGTCCACTATGACCCAGATAGCATCATGCTGCCTCGGTGTCCTAGGCAACCCCATCACAAAATCCATGGTAATTCGCTCCCATTTCCACTCCGGAATGGGCAACGAATGCAACTTTCCCATCTGGAGCTCGATGTTCGCCTTAACTCGCCGACAAATCGGACACTGAAACATACTCGCCACTTGCTTCTTCATACCAGGCCACCAGAAATGCTGTCTCAATGAATTATACATCTTGGTCGCATCAGATGCATAGCATAAGCATTACACGAGCCTCCTCTAGATCTCCGTCCCAAATCATCAACATCCGCACACATGTCTACGTCCCATCCATAAAGTCTCATCTCTCAACTCAAACTCCGAATCAGCACCGGCCTGGACTCTCTCAATCAGTCTCACTAACACTGGGTCTTGATCCTGAACTCTCCGGATCCTATCATGCAACATCGGCCTCAGCCTCGGAGTAGCAATCAGAGCTCCATCCTGACCCAAATTCATATGTACATTAAGATCTCTCAACTGAATCAGACCAGGTAATCTCGAAACCTGAACCTGAGCTGCACTACCATGCGATCTCCTACTCGATCGCCACCACATTGGCCTTCCTGGATGATACTCAATCGATGCGGTCATAGTCCTTCAAAGAACTCTATCCATCTCGTCTGTCTCAGATTGAGCTCTCTCTGACTCAACAGATACCTCAAACTCTTATGATCAGTGAAGATATGGAACGTCTCCCCATACAGATAATGTCTCCAGATCTTCAGCGCAAATACAACTGCGGCCAACTCCAAGTCATGTACCGGATAATTCACCTCATGAGATCTCAATTGTCTCGAGCCATACGCTATAACTCTCCCATGCTGCATCAATACACATCTCAATCCCTGATGCGAGGCATCACTGTAAACCACAAAGCCTCCAGTCCCAGATGGAATGCCTAACACCGGTGCAGTCGTCAACCGATGTTTCAGCTCCTCAAAGCTCTTCTGACACTCCTCAGACCATCTGAACGGTACATCCTGCCTCAATAGCTTCGTCAAAGGGACGGAGATCAACGAAAACCCCTCGACGAACCTCCGGTAATATCCGGCCAATCCTAGGAAACTCCGCAACTCTGGCACACTCCTCGGAATCTCCCAACTCATAACCGCCTCTATCTTATAAGGGTCCACCTGAATACCCTCACCAGACACCACGTGCCCCAGAAATACAATCTCATCAAGCTAGAATTCACACTTAGTAAATTTGGCGAACAACTGTCTCTCTCTCATGACCTGAAGGACAATCCTCAGATGCTCAGCGTTCTCCTGTCTACTCCTCGAATAAACCAGAATATCATCAATAAATACAATCACAAACCGATCCAGGTAGGGCTGAAAAACTCTATTCATCAAAGCCATGAAGGCTACCGGGGCATTAGTCAACCCAAACTGCATCACTAAGAACTCGAAATGCCCATATCTGCTCCTGAAAGCACTCTTAGGCACATCGACCTCTGCAATCCTCAACTGATAGTAACCTGTTCGCAGGTCCAACTTAGTGAACACCTGAGCTCCCTGTAACTGATCAAATAGATCATCGATCCTAGGCAGTGGATACTTATTCTTCACCGTCACTCGATTCAACTGCCTATAATCAATACACAGTCTCATAGTCCCGTCCTTCTTCTTCACAAACAGTACCGGAGCTTCCCATGGAGAAACACTCGGTCTAATGAACCCCTTATCCAGTAGCTCCTGCAACTGAGCCTTAAGCTCTCTCAATTCCACCGGGGCCATCCTATACGGAGGTATCGATATAGGAGCGGCACCTGGAACGAGATCAATCGAGAACTCTGTCTCCCGCTCTGGCGGCAATCCCGGTAACTCCTCAGGAAACACATCTGGAAATTCCCTGACTATGGGAACATCCTGCAATCTTGGCTCGACTTTGGAATCCACTACGTGAGCCAGATAGGCCTCACAACCTCCCTGCATCAATCTCAGGGCACTCAAGAAGGATATCATCCTCGCTGGCACTGCCTGACTAACTCCTCGAAAAATAACCCTGGGCTGACCAGGAGACTCCAATACAACCTCCTTGGTATAACAGTTCATGATAGCCCTATGTGCCGACAACCAGTCCATCCCCAATATCACGTCAATCTCCCTCGGAGGCAGAATAATCAGATCAGCACTCAGAACTGCTCGGTCGATCTGAACCGGACACTCTATATAGACCTCTCCCAATACAGTCGTACTACCTAGAGGTGTACTCACCTCTGACCCATACTGTAACATCTGTCTATCCTCATGCAGTCTACATGCTACATGCTGTGCAATGAAAGAATGAGTGGATCCAAGATCCAACAATGCGTATGCTTCAAAACCAGAAATCAGAAGCATACCCGCAACAACATCCGGGAATCTGGGCCTCCGCCGAGTCATGGCATAGACCCTAGCTCGAGATCGTTGTTTCTTTGCTCGCACCCTCGACCTCACTCGAACCCTACGCTTTCGGCCTCGGCCTCGGCCTCTCCATCCCGATCCACCTCCACGACTCGATGCACCGTGGTATTGCTACTCGATCTTCCAAATATAGTAGATCGGGCTCCCAAAGTCTCTGGCGCGCTCTCCTTACAGTGGTCCATCGAGCCACACCTCAAACAAGCTCCGCACAACCATCGCTCACTCTCACTATGCCTCTTGTCACAATGCTCGCATAAAGGAACAGATCGCCTCAAACTCTAAAGACCGCCATCACCACTACCACCAGACAAATTTGCCCTCCGCCCATGACCAAGTATGTCTAGCCCCTCCTGCGGACTGAAGGGCCCGCCTGACGCCATCTTGTACCCTCTACTAGCATTGCCACGCTATCACTAGATCTCTTATGCCGGTCCCCTGACCGGTCTCATTAGACTCTCCTCAAGAATGCCGATCCTCATTCATAGCCTCAACTCAATAAAATTGCCCATATCGGACCTAACCAATCGGCACGGATCTCTAGATTGAGTCGCCCTCAAACGCCGACACTTATCACCTCAAGAGCAACCAATGTAGAAGCATAGCCCATCACCGTTGAACCGCACCTCATAGTCGGCCACGGTCATCCGTCCTCGTCTCACTCTAAAACTCCTGATCTTCATTTCCAGATAGACCTTGGGCATGTAATTGTCCTCAAGGCCCTCGAAAGTCATCCCATGTCACAGTATTGTGGCTTGGTGGTACCGCTCGGGCAGCCTTCCACCACAGATATGCAGGACCTCAGAGAAAGAGACGGCATAATCAAACCTCTCCTCGTGGTCGCAATCCATCCGATCTAGACTCTCTCGGTCCTCTCTAGCTATCCCTCACCTCCGTAGGCTCGGTCTTTGCCATAGAGTCAACCGCCCTCGCTTAAGCGATCGATCGTATCTCCGTTCCCGTCTCACAGGAACTCGAGGAGGCAACTCCTCTGAAAGAGGCATCGGGGACTCCCTACTAGCTCCTACCGATTCCAGGTCAGCTGGTAGCTCAACTCGATCTCCAAAGACGGATGATCTAAAACAGACAAGAAATTCCGATCAGTTATGCTATTCTTACAGTGATTCCAGCCTAAAATATACTATGCCCAAAAGATGTCAAACCATGCTTTGATACCACCTAATGTAGCCCCCCCTCACCGTAGGGTACACATCGGGACGCCCGAAGGTCACTCCGACATGTATCCCACGATAAAGGTGCACTACCAGAAACTCCCGCTAATAGTCCACATAGCATCGCAATAATTAAATCCATAATATATCAGAAATCAATAAATTTTAAAATCAAAAAATAATCTTGATATAGTCATTCAATATCATAATAGACAAGTCTATCAGTCCCCTAACAAAACCCAAAAAGGAAACTGATACAAGCATCTATCCTAAGTCACCCACAAAAGTCCAACCCAAATTGATCGACATGTGTCATCTCTTCTCTTGCCAAAGACGCCGACAAAGCAGAAAAGACTATCTTCGGAGCTAGGGCCTAATCTATCAGTCCTAAAAAATTAGATGCAATTTTTGGGTGAGTTTGCGAACTCAGTGAGAAACCATCATCGATGGTTCACTCAAATCATGCATTACGCATGTTGCGTACAGCACGACAGTATTCAATTTATCATATAACAATTTACAATAGCATGTAACAATTTGCAGTATCATATCACAATTTACAGTAAATCATGCCATCACGTAATCAATCATTGTCACAAATTAGTTAATCATGAAATTGCAATGCATATGTGACTCTTTTTCAGTTATTCAATGTTGTGCCCAAGTGCTCACCAAGATTCATGGGGGACTCGTCAGATTTTCCCCGGGCTCGAGGCGTCGAAGATGGTTTGAGCTCGAGGCTCTTTTCAGTGATAATAGCAACTTGGGTCACATATCCATTATCTGATCATGCATTTATGCATGTAATGCAGTGTTCAGTAATTTACAATATAAGGCTATAAAAGCCCAGTATTGCAATTTTCAGTGTCATACAATAGTCCAATCTAATACAGTAAAAGCATGAAATTCGCTCCTATACATTTCAGTAATCATGTAGTTCACCTTTGCATGTAGTCATACAGAACATTTAAGCAATCAGGAATTTGAGAAACCAACTAGGTTACTCACCTGTAACTTTCGAGCTACTGCCTGGAAGTCCCAGCAATGTTCGTGGAATGATGATCCAACGGCGCCTCTATAATAGTTAAATGCAGCCCCATTACTAAATGCTCAATTAAATAATTCAGTGATGCATATGTCTCACTGGAAATATGTACAATGCATGTTCATGATTTCCGGCGCTAAAACCCAAATTTGAACTCTTATGCCCCATTCTAACTCTTCGCTCAATTGCTCGACAATAATTGATCCATTCCTAAAAATTCAGTTCAATTTTCTCAATTCATACTCCCTATAGCAATTCCCTATCCATTGGGTCAAAACCTCTATTGAAAATCCCAATTAAAACTCCAATTATCACACTTCAATACTTAGGTCACTATAGGAACCATAATTGACCTTAATCTCGATAAATTAATACCATTTAAATTAAATTTTAACTTCCATAATTATCCTCAATTGTAGACCTCTTACCCTAGATCATAATGAATCGAGAATCACCTCAATCGGAGGTCTATACCATAAGTTATGCCCAATAAACTAGAAATCAATCCATCAGAAAACTGCTCTTCGCCGCGACCTACATCCCTCGCCGCGGCATACAGAAGATCGCTCGTCGCGGCGTGAAGGACGCTCGCTGCAGCGTAGACGTAAACGTTCGCCGCGGCGTGAAACCATACGCTCGCCGCGGCGTCTCGCTCAAGCTGTCGCGACGTCAAGTGGTCGCGTCCACCGTTTTCTCCGATCGCTTCATTCCATTTCTCTCTAAAACCCCCCATAACACTCCCAACTACCCATTCAAACACAATAAATGCCATAAATGTAACAACTAACCATTAATAACAACATTAAAGCCATAAATACTTATCAATCGAAGATCAAATTCCACAAATCCCTAAAATCTCCGTAAACCCTAAAATCCTTCAATATCAACGATTAACCACTCTCAAAGCTTCTCAACCTTCATCAATCACAATAAACAAGTTAGCCTTGCACAATGAGGAGAGAACCACAAGGAAAGATCGAGGAACCTCATCGATGGGAGGGATCGAAGATCACCGTGGGAGGAGAAGAAGAAATGCTAAAGCCTTAGGATAAATTCCCAAATTTCAAACCTAAGTATTTGTAGACATAGGTCTCCAAATCAGTTCAAATTTCAGTCTCTAAATTTCAGTGGCTCAACATTTTTATTTCCTAACAGTATAACTCTAATTTTCCCATTGCCATTGGACAATTCTTTCAAGATTATACAAATAATCGATTCATCACTCCAAAATTTCCGGTCTGGGCATTTTTCTCCCGAATTCTCCGAAAATTTCCTATAAGCCACTATCAATTGCCAATCACTCTTAAACTATTTTAAATCAGTCATTCGAGCCCACTTACTCCTAATTTCTCAATTAATCACGATCCAGTCAGTTCATGCTCACAATTAAAATACCGAAAAATCATGAATGCATGTATCTATGAAAAAATGCATATGTAAGAAACCTTTTCCTCTATGATTAGAGGCCAGTAACATGCTCAATCAGTGAATGTAATGAAACCTATCAGTATTATCATAATGCCCTTGCTATCAGTAACGGGATGTTACATTTGAAATTCTTGTCTTCCACGATCCTTTGATTTCTGAGAAGAAAATTTCTCCTTCCCTCATCGTGGATCTCCTCTTGGATTTGCTTCTTGATTTCTCCTTGCAAATTGTTCCTTCTTTTGTCCTTGATCATTCCCCTTTAGTTTGGTGTTGAAGAAGATGATGATGGGTTTGGCTTGTGGTGAAACCGTGGGTGTGTGAGAGTTTGAGGGATTGGTGATCTTTGAGGTTCTTGAAAGCTTGAATCAAGTAAGTTCCTACTTGTTTATGTTTTAAATAATTTGATTTGAGCATTGAATGAAGATATAAATTGTTTATGAATTTAGAAGTTTCGGATGATATAGGTTTTAAGGAAAATGTAGATTTTGATTTGGTTATTTGAGAAATAATTGATATTGGATGGATTTGAGGTTAGAAATGAGTTGTGTTTAGTAGTTGGAGTTGTTGGAGAGTGTTTAGAATGGAAAGGAATATATTTAAATCAGCAGATCTGGGAATATCTGGGTTTCGGGTGTGCATCTGGGTTCGCACGCCGCGACGTGTTCATCACACGCCGCGACAAGCGGAGACGCACGCCGCGACGAGCGTAAGGGGTCACGCCGCGAAGGAGAAGCTCGCGTCCGCCGCGATGTGGGAGAGACGTCTCGCCGCGGCGAGCGATCTCACGCCGCAGCGAGGACGTCCTCCGAAGGTGTTTTGGAATTCTTTTAATTGGAGAATTTTGGGATTTGATTCGGATGGTTATGGATTGATTGAATTTTGATATTTAGAATTTCAATTTAGAAGAATGAAATTTCGGGATTTAATTGGGTGATTCTCGAAATCGGATGGTGACCAAATAGCAAATTTAAATTCGATTTAAGGATAATTCTTAGATATTGGAATTTGACTTTGAAGAGTTTGGAATTTAGTCAATTGAATTATGGTATTAGGAATTGCTATGGATTAGAGTGAAAACGCGAAATTGAGATAATTCGGGAATAGGGTCGGAAATGTCATAACATGTATAGTACAAAATTTATTTGATACATAAGCATTATTGATTATTGAAATTGGTACAATTAGTAATGTTATATTCATTCTGACTGTATAGAGGCTCAAGTGGATCGTCGATCGTCCGACGTAGGCGAGACTTCCCTGCAGTAGCTCGGAAGTTCTGAGGTGAGTAACCTAGTTGGTTTCTCAACCTCGATGTGTTTAATTTTATGCACCGATGCCATGTGGAGTTAGGGATGGATTATATGTGTTTGTTTTGATTGATTTCGGACCACAGGTGTTCGAAATATTTGGAATGTGCTATAGAAGTGTTAAGTGTGCATAAATTGTCATTAATTGGTTTCAAATGCAAATTGGATAGTGATATTAGGTTGTGGCACGATTAGTGAGATTTGGAACATGTGCATTCATGCCATTATGCATGATCAGATAACTGACAGTTGTGACCGGTGCAGCCACCGTATTCAGAGCTTTAAGCTCAACGCACAGGGCCTTGTGCCCAACGATTTTTAGAGCTTTATGCTCAACGTATCAGGGCTTCAAGCCCAATGTTTCAGAGCCAATGGCTCAACGTAAATGAGCTCAGGCGCACGGTCACAACAACGAAATAAAATGAAAGAGTCACATGTACATCGCATATATGAATGTTCAAATGTGAATTGCACGAAAGGCGAGTCGCCTTATAAATGTGAAAATTGAATGCATGTGATTCTTGGTTGTGATAATATATGATATAGTGTGAACTATTTGTTATGCATGAGTTGGGTGAACCATCGATGATGGTTTCTCGCTGAGTTCGCAAACTCACCCAACATTGCATTTATTTTTCAGGACAACGATAGTTGACTCTTGGCTCCAGTTAGCGAGGCTTTTCCTGCTGTGTGAGTGCCGGCGAGAGAAGCATGACCCATAGGTCGGCCAGCTGGGATCTTTTGGGAATGACCTAGTTAGGAGTTATTTTAGTCCCTTTTGATGTTGTATAGTTGTAATCAGTCAGAATTGTGAACTGATGGTTTTTAAGAAATGAAATGAGAAGTATCATTTGGTTTTAAAATTTAGTGAATTCGATATTGTAGTTTAATTATATTGATGCCATGAGGTTTATAGAAATGATCGAATCGTAGTGCACCCTCATCGTAGGTTATGTATCGGTATGACCTACGGGCGTCCCGGTATATACCCTACGATAAGGGGGCGCTACATGGTGGGCAGTTGCAATAAATAAATAAAAGTAGCTACAACCCCCACAAAACATCTATCTCATACATACCATTAGAATTCATTTATATCTCAACTACTATCAGACTTCATTTAATGAAACATCTCTCTCAGAGATACTTTCATTAAATGTCAGATTTAGTTTCAAACTGATTACAAAAAGGAACTGCAGTGCCATGTACATGTACTTAAGATGGCTCAGAAGCAATTCAAATTTCAATATTGGTGCCTACAAAATAGATGGTAAAAGATGTTCGTTAAGCACTAGCAACTCAACGTAAGACACATTACCCAATTTTTTCATCTTCACAAATTCGTTTGAATCTACCACTACATCCTATAATTCAAAACTTAACTTCAAAACTTCATTTTCTTCCCAAAGATGTTCATGGTTGGCCACCTATAAGTTATTTTTGCTTCAAGTTCAAAAACATCTTATGTTGGAGAATCAATTATGTCTAAGCATATAAGAGAATTAGCATTAAGATATCTCATAACATCATATATATTAAATTGAACAGACTCACCATCAAATTCTATAGTTAGTGTACCATTATGAGCATCAATTTTTGTTTTTGAAATTTTAAGAAAAGGTCTTCCTAATAAAATAGTCATTGATCAATCATTGTTTTCTATGTTTAGACCATAAAAATAGTTGAATAAAATCAATTTATCATTAACCTAAACAAGGCCATCTTTAACTAACCTCTTAGGATATACATTATACCGATTAATTAGCTTAATCGAGACACTAGTTTTTACTAATGGTACAAGATTTAGAACATAATAGATGGTGTAAAATATAATATTGGTAGATGCTCCTAAATATAACATGGCCTTTTTGATTCTAGTGTCATCTATCATGTAAGGGATGAAAAACATACTAAGATCTTTATAATTTTGTAGGAAGAATTTTATAAATGATTGCTGAAACACTTGCTCCCACCTTAATCTTCTCACATATTTTAAGTTATTCCCTTTTATTGTATACAACTTCTTCAAAAATTTAATATTACGAGGAACTTATTGAACAACATAAAAAGGTGGAATATTTATATCATATTTTAAAGAAGTTTTTATAAGCTCGAATTGCACTCATATTTTTTATTTTCCATTAGGGCTTTAAGAAAAGGAGGAATAAGTTCTTATTTAATTGAAGGAGAATTTTTACTTGTCAATACCTTTTCATTTAGAAAATTACTTTTGATTGCCCCTTTCATTTTCTTTTCTTTTTTGATGTAGATGGTGTCTTGGTTGATAACTTCAACTCCTTTCTTCTTTTCAGTACCATTGCACAAACATCCTCTTTGGGCTTATCATTGTTTAGGATGGTAATTTAGCATAATTTTACACCTTCAAACGACTGATTGCAGTAGCCATTTGATCTATCTAACTCTCCATACTCTAAATATTGGTTATAATCTATAGCCCACCTAGACATAATTAAACATAAAATGAGTTGTATGGAGAGTTTAATAACATAATTAAAAATACGTTGTTTTGGTTCTTTAACATGCAAAACAGTAAGGTGAAATTTAAATAATTGATAATGTAAGCAACAACTAAGAATTCGAGTTAAAGATACAAAAGAAGGCAAAAAAAATTCAAGAGCTTACAGAGAAAGATCTCAAATGCATATGATTCATAATTTTTTTTCCATGAAAGTAGTTGAATTACAGTGAAACATGATAGAAGAAATATAGAAAGACAAATGGAAAACCTAATGAAAGGAATGGTTAGCATGGTAAAGTGACTAGAGATTCAGTAGATACATCTTCTTCCCTTCATTCAAGCAATGCATTATCCATCATTAATCTACAACTATTTTGGATAAACCAAGAAGCCTAACTAACAATAACAATTGGTTGGTTCTACTAACAAACTTGGTGAGAACCCATTAAATAGAGAAACAATAAAAAGGAATCGAAGACAAAGGTTGCTAAGGGTTTAGAATAACAACAGGAGGGTTCTAACGAAAAGAGAAGAAATGGACAACCATGAAAATTCGACATAAAATAGAAAAGAGAGAGAAGAGACGAAAAACTGAGACATAAGAACAAGAATACATAGTTAACTAAAAGGGACATTAAAATTAGATGGTCATGTTACTGGTTTAGTTAAATAAGAGTTGCAAATCAGAGACCAAACTGTGAATAGTTTGTTTTTATGAAATGAGTAACACAAACCTTTTAACTCCGCCGAATGTCTTACTAAATTAAAGGCATGACTATCCTTAAATAAGATTCTAAGGTGCTCTCTACCTCTCTCTCAAAATTCGAACAAATAGATTCATAAAGATAGAGAGATAGATAGAAGAAAGAGAGAGACGACAGTTGTGTGATGCGAGAAAAAACAGAATAGCTTGCTATTATCCAAGAACAAAGGGTTGTGTAAAAACGAAGGGCTGCATTTGTCATTTAGGGATTTTATTCCCAAAAATGATGACATTTTAGTTATGTTATTAAATGACATAGTTTAATTAATCTGCATTAGTTATGTTAATTTGGTATAAGGTGTATAAGTATTTTGGGTCTCTAGAGCGCGTAGCAAGCCATGTTAGTAAACTTAACGGAGACATTAACGTCAGGCTAGAATTGAAAAAGATTAAATGTTTGAACATTTAATTGTCATTTTATAAAATTTGGGCTATAATTCCAAATTTGAGCAAAGTTTAAGATTTTTTTGTAATTAACCCCCTTTTTTATACTTCATCATATTATGGATAATATTTGGTTTACATATGGGGAAGGAAATTGTTATGTTATTTTTTTATTTTATTCTTCCTGTAATGAGTGATGTCTTTACTTTCACTTTTATTTTGTTTCAGTTGCTGATATGATTATTTTATTTTATTTTGGTTTATTATATTATGTTAGCTAGTTTGTTGTGTTGGTCTACTACATAGTTTCATCAGCTACAATTTGAAGGGATTAGATTGTGTGTATGTTTAAGGATTTAATTATTTAAGAGTGGGACTAGCAATACATTGATGTTTGAGTTAGTTAGTAGTATGTATTTATATAAACTTTGACAATAAAGTGATAGGGTATTGTGTGAAGTTGAGGAGACTTGTATTAACCTATTATGTTGTAAAAGATTGATACATTTGTTTTAGTATATATTTTCTTTGATGTATGATGTTCTTATTTGTGAATATATCCTTATAATTTTCTTTGAACCGTTTTGAGACCATATTGGTGTATGCATACATGAAAATGATAAAAGGCCATCCCTATTTTTGGAACTATTAACTTAAATAGCTAACTCGATTCAATATCCCTAGTCAACTCCTTTTAGCCATAAGTTATTTTTATTAGGATCGCATCTATATTACAATCCCAAACCTTCAGTTAAAATCTTACCCAACCATAGATATAAGTAATGCATTTAAACTAAAGTGACTTATAAATTTAACTGTGGGGAACATAGGAATCGAATGGTGTGAGAATAAATTTTATGAAATATGGGATTGGAAGTATTTGGTGTTACTATTGCTTTGTAAATATTCTTTTATTGGAAAAGAGAGAAAAAAAAATCTTTTGAATGATATCAAGAAAATAAGGCATTTATGTTTCATGTTTTTCAAGAAAGGACATGGTTGAATTCTTTTGAGTGAGGTGACTTTCACGGTTTGATCAACATTATTGTTCCCTAATTTTGTTTAAATGCTTTGTTAATATTTATGGTTTCAACCTCTTTTATCCATTGTTCATCACCTCAACCTGTAGCATCATTACAATAGGTTATAAATAGTCCTTTTTAGTTTATGCATGTGTATAATCTAAGTGGTGGAAATTTAGTGTATAAGCAATCATATGGTGAAGCGTTTGCATTGTGTCTAAGCCATTAAACAAATGAGTGGCATGAGTAACATAACCGTAGGGAAGTTCACCATAATTTCACGTGTGTTTTATAATGAGAATGCCTTTATTTAATATGTCATCAAATGAAAGTTGTTTGGAGCTATTTAAATTATGAATCTAAATGAGAGGGTTGTTTGTGCAACGCAACCTTAATTTCAAATATGATTGCAGGCATAAGTGTTTGGGCCAGTCCACCAAAGCCTAAATGCTCAATTATATTGGAATTGTTGGCTTGACTTTCGCTTTTCTTCTTGGAATTTAATGAAACCTCTACAATGTAACTGATATGACGCTACCAAAATTTGCTTCATTTCCTAATAAATGCAGCCTATTATTGCAGGACGACATAGAATGCACAAGCATATTAAGCCTACATGTATTTGTGTACATATACCAGTATTTGTCTACATAACCTTTACTCTAAAGTGAAAGTGTTGCTATGTATGTAGACATTGCAAGATTGTGATAATGCTCTATAACCAATTAAAGAATCAAAGCCGAAGGAGGGAAAAGTAGAGAATGGTAAAACAATTACAGTTAGTGTAGATGCCTGGAAGTGCATCAGTAAACTACTTGATGAATTTAAAACTAAAATGTCAGATCATTTGAACACTTCAAATCTATTAACTGGTGCTTTCCAAGATGCGTTAAAGTTTATAAACATTTTATTAACCATGCCAAAGGTATAGTCCTGGAAAACCATTTCGTTATGTTAGTCATGGTGCCCATTTCAAGTGTGCATGCATGCAGGCATTCGACATTGCATTAGTTCATGTTTGTCTTGAAATATTCTTTTTATGGTTTTTCTTCATTTAAATTTTGCAGTAGAAACTACAAAAGCAATATCAATTATCTCTATTTCAATCCCTTATTGAGGTTGAGAAAGAAGTTAAGGTGGTTTTTAAGGTTCTACGATTGGAACCACCTTGTAGTTATTTTTAGGTGAAGTTCCCAAATGTTATTTTATGATATTCATGTCTTAGTATTTGCTCTGTTGAAAATTATATATAATATACCGGATAAGTATTACAACTTCTTAAAAATAAGGCAATGATCATAGCGGAAATGGAAGAAAGCGAGGTGATGCAACTGATAGAGGACAGTGTAGGAAAATCTCGGTGTGAGCATCACATGCCCACGTTTTGTTTCGGGACCTTCCCAAAAGTCAAGATCCATGTGTCTATACAACAGACTCAAACCATAACGGCCAAAGGAGATCGTCTCTAACGGTATCCACGCAGAGATTGGAGAACCTAACCGGGACAAACCCTTTGACCCGGGAATAGCTAGAACAAGTTGAAGACTGCTAGATCTTACCTTGTTCTTGGAGAGCTTGGAAACCAACGACGAAGAAGGAAAAGAGATGAAGAAGCTTGGTGAAGAAGATGGTGGTTGATGAGAAAATCACATTTCTCTCTTGTTTTTTACAAAAACCTATCTTCCTTTTATTAAAACCAACGACAATCCCTTTCCCTACTCATCAAATGCCATTTGTCTTTAACCTTTTAAAGACCATTAAATGCTTAGATGAGTGGGCTTCCACGTTAGGCATATATATATATATATATATATATATATATATATATATATATATATATATAAGTTAAAGATGATAAGGCTTCCTCTCCTTCATCCACGTTGTCACATATATATATATATATATATATATATATATATATATATATATATATATATATATATTAATTACTTAATTAATTAATTAATTATATATATATATAAATCTTTGAGGTGGTCCATCATATCGGTCATTCGGTCCTACCTACCACCGATCCCTAGATGGTAAAACCCCTAAATGTTTTTCAAAGAATATCGATGTCGCGATCTCATCGGGATATATATCGATCTCATCGGGATCTATTTAATCCTTTTGCTCTCCATATATTAGAACTCATGCTAAACTATTTTACTTAATTCTCCGAGACACTCTTATCGTGTGACCCATTAGGTTCCGGTTATGTTGGCCACTTAGATTAACACTTAATCTGAAGCAAGTCAAGAGCGGTATCTAGCAACACATCATGACCCCCAATTGACCGGAAAGTAATTGGTTTGACGAATGAACATGTATTCATCATGGAACATATCACGAACCTTTCCATAGACAATTACCGTGCAATTCGTCCTTTCACCATGCTATACCCCACTTGGTTATGAGTATGGGCAATGTGTCAACTCTTACTAGACTGACTACGTCAAATCTAGTCCAAGTGATTTCAGTTCTTATCCTGGGACTCATTACTTTATATGTCAATGAAGACATTCTTCATGACATATATGCTCCGGCCAGAGACTTCCAAGTAATAACCCTGACAAGAGGCCATGGGTATCATCTTCTGCTATCACAGAAGTGGTGAATCCTCTATTGGCTACTCAATTACCTTCGAATACCTTAAGCTGTACCCAATCACCTGTAAGTGATAAGTCGACTTGTACCATGTGTAAGTCGACTTACACATGTTCGGTACCGATAAGTCGACTTGTTCATTGGATAAGTCGACTTGTTCAAATCAGATCGTTTATTTGTGCCCTAAAGGCAATCCCTTTAGCGCTTTTATTCAAAGTCGTAATGCGGACTTTATGAATAAATAAAGAAAAGGCATTATTCATTAATTTGATATTCATAAACATTGTTTATGAATTGATTTGATCTTTAATCAAATTAATGAAGTCCATGATATATGACATAGCATGAAGGAAATTATGATGTGATCATACTACTAAGATTCCTATCATGTGCAATTATGTCAAGATTCTAAATTCTCCTAGTCATAGGATTAATGAGACCGACATCATTAATCCCGATAGACTAGCACATGTCATATTCCTTGATTGGATCAGCGATGGATCTCGAAACCGTAAATATGAGATATTTAGAATTGACATGTGGATGCTTACTAGCGGTAGTAAGTTCATTGGATGACCCGCCATGAGATCATCACATGGATATCTTATCTAAGTGTCGTTGATAATCTCATCATAGCAATGATGCAAGTATCCTTAGACTTGAGGTACTCAAGGATATCTTGAATATTGATCCGTGCTTTGACTCCATTCCTTGTTGCCTTCGGAGGTAACTCATAGGGTGGTGCTTAGGTGCAACTTGAGGTATTCAAGATAATTGAGTAGCCAATAAAGGATTCACCACTACGGATTAGCGTAAGAGATACCCATAGCCTCTTGTCGGGATCATTACTAAGGTCAAGCCAGCATGTATGTCATGAAGAGTGTCTTCATTGACATATAAAGTAATGAGTCCCGTGACGAGAACCGATATCATTCGGGCTAGACTCAGCCTAGTGAGAGTTGACACTTTGACCATACTCATAACCAAGTGGGGTATAGGATGGTGAAAGGACTAATTGTACTGAATTGTCATGGAAGGGTTCGTGATCCGGTTCGTGATGAATACATCAAACCGATTACTTTCCGGTCAATTAGGGGTCATGATGTGTTGCTAGATACCGCCATGACTTGCTCAGATTAATTGTTAATCTAAGTGGCCAACATAACCGGAACCTAAAGGGTCACACGATAAGAGTGATTCAGAGAATCAGAAATAGTAATTGGACGAGTTCCAATTATGGAGAGCATTAGATTAAATGGATCCCAATGGATTGGGATATGTCCCGATGAGATCGCGACATCGATATTGCTAAGAAAGGTTTAGAGTTGTTTCAAAGACCGGACCCAAGAGTCAAGAGGACCGACCCAGTTGGATCGGACCTTAGCAATATATTCTAATTAATTAATTAAGTAATTAATTAATTAATTATTATATATATATAGCATGTGTCGTTGGAATGGGAGAATGGAAGGATTAGCTTTGACTTTTCAAAGTTCATTACTTTATTCCATTAATAAATGAATGGCTATTAAGCCATACACTTGGCCATAGCTTATGGAACTCTTTTAAAAGTTAAAAGATACACATATGAAGGCTAAGAAGATGGTGATCGACGGTTTTGCTTATGGGGTTGGAAGAGTTGGAAACTTAAGTGTTAAGTTTTCCTTGAAAATGGTTTTCAATTCTTCCTCCTTAAGCATCATCGCTTTCTCTCTTCTTCCATTCAAGGTTCCAACGCCGATCCAAGCTCTCCAAAGACAGAGGTAGGGTCTAGCAGCCTTTAATCTGTTCTAGCTATTCCGGGTCAAAGGGTTTGACCGGTTAGGTTTTCGATCTCTGCGTGGATCACCTTTAGAGATAGTCTCTTTCGCTATTTAGTTGATGTCTTCATACCGACACCTGATCCTGGTTTCAAAAAGTCCCGGAACACAAATTTTGTTTTCCGCTGCCGGTACATGTGATGTACCTCCGGGATTTTCCTACAGTGGTATCGTAGCGCCTCGTATCGTATGCAGCTATAACCTAAGCGAGATCAGAAATCCTAATGGAATTTTCTGTTGATGCATGCTATCTGTTCAGATTTCGAATTTATATTGTGATATGTTTTTCGAAATTGTTTTGCCCAGGATTGTTCATAACATGTTATAAAATATGTCTATGAAGTTTCAGAATTTATTGATTTGATTTGATATAGTTTTGCTAATTAATTCCCTAAGGTTACAGATGCTGTTTTGTGAAACAATTCTGGAACAGGCATGAGTATAAAATCGATAATAAATTCTAGAAAAATGTTTTTTAGGATTTTCCTTCACCTACATGTCTTTAAGATGTTGGTGAATGTCTGTGAGCATGGAAATTGAATTTCAAGGTTATTGGATATTTATTCACGAATTTATTCTATGCTGTTGGGAATTGCTGTGCTGATGAACACAGATTTTGAATCGGTTTTGTTATTTAGGTTGACTGAGGTTTTGATGGCCTAAAATCCTGAAAAATTTCATTTAGCATTTTATGAACATTTAGTAACCTATATAATTTTCTCATGATTTATTGAAATTGTTTCATTGATCATTTCGAGCAATGTACAGAACTGGACAGTTTTGTGAAAATTGTTGGGACTGTTTTGCTTGGCTTGATTGAGTGTGCTTTTTCAGTTCCAATGCCTTGCAACATTTTTAATGTGATTAAAAATGTGTTATCTTGATGTATTATGATTGCCAAACTGAATTGCTTGAAGTTGTTTATCCTAGAATTTTCGGATGCCTAATTGATCACATTAGCATCTCGTTAGTATATTGCATTATCTTGTTTGTTTTGACCGTCATATTTTTATGGCATGTGCTGAAGTAAATTTGATAATGTATGTGCTAGCTAGAGATGCTTAGGATGATAATTTGGGTGTTCCTAAATTGTTTGGAAATTAATGAGTTTTGATTCATTTCAAGCTTTTCATATAGTTTGACTATTTAAGGCTTTCATGGTTCAATGAATTGTTCATTGATACATCAAATTTACAGATATTACCCTAGGTATGATGGTGTTGAGAATTGGAATTGTATTGATTGAGGAATTAGCCGATTAGAGATTTTAGCAAATTTCCTAATAAGTCGACTTGTATATGGAATAAGTTCCACTTTGTTCGTTTTGGATAAGTCGACTTGTGTATGTAATAAGCCCACTTGTTCAAGATCTCGATATAAGCCCACTTGTAGCACCTTGTAAGTTCCACTTGTACATGGGCAGGTGAAATAAGTGGACTTGTGTCATACAAGTGGACTTATGTGTGGGGAAGCATAGGCGACTTGCATTTGATGAAAGTCGACTTGTGGCATGCTCGAGTCGATGATGGATGATTATAAGGATCGATTCAATTGGATCGATGAAACCTAAATCATTCCATATAGTCCTGGCGACTATAATCCTTCACTTGGAGTCTAGAGTTCTAAATCCCTCCTCGGTATATGAAAACTAACGTCTTCCATTAATATGGTAAGAACCAGAGTTCTTATAGGGATGGGTTGTTGGGTAAACCCAAGCTCGCTCTATACGAATATGTTCGAACCATGAAAATAAGATTTTCGGATTAATGGGTCGGTTTTCACTAGAAGCGTTGGTTTGTTGAGTAAACTCAAGGTCAACGTGGACAGAGGCGAAATTGGGTAGCATACATTAGATATATGCGCATCAAAGAGTTGATACCAATGTAAGTGCACACATCAACAAGTTGATAAGATCGATCGATAGTTGTGTCTAAGATGTAATTGGTATATCCGATACCTCCGAGACTTAAGGTGGCTTGTTGGGTAAACCCAAGGTCATTCTTAATGTCGGTTATCGATGATACAATTGGTATGACCGATACCTACCGATTGACATAAGTCAGTGGCTTGTTGGGTAAACCCAAGGTCACTCTTAGCAATGTCGGATATCGACCCACTAGACATTATGTCACATCGCTTCTTTGGATTCAGTAAAGAGGGTTATGGATTCTAGGAAACTAGTGGGAGCCATATGCATATCATGCAAGTCTTTATGATCATGCAGTAATTCTATTATATCATTCCTTCTCTATCGCGCTAGGTTGATCAAGAAGTTTTTCAGTGTGAATTTTCGCTCTCTATTTTGGACCGAATTTTCTTGATTGGCTGAGGAATCTGAGAATTGTTCTCAGATATTCCACTTCCAGATGCACCTGCTGTTGATGCTTCTGATGAGGATCAGAAGGTATATCGTAAGCATCTAATGGACGGGGACATGGCTACTTGCCTCGATATCACCGAGCTGCAGCGAGAGCAAAGACGAGTCCATGGATGCTCACTCTATAGTATTTCATCTTATGGAGCTGTTTGATGAGCAAGCTCGGTCTGAAAGGTTCGAGACCTCAAGGCTTCTCTTCACCACAAAGATGGCTCCAGGGATATCTGCTGTGCAGTATGCCCTGAGGATGAATGGCTATATTGAGAGATTGGATGTCTTAGGATTTGTAATGGATTATGAGTTAAGTAGAGACTTAATTCTGGTTGGATTGTCTGATGATTATTCACAGTTTGTGATAAACATATCGGATAAACCAAATATCCACAACAATTCCTGAGCTGATCAATTTGCTCATGACAGCTGGACAGGCTATCAAGAGAGATAGCAAGTGCTAATGGTGGATGCTTCTTCTTCTAGTTCAAAGAAGAAAAAGGCCAAGAAACCAAAGGGAAGTGCCATCAAGGAAAAACCAAAGATTCTCGCCCAAAAGGATTTTGCTTTCATCAGGCAAGTCTAGCCACTAGAGGCTTAAATCAAAATCTATCTCGAGTCCTTGAAGCGAAGAAGGCATCGATGCCTCTACTTCTTCAAATATGTTTGTCATTGAGGTTAATACTATTCTGATCCAAACATATCGGTATTTGATACCGGATGTGGCTCATACATATGAAATGATATGTAGGGCCTCAGGGACGAGAAAGCTCATAAAAGGAGAACTAGACCTTTGTGTAGGTAATGGAGCAAGAGTTGCTACATTAGCCGTGAGACACTTATGTCTTGTTACTCTTAGTGGGCTTATATTCAAATTGGATGATTGACATTTTGTACTGTTTTAAACAAAGAACATATTGTATGTTTTATGTTTAATTAGAAATTGGTTTCCATTGGACTTTTAGTAGCGATGGTTGTTATATTAGTTGCAATGGAATGCTCTATGGTACTTTCGTACATTATGCAATGAAATTGACATATGAGATATGTCATATCCAATTATGAATGTCAATGACGCTGAAAGACATAATCGAGATAATTTAAAATCAACTTACTTATGGCATTGTCGAACGGCCATATAAATGAGATATGCATCGCTAAGCTCCATAAGAGTGGATGTTTAGGGTCATTTGATTATGAATCATATGACACATGCGAATCTTGTTTATTAGGTAAGATGACTTAGTTATCCTTTAAAGGAAAGGGTGAACAGTGAATGGAATATTAGACCTAATACATTCGGATGTATGCGTCCGATGTCCATCCATGCTAAAGTGGTTGTCGTTACTTCATTACCTTTATCGATGATTATTCTCGATATGGGTACCTGTATCTGATGAGATACAAATCAGAAGCATTTGAATAGTTCAAATAATTCAGAAATGAAGTAGAAAACTAACTTGGTAAAAGTATGAATACATTACGATCTGATCGTGGTGGAAAATGCTTAGACCAATAGTTTTTGATTATCTCAGAGATAATGGGATTTTATCTCAGTATACTCCACCTTACACGCCGCAACACAATGGTGTGGCTGAAAGGAGAAATCGAACCTTGTTAGACATGGTGCGATTGATGATAGGTTTTGCTGCGATTTTGGGAATATCGCCAAGACAAATGCTTACTTGCTAAACATAGTTCCATTAAAGACAGTTGTTACTCCGTATGAGATGTGGACTAGCTGAAAGCCTATCTTTCTCATCTGAAAGTTTAGGATTGTCACCTTCGTGAAGCGGACACGATCGATACATTTGATGTAAAAGGCGACAAGTGTTTGTTAGTGGAATATCAATTCTACTTTGCTTAGGAACAAAAGTTGTTTGTTTCCAAGCATCTTGCTTTCTTAAAGAAAGAGTTTCTTTTACAAGAGGACGGTGGGAGCAAAGTTGAACTTGGAAGTTCAAGATTCTCGAACAAACATAGATCAACTGCTGAACTGAAACTGCCACTCATATAGATGAGGTAACAGATTCAACCTTCTACTACACACAATTTCAGAGGTTAAGTAGGATACGACCGCTCCCAGAGATATGAATTTCGTAAGTGAACAGAATGACGTATTGCTCATATGAGATGATCGCCTACTACCTATGAGATGATGCGCCTACTACCTATGAACGAGGTTACGAAGGTTCGATGCGGAACATGGCTTTATGCCATGAAATCAAATGGATTCCATGTATGAAAACCAAGTATGGACTTTGGTTGTTACACGAAGGGATAAAACCCACGAGGGTGCAAATGGGTTTTCAAGAAGAAACCGACATGGATGGTAATGTGATTACTTATAAAGCAAGGCTTGTGGCCAAAGGATTTCGTCAAAGACAAGGAGTTGACTATGACGAGACCTTCATCCGTGCTTGATGCTTAAATCCATTAGATACTCCTAGCCATTGCCACTCATTATGATTATGAGATATGGCAAATGGATGTGAAGACGACTTTCTGAATGGAAATCTTCCCAGGATGTGTATATGACACAACCAGAGGACTTCACCTCCTATAATGGCGAAATGGTATGCAAGCTTCGTAATTCCATGTATGGATTGAAGCAAGCATCCGAAGTTGGATTATCTGCTTTGATGAGTCAATCAAAGAGTTTGATTTCTCAAAAATCCGGATGATCATTGTGTGTATAAGAAGGTTAATGGGACCGCAATCGTATTCCTTGTGTTGTATGTAGATGACATCGTAACTAGGAAGCGATGTCTCTATCTTCGCAATCGCTAAAATTTGGTTGTCCAATCAATTTGCGATGAAAGACTTGGTGAAGCAACTTATATCCTAGGGATATAGATTTATAGAGATAAATCAAAAGGTTGCTTGGTCTTTCACAATCATCGTACATAGATGAGATGCTAAAGAGGTTTAGCATGGAACAATGCTATGTCGAGGCCGATGTATCGTATGCTCTAAGTGTTACGAAAGGATACCAATCGGATCTGGTGAGATCCTTTGGGTGGTCACGAGAATATCCTCAAGACTTGCGAAGCACTAAGGATGTTTTCTTGATCTATGGAGATGGAAATCTCCAAGTGGCGAGCATTTAGATGCAAGTATTTAATCGATAAGGATAATTACGAATCACAATCGTTATATACATTCACACCGAATAGCGTGGCGGTCGGTTGGAAAAGTTCCAAACAAGAGAGGGTCACGATTCATCAACCGAGGCAGAGTACATTGCCGCATGAGATGCGTGAGGAAGCGGTTTGGATCGAAGTTCATTATCGAACTTGATTTGGTCCCTAGTATGATGGGCCCATAGGATTGTATTGTGATACAATGGGGCTAGTTCGCAGCAAAGGAACCAGGTCTTATCGACGATCCGAACTCGTGCTTACCGATTCGGAGATCATTAGTCGAGATGATATCCCGATAGAGAATTCCCACGAGCAAAGTGTTGTTGTTCGCTGACAAAGCCATTGTCACAGAGAATTATGATTCTCATGGACTCGCTTATGGTATTAGATACTAAGGCGATTGGCTTTAGGTCAAGTGGGAGATTTGTAAGTGATAAGTCGATTTGTACCATGTGTAAGTCGACTTACACATGTTCGAAATCGATAAGTCGACTTGTTCATTGGATAAGTCGACTTGTTCAAGGCTCGAGTCTTGTTTATTCGTGCCCTAAAGGCAATCCCTTTAGCGCTTTTATTCAAAGTCGTGTGCGGACTTTATGAATAAATAAAGAAAAGGCATTATTCATTAATTTGATATTCATAAACATTGTTTATGAATTGATTTGATCTTTAATCAAATTAATGAAGTCCATGATATATGACATAGCGTGAAGGAAATTATGATGTGATCATACTACTGAGATTCCTATCATGTGCAATTATGTCGATTCAAATTCTCCTAGTCATAGGATTAATGAGACCGACATCATTAATCCGGATGAATAGCACATGTCATATTCCTCGATTGAATCAAGCAGTGGATCTCGAAACCGAAATATGAGATATTTAGAATTGACATGTGGATGCTTACTAGCGGTAGTAAGTTCATCGATGACCCGCCATGAGATCATCACATGGATATCTTATCTAAGTGTCGTTGATAATCTCATCATAAGAATGATGCAAGTATCCTGAGACTCGAGGTACTCGAGGATATCTTGATACCGATCCCGTGCTTTGACTCCATTCCTTGTTGCCTTCCGGAGGTAACTCATAGGTGGTGCTTGGGTGCGACTTGAGGTATTCAAGATAATCGAGTAGCCAATAAAGGATTCACCACTTCGGATTAGCGTAAGAGATACCCGTAGCCTCTTGTCGGGATCATTACTAAGGTCAAGTTAAAGATGTATGTCATGAAGAGTGTCTTCATTGACATATAAAGTAATGAGTCCCGTGATTTAGAACAGATATCACTGGGCTGACTCGACCTAGTGAGAGTTGACACTTTGACCATACTCATAACCAAGGGGTATAGGATGGTGAAAGGACGAATTGTACGATAATTGTCATGGAAGGGTTCGTGATCCGTTCGTGATGAATACATCAAACCGATTACTTTCCGATCAATTGGGGTCATGATGTGTTGCTAGATACCGCTCATGACTTGCTCAGATTAATTGTTAATCTAAGTGGCCAACATAACCGGAACCTAAAGGGTCACACGATAAGAGTGATTCGTAGAATCAGAAAATAGTAATTAGACGAGTTCCAATTATAGAGCATTAGATTAAATGGATCCCAATGGATTGGGATATGTCCCGATGAGATCGCGACATCGATATTGCTAAGAAAGGTTTAGGAGTCACAGTTTAAAGACTGGCCCGAAGAGTTAGGGCCAGGCCCAATTCTATTGGATCGACCTTAGCAATATATTCTAATTAATTAATTAAGTAATTAATTAATTAATTATTATATATATATAAGCATGTGTCGTTGGAATGGGAGAATGGAAGGGATTAGCTTTGACTTTCAAAGTTCATTACTTTATTCCATTAATAAATGAATGGCTATTAAGCCATACACTTGGCCATAGCTTATGGAACTCTTTTAAAAGTTAAAAGATACACATATGAAGGCTAAGAAGATGGTGATCAGCGGTTTTGCTTGTGGGGTCAAGAGTTGGAAACTTATGTTAAGTTTTCCTTTGAAAATGGTTTTCAATTCTTCCTCCTTAAGCATCATCGCTTTCTCTTCTTCCATTCAAGGTTCCAACGTCGATCCAAGCTCTCCAAGGATGAGGTAGGTCTAGACCTTTAATTTGTTCTAGCTATTTCGGGTCAAAGGGTTTGACCCTATAGGTTTTCTTCGATCTCTGCGTGGATCACCTTTAGAGATAGTCTCTTTTGGCTATTTAGGTTGATGTCTTCATACCGACACTGGATCTGGGTTTGAAAAAGTCCCGGAACACAAATTTTGTTTTCATTGCGGTACATGTGATGTACCTCCGGGATTTTCCTACATCACCACCCTATGAGCGACCTCTGTAAGGCAACAAAGAATGGAGTCAGCATGTAATCAAGATTCAAGATATCCTTGAGCACCTCGAGTCTAAGGATACTTACACCATTGCTATGATGAGATTATCACCGACATTAGAATAGACATCCATGTGATGATCTCAGAAGGTGTCATCCAATGTACTTACTACCTCTAGTAAGCATCCACATCTCAACCCTAAATATCTCATATTTACAAATTTTGAGATCCATCGCTGATCAAATCAAGGAGCTTGAGATGTGCTAGTCTTTCCAGATTACCGTTGTCCAGCCTCAAGAATCCTATGACTAGGATAATTTAGATATCGACATAATTACACATGATAGGAATCTCGAGAGTATGATCACATCACAATTTCCTTCATGCTATGTCATATATCATGGACTTCATTAATTTGCTTATAGATCAATATCCATTCATAAATAATAAATGTAAGTTAATGAAATATGCCTTTCTTTATTTATTCATAAAGTATGTACCAACTTTGTACAAAATGCGCTAAAGGCGATTGCCTTGTGGCACTACTCTAACAATCTCCCACTGACCTAAAGCCAATCGCCGATGATATCTAATACCATAAAGTAGTACATGAGAATCAAAACTCTTTTGTGATAATGGCTTTGTCAACGGATCTGCAATATTCTCGCCAAAGGAATTCTCTCGATCTAGACATCACCTCGTCCTATGATCTCCACGATCAAATGATATCTGCGAGTACGTGTTTGGATCGTTGATGAGACCTTGGTTCTTTCAATCAAGAATAGCTCCATTGTTGTCACAATACAATCGATGGTCCCATCACGCCTAGGAACCACACCAAGTTCAAGAATGAACTTCTTGATCCAAATCGCCTTTGCTACTCAAGCGGTAATGTACTCATTTCTGTTGCTTGAATCCAGCTTGTCTCTTTTGGAACTCTTACAACTAATCGCCCCGCCATTCAATGTGAATACATAACCTCGATTGGGATTTGGAATCATCCTTATCGATTGAAAACCACATCCAGATACCCGCCACTGAGATCTCCATCTTCATATATCAAGAAAACATCCTTAGTTCTTCGCAAGTATTGAGGATATTCTCGATACCACCCAAGGACCCTCACCAGATCCGATTGGTATCTGTCAGTAACACTTAGAGCATATGATACATCGGGTCTCGACATATATATAGCGTATATGATACATGATAGATCCTACCGCAGATGCATACGGGATCATATTCATGCGATCCTCTCATCTTGTGTCTTAGGACACATAGATTTCGAGTGTTATCCCATGAGTCACGGAATGTACCTCTCGATTGCTCCATGCTAAACCTTTTAGCATCTTGTCTATGTACGTTGATTGTGAAAGACCAAGCAACATTTTTGATCTATCTCTATAAATCTTTATCCCAAGGATATAAGTTGCTTCACCAAGGTCTTTCATGGAAAATTGTTTGACAACCAAATCTCGACCGATCAGAGCATCGAGACATCGCTTCCTAGCAATAATATGTCATCTACATACAAAGACAAGGAATACGATTGCAATCTCATTAACCTTCTTATACACACGTTGTTCATCCGGATTTGAGAAACCAAACTCTTTGATTACCTCATCAAAACGGATATTCCAACTCCTGGATGCTTGTTTCAATCCATAGATGGATTTCAAGCTTGCATACCTTTTCGCCATCATAGAGGTGAAGCCCTCAGTTGTGTCATATACACATCCTCGCCTAGATTTCCATTTAGAAAGTCGTTTTCACATCCATTTGCCATATCTCATAATCATAATGAGTGGCAATGGCTAGAGTATTCTAATGGATTTAAGCATTGCTATCGGGTCAAGGTCTCGTCGAGTCAACTCCTCGTCTTTGACGAAAACCTTTAGCCACAAGTCTTGCTTTATAGGTAATTACATTACCATCCATGTCGGTTTTCTTTTTGAAAACTCATTTACACCCTATGGGTTTGATTCCTTCGGGTGCCTCAACCAAAGTCCATACTTGGTTTTCATACATGGAATCCATTTTAGCCTTCATGGCTTGAAACCATTTCTCGCATCAACTCTTCGTAACCTCTTCATAGTAGTAGGCTCATCATCTTCTATAAGCAATACGTCATTCGTTTCATTCACGAAATTCATATCTCTCGGAACAGAGCGATCCTATGTGACCTACTTAATTTGGTGTGTTGTAGAAGGTCGAATCTGCTATTTCATCCGATGAGTCACAGCTTCGTTCGACAGCAATGATCTGCGCTCTGTTCGAACATCTTGAACTTCTTCAAGCTCAATTTTGCTCCCACCGCCTTCTTGTAAAAGAAACTCTTTCTAAAATGACAGCATGTTTCAAACAAACACCTTTTGTTCCTCGCCAGCGTAGAATTGATATCTCATTGTTTCTTTAGGTTATCCTACTAATGTACACTTGTCGATTTTTGCATCAAGTTTATCTGGTCAGATCCGCTTCACATAAGCGTGACAACCCCAAACTTTCAAATGAGTAAGATAGGGTCTTTTGTTAGTCCACATCTCATATGGAGTAACATCAACTCTCTTTGATGGAACTTTGTTTAACAAGTAAACAACTGTCTCAAGTGCATACCCCCAAAAGGATTTTGGTAACTTTGCAAAGCCCATCATTGATCGTACTGTGTCTAACAAGGTTTGATTTTTCCTTTCTGCCATACCATTATGTTGTGTTGTGTAAGGAGGAGTCAATTAAGATAAAATCTCATTATCTCTGAGATAATCCAAAAACTCTTGGTCTAAGTATTCCCCACCACGATCTGATCGTAATGTCTTGATACTTTTCCCAAGTTAGTTTTCTACTTCATTTCTGAATTGTTTGAACTTTTCAAATGCTTGATTTGTATCTCATCGACATCAAAACCCATATCGAGAATAATCATCGATAAAGGTAATAAAGTAAAGACAACCACTTCGCATGGATGGACATCGGACCACATACATCCGAATGTATTAGATCTAATACTCCAATCGCTGCTCACCCTTTCCCTTAAAGGGTAATTTAGTCATCTTGCCTAATAAACAAGATTCGCATGTGTCATATGATTCATAATCAAATGACCCTAAACTACCACTCTTATGGAGCTTAGCTATGCGTCTCTCATTTATATGGCCAAAGAGACAATGCCATAAGTAAGTTGATTTTAAATTATCTCGTTTATATCTTTTCGTGTCATTGACATTCATAATTGGATGTGACATATCTAATATGTAAATTCCATTGCATAATGTACCAGTACCATAAAGCATTCCATTCAAACTAATAGAACAACTATTGTTATTAAAAGTCACATGGAAACCATCTCTATTTAAACAAGAAACAGACAATATATTCTTTGTTAATACAGGTACAAAATAACATTCTTCTAATTTAATTACAAGCCCAAATGGGAGTGACAAAAGTAAGTGCCTACGGCTAATGCAAAGAACTTGCTCCATTTCTCACACGCAGTTCATCTCTCCCTTCACGAGTTGTTCATCGTCCTCAAGCCCCTGATATCATTGCATATGTGTGAGCCACAACCCAGATCTAATACCCATATGTTATGGTCGAAAAAAGATAACCTCAATGACAAATATACGAAGAAGTCGAGGCATCCGATGCCTTCTTCGCTTCAATTCTTCCAGATAGACTTTATAGCTTCGCTCAAAGGGCTGGCCTTGCCACAATGGAAGCAAGTTCCTTTGGTGCGCTTTCTTTGGTTTTCTTCGTCGCACTTCCTTTCGGTTTCTTAAACCTTTTCTTCTTTAGATTCTTTTCTTGAAATCGGAAGAAGAGTCCACCATAAGCACTTGCTTGCTATCCTTTTGATAGCTTGCTCATTGCTCGAAAGCAGATTGATCAACTCGTGGATTGTCGTGGATATTTGGTTCATCCGATAGTTTAACACAAACCGTGAATAACTATCGACAATCCAACTAGAATTAAGTCAACACTTAATTCATAATCCATAACAAAACCTAAGACGCACCAACCTCTCAATATACCCATTTATCTTCAAGCATACATCTTTCGCAGATGAACCCGAGTCATCTTAGTAGTGAAGAGTAGCCTCGAGGTCTCGAACCTTTCGCATCGAAAGCTTGCTCATCAAATAGTTCCCTAAGATGAAACACTATGGTATTAGCGACCATAGACTCACGCCGCTTCGCAGACTCCGTGACATCGAGGCAAGTATAATACAGTAGCCATGTCATTGTCTTTAAGATGCTTACGATATGCTTTCTCGATCCTCATCAAGCATCGCCAGAAGACGTGGATCAGAAGTGGAATATCTAGGACATATCCCAGCCTCGCACTGAGAACAATTCTCGATTTCTCACCAATCTAGAGTTAGGTCCAGCTAATTTGTTGGAGTTCATGTTTGGCGCAAGTTCACACCGGAAGTCATCTTCAATAACCTATAGGAAAAGAGAGAAAGAATGTTGAATAGAATTACATGCATGATCATAAGGACTTGCATGACATGCATATGGCTCCCACTAGTTTCAAAGAATCCATAACCTCAAAGATTTAATCCAAGAAACATTATGACAAAATGTCTTAGTGGGTCGATATCCCACATTACTAAAATGACCTTGGTTTACCCAACAAGCCACCTTAGGTCAATCGGTAAGTATCGGTCATACCAATTGCATCATAGATATCCGACATTACTAAATGACCTCGGGTTTACCTAACAAGCCACCTTAGATCTATCGGCAGTATCGGTCATACCATTTGCTTCATAGATGCAACTATCGACTAGTGTTATCAACTCGTGATGTATGCACACATTGAGTTATCAACTCGATGTGCGCATATCTGATGCACATTGCCCAATTTCGCCTCGTCCACGCCGACCTTGAGTTTACTCAACAAATCAACGCTTCTAGTGAAAATCGACCCATTAATCCGAAAATCTTATTTCTATGGTTCAAATATATCCGTATAGAGTGAGCTTGGGTTTACCCAACAATCCAACTCTATAAGAACTCTAGTTCTCCCCATATTAATGGAAGGCGTTAGTTTTCATATGATGTGAGGGTTTTCGTGTCTCATCTTCTTCTCCTCCAAGCCGTAGGATTATAGTCACCATGACTATATGGAATGATTTAGGCATTTCATCAATCACATTGAGTCTATACCTAAAATCATCCATCATCCCACCTTTGCATGTTGTAAGTCGACTTGTGTATGTGTAAGTCGACTTATGCTAGTGTGTAAGTCGACTTATGCATGTGTAAGTCGACTTATGCAAATGTCACTAACAAGTCGACTTGCACCATCGTGCAAGTCGACTTACGTCTATTTCAAAGGCATGCACAAGTCGACTTGTATTTTTATTAGTCGACTTATCCATGTGGAATTGCTATCTAATCGGCTAATTTCTCAATCCGTGCAGTTCCAATTCACAATACCAAGTGTAATATCCTTTATTATGATGTACCAATGAAACACTTTCATTGTTCCATGCTTACCATATATAGATGTACTATACATGAAAAACTTGAAATTGATGAATACACTCTTATTCATTCAGATCTCCAAATAATTTGAGAATATCAAACTATCACCCTAAGTATCTCTAGGTAGTCTAAACTTTATCAAGATTACTTCGGCACATGTCACAAAATTTGTGACGGCCAAAATAATCAAGACAACGAAATACACTAACGAGACGCTAATGTGACACATTTGACATCCGAAAAATATTTGGAAACCCAATTTCAAGAAATTCAATTTGGAAAGCATACAACATCAATATAACACATTTCTAATCACATTAAAAATGATCCAAGGCATTGGAATTGAGAAAAACACAATTTATCATTTCAAACAAAACAGCTCCAGCAACTTTCTCAAAACTGCCAAGCTCTATGTTTTACTTGAAAAACTCATTGAAAAAATTTCAATAAATTATGAGAAAATTACAGAGGTTACAAAATGTTCACAACATGTTTCAAGAAGTTTTTCAGGATTTATTTCCAACAAAAACTCATCCAACCTCAGCAACAAAGCCAATATAGAATCTGTGTTCCTCAACACAGTTATTCCTAGCAGCACACAATAAATTCTCAAATAAATAGTAAATCACCTCGAAAACATTTTTCCATTCTCATAGACATTTATAAACATCTTAGAGACATTTTTGTGAAAGCAAATCTGAAAAAAAAATTTTCTAAAATTTATTCTCGAATTTATAAGCATACCTATTCATTGAATGTGCACAAAGACAGCAACCAGAACATTGGGGAATAAATTAGCAAAACCATATCAAATCACATTGATAAATTCCGAGCTTCCACAGACATATGCAACAACATCTTGTGAACATATATGGGCAAGAAAATTTAGAAAACAATATTTCTACACTGAATTCGAAATTCACACAATCAACATGCATCATCGTCACAAGCAATAGGCAACTCCAACCTAGTCATGGTTTCTTCGTTATATACGACACAAGTGTCTCTGATACCACTGTAGGAAAATCTCGGTGTGAGCATCACATGCCCACGGTGCGGAAAACAAAAATTTTTATTCCGGGACCTTCCCGAAAGCCATGATCTATGTGTCTATACAACAGACTCAAACCATAATGGCCAAAGGAGACCGTCTCTAACGGTATCCACGCAGAAATCGGAGAACCTAACCGGGACAAATCCTTTGACCCGGGAATAACTAGAACAAGTTGAAGACTGCTAGATCTTACCTTGTTCTTGGAGAGCTTGGAAACTAACGACGAAGAAGGAAAAGAGATGAAGAAGCTTGGTGAAGAAGATGGTCGTTGATGAGAAAATCACATTTCTCTCTTGTTTTTTACAAAAACCTATCTTCCTTTTATTAAAACCAACGACAATCCCCTTCCCTACTCATCAAATGCCATTTGTCTTTAACCTTTTAAAGACCATTAAATGCTTAGATGAGTGGGCTTCCACGTTAGGCATATATATATATATATATATATATATATATATATAAGTTAAAGATGATAAGGCTTCCTCTCCTTCATCCACGTTGGTCACATATATATATATATATATATTAATTACTTAATTAATTAATTAATTCTATATATATATAAATGCTGAGGTGGTCCAGTCACACTGGGGTCGATCCTACTGCCATACCGAGTCCTGGTATGGGAAAAACCCCCGAAAACGTTTTTCAACAATATCGATGTCGCGATCTCATCGGGATATATCTCGATCTCATCGGGATCCATTTAATCCTTTTGCTCTCCATATATTGGAACTCTGTCCAAAACTATTTTACTTAATTCTCCGAGACACTCTTATGCGTAGTGACCCATTAGGTTCCCTGTTATGTTGGCCACTTAGATTAACACTTAATCTGAGCAAGTCATGAGCGGTATCTAGAACACATCATGACCCCCAATCGACCGGAAAGTAATTGGTTTGATTTAATGAACATGTATTTATCATGGACCATATCACTAACCTTTCCATAGATAATTACCGCAATTCGTCCTTTCACCATGCTATACCCCACTTGGTTATGAGTATGGGCAATGTGTCAACTTTACTAGATCGACTACGCCAAATCTAGTCCAAGTGATTTCGCTTTCCTGGGACTCATTACTTTATATGTCAATGAAGACATTCTTCATGACATATATGTCTCCAGAGACTTCCAAGTAATGACCCCGACAAGAGGCCATGGGTATCATCTTCGCTATCACGTATGGTGAATCCTCTATTGGCTACTCAATTACCTTCAATACCTTAAGTCGCACCCAATCATCACCCCATGAGCGACCTCTCGTAGGCAACAAGGAATGGAGTCAAAGCGTAATCAAGATTCAAGATATCCTCGAGCACCTCAAGTCTAAGGATACTTACACCATTGCTACGATGAGATTATCACCGACATTAGAATAGACATCCATGTGATGATCTCATAGCAGTCATCCAACGTACTTACTACCTCTAGTAAGCATCCACATCTCAACCCTAAATATCTCATATTTACAGCTGCTTTGAGATCCACCGCTGATCAAATCAAGGAGCTTGAGATGTGCTAGTCTTTCCAGATTATCGATGTCCAGCCTCAATAATCCTATGACTAGGATAATTTAGATATCATATAATTGCACGATAGGAATCTCAGTAGTATGATCACATCACAATTTCCTTCATGCTATGTCATATATCATGGACTTCATTAATTTGCTTATAGATCAATATCCATTCATAAATAATGAACAGCAAGTTAATGAAATATGCCTTTCTTTATTTATTCATAAAGTATGTACACAACTTTGTACAAAATGCGCTAAAGGCGATTGCCTTCAGGGCACTACTCTAACAGACAGAACAGTCGCAAGGAAAAACAAGGACTTCTCAAGGAGTGAGCTTGCAAAGGGCATTGCATTCATGGACATAGGAGCGCATGGTATCAGAGCCAGAACAAAACAAAGTCCGAGAACATTTCCCATACTGAGTTATGTTTGTGGTCAAGGTTTCCATACCTGCATTCTTTGACGCTTCTTGCGTCCATGTTCGTGTTTTCACTTTTCGAGTGGATTCTGTGGAAACATACCTTCGCATCTTTTCCACCAGGGGGGAAGTAAAAGAAGAGAGTTGCATAAGAGTGATGGATTCTTCAAATCCAGTTCATTTATCTTCAAGTTTGTCTTTAGCTTCATTATCTAGGAGTGTAAAGCGTGTTTTATCACAAAAAATAGAAAATCTTGTAGAAATTACTCATGTGCCTGTAGAAAACCGTGTTTGTGAGTCTTTTTTGCCTTTGCTTAGTCCTTACAGCATATATTCTCGTGACCGTTCATGGACGAGAAGTATTAGGAGTGTGCTTTCTACTAGTCGATCTCGTGTTAAGGAAATCATCCAGAGTTCCAAACTGGAACAGTGTGGTCTCAGATCTACAACAGCAGAACAATACGTAAAGCTTGAAATACCAAAGGAGTTGATCTCTCTTTGGAGGGAACAAAGCCATACACATCTTCATGTTGGAGCTATACGCCTTGTTCTTACCTTACATGGAAAAAAGGAAATACCTGCGAAAGCCAGGATCTTTATCTTGAACACTGCCTACACAACATACCAAAATGCCTTGATTGGTACCTTGCTGACAACACTTGACAAAGGGAGTGTGATATTGACCATAACACCTGATTTCAACATCAGGTTGGATGATCCTACTCTATCTCGAACGCTCACAAGTTCGCATCCGCATCACCGAGCAGATCAAGATCCGAAAGCCATCATGGCTACTCTTCATTACCAGATGATCTATCGCCTTCAAAATCATGCGTTGGACGTCAACTTTCCCAACTCTACGTCGGATGCACTATACATGGTTGCTGATACTCTAAACAATCAGACAACTATCTTCCAAATACCGAAGCAGTTACCAGCTCAGGAGCTTGAAAAGATTATGCCTACACAATGGATTACCAACTACCAGAAGGTATTCCATGTGCCTCATCGACATTCTTTTCATACTACAACTCCTCCGATTCTGAGGACACTGAAAGATGACTCAGTAAAGTCTATCTATTCCAGACCTTGCGACGACACGCCTGGTCCTTCAACATCAGGTTCTATCCTGATGATCTAGCCCATTGAAGTTCAAGATCGACCAGATCTATCTTATGGGGCTCAAAGCCTTAAGATCCAGCCCGTATTTTCACATACGGAAGGAGAAGACGGTCCTCCTATCCATTACTTTAAGCCCAATGGAAAGCCTGTCTATATAAGTCATCATCGTGGACATTTTGTATGGGATGTCGACCCATCAATGTGTGAACCAGATTGTGAGATTTGTCTCAACCCGGAGTCAGAATCAGACGACGATGATCCTAGATATTACAGGAGAAGGAAGAAGAAATCCAAGCCCAGATCTAGGTGCTTGCCTTCTTGTGAATATCCTCATCTTGGTGAGGATCCAGATCCAGACGATCATAATGGTCTATTCACAGTACCATCTAGACCAAAGTCTTCTACTATGAAGATGCTCAGGTCATCTACTTATCAGAAGTCAGATCTGTGCAGATCTACTGGTGTATCTTGCAGATCTATGTTGCAAACAGTTAAGCCTGCAATTCTTGTTCAACCTCTTACTCCTCAACCTTGCATGATGGTCTTACCAGATGAGGATAACTTTCCTCAACTTTCAAGGAGTACTGATGATTCACAGCGGGTTATCTTCAACCCTTACATCAGAGCCTCAGGAATTACATCATAGGGTACTTTTGTGTCAAATCCTAGTGATGAAGTTCTTAACTGGCAAACTTCGAATGCAGTAGCACAGAACAAAGTTATGAAGAGAATATATTCCAAGCTGGATGGAATCAAACAGCAGAACACTGCTACGCATAAACAAGTCAATACTGTTGCGGAACAAATCCAGAAGATGTATCAATCTTATAAAGCTCAGATCCAACATTTGGATGTTGAATTAAAGCAATACATAGCAGCCCATCATATTGGGCCAGATTTTGACTTGAAAGTTAGAAAGATACATGAGATACAAAGGACTGTACAACAAATGGAAGCAGACATGCATGCTTCTCAATCTCAGCAGATATATGGCTCCATGTCTTTCGAGTTCTCTACTCTTCAGCCATCATATCCAACACCTGCGTATCAACGGTATCCAGAAGAAGCTAACTACTCAAAGGTTTTTAAATTTAATTACCCTTTGATGAGACAGTATGTTCATCCTCAGACAACTCAGGAAAAACCTAGACGATCAAAGTCAAAGCCTACATCTGATCGTATGTATAAGCATAGAGTGTCTGATCATTCTTCTGATCACTCTTCAAAGGTTCATGATGCTTCTACTTCACATAAGCCTTACGAACCAACTGAAGAACAGTGGAGAAAGCCTTTAAGGATACAAACTCCTCCAGAATCTCCACCACCAGCACCAGTTCAACCTTCCACCACTTCTCTTGGGAAGGATAAAGCTAAGCAGACAGAGTATATAGCTACTCTGACATCAGAGGTATTGATGCCTCTTAAAGAACTATCTAATTCTTCATCTCTTGCAGAATCTTCCAGTTCTAATGTAGAGAGAACTGAATCGGAAGGTAACATATCTGAATTGTCTGCAACACCATCAAGTTATTCGGATGATAAAATACTCATCGCTTCAGAAGAACAACTATCTTCAAAGTCATCGTATGAACCAGATGTTTCACCATCATCTGATTCTTCAGCAAATCTTGCTGATCTTTCAAAACTATCCAATGTTCTGATGACTATGCCTCAATATAATCGAAGTTGAACTAAAATCGGTGAAGTCAATCCACCGGCATCAACCTTTCGCATCGAGCCTCGCACCTTAGGAATCAACGTCTGATGCAGCTACCTCAACACATCCGCACATAACCAAACCTACGTCAGGTCCTTGGTTTACATTTGACGATCTACCTCCAAAGAAATGGCGAGATAGACTTCATGAGTTTGGTGCATGGATTGATCTACAAATGACCAGACCAAATCATCCTCTCCAGGATATTTTGTCTGAATTCACATCCAGGTTTATTGGTACTTTGCGAGAATGGTGGCAAAGTGTTCGTGAGTATCAACGTCTTCAGTATATCCAAGTAACTACAGCTGGAGCACTACTTGGTGTCATTCACAAAGAATTTATCGGTGACTTCCAGTTGATTGATAAACAAATCCGTCAAGAATATTTCAAGATGAAATGTTGTTCTCTTGATAAGCGTGATCTTCAAAAGCATTACAAAAGGATGACAAAAAGGTATTATCTTCTGAATGGATGGAATGATATTAACTTGTGTTATACATTTATCTCATCCCTTCCAGATGAAATACAACCAGAACTACAAAGGGCCATAGCATCTCTACAACGCAATATGGCTACTATATCTCTTGGTGAGATCTATCAGCTTGCTATAGCATCTCTTGACAAATTATGTGACCAGCATACTTTGTTCAATAATATCCTCAAAGGAGGTCCAGTTCTGGAACAGGCTTTCAAAAAGCCTTATCTCCAGATCAAATGTAAAGATGAAAAGACTTGTACATGTCATAGCAGCAGGAAAGCTCATCAATCGCAAGTCTACTATGAAAGGAGACATAAGAAGAGGTTCCACAGAAAGGATGGCAATAAGCCTTGGAAGCAAAACTCTAAAAGGAAGAACCAGATGAACAAGTACAGATGTATGAGGTTCTTCAAGAAGTCATCCCATAGACAGAAAGGGAGACTTAGATGTTTTGTTTGTGGAAGCACTGATCACTTAGCTAACAAATGTCCTAAGGCAACCAAGAAAGATGCCAAGTTCTTGGAGAAGATTGAAAATTTGTTGCCTATCCATCCTCATAATAATATTGAGGAGGTACTCGAAGAAAAATCGAGTGAGGACAGTGAAACACAATTTGTTGTTACTGTGTCTACATCAGAAGAAGAATCTCAAGATTCATCTCCTTCATCAGATGAAGATTCTCTCATGATGATGCAGCAAAGTTGTTTGAAACTTGATCGTATACCAGATGTAAAAAGACCATATGTCCAGATCCAGATATTCTAACAGGATAAATATGATTGACCCATTAAGGTTATTGGATTCATGGATACAGATTCCAGTCGTACGATCATAAAGCCCAACATCCTACCAGCAGAAGCATGGCAATCACATGATGAATATTTCACTACAGCTGATGGGAATACTTTTAAGATTGGGTTACGTACTAGAAGCAGAATTGGCATCCGCTTCTTTTCTCAGTGTACGGTTTGGACCAAAGTACTTGGAAGCAATCTACCAGGCCCAGATGTCTTAATTGGAATGGATGTTTACTGTCAAGCCAAACATCTAAAGATATTATCCACAGGCCTCAGGTATCGAAACCTTATGAGTCCATACACTGACATAAAAAACGTGTTTGAACTGACACAGGTTCCTACATGTTACACTGGACTACGAGATATGTAGCACCCCAACTCCCGCGAGACCCGAACACGACATCTACAGTGACATCCGAGTCCGTGACCCGCGAGGGCGGCATGCTAAAGCGCATATTACCTTTTAAAACTCATTATTGCACTTTTCTTTTTCAAAACAGTAAACGCGCAGTAAATCAATAAACACTTTGGACCCGACTTATCATAAAAACATTTTCAATTACTAAACACTCTCGGTCACTAATTAGCACTCAATGGTGCTTAATCAAGACATAAATGAAGGCATGACCCAATTGTTCCAATGCGATTTCGAACACATTTCAAGAATCACAAACACAATACACTTTTTTTTCATTTATTAAGCTAGGGCCCATCAACAAAACATTATACTAATGCGAGATGTGACGACACCGATCCCGACCGATACTACGCCTTGCTAGTAACGATCATACTCCGCTGATCTAACGGGTACTCTTCGCCTGAAAAATAATTGCAATATTGGGTGAGTTTATGAACTCAAAGAGAAACCATCATCGATGGTTCACCCAACTCATGCATTCACAATCATATACATATAATACACAAGTAGCATTTACAGAATATCACATGCAATTTCCTTATTCACATCTCTCGGTCATTTGCAAATAATTTACATTTTCAATCACCATACACATATGCAATGTACATATGACACTTTCATTTTCTTTTCGTTGTTGTGACTGCATACCAAATCATTTACGCTGAGCGGTGGCTCTCAAATCGTTAGGCATGATATGCCTGCGGTGAGCCCGAGGCTCTATCAATCGTTGGACCCGAGGTCCCGTGTTGAGCTTAAAACTCATATATCGCTGGGGATTCGCTCGATAAGCCCAAAGGATTCGCACGCAGCATCGAGCTCGTGGCTCTGCATACGTTGGTACCACCGGTCACAACTACCATTATCGATCATTCAAGATGCATGAATGCATGTGTCACTTCCCAATTTCACCATTTACGCCCAATCATTTTCGCTAATGCATTTACAATTTAATTCATTCATGCATTCATACATATTTACTCATCTTTGCACTTCAATATCACAATCAAATATTTCGAACACCCATGGTCCGAAATCCATCAAATCAATCACACATCTATCCATCCGCGCTTCCTCATGGCAATCAATGCATATAATTAATAAACACATAAGGTTGAGAAACCAACTAGGTTACTCACCTGCACTTTCGAGCTACCGCCTGGAAGTCCCAATACTGTCCGTGGAATGTCGATCCATCGGAACTTCTATATCAAATCAAATAAATCACATATTACCAATCATGCCAAATTCAATAATCAATAGCAATTTCGATAAATACTATACATGTTATGACTTTCTCGATTCAATTCCCGAATTTCTCAATTGGATCACTCTCACTCTAGTCCATAACAATTCCAGATCTCATTTATCAATTTACAAGTTTCCATACTCTAAGATCACGTTTCAATTAGAATCACAATCACTAATCGTTTACCACTCAATTCCAATAATCATATAATTACATTCCGAATTTCCATTCTTATCCATTCAATATTCTTAGTCTCCAAATTCCAATTAATCATTTAGACACCAATTCATTTGAAGTCAATCCTCAAGCTCATTACTTGTAACAATCATCTCATAATCACTTAATTTCATTCTCCCATATGCAATTCTTAGTCTCAAAAATCAATTGATCCAATAACCAAACTCATAAGAAAATTAATCCTCAAAATTTCCTATAAAAATAAACCATTTCTCTTCGGGTTCACATGTCCTCGCCAGGATTTAATCCACACCTCTCGCCATGGAGTAAAATCCTCCGCTTGTCATGACGTCTTGGCTAACGTTGCCGTCGCGACGTGCGACTTATCTCGCTTCGTCGCGGTGCACCAATTAAATTATTTCCTTATCGTCGCGACGCAAGACGCCGGGTTGGCTCGCCAGAACAGAAGTTCATCACACGTCATGACGTCATAACCCGTAAAATCGTCCAAACCTGAAATTTCTCAGATCTTCTGGTTTAAATCCGTCCAAAACACTCCAGATCACTCCCAATCAACTACATATACTACACTCAACTCATTTCTAACCTTAAATCCATCAAATAACCATTATTCATTAAAAACCCAAATCAAAATCAACGTTTTCTCAAAACCTAACTTCCAAACTTTCAAATCCTCATAACGATTTCACTTACTCACTCAATGATCAAATTAAACGATTCAAATCATAAAGAAGAAGAAGCTTACTTGATTCTAGCTTTCAACCCTTTGAAAATCCTCCAAGAATCTCCAAATCCAAGCTACTCTCCACCACGGTGAAACTCAATCATTTTGAAAGCAAAACGATTTCGTCGATGCTTTAGACATATATATATAAATGACTTAGGGCTTGTTTGCTCTGAGTCCCAATTCGAACCACCTCAATCCAATTTCGATTCTAATTTCTCCCGATTCGCAATAACAATTAATAATAACTCTTAAAATCACAACTCAATTTGTCTCATATCAATTGTCAATAAATCTTGGACCGAATTCAATTAATCGGTCCTACTATACCATTTTTCCTATCCGGTCTCGATTCTTTAAAATTTCATAAAATTTCCATAAATTCACAAAATTTGGAATTACATATTCCTACACTCCAATCTCATAATTCAACTTTAAATTCAATTTTCTCATTCCAATTCCCTATTTGAAACTCATTTATACATTTATCACACAATTTCCAATTTTTCCACAATTCAATCGGAAATGTCATACATATACGATATTAATATACTTATGCCATCAATAATCATTTACCGATGACTATAGAAATTATGATGCATGTATCATGTAAAATTCACATTTACCGCACTCTAACCCTAATTCGATCCAATTTTCGATATATACCGTCACTTGATAATCGGATGTTACAATTCTCCTCCTAATAAAATTTCGTCCTCGAAATTTCACATACGATCAATTAGGAAGACGGAGATTTATTCCATCACTATAACACTGCTTCCCACTATATCAATACTGTAATTCTATTTATGCCAATTCACTGAAATTAACACAATCAATTACCTCTTTTTCCTTTCTCAAATTCCACACTGTACTCACTATTCTTTACTTTCAATCTAATCAAACACACATTCGATCATATCAATATTCCCTATCTCGGTCCATATAACACTTTACAAATCCAAATCACCTTTTTAGTTCACATTAACTTACCAATTTATAGTTCTATTCACAACACAATCACATCGAGGCCACTTATAACAAATTTAATTTCTCCCAAATTTTACCTTTATCTTTATCTCAGTGTATCTTGATCGAGGCGATACACTTCAAAACATTTCATTAACCGATTATCAGATCACATCACTATCGGGTTCAAACGCCGATGTCATAAACTTCTCAACAACCTCGATAAAATCAATTCGATTCATCGACATGAACTATGATTTCACAATTCCTATTTCAGATTTATTTCACCTGATTTACACTGTCTCTTATAGAGTACACCTTTGACCCCTTATACACTTTACCAATGGTAACACCAATAAGCAATTAATATGCACTCAATCAATTTGAACTGTACATCAACCTCACATCCCTATGAACTCTATAATATCGATTTCACATTTATCTCCAACAAATAAGTCATTGGTTATTCACACAAACAATTACTCGATGTCACACTCTACTTTTTATTACCCTTCCAATACACTCTTATTCAACATAAAGCTTTGATCGTTCCTTACAATTCCTCTAACAGTTCTTTCAAGGGTATTACCCATATTTCTTAATTCATCTATCAATCATTTTCTCGAAAAGTCGAATTCATTTTCAATTCTCAATCACCTTTGCCAATCCTTTTTGCACACACACATCGATTTGGAATTCAATTACCATTAATATTTCCTTTTGTCCCATAACGGTTCGACAAATTTCACACTCGAGTCACAATAGGTTTAAAAAAACTTATCGCTCAAATTGAAATTTTCGCCATCAAATTTTCCGATTCAATACTTCACATTGCATAACTAACTTAATTTTGAAATACTCAAACACATAATTCGCTCAAATCTTTCAAATTCTCAAATACTTCAATCGCATAATCTTTTCACTACTCTCGATTTACTAATATCTCAATCATTATCACTTTACAGATCCATAGATACATCTAAACACATTTCGTGCAAATAGGTCTCTAAATTTTCCAAACAATAACCAAGATAATATATATCACCATCAAATCACAATTCAACCCACGAGATTATATTTATCCCTATACACATATAATCACTTTATACTATTTCCACAGATTGCATCATAGCCCTTTTGGGACACTTTGGTAAATATTACAAAATCTCCAAATGTCTCATATACACATGTCCCTTGCAAATTTCGCATGTTATCATCATCTCTATCGACACTAAGTCTCCCAATGTGCCATATTCAATACTAATTAAATCACTATTTATTTGATCAACTAAGATTCATTCTTCGACACTTGCATAATAAACAATTTCCTCAATCGTGCTAATTCATAGATTTCATTTTCAAATGCATTCAATTACTCATCTATGCTTATAGTCATTATTCACTCTAAATACTGATTGAGACATTTTAATCTTCATAGCATAGTAAACTCTTCATACACATGATCACTTCAGATAATTTTCTAATTATCGATTGTCTCCAATGAGGAACAATTCTCTTATAACTTTCTCGTTTCATCTTAGTATAATCTAACACCTATTCCTTTACACTAATTTTCCACATAATTCAATTTAGTCACTCTCATTTTAAACTAGATCGATAACACATTTATCATATCCAATTGTACTTTCCGAACATTTTTACACCAATATTCGCGAACTAATATATATATATATATATATATATATTTATTTATTTATTTTTTTCAATTACGCATCCAATGTCTTTTCACTGTTCCGTAATCCTATTACACAGTCAGATTCTTTACCTTAGCATAATATACATCCTTTCACCACATATTTTATTTCTTACTCTTGAGTCTCCGCTTGATTTAGACTCCAATAATAACTTTTCATTCGTTTCAAATTTATCTCTAATTAAATCATTTAATCAACTCAACCCAATTCAGGGAACTCCTCTTTGTAGAAGATTTCTATCTATTTTATCAATACCACTTATGAAATTCCTAATCATTTACATTCACCACATTTCTTGTCACCATTCTCAATGCCTTCGTAAATCAATTTCAACTATACTCATTATATCCCATAAGGATCAATTAAGCCTCGCCCAATAAATCGAACATCCTTGTTAATACTGCTCATCGAGGCACATATCATCTAAATCGTTTCATCAATATCGAGAGATAGATGTGAAATAATTCACCCATTAATCACTTATACTGTCCAATCTATAATTCCATTTATATCCTATTTACAATCTCAAACGCTTTGACTTCTCATTCTAACTCAAACCGAACTTTACACTACAAGAACTATGACTGGCGGTTATCCACTAACTCGCTAGCCATGGTACCCCCATAATAAGATGTGCGTTCCTATAGGCAAATCAACTTAACCTTGACATCTATTTCATCTTCCATTATCATTTTCATACATTTCAATCCTTTCATTATTGATTCATACTACAATCATTCTCAATTTCCCACTTAACACATTCTGACTTTAAGTCACAAAGCCCTATTCATAACTCTTATCACCAAGTCAAACCCAATTGTATTCTCTATAAATTGCGGGACATTTTATTTCCATTCACTTTGCTTATACACTATCAATCTTACCAATTTCATCATATCGCTATTTCCTATCAATTCACCACTATACATTCATATCTATTTTCCATTCCAAGATACACTCCAAGATAACACGGATGTTGCTTTTCATAACATATACACTAATACCAATACACCAAATCCTCATTTGTCAAATCGAACCATACACTTTTTTTTTCTTATTTCACAGTATTCACAAATTCCTTTTAATCACATTCTAACGTATTCTCTTTTTCTCACTATTTCTCATCACTTAAACCACTAGTACAGCTCATGCGTGCGACTCATATGCTAGATCGGGGATCGATTGTCACTATCTCTGTGGTGACATGACTTGAATGTATGCACTTTGACACATTTTTCTCAGAAAGCCCATGTAAGATTGTACCTCTGGGCTCTGATACCACAAATGTAGCACCTCAACTCCCGCGAGATCCGAACCCGACATCTACAGTGACATTCGAGTCCGTGACCATGAGGGCGGCATGCTAAAGCGTACATTACCTTTTAAAACTCATTATTGCACTTTTCTTTTCGAGCAGTTAAACGCGCGAAATCAATAAACACTTTGGGCTGACTTATCATAAAAATATTTTCAATTACTAAACACTCTCGGTCACTAATTAGCACTCAATGGTGCTTAATCAAGACATAAACGAAAGGCATGACCCAATTGGGTTCCAATGCGATTTCTGAACACATTTCAGTAATCACAAACACAATACACTTTTTTTCATTTATTAAGCTAGGGCCCACTGAACAAAACATTATACTAATGCAGATGTGACGACACTGATCCCGACCCGATACTCTGCCTTGCTAGCAACGATCATACTCCCGTTGATCTAACGGGGTACTCTTCAGTTCCTGAAAAACAATTGCAATATTGGGTGAGTTTGCGAACTCAGTGAGAAACCATCATCGATGGTTCACCCAACTCATGCATTCACAATCATATACATATAATACATGAGCATTTACGGTAATATCACATGCAATTTCCTTATTCACATCTCTCGGTCATTTGCAAATAATTTACATTTTCAATCACCATACATATGCAATGTACATGTGACACTTTCATTTTCTTTTCGTTGTTGTGACCGTGCGCTGAAATCATTTACGTTGAGCGGTGGCTCAAATCGTTGGGCATGATATGCCTGCGGTGAGCTGAGGCTCTATCAATCGTTGGACCTGAGGTCCTGTGTGAACTTAAAGCTCTTATATACGCTGGGCGTGATTCGCTCGATAAGCCCAATGGATTCGCATAATGCATTCGAGCTCGTGGCTCTCAGATACGTTGGTACCACCGGTCACAACTACCATTATCTGATCATTCAGTGATGCATGAATGCATGTGTCACTTCCCAATTTCAGTCATTTATAGTTCCAATCATTTTCGCTAATGCATTTACAATTTAATTCATTCATGCATTCATACATATTTACTCATCTTTGCACTTCAATATCACAATCAAATATTTCGAACACCCATGATCCGAAATCAATCAAATCAATCACACATCTATCCATCCGCGCTTCCTCATGGCAATCAATGCATATAATTAATAAACACATAAGGCTGAGAAACCAACTAGGTTACTCACCTGCACTTCCGAGCTACGTCCTGGACGTCCCAATATTGTCCGTGGAATGTCGATCCATCGGAACCTCTATATCAAATCAAATAAATCACATATTACCAATCATGCCAAATTCAATAATCAATAGTAATTTCGATAAATACTATACATGTTATGACTTTCCCGATTCAATTCCCGAATTTCTCAATTAGATCACTCTCACTCTAGTCCATAATAATTCCAGATCTCATTTATCAATTTACAAGTTTCCATACTCTAAGATCACGTTTCAATTAGAATCACAATCACTAATCGTTTACCACTCAATTCCAATAATCATATAATTACATTCCGAATTTCCATTCTTATCCATTCAATATTCTTAGTCTCCAAATTCCAATTAATCATTTAGACACCAATTCATTTGAAGTCAATCCTCAAGCTCATTACTTGTAACAATCATCTCATAATCACTTAATTTCATTCTCCCATATGCAATTCTTAGTCTCAAAAATCAATTGATCCAATAACCAAACTCATAAGAAAATTAATCCTCAAAATTTCCTATAAAAATAAACCATTTCTCTTCGGGTTCACATGTCCTCGTCGCGACGAATCCACACCTCTCGCCGCGGTGTAAAATCCTTCGCTCGTCGCGACGTGCGCTGCTGCTCGTCGCGACGTGCGGACTTATCTCGCTCGTCGCGGTGCACCAATTAAATTATTTCCTTATCGTCGCGACGTGCGCTGGGTTGGCTCGCGGCGTATTTCATCACACGTCACGACGCTAACCTGAAAAATCGTCCAAACCCAGAAATTTCTCAGATCTTCTGGTTTAAATCCGTCCAAAACACTCCAGATCACTCCCAATCAACTACATATACTACACTCAACTCATTTCTAACCTTAAATCCATCAAATAACCATTATTCATTAAAACCCAAATCAAAATCAACGCTTTTCTCAAAACCTAACTTCCAAACTTTCAAATCCTCATAACGATTTCACACTCACTCAATGATCAAATTAAACGATTCAAATCATAAAGAAGAAGAAGCTTACTTGATTCTAGCTTTCAACCCTTTGAAAATCCTCCAAGAATCTCCAAATCCAAGCTACTCTCCACCCACGGTGAAACTCAATCATTTTGAAAGCAAAACGATTTCGTCGATGCTTTAGACATATATATATAAAATGACTTAGGCTTGTTTGCTCAAGTCCCAATTCGAACCACCTCAATCCAATTTCGATTCTAATTTCTTCCGATTCGCAATAACAATTAATAATAACTCTTAAAATCACAACTCAATTTGTCTCATATCAATTGTCAATAAATCTCGGACCGAATTCAATTAATCACCACTATACCATTTTCGGTCCGGTCTCGATTCTCTAAAATTCCGAAAAATTTTCATAAATTCACAAAATTTGGAATTACATATTCCTACACTCCAATCTCATAATTCAATCCTCTAAATTCAATTTTCTCATTCCAATTCCTATTCAAACTCATTTATACACTTATCACACAATTTCCAATTTTTCCACAATTCAATCGGAAATGTCATACATATACGATATTAATATACTTATGCCATCAATAATCATTTACCGATGACTATAGAAATTATGATGCATGTATCATGTAAAATTCACATTTACCTGTACTCTAACTTGACCCGATCCAATTTTCAGATATACCCGTCACTTTGATAACGGGATGTTACAAGATAAACTATTGAGCTACTGTCCAGAGTCTCATGCACAGTTTACTCATGATAATTCTCTGTGAAAAAACCCAGACTTTTTCATAAGTCTGTCATTCAAGAAGAACGAGGATATCAATCCAACTAAAGCCACACATCCAGGGATGAACCCTGATGATCTAAAGCTCGCACAAGATGAGTGTGCTATACTATTGCAGCAAGGCTTAATAGAGCCCACAAAGTCGGATTGGGCTTGCCAAGCGTTCTATGTCAACAAGCATTCAGAATAGAAATGTGGAAAGAAACGTCTAGTGATAGACTACAAGCCTCTGAATGCGTTCCTGCAAGATGATAAGTTTCCATTGCCTAAAATTAGTACACAGGTACTATTTCTCAAGGAAGCTTGCATATTTTCAAAGTTTGACCTCAAAGCAGGATTTTAGCAATTGGGTATTCAGCCCACAGAACGATACAAAACTACATTCTGCATTCCTACTGCACAGTACCAATGGACTGTGATGCCTTATGGATTAAAGGTTGCACCATCACTGTTTCAGAAGTCCATTGCGAAAATCTATGAACCCATCCTCAACAGTGCATTGATCTACATTGACGACATCTTACTGTTCTCAAAGACCTATGAGGAACATCAGGCTTTACTCCAAAGATTTTTGGACCTTACACAGCAGTATGGTATTATGCTCTCAACATCAAAGAGTGAAATTGGTACAAAGGAAATAGAATTCCCTGGGATGCAATTCAAAGATGGATTCTACCAGCCAGGCCCACATATTGCAAAAGAGTTATTGCAATTTCCAGACGAAAATCTCACGGTAAAACAAATTCAACAATTTCTTGGAATTGTTAATTACATTCAAGATTTTATTCCACATGTGGCAGCCTATACGTCAAGCTTATCTAAGCTATTACGTAAGAATCCACCAAAGTGGGAAGAAGAACAAACCAGAGCTCTTCGCTACCTAAAGAACATCTGTCAACATCTTGCACCTATTAGAGTATCTGATATTCAGACATTGACAGTTGTCAAACATCTCACTGAGAAAAGTGCAACATTGGCCACACAACTCCGTCAACATCCACCTTGGCCTCCATATACTTTTCCTGTCTATAAGTAGCCTTCTTCACTTCAGAAAAATCACAAAAAGATTTGCGTTTCATTTGAGCCTTCTTATACAAGTAGCATGGATAACAACATTTTTGCTCTCACAAAGAAAGCTCTTCCACCTTTTGTTAGGCCTCCTCGTAGTCTTTCTGAAGTTGCCTCTACTGCACGTAGTAGTTTATTCTATTACTTGCATCTCTTTATGATTGAACATAAATCTCATGGCACTCAATATATGTTCAATATCAAAGCACCATACCTAAATGTGACATCTATTCAAGACCATCTTCCTGAAAACACATTATGGTATCTTTGGGCATTATCTGCCTTATATGCATGTATTTTTACTGTCTCACCACTTCATCTGTATCAGCATCTCTGTAATCCAGATAATGGCAGTTCATTAATTTGGACCTTCTTAGAATGGTTCCAACCTCTTAGCCAATGGAAGAAGCAGTTCAACATAATCATTGACTAACATCGTCTTTGGTCTGCTTCAGCAAGGCGTCACAACACTCAATGTTTCTTTGTTGTGCATCTTCCTTACAGAGAAACTTCTACTGGAGTTCTATACACTGAACAACATGTCCAGTTTTGGCATACTGCTTTATACTGGCCACGTCATAAAGAGAATGTGTTTAATTCTTTAAGATAACAACTTAAAGAGATTAATCACTTTCCAGAACATCCAGAGTTAACTACATCTATTGGACCTTTCGTTGGAGAATTTATTCCTAGTGAGCCAGAAGCACCAGAAGTTAATATTCCTGGTTCCAATAGTCCTGAATATTCTAATTCAGGAGAAGATGAAGTTCCTAACATCTCACAAGAAGCAGGACCTTCTCAACCATATGATCATACTATTTTCCAAGATGCTCAGGATCTTTATGACTATACTGACAGCATTGACGAAAATAAGCTAGACCAGTTCCTGCATCAGTTACACATGGCAGAGCTTCGTTAGATCAAAGGAAAGCGACCCTATCTTTCTGATAATGACGACTCTAGTGATCCCGATTCTCCATCCAAACTTCAAAGTTGGCATTCGCCAAAACGCTATCATTAGCTTTGGATGCTTTGGATCCATTATTGTGAGAAAAAGACAGAAGACCTTACTTTACATCTGTAAAGTAAGAAAAGAGACAACAACTATGATGACAGATGAGTTCCACATATCACTTCAACATCATGAAGATTCCATCTCATCATCTTTCTCTTTCACCTTTTTGTAAAGTTGTAGCTTTACCACTGTTTGTTTTTAGACTTTTGTTAAAGTTATTTACTTTCGGTGCAACGTTAGGTGAAAGGTGTAAAGTAGATGCCTTAGTGATAATGTTAGGTTTACTTTTTCAAAAGTTGTATTATTTTGTCTTTAGGATAGTTTACGTTTATATCCTTCGCTTTGCTTATTTAAGCAAGCCTCGTCTTAGTTTGTAAGCAGATTGTAAAGACTTTAAATGCTTTCAAGATATATGAAAATGAAGAGTTTTTATTCACAAAAATAGTGTCTCTTATTTGAATCCCTTAAGTGAAAAGATTGCAGAGATTAGTATGCTCTACACTTATCTTGTATAAGGATCTTGTGTATCAGAACATCTATGACAGTCTTAAAACACTGTTAAGCTTCTAAATTTCCGCTGTCTTGAGTCAGAAGCTAACGGGGAATGACGAGTAAGAGTGTGTGAGTGAAGTAGGGTTCCTAAGAGACGTGAGCAGTAAGACCCGTGTAGCCAAGTGAGAGCATTGAGGGGTGTAAGTCTTCGATAACTGGAACAACTACGTAGTGATACACACTTCCAATCCGACTTTGGTGAGTCGATGCCTTCAACCAGTGAGTGGTTTAGAGGAAGAAGCATTAACCTTGTGAGGGTTAATAGACAAAGGTCATAGTTTCTGCGTGTAATTCCCTGTGTTTACCCTATAACGGACCATAGGGCTTACGAGTGGTATCAATTGTGGAAGAAGTCAAGATTGAAAGCCACCACCATCTGCATCAAATTGACGTCGTATAATCTTGTTATGACATATAAAATGATGACAGTAACTATATTTGTAAAGGTATCAGATTCTTTGTCCCAAATATCATGTTTCAACCCTATTTTTACCTCAAAATGATGTCGTTTTATGTGTAAACAAACATAAAATGGTGTCATTTTGGGGCGAGAACAAGGTTGATACAGGATATTTGGGATAAAGTGTAACATCCCGTTACTGATAGCAAGGGTATTTTGGTAATTCTGGGTTAGACTGATAAGTTTCATTGCATTCACTGATTGAACATGTTACTGGCCTCTAATTATAGAGGAACTGGTTTCTTGCATATGCATTTATTCATAGGTACATGCATTCATGATTTTCCGGCATTTAATTGTGAGTATAAATTGATTAGATTGTGAACTGACTGGACTGACTGGATTGTAATTGATTGAGAAATTAGGAGTAAATGGACTCGAATGACTGATTTAGAATAGCCTAAGAGTGACTGGTAATTGATAGTAATTTATAGGAAATTTTCGGATATTCGGAGAAAATGCCCTAATCGAAAATTTTGGAGTGATGATCGATTGATCAGATAAGATCTTGAAAGAATGGTCCAATGGCAAGGAAATATTAGGGTTATCTTGTTAGAAAATTAAAATGTTGAGCTATTGAAATTTAGAGACTGAAATTTGGATTGATTTGGAGACCTATGTCTATAAATAGATAGGTTTGAAAGAAATTGGGGAAAATTGGTCTAAGGTATTTCGTTTCTTCTTCTTCCCCTCTACGGTGATCTTCGATTTCTCCCAACGGTGAGATCCTTCGATTTTTCCTTGTGGTTTTCTCCTCATTGTGTAAGGCTAACTTGTTTATTGTGATTGATGAAGGATTGAGAAGCTATAGAGTAGATCATCGTTGATTTTGAAAGATTTTAGGGTTTACGGTATTTTTGAGAGATCTGTGGATTGGAGCTTGATTGGTAAGTTTTAATGGTTTTAATATTGTTATTGATGGTTTTTATGGCATTTATGACATTTATTATGGTTTATTGAGTAGTTGGGAGAGTTAATGGTGGTTTTATAGAGAGAGAAATAACTGAAACGATCGGAGAAGACGAAGGATTCGTCGCACGCCGCGACGAGGGAGAAGAGGACGTCGCGGCGAGCGTCATTTAATTGACGCCGCGACGAGTCTTCTTCGCCTCGCGGCGCGCCCAAATTGGATTGTTCGCCGCGGCGAGTGGACCATTTCACGCCGTGGCGAGGGCCTCTTGGTCGTGGCGAAGGGGACTGTTCCATTGAATTAATTTCAAATTTTGGGCATAATTCATGGTGTAGACCTCCGATTGAGGTGATTCCAGATTCGTTGCGGACTAGGGAAAGAGGTCTACAATTGAGAATAATTATAGGAATTAGAATTGATTTAAGTGACATTGATTTATAGAGAATAAAGTCGATTATGGTTCATAGTGTGACCTAAATATTGAATTGAGACAATTGGAGTTTTAATTGGGATTCTCAATAGAGGTTTTGACCCAATGGATAGGAAATTGCTTTAGGAAATATGAATTGAGGAAATTGAACTGAATTTTAGGATTGGATCCATTATTGTCTATCAATTGAGCGAAGAGTTAGAATGGGACATAAGAGTTCAAAATTGGGTTTTAGCGCGGAAAATCGTGAACATCGTTGTATATAATTTCACCGAGACATATGCATTCTTGAACTATTTAATTGAGCATCTAGTAATGGGACCGTATTTTATTGTATAGAGGCGCCGTTGGATCGTCATTCCACGGACATTCTTTGGAACTTCCGTGCGATGTTCTGGTTACAGGTGAGTAACCTAGTTGGTTTCTCAAATTTCGATCGCTTAAATGCTCAACGTGAATTACTTGCCAAATGTGAAACTGTATGATTCTTGAAATATACATGATTGGATGGTATGCCTCTCATCAGATTAGATCGTGAAATTGCATGATCACTTTCTACTGATCGATTGGATTATCAGATCTTGGATCAATTATCAGTATGTTCTTGAGAAATACAATCTTGGGCTTTTATAGCCATACACCGAATCATCAATACCGAATTCTCGAACATCGTGCATTGCATGCATAAATGCATGATCGATAATGGAACGTGACCCAAGTTGCTATTATCATCGAAAAGAGCCTCGAGCTCGAACATCATCTCGACCGCCTCGAGCCCGGGGAGAAATCCTCGACGCGTCCCTCATCAACACCGATCGAGCACTTGGGCACAATCTTGAATAACTGGAAGAGTCTCATATGCATTATATACATGATGATTGAATTGCCAAATTGTGTGAGGATTCTTGAATCGTGTGATGCCATGATTTATCAGAAATTGTGATGTGATATCAGAAAGCGTTCTATGCTATCGTAATATTGTCACTAATATTGTACATCGCTATAAACCATCAGTAAATTGTTATATAATACTTTATTAATTGAATATTATTGTGTGTGTTATACATAATTTGCGTAATGCATGATTTGAGTGAACCATCGATGATGGTTTCTCATCGAGTTCGCAAACTCACCCAAAATTGCAACCTATTTTTCGGATGATAGAGTAGACCCCAGCTCAGGAGATAGTCTTTTCTGCCGTCTTGAAGGCGTCTTTGGCAAGAAAGCGATGACACATGTGCCTGGTCACCGGTTGGATTTTGAGGATGACTTAGGATAGATGCTTATATCGGTTCCTTTTGGTTTTGTTTAGGGGTGATAGACTTGTTTATTATGCTTTTGGATGATCGTATTGAAATTCTTTGCTATGATAAGATTATTTTGGATTTTTTAAAAGTTACCGATTTACGATATTATGGTTTTAATTATTGCGATGCCATGTGGATATTATTGGGAAAATGTTACGGTAGTGCACCTTTATCGCGGATACGTGTTTGAATGACCTTCGGATTTCCCGATGTGTACCCTACAATGAGGGGGTGCTACATAAAGGATCCGAAGCCTTTGAATTGATTTGTGTTGCTTAAATGTTAAAATGCACGCATTTGAATCAGTTAAGACCTTATGATGTAAGCATACGAAAAGGAGTCCGAGTTTGAAATACTGGCCTAAAGAGGGAGTACCATGATCCTTATTAGGCAATCAATGTTAAAATAATAATTGTTGTATTTTTATTTTAATTAAGTATTTTATTTTTATCTACTCTTGTAAGATTTATTTTTTATTTATTATAAGCAAGTTTTATAACATTTTAATAATGATTGAACTTTTAAAACTTAAACCTTTCCTTTAACTAATTCGATATCCAATTCGACTTTTACAACATTGGCAGTAAGACACTCATAAAGCTAAAAAAGTATTACTCATATTTATATTTGAGAAATTATTATTATTTATAAATAAAATTTGCAATTATGGGATTAGGTTTAGTTGCAAACTTTTTTTTCTGCCCCTTAAAATGAGGTTAGTGTGTTTTGAATAAAATTATTATTTTAACATTTTAGTCAAATTAGTTCAAACTATTCAATTTGCCAAACGTTCATCTCTAATTGAAAGAAGTGTAGCTAGATTATGCACATTAGAATTAAAAAACGTGCTTGTGAAAATATCTTCAAGATATAAACTATGAATTAAGACAATAATTTATTTAAAACGTGTAAACTCATTATCCAAGAAAACTTGAAAACAAAGTTTGAGTCTTTTGCTCTTTTTCATTAATTGTTTTAACAAATAGAAATACCAAAATGTAAAACGTATTTATGCGTAGAGTGAGAAACAAACATTGAAGACTCCTTCAGGGTTGAAGAAGGAAGCAAAAAAAGAAAAAAAAAAAATTCTTTGCTTTCTTCTTCACATTACCAATCCGAAACAAACGCCTTTTGTTAATTAGACAGATCTACCTTGGATCCGAAGGTACTCCCTCTCTGGTTTCCTCATCCTTTTTGTGTTTTTTTGGATGTGTTTGCTTGGTTTGAGGATTTGCTTTGCTGAACTATCGATTTCAAGTTCATTTTAATCGGCGATCATTTTCTGGATTTTTCCTGAACTCTTGATTGTGATATGAATTCGTTTTGTTGCAATTGCTGTTTCCGAGAAACGATTCCGCATTGACGGTGATTTAGTTTGGTTCGTGCAATGAACCGACGATAATCAAACTACGTGCATGTGGTTTACTAGTGTTGTGGAAGCTTTCTAATGTCTTCGTTCTGATTGGTGTTTTGCTTGGTTAAGTTTGTGAGTGCGGGTGTGAAGTTGTTTTTCTTGTGTTTGATTAATGTGATGATTAATTGGATGTCGACGTTTTTAGGTACTCGATGGAGAGCCTTGCGCAGCTAGAAGCATTGTGTGAGAGGCTATATAATTCCCAAGATTCGGTCGAAAGAGCACATGCTGAGAATACTTTGAAATGCTTCTCTGTTAACACCGAATACATTTCTCAATGCCAATACATTCTTGACAATGCTCTGACTCCATATGCATTGATGCTTGCTAGTTCTAGCTTGTTGAAGCAAGTTACTGAGCACAGCCTCTCTTTACAGCTTCGTCTTGATATCCGTAATAATCATCACTTTAGTTTTTGCAATATTTCCTCCTTTTTTTGCAGAGGAACTGAGATGGCGGATTCTTATTGTTGGTTGTTATTTTGGTATTAGGCAACTACCTTGTTAGCTATCTGGCTAGTCGAGGACCTAAGCTGCAGCCCTTTGTTATCGCTTCTCTAGTACAACTTCTTTGTCGAGTTACAAAGTTTGGGTGGTTTGACGATGATAGGTTTAGAGATGTGGTAAAGGACTCTACAAACTTTTTGAGTCAGGTGATCTTTGCTTTATCTAAAATGGTTAACAGCAGCATTCCTTTGTGCTTGCTTGCTTGCATTTGCATTTGGCTACATACGAGCATTGATGTGCCCTGGGATTGGGACGTTACTAGTTTTCCTTCTTCTTTAATTATTTTATTTTTCACATCTCTTTGCCTACCAAAAAACGCTTTGTTTTTCTCATCTAGTGTTCTGGTTAGATGAAACGTATGCTTTTACTACCTTTAATCTTTGGGCCTTTCTGGATTGTGATATTTATTTACATATTTTCCCACTGTTGTTACATTCAAATGATTCTTAGTTTTTTTTTTAACCAGTTTTGGTCGTTGCAGCTATTAACGTGTTTGCCTCAAAATGGAATAAGAGTTTGACCAAATCTTTTGATTGCTTTCATTTCTGCAATGCATAGCAAACGCAATTAGCCAAGAAAATTCTTATATCTTCCTCTCTAGCCGACTGTTTAATGTGTTTCATTCTTGGCTAACTTATAAGGGTGAAAAATCTAGATAAGAATTCATAATCTGATCTGATGTCATAATCTCCCTCTCTCTCTACAGGCATCAACAGATCACTATGCTATTGGTTTGAAGATACTGAATCAACTAGTTTCTGAGATGAATCAGGTTAGTTAGAATTTTGTTTTGACTGACTATTGATTACTATCCTGCATTCAGTGAAGTAAATCTGTGTCATAATTTTATAATCCGCAAAAGAAAATGTTACCTTTTCAGTCATTGCATATATATCTCAAAAGATGTTTTTATGCTCAATTCTTGAAGAAGATTTGAAAATAATGGTGAAAGGATATACTAGCATGGTATTGTTTTTGATAAGTGTGGAAATAAGAGCGATCTAAGTACTTTACTGGAACTTTGCCTTTAAATTAGTAACGTTTGCATGAATTGAACATTAGTCACTTCCTTTAACAATCCTTTTACGAGTCCCTGATTAAATTAAAAGGGAAATCGATTTGTGGCTTATTCAGCCTAGTCGAGTAGATATCTGTCTTGGAATGACATTTTGTGCAGTGGCTTCTATGCTTGTTTTGTTATTCTTCGTGTAAAATCAAAAATTGAAACTTAACTAACAAGTATCTTTTTCATAGCCCCCTATTTCAAATTCTCAAGTTCATTTGTTAGATTCATATTGACAAGGGGTTGATTTGGTGTCACTTTTAACACGTGTAAAGATGATGGATACCAGTGAAACGTTCTGTGAGTTTAAGCATTCATATCTTGATGTTCGCAAAAGCATTACCTAGATAATTTTATTTTCACGTGTAAATGTAGGCTAAGAAGTGTGATGACTTTTGAAGTCAGTGTGTGTGCTCTTCTTCTATTTATATGTTCCTTCTTTGTCACTACCATTACTATTGCAGGTATTTTGTTTTGTGAGCATACTTTGTTGTCGGAATACTGACATTTATTTTGCTATTCCATGTGCCTGCATGATCAGGCTAACACAGGTTTACCTTCAACACATCATCGGAGGGTAGCCTGCTCCTTTAGGGATCAATTGCTTTATCAAATATTCCAGATATCTTTAACATCACTGCAGCAACTAAAAACTGATGGTAATGGGTTTGTCAGTTTTTTCTCCCTTCCTACCCTCGCCTTTCTGTACTTCTAAGTGTCTTGAAAAGGTTTTTTTTGGATAATGATGTACAGTTGCTAGTCAATTGCAAGAGTTGGCGCTTTCTCTGTCGCTGAAGTGCTTGTCTTTTGATTTCGTTGGGACGTCAATTGATGAAAGTTCAGAAGAATTTGGTACTGTTCAGGTAATGGTTTGTATTGGTATCTAGATAAAATTCTTAATCAGTTAAATAGTTATGACATTATTATTGGATGGAGTGTGAAATGTCAATTGGTTCAATTGTTAATCCTACAGATTCCTTCATCTTGGAGGCCAGTTTTTGAGGATCCCTCAACTTTGCAGATTTTCTTTGATTACTATGCTCTTAGAGGGGCGCCTCTTTCAAAGGAGGTTAGTTCATGTTAGGCCCCTTTCCTTTTCATGGGTGTGTGCATTTGTGTGTGAGATCTACTCATTTTTTTTATTTTTGTTTCCATTGTAGGCATTGGAGTGTTTGGTTCGTCTAGCATCTGTGAGGCGCTCTTTATTTGCAAATGATGCTGCCCGTTCTAAGTTTTTGGCACATCTGATGACTGGAACAAAAGAAATTCTACAAACAGGACAAGGTACTCTGGACTTGAAACCTTCAGTAAAATTCTTGCTGTCCTAATGATTCTTAACAGAAATCAAGATATGATGCCTTTCCATCTTTTAGTTTGGAAATTAAAGTCTGCCATCGCTCTTGGATTGCAAAAGGTTAACTTATTAAAATGTGGTGATGGGTGCTAGGGAAATGACATATAATCTTTACTGTTTTCAGGTTCTAAAAATATTTCCCCAAAAGCATGATGAGGTGTGGTGCTGTGTATTCCATGCTCTGTTTGGCTGTCATTTTTGGTCCATGTTTTCTTTCTTGTCTTTTCTGTTCTTCCTTTGCATCTTCATTTCTTTTAAACTTGAGGTTGTTCTTTGGATAACATTGTGCTCTATAATTTGCTTACTTGCAAGTTGCTTATGGAATGAAGCTTGTATGATTGTATTGAGACTGCTGCTCTCGTGAATTTGTAGTGGTTTTTGGTCTAATTTCTGAAATAAGCTTTAATCAAAGTTTACTGACTGAGCTCTTTTTCTCACACCACTTATTTTCATTTGCTTAATAAATGTACTATTGGGAATCAGGTCTTGCTGATCATGACAATTACCATGAGTTTTGTCGTCTTCTTGGACGCTTCAAAGTGAACTATCAGGTTTCTTTTCTATGAAATTATGTCTGCATGTTGCAATTCTCCTCTCTCTCTCTCTATTTTTTTTGTCATGCCATACACAAATTATTTTGAACATTTACTTTTCACACTTTTACATCTTGTAGCTTTTCATAGTGTGTGAAAACCTATTAATGACATACTGTGTTGATTTTTATTTCCTTCTATGGTATGTATGATAACTTTTTACATCATCTTGGAATTATTATGCCTTTTTCTTTCCTTTTTCCTTTAATTTTCTTATTTTCCTTCTCTTAGCATCTTGATTTCCTACTTCAATTCATACTGTTGCATGACCAAGATGGATTTTATATTTTCTAATACTTTGACACCTGTACACTTATGGGTTTTGTATGTAAGTGTATATCAGCCTATCTGCAATGATTAGCTTTTATGCCTCCTATTCTGCATAAAAATCACAAAATGTTGTTGTTACATATCAAGTTTATGAATAACAACTTGAATGGAGTTCTGTAAACATACACATTGTATGTGATAATTATGTATAATCATGTTTCCCAACCCAACAAAAACAAATATACGAACCTGTTTCTCTGTAAATGAGGAGAAAAAGAACACAGAATCTAATTCCTTTAAGATTTACATTTTGCATGATTCTTGTGTAGAAGTAACTTAGTGGGAGCTTCCTTTTATATAACAGCTTCAGTCTTCCAATGGTCGGAATATGATACTTCTGCAATTTCTGATTTTTTTTAATAAAAAAAATTAACTTTAACTTACGTTCATACTAGTATTTTATTGCACCTTCCTTTCATGCCGTCATATCGTTTGATGCTCTGCATTCCTTTATATAAACATTTTCTTGTAGTTAAATTACAATGCCTCTACTTGTTGTCTTTTATGTGCATGTTACCTTTTCAGTTCTATACATTTAGTATTGTTGTTCAACTGATGGATTCTGGCATTGAGTTCATAAATCATGATTTTGCTTAGTTTTAAGTTTCAATTGATGTGATTTAGTTAATCTGCCTTTGAATTCATTAGCATGACTAATTTGTACAATTGCATTACAGTTGTCAGAGCTTGTGAATGTGGAAGGCTATAGTGACTGGATACAATTGGTAGCAGAGTTCACTTTAAAGTCATTGCATTCTTGGCAGGTGTGTAGATAATTTCCTGAAGTTTGATGCAAATTGTTTATGCATGCTATTTATGTTACTTGCTGTGCGGGGTTTAGTTAAAAGGTGCTTCTGTCTTGGTTTTATTTTCCTCTTTGATATTGCCTTGAATCAATTGGCTCCAGATTAACCATACTTTCTTAGTTGCTGATTTAGTTTGTTTTCTTCAGTGGGCTAGCAGCAGTGTGTACTACCTTTTAGGCTTATGGTCCAGATTGGTTACATCTGTACCATACCTGAAGGGTGATACTCCAAGTTTACTTGATGAATTCGTGCCTAAAATTACTGAAGGCTTCATTACATCAAGATTTAACTCTGTTCAGGTAGACTTTTCTTCTCTGGTTGATAATTACTGCATTGAGATTGGATTTAGTGATTGTATTTTTGGTGTGTGTTCTATAGGCAGGATTTCCCGATGATCTTCCTGACAATCCATTGGACAATGTTGAGCTTCTTCAGGATCAGCTAGATTGCTTTCCCTATATTTGCAGATTCCAGGTTGAGCTGCCAAGTCTACTTTCTAGTTTTACCGCCTTAAACTTTCTCGGTTCTATATTAACTACTGTCACTGTTCTTTTATTATATTTCATGTGCACCGAGCTATTACTTCACAAGCTTGTGAAGGATTCAAGTTAATGGATTATGATTTTGTCCTCTTCTTTTCCTTGATTTACTTTTGACAGTATGAAAGCAGTGGGGTGTACATAATAAATATAATGGAGCCTATTCTGCAATCATACACGGTATGTTAGCTTGAATGAGTTAGGGTACTATTCTGGGGTACAGTCCCACGATAATTGATTAATGCTTTTGAATCACTTGGATAGGACACAGCACGACTTCAGGCTACTGACAGAAGTGAACTTGCTATCATTGAAGCAAAACTTGCTTGGATTGTTCATATAATTGCTGCTATTCTTAAAATAAAACAATGCACTGGTTGTAGGTAATATTTTCTTCTCATTTTCATCTTTCATCCTTTTTTTCGGTTGCCGTATAATTTCATCTGCGTGTGCATTACAATTAGCTTTTTTCTTTCTATTAAATTTCTCTCCTGCAGTAGTGAGTCGCAAGAAGTGCTTGATGCAGAACTTTCAGCTCGTGTTCTGCAACTGATAAAAGTTACAGACAGTGGTCTTCATACCCAGGTAGATTGTCAAAAGAAATTTTACAGTGGGGCTGTTTTTCTGTAATTGACTGACTATCTCATTGGACAAACCTCTCCTCCCTCTCCCACAAGAAGAGAGGGGGGTGGGGGGGAGGGGGGCCGTTGAGAAGGAAGTGACTGTGGTACTATTATTTGTGAAGCAAATTTAAAGAGGTTAATAGAAACCATTTTAGGCTTTGCTATTGATATGATTTTGACTCTGGTGTCATTTAACAGAGATACGGTGAATTAAGTAAGCAAAGACTTGATCGAGCAATTCTTACCTTCTTTCAGCATTTTAGAAAGTCTTATGTAGGTGACCAGGCTGTGCACTCATCCAAGGTAATAAACTTCCTCCTTGTGTATATGATTGTATTTTTCTCCATTGAGCTTGTTTCTATCTGTTGCAGCAGCTATATGCCCGATTGTCTGAGCTTCTTGGACTTCACGACCATCTACTACTATTGAATGTTATTGTTGCAAAGATTGCTACTAATCTCAAGTGTTACACAGAGGTAACAGTTTTGTTTCGATTTGTCTCTTTGCATATTTTTGTTGTGCTATTGGCATCTTAGTCCTTTTCTGTTCCTATTTCAGAGTGAGGACGTCATTGATCATACATTAAGTTTATTCTTGGAGTTGGCATCTGGGTCAGTGCTAAGAGCTTATTATTTGGCTACAAATTAGATTTGTTGTTTATATAACAGATTCTACAACCTCTTTTTGTCAATTTCTTGTCTTTGGCACTCCCCTAATATATTCTTTTTAAATTTTGTTACAGTTATATGACCGGCAAGCTGCTTCTTAAATTGGATACGACTAAATTCATTGTTGCTAACCATACTGTAATTTGGCTTTTACATTCCCTGATTTAGTTCACTATTCTTTGATCTGTTTCATATAATTATGTTGAATCATAAATATAAAAGATTTAACTCTTAATTTGTAGAGAGAGCACTTTCCTTTCCTGGAAGAGTATAGATGTTCTCGAAGCAGGACAACCTTCTACTACACTATTGGTTGGTTGATATTTATGGAGGACAGCCCTGTGAAATTCAAGTCTTCGATGGAACCACTTCTACAAGTACTCTCTCTTTCTCTTCGGTGTTTGCCAATATAACATTGTCAGAGTATATGGGAATTATATTCTGCGTAGATGGGGAAGACTCCTCTCAATGTATTTTGGGGGGAAAATATGAATGATATTTATTTTATTTTGAAGTGCAGGAGTGAAACTGCTTAAATTCTTTTGTCAACGGTCCTGACTACACTTTTGTACTTGCTTTAACTTGAGGATCTGAAATTCATTTATTATCTTTACAGTGTATTTTGGTGTTGTGTTTGCTGTTCTAAATGTGCATTTATGGATTTAACTTTTAGCTCTATTATTGAGGTATTTTTATGGTGTCCTAATGTTGAGATATATTTATGGTGTCCCAGGTATTTCTAACTTTGGAATCAACTCCCGAATCAATGTTTCGAACTGATGCTGTGAAGTATGCCCTAATTGGGTTGATGAGAGATCTCAGGGGCATTGCGATGGCCACAAACAGGTTTTTATATTCGCGATATCTGAAATTATCTATATGTCTGGTTTTCAATTTTCAATGCTTTTCGTCTATGTTCATTCAGTCGGAGGACGTATGGGCTTCTATTTGATTGGCTATATCCTGTACACTTGCCACTACTCTTGAAGGGCATCTCACACTGGACTGATACACCAGAGGTATGAAGATCTATTTTGTTGATTTACTGACATCTAATGCATCTTGGTGACATTATTGTTTGAAAATTGCTAAACTTTTGTCTTGTATTTTGATTCTTACATGATTCTTTGAATAGTTTTCCATATTCTTTTTGGGCATTTAAATCTGCTCCTTGTGAGTGAAAAAAAAAATTCCGGAGTAATGCTGTTTTTGCAATTGAACAGTGAAATTTCTTCTAAGTTCATTGGAGTTGGATGATGTAATATGACACATTTTGTTCTTAATATTACCAAGCATCTTTTTCTTGAATAATCTTACATATGAATAGTATCTTTTTCTTGAATAGTCGTACGTCCTTTTTTCCAGGTTACCACCCCACTGCTGAAATTCATGGCAGAGTTTGTTTTGAACAAAGCTCAACGTTTAACTTTTGATTCATCTTCTCCAAATGGCATTCTTCTCTTTCGGGAAGTGAGCAAATTGATAGTAGCCTATGGAACAAGAATTTTAGCTCTTCCAAATGCTGCTGATATATATGCCTACAAGTATAAAGGAATATGGATTTGTTTAACTATTCTCACTAGAGGTTGGAATCTGAATCTTCCATTTCTTTTGTTGGCATGGTGGATTCTGTGTTGCTTAAAGTTTCTTACTGGTACATTGTTGAAATGGAAGCCTCTTGGTCTCAAATTGCATTTTCTGATCCTTCTGTGAATCTTTCTCGACCTTTTTAGATCTGTATATGCACATGTTTAACTTATAAATATTTAGGTATCATGCTCTTCTTTTGTTTGTAAAACGGCCTAATTTGATATTTGACTTGATCTCTTTCTTTCTTGAGAAACTAATCATGTGATTAGCACTTGATCACCACAAACAGAAATATAGCTGAGACCTTTGGGTATTTATTGAAGATAATTACCCATATCATCTACTAGTAACCAGTTCTCCTACAGAAGTACTGATGGTTATTTTGTTTTTAACTTTTTGAGTGTATCCTTCTTGCTTACATATTTTGAAACTTTAAATATGCTAGCATTTTCAGTGATTTGCAAATTTGTTTATATTCAAGTGCTGCAGTGGGTTTAATATGGTATTGTGGCAACGGATCAGTGAGCAGAAATTTCCTTGTAAACATGTTGTATGATCTTTTGTTGGATCATTGCATAGAAATTTCCTTGTAAACATGGTGTATGAGCTTTGTTTCTTGAACAAATCTTATCACATTTGGCAGCTCTTGCGGGAAACTATGTGAACTTTGGTGTGTTTGAACTTTATGGCGATAGAGCTCTTTCAGATGCTCTTGAAGTTGCTCTGAAGATGATGTTGTCCATACCTCTGGCTGATATATTGGCATATAGGAAGGTATGTGACCACAAGTGGATTGTGTACTGTTGCATCTTTTCCATCATGTGTGTGTGTGTGCATGTGCGTATGAAGCTTCTATATATTTTCTAGGTTGTGTTTGATTTTTTGTTATATTTTGTGGATTGTTCTCATTGATTTCTGAGGACAATTAAGCAAAAGATTATTTCCTCAAATTTGTGATCAAGTTACCTTGTTATTATATTCTCCTGTTAAGGATTGTTCTCCTTGATTGCTGAGGACAATTAAGCAAAGGTTATTTCCTCAAATTTGTGATGAAGCTACATTTAACGTGTATAGCTAATAGCACTTACAAAGATCCTTTTCTTTTATAAAATTGTAAATTTATTAATTTTGGAAGTTGGGAATAGGCTACAGCTCATGTTTAATGGAGCTCTGAAATGGATTTAGTTCAAGATGGTTTTTAGAAAGTTTGTGATGTACATTGACTTAGCGTTGATTGGCCAATGAACTTGATGCACCCAAGAACTTAATGTGGGAATATGTTAGTAAGGACATGGGAACATGGTGATAGTAGGATAGGGCTGCTACTTACAAAGTTAAAGAATCAGTTTTAGGATAGTTTTACTTTTATACTGGTGTTGCTACATTATAATGTGATGGAAGTTGATTATACTGAAACTTAATATTAAAATGTCTACAACTTCTTTGTCCCATTCATGTGCGCAGGCTGTTGGTGTTATGACTGCAAAAATTATCTGAACCACGAAACAGTCTGCCTTAAATATGAACATGCTTAAGGCAAATTCTGTGATGTAGAGAAATAAGAGACCAGTTAAGAAATTAGGATATTTATTGAAAAGCAGTCAGAAATAGTTTGGCTATGTAATGTATGGATGTGGATGTACAGGTGTAAAGAGGAGTTTCTTTAAATCCGCTTATTTTTTTGCTGTTTAAACTTTTTGTTTTTTGTTTGTTCTTGTACTTATTTTCAGTTTTGTTTATGGATGAATTTGATTTTATGATTGTAATCATCATGTTGTAGCCATTGAGTTCGGGTCTATTTTAAGTTTCTACCTGTTTTAGTAAGTTAATGTCCTTATCTGCTTTATTGCAGCTAACAACGGCTTACTTCTCATTTCTGGAGGTTCTCTTCAGCAGCCACATAGCTTTCTTATTGAATCTAGATACAAACACCTTCATGCATATTGCTAGTTCACTTGAATCTGGCCTTAAAGGCCTTGATACAAATATCTCTTCACAGGTTGATCACTTCAATGCTAAAGTTTACTGTTACTTTTCTCTGTAGCAATGGCTGTTTTTGCATGCAAATAAATATAAGATACGTACATTATGAATGTTATTAACAATCTTCTACATGTCTTTTCACATATTTCACCAATTGACTTCACACTTATTATGGCTTCTGATCTGGTCCTTGAATTTCACTTTTATCGCCTGTTTCATTGAACTATTGTAGTGTGCATCTGCGGTTGATAATTTGTCTGCTTTCTATTTCAACAATATCACAATGGGTGAGGCACCTAATTCACCTGCTTCAATTAATCTTGCCCGGCATATTGCTGATTGCCCCAATTTGTTTCCAGAAGTAAGTTACTGGTTCTTGGTTGTGCCCGATATTCCTTTGCTTTTATATTGTTTGATCGAAAGGCAATGTACACTTCTTGTGGTAAATCAATGGTTATACTTTTGGGCGCTGTCAGATTCTGAAGACGCTGTTTGAGATTGTTCTATTTGAGGACTGTGGCAATCAATGGAGTCTTAGTAGACCTATGTTGAGTTTAATTCTAATCAGCGAGCAGGTAATATGTGCTAACATCTCCTTTAAGCTATATAACTTGCAAAATTGTGTCCATCCAATTTGCTTGTTATTTTCAGCTTATACACAGATAGTCACAAATGTATCTTGTTTAATTTGTTGGCCAATGTTTCAAAATGTATGCTTTGATGGATGATCAGTAAGCAACATGAAGCATGTTCACTTCTCTTTTGTTTTCCCATACTTACTCTGAATCAGATCCCTTGTTCTTTGGTGAGCATTTTAGAATTTCTTTGATTGATTTGAAGGGTGCTTTGATTGAAATGTAGTGGTAAGAATAGTTGGGATACATCCCAGCTTAATATTTTAGTAATGGAAAGGTCGATGCATGACTGCTCATATCATTTTAATATAAAGCCATTTTTTAGTACTTTGCCCTTCTCTTTTAGGCTTTCATTTCCTCCCTGTGATCCTTATGTAATAATATGCATGGTAAAATGCAATCTGTCTGGTTGCTTGGTTGTCACATATGATAAGATGAGATAATGTGGTGGTCTTATGAGAAAGATGGGCTGGACAATTGAATATTCCGGACTAGGATTTGAGCGAGAAAAATTTGCCTTAAGTTTCTTGTCTCCTTGGTGTATTTTGATTCTTGTCATATGGAAAATGGATGTTATTAATATATATAGTTGAAATATGTTTGTGAGGAATGGTTTATTTTGCTCTTTTGAGTCTAGATTCTCACGACATCTATGTAGCTTGTTTATTTAGGGGCCGTTTGGTTTTATTTATGTTTTTCTGTTGCAGTTTTCAGTTTCTGTTTTCAGTTTTTTTGTTTATGTTTTTCTTTCAAATAAAATAAAACTTGTTTGGTTATTAATGTTAATGTAGTTGTATTTTATCACTGATAATAATTACATTTAGATAAAATTAAAGATAAATTATTTTAATTAAATAAATTTATTTAATCTCTTATATAATATTTATTAACAAATTATTAATAAAATTATGTTATTTTAATAAAATAAATATTTTAAATTTTATTTATAAATTAATATTTATCTGAAATATATTTTAATTATTAAATCAAATTTTATTTGAATATTTATATATTTTAAATTTAATTATATATAATTTAATTATAAAATTAAATTATTCATAATTTTATTCATAAAAATTTAAATTTATTAAATATATAAATATAATTTTGAATTAAATTATTCATAATTTTTATTAAAATAAATAATTAAATAATATATATTTAAATGATAGTAAATCAGATTATGGAAAAACGAAAACAAGAAACAAAATCACTTTTTATGATTCTCATAATTTTTTAAAACTAGAAGAAACCAAAACTATAAACAAAAACTCAAAACTCAAAACAAACAAGATTTTTTACTGAATTTGAAAAAAAAAATAGAAAACCAAAAATAAAAAAGGAATTAAACACCCCCTTAATAATTCGCTACATTTTTGTTCTAGGTATTTCACTTGTCCAAGTTTCATATCACTTAGATGTCAGATTTGGTTTCATCAACTTCCCTATTTCTCTGTTGGTGATGTTACTCCTGTGGAGTTCCATATCAATTTTCTATTTTCTGTTCCAAATCTATAGATTAGAAGAAGTATTTCCAGGTGTAGTTTGTGTGCATTTTTATCTATCTATACTAGCAACTTGTTACATGCTCCTTTTCAGTTTTGTTTGATCATTGCTGAAATGTAGACAAGTTCCCTATTTCGTGGTTACTACATCTTGATGCAAATAACATTTCATGTCCCCTCAGTAATTTAATTGCAAACATTTTGTTCAGTTGCTTGTTTAAAAAAAGTTTTACGTTGCAATTGAGAATTGATTACGAAATTCTTTCCATATGCAGATATTCTCTGATTTGAAAGCTCAAATTTTGGCTTCACAGGTATATGCTTCTACCTTTCTTATGACTAGTTCCTTGCTTCAAACAAAAACTTGTCCTGTAATCAAGATGATAACTTGCAGTTTGTGTCTGTACATGAGCTGTTTCTTTTAGGGATATCATTTGCACCACAGATATAGCGTCTAACTGTAGCCTGTATGCTGGGGGCCTTTGGTTTGATGCTCACTTGACAGTGACAATATTAAATCATGATATTTAGAGGAAATGATAATGTTACACAGTGTACTATAACTGCTAGGTGGGATTTATTCCAACTTTTACTGCCAAGGAAGATTTTATTATCACCAAAATAAAGAAGATATGTTGATTCCCTTTGAAATCACCCCTTGTAGAATAATTACTTATTCCCCAATCACAAAAGCTGCATCAGCGAAAAATCTCAGCCCCTAGAGTACATATGATAATGGGTTCTCTAGATTGATGCTAAGTTGGTTGTAGTATATTTTTTGTTCATGAGCCAGCAATTAGATGCATAAAAGTTTTCGCCAGCCTATAAAATGACTCTTTAATGAGCTGCACTATTTTAGTATTTAGGTCCTCTATTTTATTGAGAATTGAATACACTTTTCCTTGTCAAAAATATTGAGCTATTTGATATTAGTTAGTTTTTCATTCAGATTTCCTACAATATCGATTGAGCCATTAATTTGTCAGCCTTTTTTAATGTTGTTATGCTTCATGTTGCAGCCAGCTGATCAACATCAGCGCCTCTCGCTCTGTTTTGACAAACTGATGGCTGATGTTACTCGAAGCTTGGATTCAAGAAATAGGGACAAATTTACTCAGAATCTAACTGCTTTTAGGCATGAATTTCGTGTCAAATAGCTTCAAGCACTTCACTTGAATATATCCATCAAGGAATCAGTCCTGTTTTTGCTTTGGTCTTGAGGTACGTGAAAAAGATCCGGTCATGTTGCATGGTTGTAGATCTGGTTCCGTGAACCAAGGAGAAGCCTATATGAAGAGAAGATAGTGGGCTCCAATAGGGGTGTTGTATGATTTCCCAAACCTTTTCTGATGTACAGGTTTCATCTGGTGGTTGCTTCATATTTCTTTTGTGCTAAATTTTTCTAACCTGTAAGTGTTTAGAGGCGAGTGACTACATAAGCAAATTGCAGAATATACCCAAGGGCGTTACCAAAATGTTTGCAGATCCGAGTGGTGGTTTAAAGGGTGATTGGAAACTCATTGTAGGTTATCGATTCTTTTTAGATGATTTAAGGATGTATATCATTACCCAAGTTGTGTTGCAGAGGTGGAGGTGGCAAGCAGATGTTTTGTACATAAGCTTCCATATATCATATGTTCTGTGTATTTTGTTACAAAAGAAAAGGGAATGGAATAGCCTATTTACACTTGTGATCCTTGATTGGCGTCTCTTTAAGGTTTGTTGATAGTTAATGTTGACTGTTTTCTCGTGCTACTTCATAATTTTTCTTCTTCCCAAAACAATTATGCTAGTTCGGAAGAATAAATCCATTGCTCCAAGAATTCAATCAATGGCCTTCAAGTAAAAGATGAATAGGAAGGAATAAGAAATCTGACGCTATTTCATCTGCAATTCTTGCCGTTGAAGGAATAAGTGTTGTTTTGACTTGATTGCTTAACCCATTTTTCTTCTTAATCTGGTAGGTGACGTCTAAAGTAGCCCAGTCAAGAGGACAAGATTTTACAGTCCATAGAGCAATTATGAAACAGAATCCACGTTGAGCAGCAAAGCAATTGTGAATTGTAGTTGGTTTCTGGTCTCTATTCCGGGTTTGCAAGACCAGCCGCCTGGTGTGGTTCGGACCCATCAGTATAACTTACGCTGCTTATTCGGTTTCATTGCGATTTTATTGTGAAGTTGCCTAGGTTACAGGTACATCACGCAAGATTTAACCAAAGGCAGGACGTCATAGTTTTCAAAATGAATCGGGTTGAGTATCTATTAACCTACATTATTTTGCATTTGTACTACGTGGAATTCAACAAAAGACATAGGGTTCCGTTCCCTCTCCCATTCCCTTCACGCAAACCTCCTCAGAAAAACATGATGTTGTCTTATTCAATGTTGACAACTTCAATTGCACTCCACCTGTAAAGACAGGTTAGATGCCGAGCAACATAAATTTGTAGTAGTTGTTCTATCTGAAGGTATTAGTTAGTTTCCCATAAGGAAAGTCCAGGACCTTGCAAAAGTGCTTGCCTATTTGCTGACTTGGGTTACCCAAATTGGTTAGTGGGTGAGAAATATTATGGCACATGCAGGAATGTAAATACTATAACGTCACTCATAAGGGGAGGACAGCCTTTATCCTGCTCTCACATAAATACAGCTTCATTAGTATTCAGCTAGGTCACCAAAAGACATCCATTCACGCATCTCCTGTTGGGGTTTGCAATAATAATGTGGTAAAAGACATTTTCGAAGGAAAAGAGACCAAAAAGAAGAGAAATGATTAAATGAATGCCCCTTCGCACATGTCAAAAATAATAAGAAAAGAAAAAGAAGCGGCAGAATATTGGGAACAGATTCTTTGATTTTGATTCATCAATTTTACTTTATTTTACTAATATATTGATTCTATATGGATAAAATAAAGTGACATAGATTTGAAATATCCTAACAAAAATATAGGATATTCTAATTCTAAAATATTCAGCTAACCAAATGAAAAGGACATCATATCTTCTATGACAAAATGACACTTTATCATTATTTCAATCAATTTTAATCACATATTTGCGTAAATTCTACGTAAATATATAAATGAAATAAAATAAAAATTGGTTAACATCATCTGTTCCGAAAGAAAGACCTTCCCCCTTAAAAATGTCGCCCAATAAATGAGTTTTGGTTTCTGACAATTGCTTACATGATTTACGTGCAAGTAGCTTCGGGATACGTGATAGTGACAAACTCCAAAGCTTTTTCCAACAAAAAAAGAAAACGAAGCGCCTTTTGGACTTCTGTCACGAGAAGTTTGTGTCTACATATCTGAGAAATAGTGGCTCATCTTTCTATCAACTTTGTATCGTTGGCCTAGAGTTAATGGTTGAGATAAGTTGGATAATACAGTGCCAGATCTCAAGACTTAGGTTTATTCGGCAAATAACATATTATATTAGCTGTTACTTAATTTTATTTACGGTTAGGTAATAATTAATTATATCAGTAAATAATATTAACTATATATTTATTAAAGATATTTGATAAAATTAATTATTTAGTATTAGTTGTTGTGTAAAATGATTTATGAGAGTATGATTGTTTTAAAAATTATAAGAACATGAATATTATATTTTTAGATTTAGATATTTAATTTCACAAAACTTAAGCTTATAACTTTAATAAAATATAATAATAATAATAATAATAATAATAATAATAATCTAACGTTAAATTCTCTATTAATATAAATGATGCAGTGAACTATATCATATTAATTTTTCATATAATATGTATGAATTTTATTATTTAATAAATTAAAAATTTACAATTATAGTATAACAAAGATACGACATATATATAATAGTTATATACTAAAAATATTAATTTGAAGTGATTTTTATGTTAAAAATTTAATATTATGATTTTTAAATGTAAACTAATATTATAAAATTAAACAAAGACTAAAAATTTAATTAATCCCTTTATTATATTCTTCCAAACTTCATGACATAATTGTACGATAAAAACCAACTTTGAAAACACCAGAGTAAAAGTAGATAGTAAAGTGGAGGGTAATATTGTCATTAGGTAAACAACTAACTCCAAAAACTCCTCTTATGGTGCTTTTAGAAATCAACTTATTGAGGTTAAATAAGATAACCAATAAATCATTTATCAAACATATCAATAGCTTTTAAGATGGTTAAAAGCTAACTTTTAATCAATAAGCTAAAAACATATGATAAGTTGTTTGTCAAACACTTCCTTAATTTTGAGTTCATTATTTTAAAATAATTTATTTAAAAGTTATAATTTATAAATTATTATATTTATTCCATAAAATTTCAGTGTCTATATATATAATATTGAATGTAATTTTTATGAACTATTATATACTTGTAATCTTTTAATTATATACGCATATGAATAATAGTCATTGTGAGTTTGATCAATACAAAAAGAACTTTATATCGTGTATGCATACATATTCTATAGTCCACTTTTATTATTGTGTGTGTTTTTGTTTTCTTAGTTAATTTAGCCTAAAGCCATCTATTATATGGCGATATGTGAGCAGTTTGAAATGCTACAAGTATTGCAAACATCATGCATAGCTACATATCACCTCCTCTGCTCTTGCTTGCTTTTTCAGGTCCCCTAGTTACTTGAGATGGATAACGATGCTCGTCATACCTTACTCTTCCTTTTTCCCATAAAACAATGATTGTAATGAAGATACGAATGAAGAAGGCATAGCCGACCATGTTATCCATTTCTATCTCCTTTTCCTCTTTATCTTTTCTTGCGTTATCTTCCATAGTCAGAGAACAAGGACAAGTTTTCCGTAGAATTATTATATCTAATTGCTTTTGTCAAGTTATGCAAGAGTGTATCGTTTGGTTTCTTGTAAATATATAATAGCTTCGGTGTGAACTATTGAAACACACAAGATTTCTACTCTCAAACGAGTATTCACCTATAGTTTCAAAATCTTGAGATTAAAACACTTGGTATTTAGTTCTACTTCACCACCTGCAGAAGGAAGGAGGGTGCACATAAATAATGACTGAGATGTGAAAACTGACCAGGAGTTTCTTTTTAATCCTCTGCTAGTCGGTGTTGTTAGGAGATTGATAAAGAAATATAGGTTTTGAAGTTTTCTATTACATAAATTCGTCAGTAACTCCCCAGACTCCGTTGTTGTGATGATCACTACCAAAAAAAAACAGCTGTGTGGCGACGCTTGTCATGGCAATGCAAATGGTGACGCATCAAAGCATTAAACTTTAATAATGGCATTTCGATGATGACCAATTTGGGGTAGATAACCAAAAGAGAAACATTTGCATGGTTGTATATCGAAATGGCGTGGATTAAAATATATACACAGAAAAATTATGTTATCTAGCTATTGGTTAAAAACCATTTTTCTGTTTTGTCTCCAAGGCCTGGTATTATTTCTGCTATTCAACTTGTTGCAAATTTTTCTCCTATTGTTGTTTTTTCAATAAAAATAAAATACGAATTAGATAAATTATCATACTTATAATTATTTATAAATCATGTAATTTGAATAAATTACTCAAGAATCTAACATATTTAAACTTAAATAATATGTTATATTTAAATAGTTTTTAAAGATAACTAATTCTAAAGTCTCCAACTTTTTTATAATATAATGTCCGAGTTTTTAAAATTTTAAATTAAATTATCAACCTTTTAAAACTTTAACAATTCAAAACTAAACATTAGTTCCATTTGTAATTTACAGATTTGACTAATAGAATCTTGGTGTTTATTATATATAAATATTCACTTAAAAAATAGTCATCATGATTAGATTGAAATAAAGAGAATTTAAGGTGGACACGTACAAATCGTGAATAACAAAAATTTCATTAGTCAAATTAAAAATTTACTTATAGAACTGAGATTTTGAACTGAAGACCAATATGAGAAGAAATTAAACTGTGAAACAAACATCAAATTTTAATGTGGAAATCTTTCAGTGTAGAGTGAAAATACTACAGGGCAAACAAACAAATAAATCCTTTAAACTCAATAAAAATTTACAAGAAAAGTTGTTCTCTTACCACTATGACAATAAGTTGTCTTATAAAGTTTCAGGATTGAAATCAAAATTGATATCACGTTCAATAAACTCTCAAATAAATCCCAAAAATAAGCAAACAAGGATGAGAATACAACCATCTTTGCCCTCTCTCAATTTTTCCTCACTTTTGGACGTTATGACCACACTTTCTATATCATGTGTGGAGCAAGGCTCAAATGAGCTATTTATAGGCATTTCTAACTTGATAGCTAAGTCAGAATCCTAACTGAATTCAACTAGCTATGTCACATCTTATCCTAATCGGATTACATCACATTATCCAATAAGATGGCATCATCGTCTAAATAGGATTCTATATGATAGGATTTATCTATATCACATCTAAAAAGATAAGAGATTACATTTATCTCGGAATGATACATTTATATCCACGAAGATTTCCACCATCTTTAGATGATATTTTTATATAGTCTATCTTTTAGAGATGATGTCTATCTGCTGCGATCTTATCTGTCACATCATCTAAGATCTCAAATAAGATTGGACACTCAACAATATCCCCTCCAGCCTAAATATAGCGAAGACATGCTATTTTCCATCATCTGCTTAAGATTTATCCCGACAAGCTTGTTGCAAAAGCTCATTTTTATTTCTGTGAACCACTTTAGTCAACGTATCAACACTAATCAAATTTGTATGAACTTTTTTCAACATTAATTGTTACTCTTCTATCACAGGCTTTAAACAACAATATCTAATGTCTTCGCAAAAATGCAACATTTTGCACATTCTCAGGCTCCTCCTCAATTGTAAGTAATAGGTATTCAAAATTTGGACACTTTTTAGAAGACCCTTTCTCCTTTGTCAACCTTCAAAGCTATATTTCATCAACTATTTAATCCAATTGCTCCCTCTGCTCATTATCCCCAATAGCTCCACAAATGTCTAAATGCACCAACTCCAATAACTCTAACTTTCTTACAGATCATCTCTTAAAAGAGACTCTATGTTGCTTTCTAGCTAAACAATGATTGCAAGAATTAAGCATTTGTGAATTCTTAACTGGGATAAGGGATTTTTCAACTAGCAACTTTAATCCTTTTTGACTCATTTATACTAATTGTCGATGCCACAAATTTGGTGAAGTTTTCTCTTTGATTGCATAGTTCTCCACCACCGAACACCTTTAATTGTGTCTTATACAATGAGCAACAAAACTTTCATCGGGCTGAAGATTAAACGAATAGTGGATATAGGAGATTGGGAGAATTTTCTATATATTTTTGTATTGCACTGTACAATATACATATATAGATTAGGAGATGGAATATATGTAGACATCAACCTATATAAGGTAACTATACATATAAATCAAATCAAATCACAATCCCTAAAACTAAGGGATCGATATAATCTCCTAAAACTAACACTCCCCCTCAAGTTAAATAGTGGGACACCAATATTCAACTTGCTCAATGCTTCTCCAAAGACTCTGCCTGTAACTGCCTTTGTGAAAATATCTACTAGCTGATCCTTAGACCGAACAAAAGGAAGAGTTATTATTCCAGCATCCAGCTTCTCCTTGATGAAGTGCCGGTCAATCTCCACATGCTTAGTTCGATCATGCTGGACTGGGTTCTCCGAAATACTGATCGCAACCCGATTATCACACCTTAAGCTACAGGACCCCTGAACTGGGAAACTAATCTCAGCCAACAACTTCCTTAGCCATAGAACCTCTGCTAACACTCTAGTTATCCCTCGAAACTCTGCCTCCGCGCTAGAAAGTGCAACCACCTTCTGCTTCTTACTCTTCCAAGTAACCAGGTTACCTCTAACAAGAGTGAAATACCCAGACGTGGACCTCCTATCAACTGGATTACCTGCCCAATCAGCATCTGTATATGCCTCCACATCTAGATGTCCATGATTATGAAATAAAACACCCCTTCCTGAAGAACCACCCTTCAAATACCGGACAACTCTCAAAGCAGCCTCCATATGATCAACCTGGGGACGGTGCATGAACTGACTCAAAACTCCTACAGCATACGCCACATCCGGCCTCGTGTGAGATAGATATATCAGCTTCCCCACCAGATGTTGATAACGTTCTTTATCGGTCAACTCTGCCCCATCAACTATCTGCAACCAATGATTGATCACAATCGACGTCTTTGCTGGCTTACAGTCCATCAGTCCGGTCTCTGCTAACAAGTCTAAGACATACTTGTGTTGAGAGATGAAAATCCCTCTCTTCGATCTGAGAACCTCGATTCCAAGAAAGTACTTGATCTCTCCCAAGTCCTTCATCTCAAACTCTTGGAATAGATTCCCCCTAAGTTGCTCCATCTCCTCCACATCATCACCGGTGATAATCATATCATCTACATAAATTATCAGCCAGGTTATTTTGCCCCCTCTCCTTTTGATGAACAAAGTGTGGTCAAAGTTACTTTGACAGTAACCATACTTTCTCATCGCAATGGTGAATCTGCCAAACCATGCTCTCGGTGATTGCTTGAGACCATACAAAGCCTTCGTCAACCTACACACTTATTTGCAGCGGAAATCATCTGACAAGCCCGGTGGAGGCTCCATGTATACTTCTTCCCTCAAATCTCCATGAAGAAAAGCGTTCTTCACATCAAACTGGTGAAGAGGCCAATCCCGATTGACTACAATTGAAAACAACACACGAATAGTATCAATTTTAGCAACTGGAGAAAAAGTCTCAAAGTAATCTACCTTATATGTTTGAGTATAGCCTTTGGCCACCAGTCTGGCCTTATACCGCTCAACAGACCCATTTGCTCTGTGTTTAACAGTGAACACCCAACGACATCCAACTGCCTTCTTCCCGGATGGTAATACACATTTCTCCCAATTCCCATTCTTCTCTAGTGCTGCCATCTCCACTGCCATCACATCACGCCACTTCTCTTGTTCCAATGCCTCATGTACTGTCCTCGGAAGCACCTCAGAATAAACTGCTGTGGCAAAATCCTGAGCTATTGGCGATAGGCTCCCCCTGGCTAGGTACGCTACAGGATATCTAGACTTTCTGGGTTCATAATCGGCTCATATCTCTTCGGAGGAACACCTCTCGTACTCCTAGGTGGCAACACAAACCTATTCGGTTCAGATCAAGACTCTTGCTCTCCCTGTCTCAAAACATCCTCTGCAATGACCCCATCATGATCACCAGAGGAAACATCGGTACTATCAACATTATCAGAGTCTATATCAGGAGTACTTACCTCTGAGATATTCAGTGGGGATGCAGGCTCTAGTGGAGGATTCTATTCTTCGTGAGAAGGCGGTTCGATGGTCCCGCATACTGACTCTGTTGGAATCATATCAGGTAGAATTAGATTTGAGATCCAACTCAGTGGGTTTGACTGACTCTCCCCCTGATCACTGGGTTGGAAGGAGTAGAAGAATTTTGTTTCTAGGAAGTCACAGTACATTGTCGTGTAGAGAGGACGAGTAGGCGGATGATAACACCTATAGCCTTTTTGATGAATCTCATACCTCACGAACACACACTTAAGAAAACACGGGTCAAACTTAGATCTTTTTGTTTTCGGGATGTGAACAAACACAGAACACCCAAAGACACGAGGTTGTAGTGTTAAGGCTGATGGAACACTGACATGACTCGAAAGTTCTTTAAGTGGTGTTTGGAGGTTGAGAACTTTGGTAGGAAGACGGTTGATGAGATAGACTGAAGTGGTGACGGCCTCAGGCCAGAAGAAGGTTGGAACCTGTGACTCAAGCATGATGGCTCGGGTCATCTCTAAAATCAGGCAGTTTTTACGTTCTGCAACCCCATTCTGTTGGGGTGTATGCGGGCATGAAGTTTGGTGAATTATGTCGTTTTCTAGAAAAAAAACTGTTTAAGGGCGGTGTTCACATATTCCCCCCATTATCAGACCGAAGAATTTTAACTTTGGTATGAAACTGGGTATAAACTATATTATAAAACTCAACAAATTTAGAGGGCACATCAGACTTATGTTTCAAAAATTAAACCCATGTCATACGAGAACAATCATCAATAAACAAGAAAAAATATTTGAATCCATTGTTTGACATACAAGACCCAGAATTAGGAGCAAGCCCCCAAACATCTGAATGGACTAAGGAAAAAACTAACTGTACTCGAGTATTTGTCAGATGATAAGACTGCTTATGACTCTTACTCAATAGACATGTTTCACATGACATAGAATTATTACTGGAAAGTAATTTCGAAAATAACAAACAAAGATACCCTACTGATGGATGGCCTAAACATCGATGCCATAACCATTGTTGTCTTTCAACGGTTCCGTGAGCCAGCACAGCAATTCCTATTGAGCCACCTCATCAACGTAGTATAACTCTCCACGTTCAGTGCCACGCCCAATCACCTTCCCCGACTGAATATCCTGTAAGAGATAAAAAGTAGAGGCCATTAACACAATACAGTCTAATTCCTTGGTAACATGACTGATAGATAACAATTTGTAGGACAAACTGAGAACATATAAGCAATTCGTAAGTTTCAAAGAAGGAGAAAGTTTTATTGTCCCGGCCCCGTCAACCGGAGAGAGACCTCCATTAGCGCTCTGAATGGATGTCTTGGTAGGTACAGATGACGTGACCAAATCTCAAGAGTCAAACGTCATCGTATCGGTAGCCCCACAGTCAAAGAACCACTGTACATTTTTGTCATTCTCCGAATTCTGAGCAACGCATGCCTGTCCCTGCTTAATTTCATAGCTACTAACAAATTGGGGGTTAATTTCACAGCTTTCAATACTTCTAGAGACAATGTTTAAAATCGAGGGTTTGGGATGTAATTTCTCAAACCTTAATTCACTACCTTTATAACCATCATTTCCCACTTTCCTTATTTCTCCAACGGCGGCTAACCCTACTCCACATCCTTCTTTGCTCTTCTAACTGGTTTCGATGGCCGCCCCTTCATTGCTGTCTTCGATTACTGCCGCCGCTCCATTCGCATTGCCCGCCGGTCCTTCTCGGCGTTGACTTCGCCTACCTTCTGAGAATTCGATCAAATGGAAGCACTCTTCTCTACGGTGCCTGAGTTTGCCGCAGTGACTACACCGGATTTTGCTTCGGTCGATGTTACTATCTCGCGGTGATGACTTTGGTCCCTTCGGCGTTTCTGAGTGAGGTTTGGTAGCATAGCCTTGTCCGATTTCTCCATTTTCTGTTGAGCCCATTTGAGTTCTTGAGTTCCATCTGGATTTGGGGTTAACGTCGATCCCAAATCGGGCTCCGATGCCTGAGACTGTAGTCGATGATGGCTCCCCCTTGTCAGCCCCCATTATGCTACGTCGGTCCCTTTCTTTTCTGATAATAGCATATGTTGTTTCGACTGATGGTAATGGGTCCTCTTTCAAGAGATCCCTTTTTTTTAATCAAATTCTTCTCCGACTCCTGTCAAGAACGGGCACAGTCTGGTTTCTAGGCACACCATCGGGTTCGACTGTCGGCTCTCGATTTCCCTCCAAATCCTTTGGAGATTAGTAATACTGTTCAATTGAATATGTTCCCTTCTAGAGGCTATTTGCCCTGACTGTGAGATTAAATATCTGTACTCCTTCTTTGCCCTGACTGTAAGTTGCGGCAAGACCCTCCCACAGATCCTTTGTCGTTGGATATTCCGCATAATTCACCATGAGCTCTTGCTCCATGTTATCGAGCATCCAGAAGCAAATTGTCAAATCAATATGCTCCCATTGTGTGTATTCGATTGCTTCTCTTGTAAGTGCCCCTGGAACTCCTGTAATATGACTGAGTTTGCTCCTACCTCCAATTGCCATCTTCATGAGACGTGCCCACAGGGAGTAATTGGTTTGGTTTAATTTTACTGATAATGTGAATGTTTGTAGAATTCAGGTTGTTTGCTGACTGGTTGACTGTGGCAGGTTCTGCAATATCGCTGCCAATTGGTTGGCTAGTGTATCAGTACTGGCCGAATTGACTGGATTGATGAGGCTGCCTTCATTCCCCGCCATTATGGTTAAGATTGGTATAGGCAAGTGATGATGGCCTTGATTCGAATCCTACTGCAGGATTAAACCTGACTCTGATACCATGAAGAATAAACGAATAGTGGACATAGGAGATTTGGAGATTTTTTTGTATATGTTTGTATTGCACTGTATAATATACATATGTAGATTAGGAGATGGAATATATGTAGAATCAATCTATATAAGGTAACTATACATGTAAATCAAATCAAATCACAATCCCTAAAACTAAGGGATCAATATAATCTCCTAAAACTAACACGGGCTACCACCATTGCGCCTTTGGACAATTCCCGCTTCTTATCCCCAAAAGTGTGCATAAATCCTTCTTGATCTAAGACATTCACAGATAACAAATTAAACCTTAGATCGAGAATGTGTGGTACATCTCTCAAGGTTAGTAAGCATCCAATGTTTTTCTAAACTCGGATATCACTCATATCGACTATCTTGGTGGAACTTTAGTTTCCCATCTTAAAACTTCCAAAATTTCACTCATGTAGCTTGAGAAGTACTCCTTATTTTGAACACAATAATAAGATGCTCTTGTTTTGATTAACCATTCTAAACCAACAATACTAACATAGAAGCATTCACTAATTATATAAACTAGGAACACCTCATCGTCCATGCTTGAAGTAGTTGCAGTTGTATTCTTTTCTTCACCATGATTCTGATTATCTCGCTTTTTCTAATATCTTTTCCACTTATAGTAGAATCTCTAAATGTTTCCTGGCTTGTAGCAATAGTGGAATAGCTTCACGTCTTTGTCACCTCTAGACTTTGAACGATTTTTAGACTTGCCACAACCTTTGGGACCCCTACTCTTGTACCTTCCCTTACTTCCTATCATGAAAGCTTGCATATTGTCAACTCCAATCTCCAATCTCTAGTCTCCTTTCTTTTGATTTCTTCATTAAATATACTCTCTTTGATTACACTCAAAGAAAATATACTTTTAGAAGCTGAGCTGCTAATTATCACCATTAGTGTTTCTCGTTTATCCTGTAACGAACTCAACAGAAATAGAGCTTGAATCTTATCAGAAATGATGATCTTCATTGTTATAAGTTTATTGATTATATCTTAGAAATCACTTGGATGCTTCGAAACTGATTTCCCAACCTTCAACTTCAAATTCATAAGCCTATTACTTAGAGAGGCTTTGTTACGAGCAGTCTTCCATTCATACATATCTTCGAGCTTCTTTTATAGCTCAAAAGGATATGTTTCATGAGACATGTGGTTAAATATGTTGATATCAAGCTATCAATCGGATCAAAGAGATCCTTGTAATATAGATGGTCCTCCATCATAAGTCACCAAATCGAGTAATTTGATGACGCTAACTTGACCATAAAACTGTTTCCACCTTTTGTTATGATGACTCTAATACCAATTATTGGAAGACAAATACATAATTGTCTAAAAACTTAACCCAATATTAGCGACAAGAAAGAAATCTTCTTGTTGCAAAATTAGAAAAATATGAGAAGAAATTAAACGATGAAATAAACACTAAGATTTAATGTGGTTGAATATGTTGACATCAAGTCATTGTCTGATAGTACCCAGTGGTTTCCGCTTCATCTTTTGCCATTCTTTGTCTTAACATCTTTCAGGTTTTGAAGGAGTATAATCCTTCACACCTCTATTAACATCAATCCAATCAAAGAGATCCTTGCAATACATAAAGTCCTCCATTATAGGTCTTCAATTTGATGTCGTTAACTTGACCATAAAGTTGTTTACACCTTCCGTTATGATAACTCTAATACCATTTGTTGGGAGACAAATACACTACTATGTAAAAGATTAACCAAATATTAACGACAAGAAAGAAATTGCAATAACAGAAAATATGAGAAAAATTAACGATGAAACAAACAATAAGAATTAACGTGAAAAATTCTCTAGTGTAGAAGAAAAAATTACGGAACAAACCGACAAATGAATCTATTAAACTCAACAAAGATTTACAAATGAGTTATTTATAGACACCTCTGGCTTGATAACTAAGTTAGAATTTTATCCTAGTCAGATTATATCACATCATCCAATAAGATAACATCTTTATCTAAATAGGATTATAGGATTTATCTACATCACAATTAATAAGATAAGCGATTTCATTTATCTATGAATATTACATACATATCTATGAAGATCTCCACTATCTTTAGATAACCTTCTAGTCTTTAGAGCTAATGTCTATCTACGCAATAGTATCCAAAATCTCAAAATGGTAGTAGATATTCAAAACTTACCTGAAAATTTTAAAAGCTTGAGTATTGAATTGGAAAAATTCTAAAAAATTAAATACTTTAAAATTAGTTATTCCTAATTTTTATAGGTTAAATTGTGTCTTTAATCTTAACTAATCATCAATTTCTTAATTATAATTCAAACTAACTTAAAACCTTTAAATTAGTAAGGACAAGCTTGGTGTATCCCCGTGAATGGTTCAACAAAAGTATGCAAGTGTATAACGTTGTATTATTCTTTTGCAATGATGTGAAAATCGGACCGGACCGGTCGGTCAGACCAGAAATCGTCTGAACCGACCATGTGTCCGGTTCGGTTATAGTTATTAACCTTGGAATATAAAAACCGACCGGTTCATCAGAGAACCGACCGGTTTTTATGGGAACCGGTTATTTTATAACCGGATGTAAAGTTTAAAAACTTAAAAGCAAAACGCAGGCCATATCTGAAATGCATCTCATCGTCTTCCTTCTCTCTTATCTCATCGTCTTCCTTCTCTCTTCTCACTTTCCCTCCATCGCACGTTGCTCTCTTCTCAGATGCGGGGTAGTTGCCGGAGGAGCTCGGGTTGCTTCCAGATCTGGCCTTGTTTCAGATCTGGCCTTGTCTTTGAGAAGATCCAAGCAGCAGTGCATGAGCTCGGGTTGCTTTCAGATCTGTCAGATCTGGCCTTGTCTTTAAGAAAATCTGGCCTTGCTCTCTTCCTGGAAGCTTCTAGAAGCTGGTGTAGCCTCTCCACTCCGGCCATACGCTCTTTGGTGTCCTTAGCACGCGCCAACTCTAGCACCTCCTCCATTGGCTTAGATCTTGCTTCGATTGGCTTAAAGAAGGCAGAGAAAGAGAGAGATTCCAATTTGTTGAGGTGGGCTCGAGGATTAGGAGGTGAGTATGTTTACACAGCATCGGGTGAGTATTATTAGGTCGGATTCGGGTAATTTCAATTTTGTAGTCCGATTAGCGAGGTCACGGTTTAATGTATTCACAGGTTCAAGAAGTTGAAGCTACTTTTCGAGCTGGATCTAAGGTTCCCGAGAGTTGTATTGCAGTTGCCTCGGCTCAAGTTCTTAGATCTAAGGTTCAACGAATTTGAGCCTGCTGGACTTCGACGACAACCTAATAGGAGATATGTTAAGTTGCACTGCAATTGCCTAATAGGAGTTGTACTGCGGTTGTTATGTGTTATTGTTTGAATATGTTAAGTTGTTAACAGATAAGGAGATAAGGATCAGTAGTGTTGATTAGTTAGTTTTCTGAAATAGTTAGAAGTAGAACTCCATTTCACTTCAATCTCTGATTTTGAATCTTTGATAGTTCGGTTATATATACTCTATTTGGCATTGGTGTATACTTCTGTAGCCTTCTTCTCCATTAATTCAAAGACACCTTTGGCTTCTGTGATCTTTTTTGTTGACTCAAGGTGGCTGAGAGCTTTTCGTAGGTGAGAGGCTGTGATCTTTTTACTTTCTACTCTTGATTTGTTTCTGTTATGCTATTTGACAATTTGTTTATGTTATGACTTATGGTATCTGTTTCTACTATGGAATCGTCTTCTGGGAGTGGGTGATTTTGTTTAGCAACAGTGGTTTTACTTGTTAGTTTGTATGACAAGCACGGATTCAACCATTAATTTTTAGCTAGCAACTTCTTGTATGAATGAGGATATATGTGTTGTGTAGATGGAGATGAATTAAGGCAAGAATGAATGAGGATATATGTGTGTAGATGGAGATGAATTAAGGCAAGAATGAATGAGGATATATGTGTGTAGATGGAGATGAATTGAAAGGCACGAGGAATTTGGTAGTTCTTTAATAAATTCTGAAAGGGCTTTGCATGATAATTATAAAGAGAGTGATGTTGATTGATTTTTATTAATAAATTATAAAATGAAACAAAACTTAAAATGGTAGATAAGGAAATCAATAACCAGGAAAATTATCAAAAAGAGAATTAAATCAGTTATTAGAAAAATACTTCTGTTAGTATTACTTTCCAATTCATGATTTGATTAATGTTGATTGAATATATTAATTTAGACTGACAAGATCTTTAGACAGTGAAACCACATTCTCTTTTCAGCCTATAAAGACTCTTTTGAGGCAACCAAAAATGAATTATAATAATATTTACTCACTAGCATAACTAAATCATTGATTAAATTCAATCAAAGTAAATTTGTAGAAATATATCCTATTTTAGAAACTAAAACAAACTAATCCAAACAAAAGTTAAAACTAGTGTTTTTCTTATCTAAACATAGAAAAGCATTTAATAATGAATCATAGTCGAAACAACAAAAGAAATAGACACAAATAAGGAAATCATGGTAGAAATGATTTTAGATAAAAGTTTTAATTTTGACTATAGCTTGATCCATTAAGATAATGCTTACATCTTGAATCTGCGATGAAATTGGCCTTATAAGGGTTTTGAAACCTCCCAACAGCTAACTTTAAACTTTAAAGAGAAAAAGAAGTATCTAAGGTCTCAAATTTTCTTTATATATTTTTTAATGAGAATTACTTCATATATTTGTCTTGTTTATTACAAATGATAAATGAGAATTATTTAGGTTGTATACTTTTGCCCTAACAATAGTATACCCAATTTTTTTTTTATTTTTTAGGTTAAATCATAATGGAAAATATGGAATCATCCTCTACTGTGGTAAGTCCGATCCAACATGGAATTATTTTCTTCCTCTCAAGCATCGATGGGAATGTCCAATATAATCTGTATGTTTTACGGTAGAATATTTAAAGGGAGGAATTTTAAAATGAAAGAACATCTTCTTTGGTGTTAAAGGTAATATTGTTCCTTGCAAAAAAGTGCCACTTGATGTGCGTGATATGATTGAAAATATTTGCAGCAACAAATAAAAAAGAAAAAGGAAAATAAAGAGGCTCATGATATATCTTTTGGAGATGATGAAACACCACAAGCATTAGATAAAGGAAAAAGAAAAGCTACTATTGACATAGATTCATATTTTTCTCCAAGAACTACTCCTGGTTCTCAACCTAGTCTAAAAAGTTTGATGGTTGATAAAGATGTTGTTTTGAGATGTAAAAGAGCATGGGCTAGATGGTTCTATCATTCATGTATTCCTTTAAATGCTTTAAATTCACCATATTTTCAAGAAGCAATTGATGCTACAACAGCAATAGGCCCAGGATTTAAGGCACCATCTTATTATGAGTTGCGTGTGCCTTTGCTTCAAGATTTAAAAAAGGAATGTCAGTTAATTGTGGATACATATAAATCTTGTTGGGAATCAACGGGATGCACTATTATGGCAGATGGGTGGACTGATCAAAGACAAAGAACTTTGATTAATATCTTGGTTTATTGTAATATGGGAACAACTTTTATCAAGTCTGTTGATGCTTCTGACATGGTAAAAAGTGGTAATACTTTATCTGAATTATTCTCTGAAATTGTCGAGTTGGTTGGACCAAAAAATGTTGTGCATTTTGTAACAGATAATGCAGACTAATTATGTATCACCGGGCACTTATTACAATCAAAGTATGGGCATATTTATTGGTCTCCATGTGCTGCTAATTGTATAAATCTTATTTTAAAAGACATTGGTGGTATGGATCATATTTCTAGTCTTGCTTCACGCGCATCTAAGATCACAATTTTTGTGTATAATCATGTCACTTTTTTTCTTGGTTAAGAAAGCAAGAAGATTGGGTTGAGATCGTGCGTCCATTGCTACTGTGTTTGCAACTACATTTATTACTTTGAAAAGTATTTATCAACATAAGCACCAACTTCAAAATTTGGTGACAAGTAAACACTTTTCAAGTCATAAATTATCAAAGAGTGAAAAAGGAAAAGAAGTTTGCGCTATTATTCTAGATAATAAATTTTGGGATGCTTGTTTGATCATTGTGAAGATTGTGGCTCCGCTTATAAGACTGTTGAGGATTGTTGACTCAGATGAGAAGCCATCTTTGGGGTATATATATGATGGTATGTATAGAGCTCACAAAACAATTACAAATCTTTTTAAAGGGAATGAGAGATTATACAAGCCTTATATAGATATTATTGATCGACGATGGGATAAGCATCTTACTCAAAGGATCCACTTAGTAGCTTATTTTATCAATCCTTATTGCTTTTATAGTGGAGAAGTACATACAAGTAATATTATGGGAGGTTTGTTTGATGTGATTGAATGCAAATGTATTTTTTCTAGTGAAGAGCAATCACAAGCGATAAATGAAATTAAATTGTATCGTGAAGGTTTAGAGAGTTTTGCCAGATCATCAGCAAAGAGAGAACTGACGATGAAAAAAATGCAGCCAGGTAAGTTTTATACTTTTCAATTTTAATTCATTAATATATAATTTTATCATTACTATTAATTTAAAATGTAGATGAGTGGTGGAGATTATTCGGTGACAGTGCTCCAACATTGAGAAAACTCGCTATTAGGTTACTCAGTCAAACATCTTCTGCATCAGGTTGTGAACGTAATTGGAGTGTTTTTGAATGTATTCATACAAAAAAACGTAATCGTTTGGAACATCAAAGACTTAATGACCTTGTTTACGTTACTTATAATCTGCGAATGAAGAACATGTATTTTATATTTTTGTTTTTATTTCAATAATTTTATTTTTTATAAGAAATATAACAGAGTATTTGATAGTGAGAGAATAACTGTTTCTCACTCTATCTACAATTAATAATTCCGTAATACACAAAATGTTTAAATACATCTCCATAGTTAACAAATGAACTAATTCGGACATAGTAAGCTAATAACTAATTATCTACGATAACTACTATATTAATACATAGAATCTCTACATCCCCCCTCAGGTTGGACTTTGAAAGAAATCAATTAAAGCCAACTTGGACAGCAAATGTTGAAACACCGGTGAAGAAAGTGGCTTGGTAAACATGTCCGCAATTTGTAGAGATGAAGATACATGAATCGGAGAAATGAACCCCTGCTTATACTGATTGTGAACAACATGGCAATCAATGTCAAGATGTTTCGTGCGCTCATGGAACACAGGATTACAGGTAATGTGAATAGCAGACTTACTGTCACAGTGAAAAGGAATGGGAAGAGAAACCGGAATCCGCAAATCAGTAAGTAAATAATGAATCCACTGCAATTCACACACAGCCGAAGCCATGGCACGATATTCAGCCTCGACAGAACTACGAGAGACGGTGGTTTGATGCTTGGTTTTCCAAGAAATCGGACTATTTCCCAGAAAAATACAGAAACCAGTCAATGATTTTCTAGTAGTAACACAAGAAGCCCAATCAGCATCAGAATAAGCACGCAAAGATAAATCCGAAGACGCAGAAAAATGAAGACCCAAAGATGGATTATTTTTAAGATATTTCAGAACATAAATAGCGTGTTGAAGATGAACCTCTCGTGGAACCTGGAGGAATTGACTGAGTTGTTGGACACAATAGGTGATATCTGGTCTGGAAAATCCCAAATATAGCAACCGGCCAACAATGCGACGATACTCCTTAGGATCACCCAACAAAGGACTACTATCACTATGTAAATCTCCACCCTTCGGAAAAGGAACAGACTTAGGCTTAGAACCAAGTAAACCCACATCCGTCAACAAATCCAACACATACTTCCTTTGATTTAGAAAAATACCAGAACCATCACGAAACAGTTCTAAACCAAGGAAATACTTAGCTTCCCCTAAATCCTTATTAGTGAAATTCGCATGAAGAGCAAACTTTAAACGGTTAATAATAGCAACAGAATTCCCACAGATAAGGAGGTCATCCACGTATACCAACAGCATTAAAAAACAATCTTCCTTGTAGAATACAAACAAACAAGCATCATATGTACTCTGTTGAAAACCAAATTTGAGAAGAAAACCTGTGAGCTCGGTGTTCCACTGCCGAGAGGCTTGCTTAAGCCCATATAAAGATCTCACAAGCTTACAAACTTGACCGTCATGGGCCTTGGTATAACCTTCCGGCGGCACCATGTAAACATCTTCTTCAAGATACCCATGCAAGAAGGCATTGTTGATGTCCAGTTGATGAAAAAACCAGCCCCTTGCGGCAACAATAGCCAGAAAAATCTTCACAGTCACCACCTTTGCCACCGGTGAAAAGCTGTCATTATAATCCTCGCCATAAATTTGATTATAACCCTTAGCTACTAAACGTGCTTTGTACCTGTCTATCGTGCCATCCGGGTTATATTTTAACTTGAAAACCCATTTACTCCCAATAGCAGTCTTCCCAATCGGTAACGTAGTGAGCTCCCAGGTGTGATTATCTTCCAACGCCTGTAATTCCGACTGCATAGCCCGAACCCAGTTGTCATCGCCACATGCCTCTCGAAAACTTCTAGGCTCCCTCACGGCAGCCACATGACAAAGAAAATCAGTAACATCCACAGAAACACCAGTACGAGTAAAGAAAGGAAATGTTTGAGGCAAATGAGGGGAAGTGATTCTGCCAGCCCCATGAGTTGAATGGACCTCATAATCGGACAACCAAGATGGTGCCTTCCTTGTGCGGCAACTCCGACGAAAGATCAAGAAGTGGAGAAAAGGAAACCACATCTGACCTAGAGTGTGCGTCTCGAGACCCATCAAGGTCATCCACTGCGTGATTATCAAGAAAAGGAGTAACACGTGGTTGGTTAACAACAAAAGGAGAATTACTTGGTTGGTCTAAAATATCCACATCCAAGACAGGTAATGACGGTAGAGGTGGGTCGGTAGCCTCCAACACTTGACCACCAGCAGAAGGAAAAAAACTCTCATGGAAAACAACGTCCCTAGAGATAAACACCCTTCTTGTGTCAAGATCATAAACCTTGTATCCCTTCGTGCCTGCAACAAAGCCTAGAAAAATTCCCTTACACGCTCGAATGCCAAACTTATCCCTTTGAGGCCTGGTATCCGTAGCGTAGCATAAACAACCGAAAACTCCCAAGTTATCAAAAATAGGTTGTTTCCCAAATAACACTTCATAAGGAGACTTCCAGCTCAAAGTAGCAGTAGGCAGTTTATTTATCAAGAAAGTAGCGTGAAGAATAGCCTCACCCCAAAACTTAGTAGATAAGTGTGCTTGATGTAATAGAGCCCGTGCTACCTGAGTTAAATGCCGATGCTTCCTCTCTACTCTCCCATTCTGCTGCGGAGAATATACACAAGATCGTTGATGTATTATCCCATGATCAAGAAATACTTGTTGACAATGATAACCAATAAACTCACCCCCATTATCGGTTCGAACCACCTTAACCACACTACTAAACTGAGTTTGCACCATGGGAAAGAACTTGCGTAAAATAGAACTGACTTGATCCTTATGTTGCATCAAAAAAGTCCATGTAACACGACTACAATCTTCAACAATGGTGAGAAAATAAAAAGCCCCTGTTAAAGACGACCTTTTATACGGACCCCAAACATCTACATGAAGTAATGCAAAAACTTTGTCACTAGCTGAATCACACAACTTTTTATTAACAAAAGGCAGTCTCTGTACAACGTCAAAGGAGGGATGTCCCAGCCTTTGATGCCACAATACAGTAGAATCATGAGAATGAATTTTATCTACATGTTTCACAACCTCATTCAACCAACCATTATCAATACGAATTTTGTCTTGACCTAAAACCACAGAAGCAGTGATCAACACCTCTGCATGGAAAGACTCTGCCGTAAGATAATACAGATGACCAACTGCCCTTCCCACTGCCAAGACATTCTTATATTTCTGGTCCTGTAAAACACAGAAGGATGGATAAAACGTGAAAACTCCAGCTTCATGTTGTAAAAGTCTGCTCACAGATAACAAATTGTATTTGAAACTCGGTACATAAAATATATGCGGCAAAACAACATCTTTGCTAAGCCTTATTTCTCCTACCATATTTACTTTCGTGATCGATCCATCAGGCAAACTAATCAGTAGACACCGCTCCATCGGACCTAGCTTACTAAACAAACACGCATTGCCTGAAACATGTACACTAGCCTCAGTATCCACTATCCAACATGTAGTCTGAATAGCTTGATGTCCTATTTTTGTTTCAAGAGTAGAAATATTACCTGCAAACTCTGCACCAAAATTCACTTTCTCCATGTTAGAAACTTGCCTTTGTTCTTTCATCAATTTTGACAATTCCTGTTGAATAATTGCCCGTATACTTAAGCCACCAACATCATCGACATTGTCCTCCAACGGCGTCTCTGCCAAATTAACCCTGCCTATTCTTCCACCAGAACCAGATTTTTTTGGTTGATTTTTGAGATCAATATACCACTCAGGATAACCATGTAACTTAAAACATGTATCCCTCACATGGCCATCCATTTTACAGAAGGAACATTTTTTATCATCCTTATCACCTTTCCATTCTTTTTTCTTGCCATTTCCTTTCCCCGAATTAAAAGACTTTATAGAACCTGAGCCAACCAAAAGTGCATTTCCTTCTATAGCCTCCCCAAAAGAATCCATAACCTGTTTTTGTCGCTTCATATTCATTAACATAGAATAAACCTTGTCGATATTAGGATAAGGATCCATCATAAGAATCTGATTCTTGACATGACTATAAGAATCATTCAATCCCATCAAAATCGAATAATTTTGCATTATCGAGAAGCTTCATGATCTTACCGAAACATTGCAAGTACAACAACCACAAATACATTGTGGAATGTACAATACATCGCAGTTCATCCCACAGCTTGCAAAGCTTCGTGAAATACATGGAAAGACTAGAATTACCTTGTGAAATACTGCCAATTTCTCGTCGGATTTGATATTCTTGAGGACCAGTAGAATCACCAAAATGATTTGCAAGCTTATCCCATAAATCCTTAGCAGAAGATACGTAAAGAAACGCATCATGCAAATCTTTAGTCAACGAGTTAAGAATCCAAGATTCTACCATGGCATTAGCACTCATAATCTCCTCATAATCTAATGTATCCTCAGCTGGAATCTGAATCTTGCCAGTTATATAACCGAGTTTATGTTTAGCTGCTAAAGCTTTCTTCATAGACGTACTCCATGTTCTGTAGTTGAGTCCATTCAAGGGAGTAGTAACAAGACTAACACCAGGATTATCAGTATCCTTCTTTGTTGTCATCTTGTCACAGCCGCACTCCGATCAAAAATAAACCGTCGCCGTCGTCCCAGATCTATCTCTTAAAACGGTTACCAGTGCTCTGATACCATATAAGAAATATAACAGAGCATTTGATAGTGAGAGAATAACTGTTTCTCACTCTATCTACAATTAATAATTCCGTAATACACAAAATGTTTAAATACATCTCCATAGTTAACAAATGAACTAATTCGGACATAGTAAGCTAATAAATAATTATCTACGATAACTACTATATTAAGATACATAGAATCTCTACATTTTTGTTATTGACTTTATAATTGCCCTATTATGTGTTCAGAACGCTTAATAAGAAGAGAACGTATGATCCAATTGATATTGATTGTATTGAACATACTGATTTTTGGATCGAAGAAGAAGAACCATCGCTTGATCTTGATTATAATGAACTTGAAATGACCATTTATGAAGAAAATGCATTCGTCACAACAAATGAATTAAGAACATCTACTGATGGTCAGTTCATATCTTATTTTGATTATATTTAAGTTAAAATTATACTGTATTACAAGTTTACAATTGAGAATAATTTCATACATTACTAATTTGTAATTTATTTTAATGCAGTAGAAGAAATGGATGCAAATACTTTGGATGAAAGCGTAGTTTACGAATCTTTAAATAGCGTTGGAGAATTTGGAGCTTTTGACGATGATGAGACGCAACCTCCTTGAAATACAATTTTCTCTTAAATGTTATTTTAAGTTTTATATTGGACTCATATTTATTTATTTTAGTTCATTAGATAATAATAAACATTGGTATATTTTTCATTTCAATAAAATATTTTATTTTTATTTATTCTTATAAAATTTCATCTTATTTATTATATTAGGTTTGATAGCGGTTCACTACCGGTTGAACCTCTAAACCTTAAACCTTTCATTTGACCGGTTCGATGTCCGGTCCGATTTTTAAAACATTGTTCTTTTGCTTTCATACTGCATTAATTTTAGGTTAAAACTTATTACTGCATTTAATTGTTCTCGTGATGATCTTAATTTTATACATTCTTTGGTTCTTATAATGACTTGATTTATGCTCTTCAAGATATGACACGTATATGTATCTAAGAAAGTTAATAAAATTATCCTTCATCTTCCCAAATATATTCCGTTAATTTTTAAAATAAAATTAAAAATTAAAAATTAATTTTTAATTGAGTTTGAATCTAAATTACCAATGTTTAAATTTACTCTAGACTCATTTTTAAAAATAAAACGATATTATTTTACTTAAAATAATTAGGCTTAGAGTTAACCCATAAATCGACCCGATAAAAACAACTAAATTGAAGTTCATGAGTCGAGAGTTATCATCCCTAAATACTATATTTGGTATAGTAATTATAATAAAATGAAATTCTAATTACATGACTGGATTATGTTTTCTAATGTTGGGTTTGGTTATTGTCTCCGCCGGCGGAGGCAGATAACAAAATACAAAAATTATGTACCTCGCAGTGTTTGGTTGCTGACTCAACTTATTTTTGTTCTGACTCCAGATCACAAAAACATAAATTTTTTATTCCTTTCAAAACCGACAAGATTTTTTGTTCCTGTAACAAAAACAAAATACATAAGCAACTTCAAAAAATACCCCTCCCCCACGATGCCGTATGATCATTGCGTCTTACAAACCCAACAAAATTTTAATTCATTAATTAATTAAAATAAAATAAAATAAAATAATTAATTATATTATAATTAATTAAAATATACAATATAATTAATTAAAATATAATTTATTCATTCATTAAAATATTGTAATTAATTAATTAAAGTATAATTAGTTACAATATAGTTAATTATAATATAATATAATTAATTAGAATATAATTATTCATTAATTAAATTATTGTAATTAATTACATTAAAATATAATTAATTATAATATAATTAATTAAAATATAATTTATTCATTGATTAATTAAAATATTGTAATTATATTTTAATTAATGCTTAGATGTTTTATTAAATTATTTAGTACTAAAATTTCTAACTTGTAGGATTTTTTATTCAATAACTCATTTCATTTAATTTTTAAGTTTCTCATTTCATTAAATATTTAGGTTTTTCATTTTATCTCATTGTAATTAAAAATAAAAATATAATTAAAATAAATATTGATATAATTATAAAAATATTTAACGTAACTTGTACTAATTTTTGTTATTTAATAGCTCATTTCATTAAATTTTTATGTTACTTATTTTTAAATTCTTATTTATAGATGCAATTAAATTATTAATACAAATTATTTATTTTAAAATAATCAATAAATTACATATTTCCAATCATATTATCTTTAGAGTACTTTAATTATTTACATTGTTTTTTTATATTAGGTCAACTGTAACTAAATATATATCTGTGATTGAGACAAACACAGTTTTATCTGTTTTATCAATCACAACCAAACGCTTAATTATTTTCAATTTTTGTTCTATTTTATCTCTAAATTTTTGTTTCGTTCTGTCTAAACATATGGATGACAATAACCATATAACGATATCGAAATTCTTATATAGTTATATGAAATTCTTATATAGTTATTTACTTAATATAACAAAAAGAAATGATAAAAACCTGCAACCCAATCAGAAAATCCTAATAGCTCATCACGACAAACCCACCTCCTTACCCAATGGCGTGCACTGCACGCTTCTTCTTTAACCCAGAAATTCCCGATCACGTCACCTGCATTCTAGTGGGTCCCATCCTACTTCAACTCCCTCATAAAACTATTATGATTTATGCATTTGGACCATTTCCCTCACCAGCCCTACCCTAGTACCCTTCCTCAATTATTCCCAATCCCATAAAGCTCCTAGAATATAAAGACTTTCTAAAATGATTTTTTACCTAGAAAATAAAATATAAAAATTATATAATTTTTTTAATATTATAGTATTTTAATAATTTATTTTTAAAAATTAAATAATAACGCATAAATTAATAATTCCTTTTTTCAACTTGTCATCATATGAAATTGTTGTTATTGAATTAAAGAAAGATTCATAATACTTTGTTTTTGTTAACATGTGCCTAGCATATTTTATGGAGTTGTTGTTATTGAATTAAAGAGAGATTCAGATTACTTTGTTTTTGTTAACCTGTGTGCCTCGCCTATTTTATGAGCATCTACATCTATCTTGTTCAATTTGTCAGCTCGATCAGGCCACAGGTCAACACGGGCCGGCCCAACCTGACTCATAATTTGAACGTAATTTAAAAAATTTGGCCTTTTTTTAATTAAAAATATAGACCAATCTATTGACTTCCTAAATACAGAGAATTGAGAATATGAAATGTGTTCCCATTAACGAGTCTTTTCCCCCTCTCCTTCTTAGAGAAACATTTTTACCTTCTCATTATTTAGAAGGTATACAAATGGACTATATATATATATATATATATATGCATATAAATGTTATGTTTAGGTGGACGGAAGCAAGGCAAAGGCTTTAGGGAACAAGTCAAGAGTGAGGGTTTGGTTTGGTTGATCAAGGCAGCTTTCTCCCTCCTTCGTACTACTTCATTATTATATTTTCTCTATATTTCCATAGTCTTAGAAAAAGTTGTTCTAGCACTTGTTAGGTTTCCATAATTGGAAAGTAAGTGTTCTTAATTACAAGTGTTGTAACCTCTTAAATGCAATTATGAGAACTAAACTAGTAATTAAGTATTAGTAGTGAAGAATAATTAGTAGAAATGAATTGAAATTAATTAAATAAAGAAAAAGATGTAACTCTCTCCTCCTTTCTTTCTCCTAATCTCCCTCTCCACTTGCCATTTCTCAGCTCACTCACATTTTCTCTCTTTTCTCTCTGTTTGTGTGTGTGATCTAAAAGTCTTTTCTGTTTTCCATTTTCTTTCCCATTGTAAAAAGCTCGTCATTTTTCTTGCTTTTACACGCTCCCAACACCCGCTCCTTCTCTGCGATAACAATTTCGTCTTTTTTTTTGCGTTTTGGGTTTTTCTCTTTTGGGTGTGAAATTGGATTCTGTAGATCCGTTTCCAATGTTCTGCGCTTTCTATGGTCAGATCTTGTTTTTGCTCTTTCACAAATTACGGTTAGGGTCTTTCTCATTTCTGTTATTTTGTTGTCTTTTGGGGAATTGTGATGCTTAAGGTTTCTGTTAAGACGGATCTAGATAGGTAATTAATTGACTATGAGCTGGTTAAGCTTAAAGTGGGCTCCCTTGTTATTTGGGAAAATTAGGGATCGGTTTTGTGAATATACTAATGAATTGTGATAACTCTGGTTGCTTATTTTTTTTGCTGTTGAATTGTACAATTCATGGTGTTTTAATAGTTTTTACTATTTTTTTTGTTTGTTTCAGGTTTTCCTTTTTAACCCTTTTATCAGCTCTTAGTTCATTCAGCCAGCATATTCAATCTCAACTCTGAAGTTTAGTTAATCAAAAGTTATAGGCGTTTAGCTTTTGTGTGTTGCTCATCTTGCCCCAGTTCAGGTATTTTAGCTCTTTGCTAGAGTCTCTGTCTCTATGCCTTCTTTGGGTGTTTTTGTATGCTTTTGTTGGAATTGTATTGTAATATCTGTCCGGATGTGAATGACTGAAAACGAAACGTTATTTATTTAATAGACGCATGCGTAGTAGTTAATGTGGGATATCTTGCAATAAATGACATCGATCCTTTTTGTGGGCTATTGGCTGGCGAGCAAATTATATCGCATGTAATTGATATATTTCTATCCCTTTAAATAGTATTTCAAAATATATAGGAGCCTGTGTTAGATCTACTTCCTTTCTGTTATAAAGTGGAAAGTTTTCAGTTTCAATTTAATAAGGAGTGTTTACTCACTTCCCGATTCCATCATTCTATTTATAGTATTTCTCTCCAGCTTGGAGAGCTTTTGGAATATGTTTTCTATGAATTTTTTTTCTGTGTTTATAAGACTCTGCCTTTTATTGGTTTGTCCATATTCAGGATGTGTTTGATTTAGCAATAGGTTAGCTATTAACTGTATGATTTTTCAGAATGTGAAATGTATTCCGTATTATATGCTTCAAATAGCTGAAGCTATCCAATTTAGTTTGTTTAGTTCCATGCTTTATTTTTGTTTGGATTCTTTTGAATTCCTTTTTAGATTTGCCTTTTCCGTTTGAGTATTAGTTAGTCATGCCTATAATATTCTGTTGGAAAACAAAGAATTTCTTACTGTTGTTTGTCTTTGTGCAACTTCTTTTTTCCCCTCCTTCAATATTTTTAGGTTCTCATTTCTCTATTCCATGGTAATGAACTGATTGGTAGGAACTGGCTTTGTGACAAGGAGATGACTCGCTTGATAAGTGATGGGGAAGATACAGTGATTTCTGAGGATCCAATTGAGTCACCATTGACCGAGAAAGGTGATGGTGGTGGAAGTGTGAATGGAGGAGTCGTTTTGAAGAAAGGACCTTGGACAACAGCTGAAGATGCAATTTTGATAGAGTATGTAAAAAAGCATGGCGAAGGGAACTGGAATGCTGTGCAGAAGCACTCAGGTCTTTCCCGCTGTGGCAAAAGCTGTAGGTTGCGATGGGCCAACCACCTCAGGCCTAACTTAAAGAAAGGGGCGTTTACTCAGGAGGAAGAGCAGCTAATCATAGAACTCCATGCAAAAATGGGAAACAAATGGGCACGAATGGCTGCACATGTGAGTCTAATTTTTGTGTGGATAAAGTTAGCACTTAGAAATATCTACTCTTTTGTTGGGTTTTATATTTTTGTTGAAATATGTTAAAAGTAGGGACCATGATCACTAATTAAAATTGTTTCAATGCGCTTGAGTGCCTTGCATGATTTAAAAATCACTGTTTCCCTCTAAAATATACTGTATGTGCTAGTGCAACAATTTTAATGTGAAATTGTTATGCTATCTGCACTTCTTCAAAATAGGTTGAAATAAAGGATGAAATTGGGACGGTTAAATTGTAGTTAATAGCAAAACCATACCATTAAAAGGAGTAGAGAATTTGTCGTGTGGAATTTTGATTTGCCGTAATGGAAGGTGCTTGGCAAACCATCCAGTTGTACTTAATAATCTGAAAGAACCACCAGTCACTGAAAGCATCCCAAGCTAAATTATCTTAACTTTTCCTTTTCATACTGCTTGTATTAAGAATGCACTCGGGACTATTTTCTTAAAGCCTCAACTTTGTGTTAAGAGCTTATTATATGAAATAAGTGGAAAAATGAAAGAGAACAAACTTTTCAGGATGACGTGGAAAACATTGTGCTGCATTTTTTGGCATAAACTTATTTCAATGTCATAAAGATAAGAGTCATACTGTTTTTCTTGTGAAATTGCTTTACTGTTTTTGATTACTATTTTTGAGTTTGTTTTCTGGAAGACGATTGTTTGCCACATCTCAAGCTTTGTTTTCTTTCTTCTTCTACTCTTCTCAGTTGCCTGGCCGTACAGACAATGAGATAAAGAATTACTGGAATACCCGAATTAAGAGACGCCAACGGGCTGGCCTCCCGTTGTACCCGCCTGAAGTATCTTTTCAAGCAATGCATGAAAATCAACAAGGCCTGAACTTTAGTGGAATGGATGGTGGAGATCAAGGTCATTGTGACCTCTTGCAGACCAGTAGTTATGATATACCTGATGTCATTTTTGACAGTCTAAAGTCCAAGCAAGGCATCATACCTTATGCAGCTGAACTACCTGATACTGCTGTGAGCAGTATGCTTATGAAAGGCCTTGGTTCTTCTCAGTATGGTAGTTTCTTGTCACCTACAACTCATCGTCAAAAGCGTCTTCGAGAAACAGTGACCTTATTACCTAGTTACGGTAGCAATGTGAAAAGTGAGTTCCCTTCATTTGACCAGTTTCAGGAGGACACTTGTGATAGGGTCTCTCGTTCCTGCAGCTTGTCTTTTCCATTTGGTCCTGATCCTACTGTAAAAAATTCAGAATCATTCAATGAGAATCCAGATGGCCTTTGCCTTTCTGGTCACGAACTCTCCGCTTCTAAGCCTGTGGCTATGAAGTTGGAGCTCCCTTCACTCCAATATCCAGAAACTGATTTAGGTAGCTGGGGGACATCTTCCCCACATCCTTTGCTTGAATCTGTTGATACTTTTATCCAGTCTCCACCTGCTGGATTAGTTGAGTCCAATTGTCCATCACCACGCAACAGTGGGCTATTAGATGCTTTACTCCATGAGGCAAAAAATCTCAACAGTGGAAAGAATCAATCATCAGACAAGAGTTCAAATTCATCTTCTGTTACTCCTGGTGATATTGCTGACAGTTCTGCCCTGAATGTTGGTGAGACAGAATGGGAAGATTATGGAGACACCCTTTCTCCATTGGGTCACACGTCGTCTTCACTTTTCAATGAATGTACTCCGATCAGTGCCAGTGGAAGTTCTCTGGATGAACATCCGCCTGTTGAGACCTTCACAGGTGAGCATATCCCTCATAAGACTTGTCAAGGTTGATTCTTTTTGATGCGTATGAAGCATTTCAGAAAATCTCTATCTCCAAATTGAGAAAGGCATATTTCCTGAACTTTTAACAATTTTAGAGAGACAGTACCCCTCTTTATGGCTTTCTATTTGATATTTGTGTTTTGCTATCTATTTATATTGGATATATCCTAGGAAATCTAGTCTAGGATCTGCTTGCATAAAGTTCCACTGCTAGTTGTTCATAGCCAGGCTTGATTCTGTATGCATTACCTGGACTGGAATTGGAGTTGATTATCTTAAGCTTGAGTCTTCTGTAGGGTATTATATAAAATCAGAACCAGTCGAAATTCGGACCCCAGATAGAGAAAAAGAAACCAATGGTCAGTTGGGTATTTCTGACCCTGACGGACTTCTTACTTCAGAATGGTTTGAGCAGAGTTCTGTTCACATTAAGGACCAAGTGACCATGACTGATGCTATAGTAACTCTTCTTGGGGATGATTTGAGCAATGACTATAAACAGATGGCTTCTGGAGCTTCTACATCAAATCAAGGATGGGGGCTTGGTTCTTGTTCATGGAATAATATGCCTGCTGTTTGTCAAATGACTGAGCTTCCTTGAATATCAACCACTTATCAAGTACAAAATTTTTTCTGTTGTTGCTTCATTCATGTGTTGATTGTTCAATGTACTAGCGAGATGTGGGTCTGTTTTTCTGTTGGATCAGAAAAGCGGGCTAGGTGAGACTGGCATCCTAAGCTGTTGGCAAATTTACTTTATTTGCAGGCTTTTACCTTGCCCCATCGTGGATGTTTGTATGTGAGCATCGAATTCAAGGAAGAACATTAAAATGCTTTATGTTTCTTTTCTTAACGTTGTTGAACAGATATGAATTCGAACTAACAGCCTTTAGTTGTTTGATGGTTTTCATTTGTTTTTCACCTTCTTCATTCCTTCTTCCTTTGGGTGTGGAGGGAGTCTTGAGGCTTGATATTAAGATTTTGAAAACGATAAAACATTCTTCAGGAGGCAGGACAAACTTTCAGTTCCCGGATCTTGCACTCTGGAGTTGAACTATTTGACTTTTCTTTTAGAAAGAAAAATATCATGCAAATGTCTTGTTTAATCAATGTTAATTATGATCATCACAAGAATCACCATTAAGTTTATTAACAAATTTTGTCTCCCCTCTCATGTCTCTTTCTTCTTGCCCTTGAACTAAAAAAAGAGTTGAAGAATTACTTTGCAATCAATGTAAGCTGCATCTTGATGAAGATAAAGCTTGTGGGTTGGTTTTTACTTGACCCAACAAACTAACACTCAACCAAGTTCAAATCACTCTTCCATGAAGCAGAAACTCAAGCCCACTCTAAAAGCTTCCAGAGACTTCCTACATGACCACGTGTCTCAAGCCCACTCTAAAAGCTTCCAGAGACTTCCTACATGACCACGTGTGTCTGTGTATAGCAAAATATCTGGTGCAACAATAACATGTCAGAGTTAGTTAGGATTTATAGCCATTGGATTGTAACAACCTAAGATCAATGGACAACATTCATTGATTCTTTTGTATAAATTGATTGTACAACTTGACAATAATTTTTACGTCAATTTTTACAAATTATTCTCAAACCTTACATGGTATCAGAGCTGCACACTAACTAATCGTCTACACTCTGCTATGGCTTTCTCTTCTTCTACGACTGAAACCAACAACATCACACTTTCTTCCTCTTCTACCTCCTTTGATGTCTCAGCCCTAGCCAAAACACTCAATTTCAACTTACCGTTAAAACTGGATCAAACCAACTTTCTGAATTGGCGTCCTCAAATGTTGGCTGCTATACGCGCCTTGAATTTGGAGATGTATATCTCATCCGACCATGAATGTCCTCCAGCCTTGATTCCCTCTCCTAATCATGACCCTGCTGCTCCTGTTTTCATCCCTAACCTTGCACACAAGTCTTGGATGAGAGTAGATCAATTACTGTTATGCTGGTTGCTCACTACTATTGGTGAGTCCGTGATTGAACAAGTGAATCATGCAAGATCTTCCAAAGAGCTTTGGCAAATTTTACTTCGCCTATATGCGCAGACCTCCCTTGTTAAGGTCCTGCAGCTTAAACAAAGACTATCCTCTCTACAAAAAGGCGCATCAACCATTTCTGAGTATATTCAACAAGTTAAATCTATTGGTGACTCTCTAAAAGTGGCAGGGCATGTTGTTTCTGAACAAGAATTAATCCTCAGTGCTCTCAGTGGTTTGGGTAGTGAGTATGATCCAGTTGTAACTTCCCGTCACCAATGAGATGGGTACAGTTCATTTCATACGTATTTTTGCATGTGCATGCATTATTGAATTATGTATAATTGACAATTATTGTACTGGCATTTGTACGTACATACATGTATGACATATTTCCGGTTTGATTTGGATAACTTGGATTTGGAGATGATTAGGGCATGTGTGATAATTAGGTCAAATTAGGCTTGAGAATTGAATTTGAGTTAGAAATAAAAGTTAGAAAATTGAATTATGAAATTGGAGTATACGATTATGAGTTTTCTATTTTTGAGGATTTATAGGAATTTTTCTGAAATTTTCGGAGTATTAGGTTCGGACCGAAAAATTGACTATTGACTGATTAATTGAGTTCCGGTTCCGAGATTGATTGAAAATTTGTATGAAATAATTGGAGTTATGATTTTTAGGAGTTATTATTCATAGTTATTGGAATTCGGGAGAAATTAGAATTTGAAATTGAATCGAGGTGGTTCGGTTTTGGCCTTGTGGCATTTAATTGCCAAACAAGCCTTATTTCTCCTTATTATTTAAACTCTTACCTTTGAATTCTTTGCTCCCACGATCCTCCCTTTTGCTTTGAAAGAAAACCTTGATTTTTTTCTCCTTCCTTCATCGTGATTTCTTCTTGGTTCCTTCTTGCTAGTTGCTTCTTTTTCCATCCTTGAATCTATCATTTAGTTTGGTGTTGAAGATGATGAAGATATGTCTAACTTTGGGTGTTGCCGTGGGTGATGATTGAGTTGGAAGTTGGAGATTTGAAGTGGTTTTCAGAGGTTAAAGGCTTTAATCAAGTAAGTTCCTACATGTTTATGTTTTAAATAGTTTGATTTGAGCATTGAATTAAGGTATTAATTGTGTAAGAAGTTAGAAGTTTTCAAATGATATAGGTTTTAGGAAAAATGTGATTTTGATTTGGGTATTTGTGGAATAATGGTTATTTGGTGGATTTAAGGTTAGGAATGAGTAGTATTAAGTGTAGAATGTTATTTTGGAGTGTTTAAAATGGATTTGGAGGGATTTATATTAGAAGATCTGAGAAATTTCTGGGTTTCAGAGGTTTTTCTGGGTTCGCACGTCGCGACGTGTGATGAACACGCCGCGACGAGCCACCCATTCTTGCACGTCGCGACGAATAAATAAATATTAGTCGCGACGAGCCGAGTTCTGGCGCCGCGTCGACGAGGGATGTGTCGTCATGGCGAAGCGATTTTCACTTCGTCGCGACGAGCAGAAGATTTCACGCCGCGGCGAAGGACCAGACGTCGCGACGAGGGAGTCCAATTTTTGAAAATTGATTTTGTTCCTTTTGAGGTTTTTGAATTAGGAAATTAGGAATTTATGGATTCAATTGGATATGGATTGATTTCAATTTGGAGATTATGGATTCGAGAATTAGAATTGAGATTGGGGGAAATTCGGATTAGTGTCGAAAATGTCATAACATGTATAGTACGTACATTATTCGATACATATGCATCATTGAGTATTGGCATTGATACTGTAACATCCCGTTACTGTTAGCAAGAGTATTTTGGTAATTGGGACGGACTGATAGGTTTCATTGCATTCACTGATTGAACATGTTACTGGCTTCTAATAATAGAGGAATAGGTTTCTTGCATATGCATTTATTCATAGGTACATGCATTCATGATTTTTTGGCATTTTAATTGTGAGTATGAACTGATTGGATTGTGAACTGGAAACTGACTGGATCGTGATTAATTGAGAAATTATGAGTAAGTGGGCTCGAATGATTGATTTAGAATAATTTAAGAGTGATTGGCTATTGATAGTGGCTTATAGGAAATTTTCTGGAAATTTGGGAGAAAATGTCCGGACCGGAAATTTTCAAGTGACAGACCGATTGATCGTATGGTACTGAAAGAATTGTCCAATGACAATGGAAAAATTAGAGTTATACTGTTAGGAAATGAAAATGTTGAGCCATTGAAATTTAGAGACTGAAATTTGAACTGATTTGGAGACCTATGTCTATATATAATTAGGTTTGAAATTTGGGGATTTTATCCTAAGGCTTTAGCATTTCTTCTCTTCCTCCTCCCACGGTGATCTTCGATCCCTCCCATCGGTGAGGTTCTTCGATTTTTCCTTATAGTTTTCTCCTCATTGTGCAAAGCTAACTTGTTTATTATGATTGATGAAGGTTGAGAAGCTTTGAGAGTGGTTAATCATTGGTATTGAAGGATTTTAGGGTTTACGGAGATTTGAGGGATTTGTGGAATTTGATCTTCGATTGGTAAGTATTTATGGTTTTAATGTGGTATTAATGGTTTTTGATGCATTTATGACATTTATTATGGTTGATTTGGGTAGTTGAGAGTGTTAATGGAGGTTTTAGAGTGAGAAATGGACGAAAAGCGATCGGAGAAGACGGTGGCCCGACCCGCACGTCGCGACAAGTAAATTAAGTGCGGCGAGCGCAGCGAGACGTCGCGGCGAGCGCATAGTTTCACGCCGCGGCGAACGTTTTCGTCTACGCCGTGGCGGGTCGCGAAGAGGATGCATGCCGTGGCGAGGGATGTAGGTCGCGGCGAAGAGCAGTTTTCTGATGGATTGATTTTTAGTTTATTGAGCATAATTTATAGCGTAGACCTCCGATTGAGGTGATTTCTGATTCGTTACGGACTAGGAAAAGAGGTCTACAATTGAGGATCATTATGGAAGTAGAATTTAAATTACATGGTATTGAGTCATAGAGATTGTGGTCAATTATGGTTCCTATTGTGGCCTAAGTATTGAATTGTGACAATTAGAATTTCAAGTGGAGTTTTAATTGGGATTTTCAATAGAGGTTTTGATCCAATGGATATGGAATTGCTATGGGGTATATGAATTGAGGAATTGAACTGAATTTTAGGATTGGATCAATTATTGTCGATCCAATTGAGTGATAAGATAAAATTGGGCGTACGATATCAAAATTGGGTTTTAGCGCCGGAAATCGTGAACATGCATTGTACATAATTCCATTGAGACATATGCATCACTGAATTGTTTAATTGAGAATTTAGTAATGGGACTGTATTTAACTGTTATAGAGGCGCCGTTGGATCGTCATTCCACGGACATTCTTTGGAACTTCCAGTGATGAGTTAGGAAGTTACAAAGTGAGTAACCTAGTTGGTTTCTCAAATTCCTGATTGCTTAAATGTTCTGTATGACTACATGCAAAGGTGAATTATATGATTACTGAAATGTATAGGAGCGAATTTCATGCTTTTACTGTATTGGATTGGACTACTGTATGACATTGAGAATTGCAATACTGGGCTTTTATAGTCGTACACTGTAAATTACTGAACATCGCATTACATGCATAAATGCATGATCAGATAATGAACGTTGTGACCCAAGTCGTGATTTTTACTGAAATGAACATCGAGCTCTAATATTGTACTGACCGGGCCTCGAGCTCGAGGGGAGAAATCCTTGACGCGTCCCCACTGAATACTGATATTGACTGAGCGCTTGGGCACAACACTGAATAACTAGAAAAGAGTCTCATATGCATTGTATACACACGACTGATTGATTTGTGACACTTACTGAATTATGTGATGACATGAGAGATTGCAAATTGTTACATGCTACTGTAAATTGTTATATAATACTGTAAATTGTGATACGATACTGTTAATTGAATATTACTGTTATGCTGTACGCAATCTGCATAATGCATGATTTGAGTGAACCATCGATGATGGTTTCTCACTGAGTTCGCAAACTCTCCCAAAATTGCAACCTATTTTTCAGGATCGATAGAGTAGACTTCTAGCTCCGGAGATAGACTTTTCCTGCCGTACGAGCGTGCTGGCAAAAGAAGCGATGGCACACAGGTCGGTCAGCTGGGTTGGACTTTTGAGGATGACTTAGGATAGATGCTTGTATCAGTTTCTTTTTTGGTGTTGTTTAGGGGACTGATAGACTTGTCTATTCTGATATCGGATGACTGTATCAAGATTATTTTGGATTTTAAAATTTACTGATTTATGATATATTATGGTTTTAATTATTGCGATGCCATGTGGATTAACAGTCGGATTTTCTGGTAGTGTACCTTTATCGTGGGATACGTGTTGGAGCGACCTTCGGACGTCCCGATGTGTACCCTACGTTGAGGGGGCGCTACAGATACAATTAGTAATGTTATTTATATTTTGATTGTTATAGAGGTGCCAGTGGATCGCCGATTGTCCAACGTAAGCGAGACTTCCCGACAGTAGCTCGGAAGTTCTGAGGTGAGTAACCTAGTTGGTTTCTCAACCTTGATTTGTTTATTTTATGCACCGATGCCATGTGGAGTTAAGGAGGAATTATATGTGTTTGTTTTGAGTGATTTCGGACCACAGGTGTTCGAAATATTTGGACTGTGCTATATAAGTGTTAATTGTGTATAAATTGTTCATGATTGGTTTCAAATGTTGAAATTTAGGCATATGAAGTTTTATGATGATGCATATATTGTAAATTGGATAGGTGCATACATGCATAAAAGTATGCTCAGATAAAGGCAGTTGTGACCGGTGCAGCCACCGTATTCAGAGCTTTAAGCTCAACGCACACTGGCATTCGTACGTACATACATGTATGACATATGTCCGGTTTGATTTGGATAACTTGGATTTGGAGATGATTAGGGCATGTGTGATAATTAAGTTAAATTAGGCTCGAGAATTGAATTTGAGTTAGAAATGAAAGTTAGGAAATTGAATTATGAAATTGGAGTATACGATCATGAGTTTTCTATTTTTGAGGATTTATAGAAATTTTTCTGGAATTTTCGGAGCAATAGGTTCGGACCGAAAAATTGATCAATGACTGGTTAATTGGATTCCGGTTCCGAAATTGATTATCCAATGGCACGGACAGATTAGAAATTTGATTTGAGGAATTAGGGTTTAGCCATTAGAATTCGGGAGAAATTAGAATTAGAAATTGGATCGAGGTGGTTCGGATTCGGACTTGTGGCAATTAGATTTGCCAAACAAGCCCCTATTTCCTTAGTTTATAAACTCTTACCTTTGAAATTTTGTTTCTACGATGCTCCTCCCTTTTGAAAGAAAACGTGGGTTTTCTCTTGATTCTTCTTCCTCTTTCCATCATCGTGGATCTTCCTCTTGGATTGGTTTCTTCTTCCATCTTTGATCTCTTTCTTTGGCTTGAAATTGGAGAACATAACATTTGGGTTTGAGTTTGGTGTTGTCGTGGGTGTCGTGGGTGTTGATTTGGCTTGAGACTTGGATTATCTTGGAGATTTGAAAGGATTAGAAGTTTAATAAAGTAAGTTCCTACTTATTTATGTTTTAAATAGTTAGATTTGAGTTAGATTTGAGCATTGAATTAAGGTATAAATGGTTTGAAAATTTAGAAGTTTCAGAAGATAGGGTTAAGGGAAAATTTGGTGTTTTGATTTTGGGTAATTGTTGAATAATGGTTATTTGGTGGATCTAAGCTTAGGAATGAGTTGTGTTAAATATAGGAAGTTGTTTTGGAGTGATTAAAATGGAAAGGAATGGATTTGAACTGAAAAAACTCTGGGAATTTCTGGGTTTTCAAGTGTGTCTGCGATTGCCTTGTGGCTCTGAAGAACATCTGCGGTGAGCAAAGCACTCTGCTGCCTTGCGACGATGCTGGAAGCGCGCTTGCCAAGTAGAGAAGAGGAGAAAGGAGCTCGTCGCGGCGAGGGAGCAGGCATCGTGGAGAGGAAGGCCATTTCCAGAAATTAATTTTGAGGTTTTAAGAATTGGGGATTTAGGACTTTGATGATTCAATTGGTTATGGATTAAATTCAATTTGGAGATTATATATTTGGGATTTAGAATTTGAAATCGAGAAATTCGGATTAGTGTCGAAAATGTCATAATATGTATAGTACGTACATTATTTGATACATCTGCATCATTGAGTATTGGAATTGATAAAATTAGTAATGTTATTCATGTTTTAATTGTTATAGAGGTGCCAGTGGATCGCCGACTGTCCGACGTAGACGAGACTTCCCGGCAATAGCTCGGAAGTTCTAAGGTGAGTAACCTAGATGGTTTCTCAACCTATATGTATTTAATTCTATGCAATTATGCCATGTGGAGTTAAGGATGGATTCTATGTATTTGTTTTGATTGATTTCGGACCACAGGTGTTCGAAATATTTGGACTGTGCTATAGAAGTGTTAATTGTGTATAAATTGTTCATAATTGGTTTCAAATGTGAAGTTTAGACATATGCGGTTTTATATTGACGCATGTATTGTAAACTGGACATGTGCATACATGCATAAAAGTATGATCAGATAAAGGCAGTTGTGACCGGTGCAGCCACCGTATTCAGAGCTTTAAGCTCAACGCACGAGGTCTAGTGCCCAACGATTTTCAAAGCTTTATGCTCACGTATCAGGGCTTCAAGCCCAATGTTTTCAGAGCCAATGGCTCAACATATATGAGCTCAGGCGCACGGTCACAACAACAAAAGAAAATGAAAGAGTCACATGCACATTGCATATATATGAATGTTTAAATGTGAATTGTATGAAAGGCGTATCGCCTTATAAATGTGAAATTGAATGCGTGTGATTCTTGATTTTGATAATATATGTTATAGTGTGAATTGTTTACCTATGCATGAGTTGGGTGGACCATCGATGATGGTTTCTCACTGAGTTCGCAAACTCACCCAACATTGCATTTATTTTTCAGGACAGTGATAGTTTGACTCCTAGCTCCAGTCAATGAGACTTTTCCTGCTGTGTGTGTGCTGGAGAGAGGAGCATGGCTCACCGGTCGGTCAGCTGGGATCTTTTGGGATATTTTGGGGGATAATCTAGTTAGGAGTTATGTTAATCCTTTTGGTTCTGTACAGTTTTAATCGGATAGAATTGTGAACTTATGGTTTTAAGAAATGAAATGAGAAGTACTATTTGGTTTTAAAAATTTAGTGAATTTGATATTACTGTTTTATTATATTAATGCCATGAAGTTTATAGAATGATCGAATCGTAGTGCACCCTCATCGTAGGTTATGCATCGGTACGACCTACGGGCGTCCCGGTGTATACTCTACGGTAAGGGGGCGCTACAGTTTGTGTCGAGGAACACAATCAACCAGAAGCGAAGTCTGAAATAAAAATTACAATTAAAAGTTTTATATTTGTATTGCATATATAAAATTTCACATATGCATCAAATATAAGTAAAATTAAAAAAAGAGAAGAAATAAACACCTGAACTTTATATGATCGAATATCCACTTAAATCGTATTGACCCTAGTTCTAATTTAGTACAAAATTCTTATCATTGAGGAAGTCTCATCATCACCATCATTTAAATTCATTGCTTCAATTAATAAGTCAATCCTTCCCATCCAAGATTATCTTCAAAGTCATTATCATCTATCAAATTCGGTTCATCAGAAACTCAATCCGTTAGAAAATAAATATGATCAAGGAAAATTAGATCTACATAACTACTTATTCTATCAAGAGTCCTAGTAAACAAATAAAATAAAATTACTAAGAAATTATATTCAAATTAATAGTGATAAATGATGATAACATAATTTTCTCGAAACTTTAAATTGTATGAAACAAAGACCATGTCGTTTAATTTTTTGTGTTACAATCTATTCTTTTTTTTTGAATGGATAAAACCAAATATGCTTCAATTCCTTTCACAATATGTTACACTCACACATTGACTCATAATACGAATTGCAAACCTTTGCAATTTTGAAACACCACTTCCAATTTGCTCTCACTAAACAACTGTAAAACAACAAAAACAACATTATAAACAAAATAAAGTAGTGATTTATGTCCAACAAGTAAAATAATTGAAAAAATATATACCTGGATTAAGTTTGTCACATATACCTAGATTAAATTAGTCTCTTTGATAAATACTAATGAACATCCCAAAATCACCATAAGCATCTTTATAAACCTCCATTTGTGAGATTAGGAGATTTTGCATCATATTATGAGCAACAATTGTTGTAATATTTAATAACATCCCCCCTATAAATTTCAATTTTCTTTGTAAAACTTATTTTAAAATAGATACTAGGATTAAAAAATGCTCACCTGCAAATAACAGAGAGTAAAGTTGTCTTTCTCATTTCTTATTGATGACTACAAGATAAGGTTTGTACAAAGAAGGCTCATAAACTCGGATGATAAATTGACATTAAGACTAAAATTTATGATCTTCAAGTATAATTTTAGAAACCTCCAATTCAGTATTAGACCTGAAATACAACCTACTTATTACTTGTAAACATTTTCCTAGACTACTTCTTTATTAAAACAAAATACTTAAGTGATAAGAAATTAGTCACAAATCTTGTAATAATAGGATGATACAAATTCCTATCATTGGTGAAATCTTTTCTCATTAGATTTAAGACCCATGCATGATTATAGATGAACTTGGTCCCTTTTTTTGCTTTCTGCAAAGTCTCATCAATGATAGGAAAGCATCTAGTATCTCCTATTTTTCAATATTAGGTCAATGCAATATGTAATATAAGGAGTTTAATATAAAAAAAATTCCTACTTTGCAATCTTCTTCTAGCTGCTTTATAAGCATAATCATTGTCAATAATAGACTGAACAATATTTTCTAGCCTAACTTCATTCACGACTTCATTAAATATCTTAAATAGAGCATCAACATTTCTAATAAGGTTAAATGCATCATTATATTTCAAAAATATTGTCCCCTTTATAAAATAATATAAAAGTTGATAATAGACTAATATTTTCTATTTGTACAACCATTACGCATGATTGAATACCTATAAGTAGCCCAAGTTATTTTTTTATCCAAATAACTGTTTATTTCATAAAAAAAGCTACTTAAAAGTTTACCTTTGTAGTCATTAATTAAAGGAGTTCTATATCCTGACCTGTAAGAGGTAACAACATCTATCATACGCAAGTAATGATAGGACCGAGTAGCATTGAATGCTATAACTGAATCATAGCACCACCTAGCCATTATCATGTCCATATGAGACGTTTTTTAGATTATAAAATTGAAGGCTAAGTTGTAGAAGTTGTTTACTGGTGCAAGAAACTTAGGCATATATCTTCTTCTTTTGTTCACGTCAAGTGCAATATTTCCTTTTTGGTAGGTAAAAATATCACCTTTAATATCCCCACTATTATCCTAACCATTGTAAAAGTAACTTCCAATCCTAATTCGTAGTTCAGTCTTTGCTTTTTATCTTTCTCATATTGATACTCTTTAAGCAAAGTCATCATTTGCCATTTCACATCATGACTCTATTTCTTATAAGACTCTATATCACCTTTAATCCTATCTAAATGCTTGTTTAATTTGGTGATTCTCACATCTTTCAAATGCTTGTTACCAAATAAATGGTATGGTTCTTCATTCTAAGAATCAATCTAGCATGAGCCTAAGTTGGGTCATCGAATCTCCTTGAAGTGGTTGAATTATCAGAAGTACTTGAACTCCCTTCCATGTATCTATAAAATAAATGAAGGCACATGTCAAAATTTAAATAATAACTTTATATCAAAATAAAGTTTTCAAATACTATCACAAAAGCACATCTTATATTCTACAAACATATACATAACTTGAATTCTAAAACAATATATATATATATATATAGAAGTAAATTTCACAAATTTATATAAATGAATCTGAAGAAAATTTGAGACTTAAGCACAGTTTATCCAAAAATTCAAGAAATATTGGTATAGTTACCATACATATTGTGAAAATTTTACCTACAAGTACATTAATAGCATACATCATTTTTATATCCTACATTTTTTGGCAATAAACAATTACACATTACAAAAATGACTTTGTTGTAAAAACACCATTATACTCTCATAATTACAATTTATATGGATTATGGAAGCAAATCATATATTATAATTTATTCCATAATGATCTAAAATAATCAAATCAAAAATATTATGAATTATATAATGATAAACTTATATCAAAATCTCAACCGTTAATTATTTTAAAATGATAAATTTATCTCAAATTTCAACTAATATTCCACAATCATAATTCATTACAAATCCAAACTATAATTTAAAGCCTAATTTTATTTCTATAATCATAAAGTCATTCTAAATCCAAAATCTAAACTATAATTCAAAACTTATTTTGTTGCTTTAAAAAATTAAGACACTATCAATTGGTAATTATTAAACATAACACAATTTGTATATTAAATAAAGTTTAACCAAATCATTAAAGCCAAATTCACAACTACTACAACACATTTTACAATTTGATTACCAATCTAAAGCCATAATTGCATCAACAAAATCCATAATGTGATTATTGCAAAAAAACTAAGTCTAGTTGAGTAATTGTTTAAACTCTAAAATATGAATTGAAACACAAACACACACAAATCAAAAACATAACCTAAGCATATTTGAGTTTAACACTAGTGACACAACAATTTTAAAACAACCTGAAACTAATAGGCTAAAAGCAATAGTGGGTGTAGGGATGGAAGATAGGACTAGGCTGAGCAAAAGTCAACAAATCATGTCCAATTTGTCCCAACTTTGGGTTAGGCCTCAAGTCCTTTTTTAAAAATTTGGTTTTACGTTGGGATCGAGCTCAAGCTGTCTAGGCTCAGCCAAAGCTCAAAAGTTAAAAACAAAATGACATTATTTTTAAGTAAAATGATATCATTTTCTTTTTTTAATTTTAAAAAATAAAAAAATTTCGACCATGTTTTAGATTGTAGGGACCTGATTGGGCTCAGGCTCTAATGCCTTGGGTTGAGCCCAATCTATTGTTGTCCCTAAGTGGATGGAGACTCGAGAGGAACATAGCACAACAAATATTAGACTTGGAGACTTCGACAATTAAAGCTAGGAGAGCAGACGTGGTGGTGAAATGATGGTAAGGTGTGGTGACTAGTGAGAGAGAGTGGCATCAAGCATAGTGGTGGCACTGTTCAGTGTGGTGGAACGCTGAGTGTGGCCAGTATGGCAATTGCAGGAGTAGGTGGACTGGTGATGGCTACAACTATAAACAGAGCTAGTGGTGGCACGACAAGAGAGACAACATATGAGGGGTAATAGGGAGAGAGGCAGTAGAAACAAAAAATGTAAGGAATTGGGGGGGGGGGGGGGGTGGGGTAGGCATGTATTATGGATTTAGGGTTACACATTTTTTTTTATTTTTTAAGGTAGTCCAAAAATTTTTAAAATTTATGAAATCTATCAGTAACTAACCAATATTTATAAATTTTTCTGGTACCATATTTCATTATGATACCCAAGGGTTTCGTAACCAAAAACACTAATATGGGATGATATGTCATAGACAATTATAAGGACACCCCCTGTATATGAAACAATTTTTGTCAAAATGTATCGGTCAAGTCTTTATCATGGTCATTAATGATTATATTGACATGCAATACAATTTATACACATAATCCACAAAGGCTATGGAAACCATAGTAGCAAAATATAGATGATTGAAAAATATGAAATAAGTATATTTACTAAAAAAATCAATACCAAATAAGATCACATAATACCCATATGATTTTTGCAAACCATTAATAAAATCCATACTAATATCATACCACCAGTGATTTGGTAAAGAAAAAGGTTGCAACAACTTTGGTGAAGCAATCTTCTCATACTTATTATGTTGGCAGACATAATATACCTGATAAATTTATAGACATCGTATTGCATTTTTTACTATAAGAAATATATTTGAAGGTTTTATATGTATATAAAAATCTTAAATGTTCTTCTTTTTCCATGACATGAAATAATGAAATTATCCAATTTTTTAAGGCGTGCTGGTTGCAATCACTAAATGCCCTTCCCATTACAAAACACCATTAGGCCAAGTGTAATATGAATTTCAATCAATACATTTCCATACATGAATAACTAACAATTTTATAACACCACCACCCTACCAACCATCTTTGAGATCCTGTAACAAGTTTGTATGCACATGAGAAAGTGTTAAGTTGGACAATTTCGAACTCATCATTTTTGATAAAGAATTAGTAGTTGAGTTATGAATGCATTTTGTTTATATTTGACATTGAAATTAAAACTAGTTAATTTTGACAACAAATTTTTTCATATAATGTCATACTTTTTTGGTGGAGCAAATGTAGTAAACTTTAATTTTCAATTTGGGTAAGGAAAGACTGGCTCATCAAATAGGATAACTAGTGCTTAATAACCATCACAAACACGAGGAATAACAATCCTTTTTAGTTTCCCTTTATCTAACATCTTTCATCTTCTTACTAGGTCTTTAAACATAGCTTTACTACATTTTTTCTCCAAAGCCAATATATATTTGTGACAACTTAGAGGTTCTATAATTAATCTATTTGTTTTAAAGTATAGCTCGTGCCAAGCTAGTGCTTCTTCTTCCAAATGCATCATCAATAGTCCTACCTTGATCTTGTAGGTTGTTCAATTAAGATTAATGTTCACATTTGAAGATCCATGCCCAAAGTCTATCAACCTTAAAAGAAGGAAAATCAAATCTTACTAAACTGTATTAAAATGTTGTAATGCCTAGCATACACTCCCACTTAACCACCAAACTTTAGTACTCTTCAATCTTTGTATTCCTTTGTCCATTTTTCTTATAAAGTTGCAAACTCCACCTTTTAACTCCTACATATTTCTTTCGTGTTTAAGTTATATCTGTTAATTTGATTTTTAATACTTTTGTATTTATCTCCATTCATAGTATTGATCAAGATTCACGACTCCAATGTCACATTTGATATCAAGAGGGATAAAAATTAGTTCAAACTCGATCTGACTTGACCTGACCTAACCTATTCTAAATTCAACATGCTTAATTAAAGTTAGTTAAGTTTTAGGCCAGCTCGGTCTTTTATTTATAAAAAATTTTAAGTTTTAGTATAGGGTCAGTGTAACATCCCATATCCTATATTAAGGGTTAGAACCCTAGAATAGAGTATTTGCGAGTTTATTGAGGAGTTAGATAGTGCATTTCATGTTTATGCATAATATAGCCTACACACACACACACGTGAATATTGATTTTTGCACATTAAAATGATTGTACATGCATTCGTTGACATTTTTCATATATAATTGATTTATAAATGTGATTATATGGAGAATTGTAGTTTATGTGTGTTGAAAACTGATTTGGCAATAATATTTATTGATTTGGAATTTTGGTGAATTTTAGGAAATTTCACAAAATTTTGGATATTTCTAGACTAGGAAAAATGTCAAGTAGCAAGACAATTGATAAATGGTAATAGAACTAAGAGCCAAATGATAGTGGAAAATTGTATAAATGACTTTGGGATTTATTGAAAAATGTCATTGAAAATTGAGAGACAAATGGAGTAAAAAAATGGAGATGATTGGACTAGTTAAATAAGAGAACCTAGTTTAAGCTCATATAAATTGAACAAGTGACAAGTGTCACTTGCCAAACTTAGCCTTTATTCTTATGAATATACTAGAAAGATCAAATTAATTGTTTTGATCTTGTTTTCTTCTTCTTCTTCGTGACCTTCTTCATCTTTTGTAAGCTTATTACTTTCAAAAATTTTATCACCCTCACAACACAAGTTTTACCCTTCCTTTTCACTTGCTATTTCATTTTGTTATCTTCTTCACTGTCATTGAAATACCTTACCCTACAACCCTTGACTGTGGATGATCGTATGTTATTGGAAAGCTAGGGTTCACGTGATTATAAAGAGTTTGGAGTTTTAGCAAGTAAGTAACATGTTAAATTCTTATGAGTTGTTTGAATATGAAATAAATATAGTGATTAAAAGATAGTGAAACTAATGGTCATTATTCATGTGTATCATGAATATAGGATGGAATATTGATATCTTGTTTATGTGTTTTGATGATCAATATTTCATGAAATGGGGTTGAAATAATTTTTGAGTTATAAAGATCATTGAAAATATGAATATAAAGAGTGCATAAAATTTTTAGAGAAATAATATATGTATGTTTTGTTTTTACTATTAATTATGTGACTCTCTTTAGGAATTTTAGAGATGAACTAAAATGAGTTTAGAGTTAAGGAAAAGGTGTAAGGTGATGCAATGATATGGGGAAAAGAATTAAAATGATAAGTTGGAGATGAAATGAAGTTGTTGATAAAGATGAAAAACTACAGTAGATGAAGAAATGCAGAAAATGATGAATATGCATAAATGATGTCTTGTTATTGATGTCTGTGTTTAATCTTAGATTTTGATTTGTTGTGAATAAGTTGAGCTGAAATGGAAGTAGGAATGAAGAGAAAATAGTGAGGACATAAGTTAGAGATGATATATTAAGCAAAAGAGAGGAAGAAAAGAAGAAAAATCTACAGTTTGTGAATCTGAAGAAGAAACTAGGCAGTGCACGATCATGCATAAAACACGATTGTGACAAAAGGGGAAAAATGAGGCAGTGCACAATCGTGCACAAGCATGATCATGACATTGGTGATGCCTCTTGCAGTGCATGATCGTGACATCGCGCTGTCGACTGGGATTGCACGATCATGCTTGTGCACCATTGTGACAATGAAGGCTTACCCAAAGGTGATAGTTTTGAACATCATTCATTCTTTTGGCTATAACTTCTTATCCCGACCTCCAATTGACTTGAAATTTAAACTAAAAAACTCCTCACACATTATTCTTCCTCTCTATAAAAACTTATGGCCATCTGAATTCATTCGGAAAAGATTGATTGATGAATTAGGGATGAAAGTGGTGAAGTGTTCTGGAATAGTGTTAAATGGAGTGTTTCCATTGAACATACATTGATATTTTGGCCATATCTTGAGCTTTAGATATCCAAATGAGATTATTATTGATTTATATTAAAGTAGAGACATATGGATACAAATTTCATGAGGAAATAGAATTTTAATTCTATCTCTAAAATTCTAAAATTTGATTTGAAGTTGAGTCGATCTTATTATAGTTTAAGAATAGTCAAGTGTTTTAAGCATAACTTTCGGAATACTAAATCAAATTGTATGATCTTGGTGTCATTAGAAAATTAAGACATAGAGGAACAATTATCTAGAGAAAGTATTGCCTAAATACTCCATTTTCCTTATCATAATGATCATGGAAAGTTGACCCAAAAGTCAGTTCGAAGAAAAAGCTAGAATGATAAATTGAATGATGAACTTAGAATAAATTTGTTTTATTAACGTGTAAACCTAAGTTCAAATCATACATATGTAAGCTTTGATATATTAATGAATATGTGATGAGAATAATGAAAATATACCTAGGATTGTCATTAAGCATGTATAGTATATAATGTAACACCCCATACTAGGGGTTAGATTATTAAGGAAATTCAGTACATTTTATGCTTTGCATATTTGAATACTTGCTTATTTATGCATAAGCATTTTGGACCCATACAATTTTTGTGCATGCATTCATGACAATTTCAGGTGTAGTTGGTTTTAGAATTTTGATTAAGGTGAGAATTGTGGTTTATTAGTGATGAAAATTTATTTAGAAATTATTGGCATTATTTTGGAAATTTTAGGAAATTTTAGATTTATCAAGAGAAATAGACCAATGGCTTAATGACATGTAGCACTTTATGTGCATGACAAATGACTCATATGAAATGAACCATGTGTCAAGTTGGTAGCAATACACGTGATAATAACACACGTGAGTACTTGTGCTAGAGAGGAAAAATCACGAAGCCTTGTTGTTCTTGGACTATGTGGGTGTCTTTTGAAAAATCACCGAATCTTCTTCATCGAAACACTAGTTTTTGGATTCCTACATTAGTATTGTACTTTTCAACACAAAGAAGTTGGTCCATCTATTAGTTTGTCCTAATCTCTCTAGTCTTGCTCCTCAACCATCATCGAAACCTTGGTGATTTTTTTGAAAACAAGGTTAGTAAATTTTAGTTTTCAGAGTTTTATGAATGATTCCGATGATATGTATTGGAAATAAGTACACACATTAGTTGGATGATTTCTTATATGCTGAGAATAAACACGTGCATGAGTTATATCAATTGAACGATTCAGTGAAAGTGATGATGAGATGGGTTGGTAATATTGTATAATGGAAAGGTGGAGGTGTAATACCGATTGCATGTACCTTAAAGAGAAACTTAGTGAAGTAGAAAGGTTTCGGATGAGTGGAGTGGTTGTGATGAATGAGTGTTAATGAAACAAATGTAGTAAGGATGAAAAGTTACAATAGAGAGAGGAAGAAGATGACCTAATGTAGTGAAGTTCACCACGAAAAAATTTTATGAGTTCGCCGCGGCAAATTTTTATAAGTTCGACGTGGCCAACTCTTGAGTTCACCGCGGCAAAGTTATAATTGGCTCGCCGTGGCGAAGTTTCCTAATAGCTTGCATATGCTTTGCTATTTTAGGCATAACTTTCTCTGTAGTTATCTGAATGGAGTGATTTTTGATTTTAAGTAAACTAGATACATAAAGATACAAATTTTATGAAGAGATTAAAGTCTAATTCTGTCTCTAAGAAATTCATAATCTGATTGGAAGTTGAGATAAGAATTTTGTTGAAGCTCAAGAACAACCTGAAATCTTTTGAGTATAACTTTCAGTATACTAAACCAAATTGGACGAACTTGGTATCATTGGAAACCTTAGAAAAAGAGGGACAACTTTCTATAAGAAATTATTACCTAATTACCTCAACTACCTAATGTGAATGATTGAGCAAGGTGGAACCGAAAGCTGAGTATGAAATAAATCTGGATTGAGGAATTGAGTTTGGTTTCATATGAATGATAATATGAGAATATTAAGAATAAAAAACCCAAATTTGTCATAAACATGCATCATACATATTCAATATACATGTGAATAATTGAATTCATAATTATGCACAATAGTAATATATGTTTGTATTGAATGCTATAAAGAAACGCATCGAGCAGCCGACTTCAGATATTACTGGGACTTCGAGGCAATAAACAATAAGGGAGCTTGTGTAAGTAATTTAGATGGCAAATTTTGTGAGTAACCTAAAATTGATATTGATGAATGTGTACTGATTCCGGACATGAAGGTCCGAGGTACTGATTGATGAATGAGATACTGAAGTGTTTTTTTATGTGAATATGATTGACTACTTGCTTTGCACATATAATGTCTGAAATGACCTTGTTTTGTTTTAAAACTATTGAGTCCTAGTTGTGCGTAAATAGGCATACTTAGAAGGGTCTGTAGCTGCTCCTATTATTGACACCTCGGTGTCTCCTGTATCGACACTTCGGTGTCTCCTGTATTGACACTTCGATATTTCCTGATATCGAGACATATGTCTCTCCTCTTGATACCAATCATGGTATCTCCTATATAAGTCCCGTTACTCGCTTTTGTAAATGGATTTAACAATTATATGATTTTGTATTATGATTTCTGTTTGACTCTAATATAAACAAGAAATTGTGTTCTGATTATGAAGGGTTTATACCCTCTCTTTAGACTCAGTTCTATTTTCTGTACAATCTATTTGAGATCCAATATAATATGTTGAATTGTTCGTTCCGATAAATTGTTAATGCATGCTTCTAATATATCATGATTGTGTATATTTAGTTGTCAGTTTAAGCATAGATTAGTTATTACTCACTAAGCTATATGCTTAACATGGTGGATTTTCCTTGTGTAGGTTTAGAGAGAAGGACATAAGGAATGGGACGAGTCAACCGTAATGACCAATGAAGTCCAAGTCTTGTTTTGTTAAAATTGAATTTTTGGAGTTTGTTTTGGCTTGTCTTTGATGTTTATGACTTTAGATTTATTTGAAGGTTTGCAATAACCCTAATTCAGTGGTTTCGAAATTATGATATGTTCGTATGTTTTGGAAATGTATATTTTTTGATGCTATGCTTCTGTGAAATGTTGATGAATGTTTCGTATTTATTAGTTTTGTCTCTTTTCTGTATGCATGTATGATATGTTGTCTGCGTGGCATCCCGATATCCTCCCAGAGGGTATTAGGGCGTCGCATATAATCCGCATATACTTATATGCATAAATGAGTATTTATATAATTATGCAAATTGTGATATGTGTAAATATATATTGCATGATATAGAGGAGCATTTAAAGCATCAACATCCAGATGTTGCCGAACTTCAAGGTAATAGCTTTATGGAGCAACATAAGAGTAACCTAGATGGTCTCACTTAATTACTTGTTTGTTTTAAATTTTGTATTGAATTATTTTGTGAATATGATTGTGTTGATTCCGAACTTTGAAAGTCCGAGGCATCTGATGCACGAATGAGATATTGGAAGTGCTCCTTGTATGTGAATCTGACTGAAATAAGTGTACTCAACAATTTTGTTGAATGTTGTACCAAGGTTTAATGATAAATGTACCTTGAATGTGAATATGAAATCATGTGATTGATTGAGAATATGAGAATGTGTTGAGAATATAAGAATGTGATGCATTTCATTACATGAATGTATGAAAGATAAAGGTAGTTGTGACTGGAGTCGCCAGTAAAAAGAGCTTAAAGCTCAGAATGTGATAAGAGCCTCTAGCTCAGTTGCTATTGTACCTGGTATCCAATAAGGGATATGAGACATTATCTGATACAACTCGGTATCCACAAGAGATATAAGGTAGTAAAAAGGCACCCAGTCACAACAAAGTAATAAACGAAAGTGACTCTCATGGGCATTGCATTTATAATTGATATGTGTATTATTTTTTTTATGATTGAAATGATCGATTTGATTACTCTGAATGTGATATGTGACGCTACATGATAAATGAAATAATGTGAATTATGTGTTTGCTTATGATGATGTGTTGTATGAATTGACTGAATTATCGAGGATGGTTACCTCACCGAGTTCATGAAACTCACCAAAATTGCAATGTTGACATTTCAGGTATTGAGAGAGGATACTAGTGATGGATATGCTCTAGATTTGGAAAGAAGAAATGGCTCAAAGATCGATTAGTTGAAATTGAAGCGCTTAGATAGAAAGTTTGTAAAATTCCTTATGTATGTAGTGTGTTAGGCATTAATGATGTACATGTATGGATGTTTTGAAAGCTACTATTTATATATCCGCTTCTTATGAAATGAAATGAGGAATTCAGTTTTAAATATTGTGTCAATTATTCATTAAATGATGATGCCATCATTAAATGAGTGTTGTGACTACTTTAGCATGCCACTTTTGTGGGGTATGTATTTGGATATCACTCAGGATGTCGAGTACGTGTCCTGCGAGAGTGGGGTGTTACATTCAATCTCTATATCCTAACTTAATTCAAAGCTTAAAGCCTAAATATTTTTAAAATAATGTTTTTTCAAAGCCTAATTAAACAAAGTTAAATTCAAAAGCCCAATCCTTTAAGAGATTTATGATTGAAGCAATGACCTAAATACTCTATTTATAGAGTTGCATTCCTTCTATTTATCTTATCACTTTCAATATGGGAACTGGGAAGTGGGAACCAAAGTATTGGTTTCCAATTATCATTTTGAAAGTGAAAAGACAAGGAGGAAGAAAGTGATTCTATAAATAAGACATTTGGGTCTCTTCCTGAATTATAAAATTTCTAAAGCTTTTAAGCTTGACTTACCTCAATTCAGCTTTGAAACATATAATATTTCTACAAGGTTGGGCTTTTAGGCTTGACCTAGTTTAAACGGACTTTTGACTATTTAATATTTCTTTAAAATGGTTATTTTTTGGGCCTAGTTCGACCTATGTAGGCTTGAGTTATCCCAATTTGCTCTAATTAAAGCCTAATTAGGCTTAATTCAAGCTAGACTTGGGCTTCAAATTTTTTTTGGATCCCGAGCTCAACCCAATCTGTTACCTTATATTGTGAATAAAGCTACATCTAGAACAATCAAGAACTAGTAAGAATAATACATTAGAAGAAGAGAATAGAGGGAGAATATTGAATGACTTTTTCAGTTTCCAATTGAAAGTCTGTTATAGTCTTTATATGTAACGACTATTCTAGTTGTGGGCTAAGTGTAATAAAAATATGGCACATGATGAATATTTTAACCTATTCTTTATTCAATGATGGTATTTTCCTTTACTCCTCAACTTCTTCACCCGTTCTCACCCATTCAATTGGAACAAACAATAAGATTTTGCTTAGAGGAGGTCCAATTAATAATTCAAAGATAATCACTGCTATGAAGTTTGAGAGGTTGTTAATGAAACCTCATTTAGTTAGTCAACTTCATTATTTTTATATCAATAAATTTAGGAGTTAAGAGTGGCTAAATCATCATTGGTGTTAGAACAACAACATGAATTAGGTTGTTTGTTTAAGTATATCTTGTTAAACCTATTAGCTTGTAAGCATATAGGAGTTATGATTACAAAATCTAGCTTACGGAAGGAATAGAAACTACTAACATAAGGCCTTATGGGTGTGGTAGGTTACACAAGATGTGACAGAAGGGTTAGTGTATGATTTGTTTAAGTAGATATGATCTAACATAAAAATAATCCTTTCACTTAACCTATGGTATTAGTAAAGAAACATGACAACTCTTAAAGATTATGGATATATTATAAAGAACAGGACAAGAATACAATCATGGATAAATTTCCTAGCCTAATAATTGAAGAGCTTTATAAACAAATTGGTTTTTAAATTTGGATTTAAGGTTGTGATACCACAAAATCTGATACACCATGTTAATGTTCCTGTAACCTCTTTAAAAATATATCAGGGTCATTATGAATTCTTATTAATGTTATTTAAGCTCATTATTGCACCCTCAATCTTTCATAATATGATAAATGAAGTGTTCAAAACTCATTTAAAAAAGTTTATATTAGTTTTCTTTGATGATATCTTTGTTTACAATCCATCATTTGATGATCATTTGAAGTATCTTAGAGTTGCGTTGAAGTTACTCATATAATAACATTTTTACCAAAGGCACTTTTAGAATTCTCAAATTGAATACTTAAGATACCTTATTTCAAATTTAGGTTCTAGTGACCCGAAATGTACAAGCGATTTTAATTAGTATATTCCAAATCATTTAAGAGAATTAAAAGTTTATTGGCTTAATATAATACTATAGAAGATTCATCAAATATTTTGGGCTAAAGAATAAGTTGCGGTCTTTATTTACTTAAAAATGCTTTTATATAAAATAATAAGTTGAAAACTTACTAAAATTAAGGAACGCTTTAACCTCAACATCATTTTAGGTTTGCTTGAATCAACATTGCATTATTAAGATAGATGCATATGGTGATAGAGTGAGAGTTGTCTTAGAGCAAGTAGCCTATATAAATAAATTACTTGCATAAAAGTGTCATTCTTTATTTATTTATGAACAAGAATTATTGACAATGATTGTAGCCATCAAATATTGACATCATTACTTAAGTGGGAGGTCCTTTATAATCAACATAATAATAAAAGCTTAAAGTTTCTTTTGAAGTAAATAGTAAATACTCTATTTAAGCAAAATTGATTACTTCAACTATTAAGCTTGTGAATTAAAATTAAGTTTAAGAAGAATGCAACCAATGTAGAGTACTAATATGCAAAATGAGTCATTTGAAGAAATAAGAAATAGTTAAGAGAAAGGGATGTTACCATCAGACTCTTATCGATGATATAATAGGATTTTGTAGTGGAAAAGAGAGTAGTAATAAGTTTTGAAAAAGCAATTGAGTTTAAAATTATTATTTTACTATATGAAGATCCATTATAGTTAATAGTATATATTTTGAAGAATTTCAAACCTTTTTCTATTACAAGGAAATATAAAGGGATGTGAGAATTCTTATGAGATAATGTCAAAGATATCAACATAACATATATGAAACTATTGTTATTATTAGATTGCTATAAGCAATTTCCTAGAAAAATGTTAGCCAACTATTCATATAGATTTAAGTAAAAGGATTGCCTTTATCCAATAATAACTTAATAAATTTAGTTATAAATTTAGCAAATATGTCCATTTATAGCCTTTATATATTTATATATAATAGAAATGGTGATTAATTTCTTCCTAACCAAGGTGTTTAGGTTTATGACATCTGAAAACCACTACTAGTAATAAAGATCATATTTTCTTAAGCTTTATTTGACAAGAATTTAATAACTACAAATAATTGAGTTATAATTTTCCTTACTTTACTATTTTCAAATTAATTGTCAAATTCTAGTTTTAAATAGATGATAAGTACATATTTGTCCAATATTTATGTTTTAATTATCCCTTTTTATTCCTCTTATTGATGTAATTATTGGGACTTAATTTGATTTAATACTTTCTTGTAGGGAATTATACAAGTGCATCAATTCAAGAGGACGACGTCGCAAATATTAAATCAACACAGCAGGTGAGCTTCACGTGGGTAGCGTTGGAAGCAAATTAAAATTGTCAGAGGAGTGGGCTGAGCAAAGGAGAAATATCAAGAGGGCTGTTAGTCGTCAGAGGATGGTAGAAATCACTTAGACAAATTAATTGTCTAATCAAGCAACACGTGTGAGGCAACAAAGTTTTAAAGGAGAGGAGCACGATGTGGCAGAGGAGACCAGCGTGGAAAGACAACAACAGAAGCATAATGATTTAAGGGTTTTAATTGATTGAGACCCTTAATGGTCTAATCAAGCAATAGTAGAATAAGAGCCACAAGAAGAAGTTACGAGAATAGGGAGAGGGCTGACATGGAAGCTGGGAAAAGTGAATTAAAGAAAAGACAAAAGTGAATGAAAAAGAAGAAGGACAAGAGGCAGTCGCCAGAGAGAGCAGGCCGCACGCAGCACAAGAACAAAAACAACAAACAAGAGCGGGGGCGCAAGACAAGAAGCGAGGAGAACGCGGGAGGAACAATAGGGCGGCGCCAGACACTTGGAGGTTAATGAGTCGCGGCAATCGGAGAGGAAGCAATCAACATCGTTGTTTTAGGAGATCTTCTAGTTTTTCTTCTTTCCTTTGTTATTTAGACTATGCTAAACAAGAATCTTGTTTTGTTTAATTCCGTTATGAGTAGCTAAACTGTTTTAGTCGGGGAATTCCAACTGTTATGCTTGGACTCGTGAGACCTATTGTTCTGATTATTTGGTTTATAATATTAAATCTTGTTTCCATTTCTTGTCATTGTTTATTAATTGATTCTGCGATTAGGGCCCGATTGTATAATTAGTTAATTAACATATCGCCAACTGATTTACTTGGTGGTGTTAACTGGGTGATTAGTGTTTGTGGCAATTGGCACTAGGACATATCACTTGTCTGATTTTGTGTTGAGAAACTTGTGATCTAATTAGATGAAGCACGAGTCAGTGCGTAGTCAGTTAGGGTTAGTGTTTCTTTAGAGCTTAATGTTGTTAATTAATTGAATCTCGGAGAGAGTCTCGAAGGGGTTATTAGTTAATTAGGGAACAGTTTAAAGGAGTCTCTTTGATTGTTCTAAAATTAAGAAGAGGCGAGGGAGCCAGAGGTAGTTGGTAACCATAGCTAACCTATTATTAAACCAAAGAAAATATTTGAGTCGATGATCGAGGTCTATGCATAATAATTAGGAATTTCCTGACTAAGTTGTCGTTTATTGAGTTAATCAATTTTATCGTGTTCTTTGCTAGTTTAATCATAGTTGTTATTTTATTTGATATCAATTCGTTAATCATTTATTAGTGGTTAGATTAATTAGTAGTTTAGTGGAAAATTCCAAAACCCCTTTTAATTAATTTCACTCGTTCTTTGGCATTTGAATAGAATTAATTTATTCCATTCTCGTGGATCGACCCATTACCACTGTCTTAATTTATTTTCGTTTGGTGTTTGAGAATTATTTTGGTGGATTGAAACCCATCAAATTTTGGCGCCGTTGCCGGGGATTGGTAACTAATTGATTTTGTTTTTTTATGCCTAGGAACATTCGTACAGGAGATTCCATCTTGTACGACCCTGAGATCGAAAAGACCGCTAAGAGGCTAAGGAAGTTGAGCAAACTAAGGAAGAAGCAAGGAGAAGCTAGTGGATTACCAACCTCGGTAGAGTCGTATACTGAAACAGAGTACGAAGAAGGGATTGAATTTGAACAGCAGCCTGACGGGAAGCTTAACCGTGACCACGCGCAGGATATGGCTCTTAACAGAACCCTCTAGGACTTGGATAGACCCACTGAAGCACAGCATCCGCTATGCATAGACTTTCCAGAACTTCAAGAAGGGTTCAAATTGAAGTCCAGACTCATCCACTTGTTGCCCACCTTCCGTGGATTGGAAAACGAGGATCCGAATAAGCATTTGAAGGAATTTCACCTCGTCTATACTTCCATGAAGCCCCGCAATGTCACGGAGGACCAAATCAAACTGAGAGCTTTTCCATTCTCGCTGCAAGATTCAGCCAAGGACTGACTCTACTACCTACCTTCGGGGACAATCAACACTTGGGAAGGGATGTCCCGACAGTTTCTAGAGAAATATTTCCCAGCATCCCGAGCCGCCAACATCAGGCGTGAAATATGTGGCATTAAGCAGAAGGATTCAGAGAACCTCTACGAGTACTGGGAGAGGTACAAGAGAATTTTAGCAAGCTGCTCGCAGCATGACATATCCAAACAATTGGTGTTGGACCCCGATCTTTAAGTGAATTTTAGAAATATAAAAAGTATGAAATAAGTAAGTTCGTACGTGAAGTTTGTATTAGATGTGATTATATTTTAAGAAAATTGATGAGAAAAAGAGTTGATGGAGTTTGATGATTTTGAAATTTGGATAGCTTTGTATGGATGATAAAAGTTCAAGTGGATGAGTTGATTGAAATTAAGTTGAAAATCATGACTAAAAAGAGAAAGTGTGAAAATATGAAAAATTATAAAAAGTTTGACTTTTTGGCCTTTGAGGGTTGACTTTTGATTTAAGCCAAATTTGATAAAATGGTCTTCTAGAAACTTGTAGATTATGTCAAGAGCTTTCCGTGGCCATAAAATTTGATATTTTTCGATATCGGGAGTGGAAGTTATGATCAATCAAAGTTAAGTATGAAATTTGTTTGAAGTTTGACTTTTGGGGTTGACAGTTGACTTTTGATCTAGACAAAATTTGAGAAAATGATCTACATGAAATTTGTAATGTTTGTTGAGAGTTTTCTGTGGCCATAAAGTTTGCTATTTTTCGATGTCGGGATTGAGAGATATGAATTTCTGAAGATATGCTTTGTTTTGAAAATGCTAATAAGTATAGATTTGTATGTGCTATACTTCGAGGCCACTCGTCGTATGGATTTAATCTGAATTGGAATAAGTGGTCTTAATGAAAGTTGGAGCTTGTATTTCGATCTTTCCGACGCCATAAAGCATGTAAGTTTTCGATATCGAGGCTAGGAGTTATGAGTGATTAAAAATGGGAAGTCGTTTAGGAAAAACTGTTTTGGACAGAATCGTTGATTGAATTTCCAACCTCTTTCGAGACCTAATTTGATTTTGAGTTCTTCAAGGAAGTTGTAGAGCTTCCTCTGATCTCTTTATTGACACCAAATTCGTCAAATTCCGAGTTCGGAATTATGAGATATGATTTTTGAAAAATTCAGTTATAAGTGGGTATTTAAGGTTTTGTAAATTTTGCTTGAACTCCGACCCTTTTGCAATCTTTTTTATAAATCTTTCGTCCGACATCCGATTGACTTGATTCTTGAAGCGTTGGATTCCTAAGACAATTACGTTCTTTTTTATGAAGAATTATAATTTTTAGGAGATTAAATGAAAAGAGATTGATTGAACCAAAGTAAAAGATGGGTTATAGGTTATAAGTTGGATAATTTTCTGAACATGGTTTAGTATTTTGCAATTTTCGGGAGTTATACAACTCCGATTGAGTTGATTCTTAAGGGAAAATAAAGTTAAGATATAGGGCTAGAACTCTTGTGAAGGGATCGAAATTTAATTTCATCCCTAAGATTGTTAATTTTTGGAATTAAATTCGCGTAATGTTCAATCTCGGATTTTGTGAAGGTCCGATATTATTTCGGCTATAACTTCTTCGTTTTAGATCCGAATTGAGCACCGTTGGTGGCGTTGGATTCGTATGATCTAGAGGAACAATTTTTATGAAGAAAGTTTGTCCAAATTATTTCGTTTCGATGCTGGAAATCAGGACGCCAGTTATCAGGCTGTCAATTGTGTTTAATTGGAGGGGCAAACTTGGAAATATGTTTAATTGGAGGGGCAAGATGGTTAATTGTGTTTCATTAAATGAAACACACAAGAAGCTGTCATTTTTACTCCCAGAAACAGCAGAAGATTCACGATTTATGAAGAAAAATGAAAGAAAGAAATAAGAAGAAGAGAAGAAGAAACATTGGAGAAGAGAGAAGAAGCATGGTCGGCTATGGTGGAAGGAAGGAGAAGAAAGATGAAGCAAGGTTTTTTTATGAGTTTTCTTAGATATTTTCGCTAGTTTTAAGAGCAAAGAGGAGGAAGAAGATGGAAGTTGTCCATGGAGCTTGAAAATAACGAAAATGGAGGAGAAAAAGGTAAGAGAGAGAAAGTTTTGATTTTGAGTTTTTGACTAGTTTGATGGTTGATTAAGCTTGGAATGGTTATGGATTTAGCTTATCTATGATTATTTGAAGAGATTAGACTATGGTTATGTTTAATTTTGGTTATGGAAGATTCTAGAGAGAGAAAGCTTAGTGAAGAAGATGATGAATAGTAAAATTTAGGGATTTTTGAAATTGATGATTTAGATAGCTTGAATTAGTGATGAATTTGAGATATCCTAAGTTAATTTTGATGTTTATGCTTTAGGTGAAGTTTAATTTGAAAATTTGTAAATTGGGAGTTTAGGCTTAATTTGGAATTTGGGGATTTTCCCAAATTTTGTGAATTAATGGTGTAGAATCATCAATACTAGTATGAATTGGTGAAATATGAAATCAATTTTGAAGAAATTATGTTTTATGATATTGAATTTGTGCAAATTGGTTTAGGCCAATTTTGAAAATTAGGGATTTTCAAAATTGGAGATTGAAATAGCTTGAATATGAGAGGAATTGATATTTTCTAAGTTCAATTTGAGAAATTAAGTTAATTATGATATTGAATTTGATTGGATTGGTTTAGGTTCAATTTGTAATTTGGGAGATTTTTGGAATTAGTGATGTAACTATCTTGGAATTAGTAAGAATTGATGACTTATGCATCAAATTGAAGGATTAAGTTATTTATGAGATTAAATTTTGATGAAATTGATTTAGGAAATTTTCAATTGGAAGGAAGAAAGGAGAAAAGGTCAAATTGAAGCATTGGACAAGATGCTAGCATGGATATGAGGTGGGTAGTATATTTATTTATTGAATTATATGCTAAATGTGAATTTTTAAAAATTAAAGAAAGCAAAATTTGATTTTTGATAAATTATTATTGATAAAAATGTTTGAAAAAGGATGTAAATGTTTGAAATTATGATTTCAAAGCAGTAAAAATGAGTTTTAGAAAATGCAAGACTTATGAATTTCATGGTTTTCAAATTATGTGATTTATGATTTGAATGATTTAAAGAATTAGTGCATATATTGTGATGCATATGTGATTTACGTGAATTGCATTAGATTGATTATGTGCAATTATGTGGACATATGCTTGTGTCATTTATGGCACAATTTGATGTTATGAGTTGAAAAAGGTTAAAAAAAAATCAAGATTTTCGAAAAGTGCCTTGAGCGTCTGCTTTTTTAAGTATGAATATGTGAATTGTATGGGTTTGGTCGGGTCTCCTCCGTAGAGTCGATTACCTTGTCTCCTCGATAGCCTTCTCCGGCTGCCCTTAAGTGGCTTAGGAGTTTCGATTTGGACTCCCCTCCGTTCCACATTTGCCTGAAGCCTGGCGGAATGTGCGATACGTTCTGATAGGGCCGACCCAAACCATTTGATATGTTATGTGTCTTGTTTTTGTTATGTTTGTAGTGCATTCATGATTTGTATTTGGTTATGAATATGAAAGTTTTGAAAAGTTTGAAAATAAGAGATCAATGTTTGAAAATGTAAGACTTTGGAAGCGTGTTATAAATGGTGTTTTTTTAAAAGTGAAGGATTGAGAAATAAGCTTTGAAGAGCGTTTTGAAAATGATTTTACGCTTATGGTTCAATTTATAAATATATTATCCACGAGCTTCGAGCTCACCCCCTTCATCCCCATCTCGGGTTTTCACACGGAGATCGGATGGAAGACGAGTATGATGTCAACCCGATAGTTTATGTATTGCCTTTATTTATGGCTTGAAAAGCCGTTATTGTAAATTCATGATGTATATCGGTTATGAGTTAGGTATGTTTTGGATTTGAGTTTGGTTATGATGAAGATTTTGAATTGTGAATGTTTATGTATCTGAGTGAGTTGTGATCGGATTAAATTATGTATTATGGATTGAAATGTATATGAATGGTTTGTGATTGGTGTATTATGGATTGAACTTTATGAAGTGTTTAGAACTAAGAGTGTGTTTTGTTCTTGGTGTTGGGATTCGGACGGGAGGTCCGATGTTGCCTTGTGTTATTGGATGGATTATGATATTAGAAGTGCGTTTGCTTTGTTTTAAATTTTGAAATTGTTAAAATCGATCGTTATCTTTTGAAATTTGGTAAAATTTCGGTAAAATGGGTTTAAAGAAATGAGTTCGAGGATTTATATGAATGTAAAAGAAATGATTAAGATGAATGAAGTGAGAAAGAATAGAAATGTAGGGATTGTTTATATGTAGAATGAGTTTGATTAAAAAAAAAGGAAATAAAAAAATACCAGATTTTAGACCGAGTTAGTCTAAGGTTTTCCAACGCGATTATGTTCATCCGATCGTTTTCTTTGATTATTGTGCTCGGATGTCGGATCTGTTCTACTTGATTTCGTCTAGCCCTCGATTTTGTTATTAAGTAATTTATTATCCGATTCGGTAGGTTTATTTGATTGGCGTCGCATTTTGTTTCGATTTGAAATTTCGATCCGAAATTTCCGTTTCCTTCGTTTCATTTGCTTCGTTTTACATTACTGCGTATGTAGTTGGGTTACGTAGCGGGATCCAACAATTGGTCATCGATATTTCTCGAGGTCTGATTCCAATGGGCGCAGAATGATGGATGAACCATCGTCGTAAAAAGCCCGACTAAAGCTCGGGAGTTGATATCAACCATGGCAGCAAACTCCCAGCAATTCGGTGCTCGACCAGATATACAACGAAGAGTGAACGAGGTAAATGTTACTTCTCTCAATGAGGTAAAATCTTTGCTAACAACTTTGGTCTAGAATTTGAATGTAGGTACTCCTCCACCTGTTAGGGCGTGTGGCATCTGCACTAGCCTAGCTCACCCAATCGATGCATGCCTAACACTCCACGATGAGACACCGGAGAATGTGAATGCTATCGGATTCCAACAGAGGAAGTTTGATCCCTATTCAAACACCTACAATCCCGGTTGGAGAAGCCACCCAAATTTCAGTTATGCTAACAACCCACTGAACCAACAGAACTTCCATCATGGACCACCACCACCGCAACAGTCTTCGGGCTCAGGTAAGCCTCTTGAAGAAATTGTCCGTATGTTAGCTACTAATACTGAGAAATTTCAACAGGATACTGCAACCAGATTTCAAAAGATAGAAGAGAGTATGAAGACTCTAGAGACTCAAATGAGCCAGATCGCATCTTCAGTTAGCAAGATGGAGACTCAAGGCAAGCTGTCGTCTCAGACACTCGACCCGAGGCATAATGTGGCGCGATTGTCTTAAAAGTGGTAAGGAATTGCAGCCCCGATCGACAAGAACCTAAACGTGACCACATCCAAGGTTCCGTGCGAGAGCGAGCAGGAAGCGAAAGGGAGCTTACGTGATCATATCTGAGATTCAGTCAATGAAAATCCTCAAAACCCAAACCTCTAGTGGTTCCATCCCCATTCCCAGAGATTGGCTCGAGCAAGAAAGAAAAGGAAGATAAAAGCATCATGGAGTTATTCCAAAAGTTGAAGTAAACATCCGCTCCTCGAGATCATTAAGCAGGTTCAGCTTCGTCAAATTCCTTAAAGAATTATGCACAAACAAGCGTAAGTTAACGGTAATGAAAGGGTAAGTGTGGGTGAGAATGTTTCATTTGTCTTCTGAGAAATTACCTCCTAAATGTCGCGACCATGGTATGTTTTCCATTCCTTGCAAAATTGGGAACATTGGTATAAGTAAAGCTATGTGTGACCTAGGGCCTCTATTAATGTGATGCCTTTATTTGTTTATACTTCTCTGGGTCTTGGTCCATTAACTAGTACTGGAGTTATAATTCAATTGGCGGATCGATCGATTGTTTATCCTGAAGGTGTTTTAGAGGATGTGCTAGTTCAAGTTAATGGATTAATTTTTCCTGCTGATTTCTTTGTTCTAGATATGGAAAATGATAGCTCATCTAAATCTTCTAATATCTTGTTGGGTAGGCCTTTCCTTAGCACAGCTAAGGCAAAGATAGATGTGCATAGTGGTTCATTGACTTTAGAGTTTGATGGTGAAGTGGTGAAATTCAATGTGTATGATGCTATGAAACGGGCTGAAGATGTGTCTTGTGTTTATAATGTTGATATCATTGAAGATTTGACTCATGAGATTTTTGCTTTAAATTATGATGATGAGTTGAATTATGCTTTGTGTCATAGCATGTCTGTTGATAGAGTTAGGAGATTTGCTGATCGGTCTGAATTTTCTGATGATATACTTGATGTGGTTTCGCCTACAGAAACTCTTAAGGCTACAAGTATGAAATTTGTGCCTATTAAACTATCACGATCAGAATCTACTGTGTTACCTTCGATTTTGCAGGCCCCAAAGTTGGAGCTCAAAAGCTTCCGAGCATTTGAAATCGCATATTTAGGTGGTTAACACCGAGGCGAGGATCGTCGAGCCTAGGGCGTTAAACAAGGCGCTAATGGGAGGCAACCCATATTTTATTTTATTTTATTTTATTTTATTTTTCTTTCCTTTCTTTTGCTTTGTCTTGTGTGCTTTTTGCCTCGTTTATTTCCTTCTTTCTTTGTTTTTGATTTTTTTTCTCCCTCACTCCCTGTGTTTTTCAGGTGGTTCGACGTTGGAAAATTCGGAGATATTGGAGTTGTTGGCTCTCGTCCCTTACTATACTAGCTACACCCTATTGGCGGGATGCCTAAAAGAGCTCACGTATAAGCCCTCATCTTCAGTTAGATATACGCGGCATCCGAGCGCTCCTAGGCGCCATCGCTACCCGCATCTGAGCGGCGCGTCATCGCTCCCCGGATTCAGGGAAGTCCTCAGTTTACTCTTTTCATTTACTTTTACGTTGAGGACAACACATGCTTTAAGTGTGGGGAGGTGATTTATGCTTTTGAGATGCATGCTGTTTTTGTTTGATGCATTACTTTGGGTTGTGCTTAGGAATCCTCTTTTGCTCCATTTTGCTTGATAAATTGTTGTGCCTTAGGTAATGGTGGATTCTTTTAAAGGAGTCGAGAGTATGATTGAGTCCCTTGTTGTTTAATGTTAATTAAATGTTAATAATTTTGTCCTATGTGTTGAAGTTTCAAGCCTGAGTTAATTGATTAGAATTTAAAAAAAAATTTGTGTGATTAATCGATACCTTTCTTGTCTAGAGTCATGTTAAGCTTAGAAGTTGAGTTGGTATATGTGTTGAACTTTCGATTGATGGTGGGAAATCATGATGGAGAAAGGGAATGAAGAATAAAAATAAAAAGGTGTTATATTCGTTCCGCCAATCGCCAAAGGTGATTGTGGTAACAAAAATCCGTCTAAAGGTTGGACAAGACTGAGTAACCGGGCGACATTCATCACAAATGTTTGCGCTCGCGTAAAAAGGTCTCGAACAACTATGACGTGTGAGGCAACCAACTACTCCTCTGATTACTCAAAAAAAAAAATTGTAAGCATCTGAGTAATTACGAGTAAGGCTAAAGCCACTTGGCATTGTGATTGACCGAGTAACCGGATGACATTCATCACAAATGTTTGCATTCGCGTAAAAAGGCCAATGACAATTCCGAGCAATTGATAGCTAAAAGCACCTAATTAAGTAATTAAGGTTAACCCGATCTTCCCATGACTACCACATAAATTTGGAGTTCCTCGTGTATACTAACCACCTAATAAGTGAAGTGTGTTTTCTAGGCTTGATTGGTTTTTAATTAAAATTCAGTAATTCATGCATGCGCTTCAATTTGAGTTCAGGCTTGTGTCTTCTCGTATGGAAAATTTTTTGCATTTTTTTAACATTTCATTGACATTGGGACAAGATTACGCTCTCATTTCTAGTTTATATTACCTTTGTGCATGTCTCATTGAGTGGAGCGGTTTTTCATTGTGTCTTGGTATTCTTTTATGCTTAAGGACAAGCATCGTCTAAGTGTGGGGAGATTTGATAAGTACATATTTGTCCAATATTTATGTTTTAATTATCCCTTTTTATTCCTCTTATTGATGCAATTATTGGGACTTAATTTGATTTAATACTTTCTTGTAGGGAATTATACAAGTGCATCAATTCAAGAGACGACGTCATGAATATTAAATCAACACGGCGAGTGAGCTTCACGTGGGCAGCGTTGGAAGCAAATTAAAATTGTCGAGGCGTGGGTGAGCAAAGGAGAAATATCAAGAGGGCATTAGTCGTCGGAGGATGGTAGAAATCACTTGACAAATTAATTGTCTAATCAAGCAACACGTGTGAGGTAACAAAGTTTTAAAGGAGAGGAGCACGATGTGGCGAGAGGAGACCGGCGTGGAAAGACAACAACGAAGCATAAGGATTTAAGGGTTTTAATTGATTGAGACCCTTAATGGTCTAATCAAGCAATAGTAGAATAAGAGCCACAAGAAGAAGTTACGAGAATAGGGAGAGGGTGGCGTGGAAGGCGGGAAAAGTGAATTAAAGAAAAGACAAAAGTGAATGAAAAAAGAAGGACAAGAGGCAGCCGCCAAAGAGAGCGGGGCATACGCAGAACAAGAACAAAAACAACAAACAAGAGCAGGGCACGCAACACAAGAACGAGGAGAACGCGACAGGAGGAACAATATGACAGCGCTAGCGACACTTGGAGGTTAATGAGTCGCGGCAATCGAGAGAGGAAGCAATCAACATCGGTGTTTTAGGAGATCTTCTAGTTTTCTTCTTTCCTTTGTTATTTAGACTATGCTAAACAAGAATCTTGTTTTGTTTAATTCCGTTATGAGTAGCTAAACTGTTTTAGTCGGGGAATTCCAACTGTTATGTGTTGAATCGTGAGACCTATTGTTCTGATTATTTGGTTTATAATATTTGTACTGTTTCCATTTCTTGTCATTGTTTATTAATTGATTCTGCGATTAGGGCCCAATTGTAGAATTAGTTAATTAACATATCGCCAACTGATTTACTTGGTGGTGTTAACTGGGTGATTAGTGTTTGTGGCAATTGGCACTAGGACATATTACTTGTCTGATTTTGTGTTGCGAAACTTGCGATCTAATTAGATGAAGCACGAGTCAGTGCGTAGTCAGTTAGGGTTAGTGTTTCTTTAGAGCTTAATGTTGTTAATTAATTGAATCTCGGAGAGAGTCTCGAAGGGGTTATTAGTTAATTAGGGAACAGTTTAAAGGAGTCTCTTTGATTGTTCTAAAATTAAGAAGAGGTGAGGGAGCGGTAGTTGGTAACCATAGCTAACCTATTATTAAACCAAATAAAATATTTGAGTCGATGATCGAGGTCTATGCATAATAATTAGGAATTTTACGGCTAAATTGTCGTTTATTGAGTTAATCAATTTTATCTGTGTGCTTTGCTAGTTTAATCATAGTTGTTATTTTATTTGATATCAATTGCGTTAATCATTTATTAGTGGTTAGATTAATTAGTAGTTTAGTGGAAAATTCCAAAACCCCCTTTTTAATTAATTTCACTCGTTCTTTGGCATTTGAATAGAATCAATTTATTCCATTCTCGTGGATCGACCCCATTACCATTGTGCTTAATTTATTTTCGTTTGGTGTTTGGGAATTATTTTGGTGGATTCGACACCCATCAATAAACTAGTAAAAACTTATTTAAGGTGCATCACCAAGAGTACCTTATTAAATAGATCCATTAATTATTTTAGCTGAATGTTGGTATAATATTTTTATTCAACTATTTACATAACTCCTTTTGAAACTCTTTAAACTCCAAATACCTTATTTTGTAGGAGATTCAAATCTAATAGCGATGAATCAAGGCTTTGAGGAATATAGTGACTATTATTGAAGTGATCCAAGATTTAAAAAAACGCATTAAGATGAAAGTGGATTAAAATTTCAAACTATATAGAAAGAAGAATTAGAAGTTGACTTTTTTATATATATTTTATACCCTTTTATGTTGCAAATAAACTAGGATTCCCTCCAAGAATCCTCATAATGATACCTTCCATGTCTTTTAATTAAAGAGATAAATTCTAACATTCATGCACTCATCTTGAAAGCTACTAGTTGTGTTTGTGGAGGAAAAGATTTTTACAATTACCTTAGAAGGGAGAATTCTAAAGATGCAAAACAAATAAATAACTTAAATAGTGGTTTAAAAGTTTGAAATATAACTTAATAGAAATTATTTCATAAACAAAACCTTTTGGACAAGTTATGCGAAGAAGGGTCCATTTTTACTAGTTAAAGTCTGAAGAGAGAAATAATGGAAACTTTCTAACTAGAAATATACTCATATGCTACATTGTTTAAATAAATTGTTATATATTAGATGTCATTATCTTCCATTACATCTTTACCCACATAATAACAGTTATTATTCAATGGATACATATAGTTTGTAATTATGAAATAACAAACTTGTCCCTCCTCTTAAATCTCTCCTTCTTCCTCTCAAATCCTCAAAATCTTATTTTATATTAAATACCATCTTCCATTATTAATAATGACTTTATTAAATTGCTCAAGTTTTATTCTTTTGGAAAAAAGGGACCAAATTTAATTCTTCATAATTAATTCCACCTTTTAAATTCACGGTGGCAATTAAGTGAGAATCTTATAAACTATCAAATTAAACTACTTCAATAAAAACTAATACAATGTAAAAGATAAACAAACACAATTTCAATCCAATAATTATAGGATAAAAATTCTTAAAGAGAAAATAAATTTTATTGATAGATATTTATTTTAATCTCTCTCAAAAGTTATTTAAATATGTTCAGTATAAACCATAATTCATATTAGGAAGAATTATAAACAAAATAAGAAACTCTAATTTATCTTAGGAAGACTTCTAAAAGAAATAGGAAAGAAATTAAAGAGATTGACTAAAGTTTGAAATAAGAAACAAATAAAATAAAATAAGAAATTATTCAAAATCTCAGAGAGAAGGACGTTGGATAAGATGTGATCACATGCTAGTTAATATTCCATTATGCCCAATTAGAAAGAAATTGAGAAAAGAATATTGGATAAGGTGTGATAACGTATTAGTCAATATACCATTTACCCAAAGAGAAAGAAATGTAACAAGAAATGTTGGATAAGGCGGGATCAAGTGCTAGTGAATAATTCTATTGGGTTCGTGTTTTGTGTATCGGGGTGAACTAGGCCCGATACCTCAAGTTACACCGACCACAACCTTAATCGTTATTGTCCTCTTTGGTATTGAACTCGAGACCTCGATGTTTTGTTGCATCTAACTGCACTCCTCTTATCATTGAGTTACTTAGCGTGCGATTAGATGCAACAAAACCTTGAGGTCTCGAGTTCGAGTACCAAAAGGACAATCTGGATTAAGGTTGTGGTCGCTGCAAACTTGAGGTATCGAGGCCCGATTCACCGATGCGTAAACACGAACCCAATATTAAAAACACCTTTTAATGTTGGACCCCACACTCCACCCGTAGGTGTTTGGGGGTTATACCCCGGCGTATGTTTGCGGGTTATACCGCTGCATCCAACCTTAATCAGTATTGTCCTCTTTGGTCAGGATTCGAACCCCTGACCTCAAGGTTTTGTTGCTATCTAGAAACATGCCTCTTACCATTGAGCCAAATCATAAATCATAGGCAATCTCAAAAACAACATGAATGCAAATCACATAAAATCACAAATCAAACACATAAAACAAATCAAGCGGTTTAGGTTGGTCCAAAAGCGAAGCGTCTTGCACATTCAGCATAAGCGGTCACATGCGGTAGTGAACAAAACATACTATACTTTTCGCATAGCGGTCCGATTATAATCGTGAAGGAGTCCAAATCGAACTCCAATGCCACTAGCGAGCAGCGAGGAGAAGGCTTTAATTTTAAAAAGAGGCGATTGCAATCGACTCACTTAAGGGACTTAACCAAACCCACTTATCACATAATTCACATCTGAAAACGGAATGCCCGAAGGCATATTTCGAAACTAAATTTTCATGCATGTCACACTAGACACATTCACATTCACGACTTCACATAATTCATACAATTCAATCAATCAATCAATCAATGATTTCAACAATTTGCATAATTTATCAATGCATTAAGTAACAAATGAATTTTCATAAATTTCTATCGATTTATCAAATCATTTAAAACAATGAATTTAAGCTTGTAATAATTTTTCACAAATCATTCGAAAACGATTAAAATTCGAAAATCTTTTCTTTCACTTTCTTGAATTTTCAAAAATCAATAAATGACTTATAATTTAAAATATAAATACATTACCCACCTCAATTCCATGCTAACAACTTGTCCCATGCTTCAATTTGACCTTCGCTTCTCTCTCTCTTCTAATTTAACATTACCTAAGCCATACATATCCAAATTCAACATCATAAAAATCATAATCTTCAAAATTAACTATAGGAAACCCAAATTCATCACTTTCCAAAGCTATCTAAATCATCAATTTCGAAAATCTCCAAATTTCAAAATTAGCCTAAACCAATTCACCCAAATTCAATATCATAAATAACTTAATTTCTCAAATTGAGCTTAGAAAAACACCAATTTCATATAACATCAAGCTATCTAAATCATCAATTTTCAAAACCTCCAAATTTCAAAATTGGCATAAACTCCAATTAATTTTCAACTAAAATTAAACCTATAATACTTAGCAATCATCAAAATTGATTTCATACTCCACAAACACATACCATTGTCCATGATTCTAAACCAAAAAATCAAGAAAAACTCAAAACTTAAAATTTTCTCTTATCTCATTTCTCCTTAAATTTCAAAATTTCTTGGGTCTTGATGAAGCTCCATGCTCTTCCACCCTTTTCCTTTGAATCCATCTGAAAATCATGCTAGAACCCTAAACAATTTGAAATCCTAACTTCTCTCTCTTCTTCTCTCTTTTCTCCATGGTTGAATGCTTCTCCTCTCTTCTCTTCTCTTATTTCTCTTAAGTTTTTTGGCAATAATCTTGATACTCCTCCCTTAAACGGCAACCATTCCTTTTATATGTTGCCATGTCATTTAAAATAAAAGATAAATGACCAAATTGCCCCTGCACTTTACTTTAAGTCATGCTTACTTTCGGATATGATTCGCACTATCAATTTGAAGGAATTTGTCAATACTTTCTTCTAGATAAATGTTCATCTATGTCTTAATTTCATAATTCCACAAAAATAATCCAATTCAGAGCACTACATCAAAAGTTATGCTCAAAACATTTCGAGATATGTTCATGTTCTAACACATTTTTCAGCACGTTATTTCCATCCAGAAATTGACATTCTTAATCACAAAATTGAAACTCGATGTCTTCATAAAAATTGTATTCCTATTTCTCTAGTTTAATTCAAAACAAGAATCACCTCATTTTGATTACCATATCAAAAGTTATGCCTAAAATACTTTCAGATGTTCTTAATCCAAAACTGCACACTAATCCGAACTTCAATTCAGAAATTAAAAGTCTTAGGGGCTAAATTAAAATTTACTTTCTTCATATGACTTGTAGCCCCATGTCATAATTTTATTTTTCCTCAAGAATCACTTCAATCGGATCACCACAGATCCCGAATTCCTCAAAATACTGAACTATGTTCAAAAAAAATTTCGACTCGCTTTGATTAATTTAACCAACCTCAATTTAATCTAAAAAATTCACAAATTTCCCATAAAAATGTAATTCACTGTCTTAGGAATCCAACGCTTCGAAAACCAAGTCAACTGGATGTCAGACGGAAAAGATATGAGCGAAAGATTGAAGGGGGGTCATATTTCCTATAATTTGGGAATAATAATTAAATAATCCGAAAATAATAATTAAATAATTAAAAAATAAAAATTAATAAAAAAATTTCACAAAAACCCTCCTCGCGAGGGCGACGACGTATCGCCTTCGCGAGAGAGCTTTCAAAATCGCCTTTTTTTTCAAAATATATATATATATATATATGATTATATATATATATATCCGAATTTTTCAAAAATCGTAGCTTTTGATTCTGAATTTCAAATTTGACAAATTTGGTATCAATAGAAAGCTTAAGGGAAGCTCTACAACTTCCATGAAGAACTCAAAACTAATTCCATCTCTAAAGTGATCAAATTTCTAATCAAAGATTACGCCCAAATTAATATGCCTAAACCATAACTCAACTTTGAAAAATTCTATCTTTCAACTCCAAAATCCAGTCATGTCATATTTTATATCAATGCGAAGATTAGAAAATCACCTACAACTTTCATGAAGGACATAAAATCAATTTGAACTCTAAGGAAGTCAATTTTCAGTCAAACATTATGTCCTCTAATAATCATGCAAAATAATAACATAACCTTGTAAAAATCATAACTTATTATTCCTTGATTGAAAAATTCTATACTTTATATCAAAATAAAGATCAAATCAAACTCTTCAAATTTAATGAAGAATTTAAAAGCTATATCAACCTCTAACTAGGTCAATTTCTCAGTCAAAGTTTCAGCTAAATAATGGTCAACACGAAACCCACGAAATTTTGATGACCATAACTTTCACTCCCGATATCGAAAAATCGCAAACTTTATGGCGACAGAAAGCTCTCAACATAATCTACACGTTTCATGTAGATCATTTTCCAAATTATACCTCAAACAAAAGTCAACTCTCGGTCAACTTTCTATCACCCAAAATCAACTTTCTTAATTCTTTACATTTTCACACTTTTCTCTTTTCTTTTGATTTTCAACTCCTATTTTAATCAACTCATTCACTTAAATTTTATAAATCATACCAATCTACTCAAAACCCCAAGGATCAAAATCAAAATCATTCTTTTCTTATCAATTTCCGTTAAGTAAAATACCTTTATATCTAAACATATACATAATAACACTTATTTCTTTTCAATGATAATTTTAAATTTCACTTAAAATCGGAGTCCAACAATTTCATTCTATCCAAGAATTTAAATGCTTCATCATTCACCTCACTTATTAAAAACTAGACTTTGAGTTATTGTCGAGATATCTAAGCTTTGTATTATGAAAGTAAGCGAGAGATCAACAATATTAAAAGTTGTAGAGATATTTATGATCCATAGAGGTAGTTCAACAATATAGGCATTTCCATTGATTCTCCTTTTAATTCTTGTAAGAAAACCTTAACTCTATCTCCAACATTAAACACTTGAGCTCTCCTATGTGAATCAATCTTAGGCTTGTACTTCTTATTAACTCTTTTAATAAACTTTTTCTTCAACTCCACTTAAATCTCTTGTGTCTCTTACACTAACTTTATAGCACTAGAAGAAATGTTAGAAGATTGAAGTAATTTAACAAGACAAAAAGCATGATTGAGTACCTTGGAGTAAACCACACAAAGTGGCTATCAACCAATGACATTATAGATACATTGTTGTAGGAAAATTCAACTTGTGTAATCAAGAAATATTAATTTTTTGATTTGTCACGACATATGCATCTTACAAATGATCCAAATTCCTATTCACCACCATTGTCTAACCATCAACTTGTAGGTGCATAATACTACTATACTTAAGAGATGAATCAAATAACCCCCAGTAAGGTCCTCTAAAAGTGACTTAGAAACTTAGTGTCATAACCAAAAGTAAAGGATTTAGGAACATCATGAAGTAGCACGACTTCTATAAAGAATAGCTTGGCAACCGCTGTAGCATTTGCCATTTTCTTTCAAGGGATAAAATGTATTATTTAAAAAAAAACCTGTCCATAACCATACAGATAAAATTCATACCTCTTTGTGTTTTTGGAAGTCCCAACACGAAATCCATTGATAAATCCTCTAAATAACATTAGAAACTAACAATGGTATATACAAAACAACATTTGAAGCATGTGTCTTATATGCTTGGCAAACTTGGCACCTTTGAGAATAGAAGCAATGTCTCTCCTCATCTTCGGCCAATAGTATCTCTTTCTCACCTATTCAAAAGTCTTGTCTCTATCAAGGTGACTAGCTAAGCCTCCCTAATGCAATTCTCTAATTACCTTCTCCCTAAGTGAAATTCTTAGAAGATAAAATTGATTTCCTTTCATAAAAACCCATCATGCAAATGAAAATCATTATAAGACTTTTTCATGAAATACTAGTCCCATATCTCTCTAAAATCTCCATCACTCCCATATAACTCCTTTAAATACTCAAGACCATCAGCCTCCATACTCAAGGTCTTCCTTATAGCCACCCTTCTACTTAATGCATCAATAACCATGTCATTCTTTCCCTTTTTGTGCATCCATTTATATGGGGACTTATCAATAAAAGTTGACCATTTAGTATGCATCTTCATTCTCAATTGATTTTGATTTCCTTTAAGACACCAAACACACTGCACAAGTGATTTAAGTGCTCATTTTTCTACTTACTATAGATAATTATATCATCAAAGTACTTACCCAAAGGTGATAGTTTTGAACATCATTCATTCTTTTGGCTATAACTTCTTATCCCGACCTCCAATTGACTTGAAATTTAAACTAAAAAACTCCTCACACATTATTCTTCCTCTCTATAAAAACTTATGGCCATCTGAATTCATTCGGAAAAGATTGATTGATGAATTAGGGATGAAAGTGGTGAAGTGTTCTGGAATAGTGTTAAATGGAGTGTTTCCATTGAACATACATTGATATTTTGGCCATATCTTGAGCTTTAGATATCCAAATGAGATTATTATTGATTTATATTAAAGTAGAGACATATGGATACAAATTTCATGAGGAAATAGAATTTTAATTCTATCTCTAAAATTCTAAAATTTGATTTGAAGTTGAGTCAGATCTTATTATAGTTTAAGAATAGTCTCAAGTGTTTTAAGCATAACTTTGAATACTAAATCAAATTGTATGATCTTGGTGTCATTAGAAAATTAAGACATAGAGGAACAATTATCTAGAGAAAGTATTGCCTAAATACTCCATTTTCCTTATCATAATGATCATGGAAAGTTGACCCAAAAGTCATTAGAAGAAAAGCTAGAATGATAAATTGAATGATGAACTTAGAATAAATTTGTTTTATTAACGTGTAAACCTAAGTTCAAATCATACATATGTAGCTTTGATATATTAATGAATATGTGATGAGAATAATGAAAATATACCTAGGATTGTCATTAAGCATGTATAGTATATAATGTAACACCCATACTAGGGGTTAGATTATTAAGGAAATTGATTACATTTATGCTTTGCATATTTGAATACTTGCTTATTTATGCATAAGCATTTTGGACCCATACAATTTTGTGCATGCATTCATGACAATTTCAGGTGTAGTTGGTTTTAGAATTTTGATTAAGGTGAGAATTGTGGTTTATTAGTGATGAAAATTTATTTAGAAATTATTGGCATTATTTTGGAAATTTTAGGAAATTTTAGATTTATCAAGAGAAATAGACCAATGGCTTAATGACATGTAGCACTTTATGTGCATGACAAATGACTCATATGAAATGAACCATGTGTCAAGTTGGTAGCAATACGTGATAATAACACACGTGAGTACTTGTGCTAGAGAGGAAAAATCACGAAGCCTTGTTGTTCTTGGACTATGTGGGTGTCTTTTGAAAATCACGAATCTTCTTCATCGAAACACTAGTTTTGGATTCCTACATTAGTATTGTACTTTTCAACACAAAGAAGTTGGTCCATCTATTAGTTTGTCCTAATCTCTAGTCTTGCTCCTCAACCATCATCGAAACCTTGGTGATTTTTTGAAAACAAGGTTAGTAAATTTTAGTTTTCGAGTTTTATGAATGATTCGATGATATGTATTGGAAATAAGTACACACATTAGTTGGATGATTTCTTATATCTGAGAATAAACACGTGCATGAGTTATATCAATTGAGCGATTCAGTGAAAGTGATGATGAGATGGGTTGGTAATATTGTATAATGGAAAGGTGGAGGTGTAATACTGATTGCATGTACCTTAAAGAGAAACTTAGTGAAGTAGAAAGGTTTGGATGAGTGGAGTGGTTGTGATGAATGAGTGTTAATGAAACAAATGTAGTAAGGATGAAAAGTTACAATAGAGAGAGAAGAAGATGACCTAATGTAGTGAAGTTCACCACGAAAAAATTTTATGAGTTCGCATGCAAATTTTTATAAGTTCGACGTGGCCAACTCTTGAGTTCACCATGACAAAGTTATAATTGGCTCGCATGTGGCGAAGTTTCTAATAACTTGCATATGCTTTGCTATTTTAGGCATAACTTTCTCTGTAGTTATCTGAATGGAGTGATTTTGATTTTAAGTAAACTAGATACATAAAGATACAAATTTTATGAAGAGATTAAAGTCTAATTCATCTCTAAGAAATTCATAATCTGATTGGAAGTTGAGATAAGAATTTTGTTGAAGCTCAAGAACAACCTGAAATCTTTTGAGTATAACTTTCAGTATACTAAACCAAATTGGACGAACTTGGTATCATTGGAAACCTTAGAAAAGAGGACAACTTTCTATAAGAAATTATTACCTAATTACCTCAACTACCTAATGTGAATGATTGAGCAAGGTGGAACCGAAAGTGAGTATGAAATAAATCTGGATTGAGGAATTGAGTTTGGTTTCATATGAATGATAATATGAGAATATTAAGAATAAAAACCCAAATTTGTCATAAACATGCATCATACATATTCAATATACATGTGAATAATTGAATTCATAATTATGCACAATAGTAATATATGTTTGTATTGAATGCTATAAAGAAACATCGAAAATAGACTTGAGATATTCTTTGGGACTTCGAGGCAATAAACAATAAGGGAGCTTGTGTAAGTAATTTAGATGGCAAATTTTGTGAGTAACCTAAAATTGATATTGATGAATGTGTACTGATTCCGGACATGAAGGTCCGAGGTACTGATTGATGAATGAGATCTTGAAGTGTTTTTATGTGAATATGATTGACTACTTGCTTTGCACATATAATGTCCGAAATGACCTTGTTTTGTTTTAAAACTATTGAGTCCTAGTTGTGCGTAAATAGGCATACTTAGAAGGGTCTGTAGCTGCTCCTATTATTGACACCTCGGTGTCTCTGTATCGACACTTGGTGTCTCTGTATTGACACTTGATATTTCACGATATCGAGACATATGTCTCTCCTCTTGATACCAATCATGGTATCTCCTATATAAGTCCCGTTACTCGCTTTTGTAAATGGATTTAACAATTATATGATTTTGTATTATGATTTCTGTTTGACTCTAATATAAACAAGAAATTGTGTTCTGATTATGAAGGGTTTATACCCTCTCTTTAGACTCAGTTCTATTTTCTGTACAATCTATTTGAGATCCAATATAATATGTTGAATTGTTCGTTCCGATAAATTGTTAATGCATGCTTCTAATATATCATGATTGTGTATATTTAGTTGTCAGTTTAAGCATAGATTAGTTATTACTCACTAAGCTATATGCTTAACATGGTGGATTTTCCTTGTGTAGGTTTAGAGAGAAGGACATAAGGAATGGGACGAGTCAACCGTAATGACCAATGAAGTCCAAGTCTTGTTTTGTTAAAATTGAATTTTTGGAGTTTGTTTTTGGCTTGTCTTTGATGTTTATGACTTTAGATTTATTTGAAGGTTTGCAATAACCCTAATTCAGGCTGGTTTCTGAAATTATGATATGTTCGTATGTTTTGGAAATGTATATTTTTTGATGCTATGCTTCTGTGAAATGTTGATGAATGTTTCGTATTTATTAGTTTTGTCTCTTTTCTGTATGCATGTATGATATGTTGTCTGCGTGGCATCCCGATATCCTCCCAGAGGGTATTAGGGCGTCGCATATAATCCGCATATACTTATATGCATAAATGAGTATTTATATAATTATGCAAATTGTGATATGTGTAAATATATATTGCATGATATAGAGGAGCATTTAAAGCATCAACATCCAGATGTTGCCGAACTTCAAGGTAATAGCTTTATGGAGCAACATAAGAGTAACCTAGATGGTCTCACTTAATTACTTGTTTGTTTTAAATTTTGTATTGAATTATTTTGTGAATATGATTGTGTTGATTCCGAACTTTGAAAGTCCGAGGCATCTGATGCACGAATGAGATATTGGAAGTGCTCCTTGTATGTGAATCTGACTGAAATAAGTGTACTCAACAATTTTGTTGAATGTTGTACCAAGGTTTAATGATAAATGTACCTTGAATGTGAATATGAAATCATGTGATTGATTGAGAATATGAGAATGTGTTGAGAATATAAGAATGTGATGCATTTCATTACATGAATGTATGAAAGATAAAGGTAGTTGTGACTGGAGTCGCCAGTAAAAAGAGCTTAAAGCTCAGAATGTGATAAGAGCCTCTAGCTCAGTTGCTATTGTACCTGGTATCCAATAAGGGATATGAGACATTATCTGATACAACTCGGTATCCACAAGAGATATAAGGTAGTAAAAGGCACCCGATCCTGACAAAGTAATAAACGAAAGTGACTCTCATGGGCATTGCATTTATAATTGATATGTGTATTATTTTTTTTATGATTGAAATGATCGATTTGATTACTCTGAATGTGATATGTGACGCTACATGATAAATGAAATAATGTGAATTATGTGTTTGCTTATGATGATGTGTTGTATGAATTGACTGAATTATCGAGGATGGTTACCTCACTGAGTTCGCAAAACTCACCAAAATTGCAATGTTGACATTTCAGGTATTGAGAGAGGATACTAGTGATGGATATGCTCTAGATTTGGAAAGAAGAAATGGCTCAAAGATCGATTAGTTGAAATTGAAGCGCTTAGATAGAAAGTTTGTAAAATTCCTTATGTATGTAGTGTGTTAGGCATTAATGATGTACATGTATGGATGTTTTGAAAGCTACTATTTATATATCCGCTTCTTATGAAATGAAATGAGGAATTCAGTTTTTAAATATTGTGTCAATTATTCATTAAATGATGATGCCATCATTAAATGAGTGTTGTGACTACTTTAGCATGCCACTTTTGTGGGGTATGTATTTGGATATCACTCAGGATGTCGAGTACGTGTCCTGCGAGAGTGGGGTGTTACATTCAATCTCTATATCCTAACTTAATTCAAAGCTTAAAGCCTAAATATTTTTAAAATAATGTTTTTTCAAAGCCTAATTAAACAAAGTTAAATTCAAAAGCCCAATCCTTTAAGAGATTTATGATTGAAGCAATGACCTAAATACTCTATTTATAGAGTTGCATTCCTTCTATTTATCTTATCACTTTCAATATGGGAACTGGGAAGTGGGAACCAAAGTATTGGTTTCCAATTATCATTTTGAAAGTGAAAAGACAAGGAGGAAGAAAGTGATTCTATAAATAAGACATTTGGGTCTCTTCCTGAATTATAAAATTTCTAAAGCTTTTAAGCTTGACTTACCTCAATTCAGCTTTGAAACATATAATATTTCTACAAGGTTGGGCTTTTAGGCTTGACCTAGTTTAAACGGACTTTTGACTATTTAATATTTCTTTAAAATGGTTATTTTTTGGGCCTAGTTCGACCTATGTAGGCTTGAGTTATCCCAATTTGCTCTAATTAAAGCCTAATTAGGCTTAATTCAAGCTAGACTTGGGCTTCAAATTTTTTTTGGATCCCGAGCTCAACCCAATCTGTTACCTTATATTGTGAATAAAGCTACATCTAGAACAATCAAGAACTAGTAAGAATAATACATTAGAAGAAGAGAATAGAGGGAGAATATTGAATGACTTTTTCAGTTTCCAATTGAAAGTCATTATAGTCTTTATATGTAACGACTATTCTAGTTGTGGGCTAAGTGTAATAAAAATATGGCACATGATGAATATTTTAACCTATTCTTTATTCAATGATGGTATTTTCCTTTACTCCTCAACTTCTTCACCCGTTCTCACCCATTCAATTGGAACAAACAATAAGATTTTGCTTAGAGGAGGTCCAATTAATAATTCAAAGATAATCACTGCTATGAAGTTTGAGAGGTTGTTAATGAAACCTCATTTAGTTAGTCAACTTCATTATTTTATATCAATAAATTTAGGAGTTAAGAGTGGCTAAATCATCATTGGTGTTAGAACAACAACATGAATTAGGTTGTTTGTTTAAGTATATCTTGTTAAACCTATTAGCTTGTAAGCATATAGGAGTTATGATTACAAAATCTAGCTTACGGAAGGAATAGAAACTACTAACATAAGGCCTTATGGGTGTGGTAGGTTACACAGATGTGATGAAGGGTTAGTGTATGATTTGTTTAAGTAGATATGATCTAACATAAAATAATCCTTTCACTTAACCTATGGTATTAGTAAAGAAACATGACAACTCTTAAAGATTATGGATATATTATAAAGAACAGGACAAGAATACAATCATGGATAAATTTCCTAGCCTAATAATTGAAGAGCTTTATAAACAAATTGGTTTTAAATTTGGATTTAAGGTTGTGATACCACAAAATCGATACACCATGTTAATGTTCCTGTAACCTCTTTAAAAATATATCAGGGTCATTATGAATTCTTATTAATGTTATTTAAGCTCATTATTGCACCCTCAATCTTTCATAATATGATAAATGAAGTGTTCAAAACTCATTTAAAAAAGTTTATATTAGTTTTCTTTGATGATATCTTTGTTTACAATCCATCATTTGATGATCATTTGAAGTATCTTAGAGTTGCGTTGAAGTTACTCATATAATAACATTTTTACCAAAGGCACTTTTAGAATTCTCAAATTGAATACTTAAGATACCTTATTTCAAATTTAGGTTCTAGTGACCCAGGAAATGTACAAGCAGATTTTAATTAGTATATTCCAAATCATTTAAGAGAATTAAAAGTTTATTGGCTTAATATAATACTATAGAAGATTCATCAAATATTTTGGGCTAAAGAATAAGTTGCGGTCTTTATTTACTTAAAAAATGCTTTTATATAAAATAATAAGTTGAAAACTTACTAAAATTAAGGAACGCTTTAACCTCAACATCATTTTTAGGTTTGCTTGAATCAACATTGCATTATTAAGATAGATGCATATGGTGATAGAGTGAGAGTTGTCTTAGAGCAAGTAGCCTATATAAATAAATTACTTGCATAAAAGTGTCATTCTTTATTTATTTATGAACAAGAATTATTGACAATGATTGTAGCCATCAAATATTGACATCATTACTTAAGTGGGAGGTCCTTTATAATCAACATAATAATAAAAGCTTAAAGTTTCTTTTGAAGTAAATAGTAAATACTCTATTTAAGCAAAATTGATTACTTCAACTATTAAGCTTGTGAATTAAAATTAAGTTTAAGAAGAATGCAACCAATGTAGAGTACTAATATGCAAAATGAGTCATTTGAAGAAATAAGAAATAGTTAAGAGAAAGGGATGTTACCATCAGACTCTTATCGATGATATAATAGGATTTTGTAGTGGAAAAAGAGAGAGTAGTAATAAGTTTTGAAAAAGCAATTGAGTTTAAAATTATTATTTTACTATATGAAGATCCATTATAGTTAATAGTATATATTTTGAAGAATTTCAAACCTTTTCTATTACAAGGAAATATAAAGGGATGTGAGAATTCTTATGAGATAATGTCAAAGATATCAACATAACATATATGAAACTATTGTTATTATTAGATTGCTATAAGCAATTTCCTAGAAAAATGTTAGCCAACTATTCATATAGATTTAAGTAAAAGGATTGCCTTTATCCAATAATAACTTAATAAATTTAGTTATAAATTTAGCAAATATGTCCATTTATAGCCTTTATATATTTATATATAATAGAAATGGTGATTAATTTCTTCCTAACCAAGGTGTTTAGGTTTATGACATGCTGAAAACCACTACTAGTAATAAAGATCATATTTTCTTAAGCTTTATTTGACAAGAATTTAATAACTACAAATAATTGAGTTATAATTTTCCTTACTTTACTATTTTCAAATTAATTGTCAAATTCTAGTTTTAAATAGATGATAAGTACATATTTGTCCAATATTTATGTTTTAATTATCCTTTTATTCCTCTTATTGATGTAATTATTGGGACTTAATTTGATTTAATACTTTCTTGTAGGGAATTATACAAGTGCATCAATTCAAGAGACGACGTCATGAATATTAAATCAACACAGGTGTGAGCTTCACGTGGGTAGCGTTGGAAGCAAATTAAAATTGTCAGAGGAGTGGGCTGAGCAAAGGAGAAATATCAAGAGGGCAGAGAGAGCAGGCCGCACGCAGCACAAGAACAAAAACAACAAACAAGAAGCGGGGACGCAACTGAGAACGAGGAGAACGCGACGGAGGAGGAACAATAGGACGGCGCCAATGACACTTGGAGGTTAATGAGTCGCGGCAATCGAGAGAGGAAGCAATCAACATCGGTGTTTTAGGGAGATCTTCTAGTTTTTCTTCTTTCCTTTGTTATTTAGACTATGCTAAACAAGAATCTTGTTTTGTTTAATTCCGTTATGAGTAGCTAAACTGTTTTAGTCGGGGAATTCCAACTGTTATGCTTGGACTCGTGAGACCTATTGTTCTGATTATTTGGTTTATAATATTCGTACTGTTTCTATTTTACTGTCATTGTTTATTAATTGATTCTGCGATTAGGGCCCGATTGTATAATTAGTTAATTAACATATCGCCAATGATTTACTTGGTGGTGTTAAACTGGGTGATTAGTGTTTGTGGCAATTGGCACTAGGACATATCACTTGTCTGATTTTGTGTTGAGAAACTTGTGATCTAATTAGATGAAGCACGAGTCAGTGCGTAGTCAGTTAGGGTTAGTGTTTCTTTAGAGCTTAATGTTGTTAATTAATTGAATCTCGGAGAGAGTCTCGAAGGGGTTATTAGTTAATTAGGGAACAGTTTAAAGGAGTCTCTTTGATTGTTCTAAAATTAAGAAGAGGCGAGGGAGCGAGAGGTAGTTGGTAACCATAGCTAACCTATTATTAAACCAAAGAAAATATTTGAGTCGATGATCGAGGTCTATGCATAATAATTAGGAATTTCCTGACTAAGTTGTCGTTTATTGAGTTAATCAATTTTATCTGTGTTCTTTGCTAGTTTAATCATAGTTGTTATTTTATTTGATATCAATTGCGTTAATCATTTATTAGTGGTTAGATTAATTAGTAGTTTAGTGGAAAATTCCAAAACCCCCTTTTTAATTAATTTCACTCGTTCTTTGGCATTTGAATAGAATTAATTTATTCCATTCTCTGTGGATCGACCCCATTACCACTGTGCGCAATTTATTTTCGTTTGGTGTTTGAGAATTATTTTTGGTGGATTCGAAACCCATCAAATTTTGGCGCCGTTGCCGGGGATTGGTAACTAATTGATTTTGTTTTTTATGCCTAGGAACATTAAATGCGGAGATTCCATCTTGTACGACCCTGAGATCGAAAAGACCGCTAAGAGGCTAAGGAAGTTGAGCAAACTAAGGAAGAAGCAAGGAGAAGCTAGTGGATTACCAACCTCGGTAGAGTCGTATACTGAAACAGAGTACGAAGAAGGGATTGAATTTGAACAGCAGCCTGACGGGAAGCTTAACCGTGACCACGCGCAGGATATGGCTCTTATGAACCCTCTAGACTTGGATAGACCATTGAAAGCACAAACATCCGCTATGCATAGACTTTCCAGAACTTCAAGAAGGGTTCAAATTGAAGTCCAGACTCATCCACTTGTTGCCCACCTTCCGTGGATTGGAAAACGAGGATCCGAATAAGCATTTGAAGGAATTTCACCTCGTCTATACTTCCATGAAGCCCATGATATCACGGAGGACCAAATCAAGCGAGAGCTTTTCCATTCTCGCTGCAAGATTCAGCCAAGGACTGACTCTACTACCTACCTTCGGGGACAATCAACACTTGGGAAGGGATGTCCCGACAGTTTCTAGAGAAATATTTCCCAGCATCCCGAGCCGCCAACATCAGGCGTGAAATATGTGGCATTAAGCGAAGGATTGAGAGAACCTCTACGAGTCTTGGGAGAGGTACAAGAGAATTTTAGCAAGTCGCTCATGACATGACATATCAAACAATTGGTGTTGGACCCGATCTTTAAGTGAATTTTAGAAATATAAAAGTATGAAATAAGTAAGTTAAATGCGTGAAGTTTGTATTAGATGTGATTATATTTTAAGAAAATTGATGAGAAAAAGAGTTGATGGAGTTTGATGATTTTGAAATTTGGATAGCTTTGTATGGATGATAAAAGTTCAAGTGGATGAGTTGATTGAAATTAAGTTGAAAATCATGACTAAAAAGAGAAAGTGTGAAAATATGAAAAATTATAAAAAGTTTGACTTTTGGCCTTTGAGGGTTGACTTTTGATTTAAGCCAAATTTGATAAAATGGTCTTCTAGAAACTTGTAGATTATGTCAAGAGCTTTCCGTGGCCATAAAATTTGATATTTTTCGATATCGGGAGTGGAAGTTATGATCAATCAAAGTTAAGTATGAAATTTGTTTGAAGTTTGACTTTTGGGGTTGACAGTTGACTTTTGATCTAGACAAAATTTGAGAAAATGATCTACATGAAATTTGTAATGTTTGTTGAGAGTTTTCTGTGGCCATAAAGTTTGCTATTTTTCGATGTCGGGATTGAGAGATATGAATTTCTGAAGATATGCTTTGTTTTGAAAATGCTAATAAGTATAGATTTGTATGTGCTATACTTCGAGGCCACTCGTCGTATGGATTTAATCTGAATTGGAATAAGTGGTCTTAATGAAAGTTGGAGCTTGTATTTCGATCTTTCCGACGCCATAAAGCATGTAAGTTTTCGATATCGAGGCTAGGAGTTATGAGTGATTAAAAATGGGAAGTCGTTTAGGAAAAACTGTTTTGGACAGAATCGTTGATTGAATTTCCAACCTCTTTCGAGACCTAATTTGATTTTGAGTTCTTCAAGGAAGTTGTAGAGCTTCCTCTGATCTCTTTATTGACACCAAATTCGTCAAATTCCGAGTTCGGAATTATGAGATATGATTTTTGAAAAATTCAGTTATAAGTGGGTATTTAAGGTTTTGTAAATTTTGCTTGAACTCCGACCCTTTTGCAATCTTTTTTATAAATCTTTCGTCCGACATCCGATTGACTTGATTCTTGAAGCGTTGGATTCCTAAGACAATTACGTTCTTTTTTATGAAGAATTATAATTTTTAGGAGATTAAATGAAAAGAGATTGATTGAACCAAAGTAAAAGATGGGTTATAGGTTATAAGTTGGATAATTTTCTGAACATGGTTTAGTATTTTGCAATTTTCGGGAGTTATACAACTCCGATTGAGTTGATTCTTAAGGAAAATAAAGTTAAGATATAGGGCTAGAACTCTTGTGAAGGGATCGAAATTTAATTTCATCCCTAAGATTGTTAATTTTGGAATTAAATTCGCGTAATGTTCAATCTCGGATTTTGTGAAGGTCCGATATTATTTCGCTATAACTTCTTCGTTTTAGATCCGAATTGAGCACCGTTGGTGGCGTTGGATTCGTATGATCTAGAGGAACAATTTTATGAAGAAAGTTTGTCCAAATTATTTCGTTTCGATGCTGGAAATCAGGGCGCCAGTTATCAGGTGTCAATTGTGTTTAATTGGAGGGCAAACTTGGAAATATGTTTAATTGGAGGGCAAGATGGTTAATTGTGTTTCATTAAATGAAACACACAAGAAGCTGTCATTTTACTCCCAGAAACAGCAGAAGATTCACGATTTATGAAGAAAATGAAAGAAAGAAATAAGAAGAAGAAGAAGAAACATTGGAGAAGAGAGAAGAAGCATGGTGGCTATGGTGGAAGGAAGGAGAAGAAAGATGAAGCAAGGTTTTTTATGAGTTTTCTTAGATATTTTCGCTAGTTTTAAGAGCAAAGAGGAGGAAGAAGATGGAAGTTGTCCATGGAGCTTGAAAATAACGAAAATGGAGGAGAAAAGGTAAGAGAGAAAGTTTTGATTTTGAGTTTTGACTAGTTTGATGGTTGATTAAGCTTGGAATGGTTATGGATTTAGCTTATCTATGATTATTTGAAGAGATTAGACTATGGTTATGTTTAATTTTGGTTATGGAAGATTCTAGAGAGAGAAAGCTTAGTGAAGAAGATGATGAATAGTAAAATTTAGGGATTTTTGAAATTGATGATTTAGATAGCTTGAATTAGTGATGAATTTGAGATATCCTAAGTTAATTTTGATGTTTATGCTTTAGGTGAAGTTTAATTTGAAAATTTGTAAATTGGGAGTTTAGGCTTAATTTGGAATTTGGGGATTTTCCCAAATTTTGTGAATTAATGGTGTAGAATCATCAATACTAGTATGAATTGGTGAAATATGAAATCAATTTTGAAGAAATTATGTTTTATGATATTGAATTTGTGCAAATTGGTTTAGGCCAATTTTGAAAATTAGGATTTTCAAAATTGGAGATTGAAATAACTTGAATATGAGAGGAATTGATATTTTCTAAGTTCAATTTGAGAAATTAAGTTAATTATGATATTGAATTTGATTGGATTGGTTTAGGTTCAATTTGTAATTTGGGAGATTTTTGGAATTAGTGATGTAACTATCTTGGAATTAGTAAGAATTGATGACTTATGCATCAAATTGAAGGATTAAGTTATTTATGAGATTAAATTTTGATGAAATTGATTTAGGAAATTTTCAATTGGAAGGAAGAAAGGAGAAAAGGTCAAATTGAAGCATTGGACAAGATGCTAGCATGGATATGAGGTGGGTAGTATATTTATTTATTGAATTATATGCTAAATGTGAATTTTTAAAAATTAAAGAAAGCAAAATTTGATTTTTGATAAATTATTATTGATAAAAATGTTTGAAAAAGGATGTAAATGTTTGAAATTATGATTTCAAAGCAGTAAAAATGAGTTTTAGAAAATGCAAGACTTATGAATTTCATGGTTTTCAAATTATGTGATTTATGATTTGAATGATTTAAAGAATTAGTGCATATATTGTGATGCATATGTGATTTACGTGAATTGCATTAGATTGATTATGTGCAATTATGTGGACATATGCTTGTGTCATTTATGGCACAATTTGATGTTATGAGTTGAAAAAGGTTAAAAAAAAATCAAGATTTTCGAAAAGTGCCTTCGGGCAATCTGCTTGTTTTAAGTATGAATATGTGAATTGTATGGGTTTGGTCAGGTCTCCTCCGTAGAGTCAGTGCACTGTCTCCCTCTGATAGCCTTCTCCCGGCTGCCCGCAAGTGGCTTAGGAGTTTCGATTTCGGACTCCCCTCCGTTCACTTTGCCTGCATGAATTCTGGGGAATGTGCGATGACGTTCTATTAGACCGACCCAAACCATTTGATATGTTATGTGTCTTGTTTTTGTTATGTTTGTAGTGCATTCATGATTTGTATTTGGTTATGAATATGAAAGTTTTGAAAAGTTTGAAAAATAAGAGATCAATGTTTGAAAATGTAAGACTTTGGAAACGTGTTATAAATGGTGTTTTTTTTTAAAAAGTGAAGGATTGAGAAATAAGCTTTGAAGAACGTTTTGAAAATGATTTTACGCTTATGGTTCAATTTATAAATATATTATCCACGAGCTTCGAGCTCACCCCTTCATCCCCATCTCCGTGTTTTCACACGGAGATCGGATGGAAGACGAGTATGATGTCAACCCGATAGTTTATGTATTGCCTTTATTTATGGCTTGAAAAGCCGTTATTGTAAATTCATGATGTATATCGCTTATGAGTTAGGTATGTTTTGGATTTGAGTTTGGTTATGATGAAGATTTTGAATTGTGAATGTTTATGTATACGAGTGAGTTGTGATCGGATTAAATTATGTATTATGGATTGAAATGTATATGAATGGTTTGTGATTGATCAGTATTATGGATTGAACTTTATGAAGTGTTTAGAACTAAGAGTGTGTTTTGTTCTTTGGTGTTGGGATTCGGACGGGAGGTCCGATGTTGCCTTGTGTTATTGGATGGATTATGATATTAGAAGTGCGTTTGCTTTGTTTTAAATTTTGAAATTTTTAAAATACGATCGTTATCTTTGCCGAAATTTCGGTAAAATTTCGGTAAAATGGGTTTAAAGAAATGAGTTCGAGGATTTATATGAATGTAAAAGAAATGATTAAGATGAATGAAGTGAGAAAGAATAGAAATGTAGGGATTGTTTATATGTAGAATGAGTTTGATTAAAAAAAAAGGAAATAAAAAAATACCAGATTTTAGACCGAGTTAGTCTAAGGTTTTCCAACGCGATTATGTTCATCCGATCGTTTTCTTTGATTATTGTGCTCGGATGTCGGATCTGTTCTACTTGATTTCGTCTCGCCCTCGATTTTGTTATTCGTAATTTATTATCCGATTCGGTAGGTTTATTTGATTGGCGTCCGCATTTTGTTTCCGATTTGAAATTTCGATCCGAAATTTCCGTTTCCTTTCGTTTCTGTTTGCTTCGTTTTCTGTTCTGCGTATGTAGTTGGGTTCTGGTAACGGGATCCAACAATTGGTCATCCAGTATTTCTACGAGGGTCTGATTCCAATGGAGCGCAGAATGATGGACGGGCCATCGTCAGCAAAAGCCCAGCTAAAGCTCGGGAGTTGATATCAACCATGGCAGCAAACTCCCAGCAATTCGGTGCTCGACCAGATATACAACGAAGAGTGAACGAGGTAAATGTTACTTCTCTCAATGAGGTAAAATCTTTGCTAACAACTTTGGTCTAGAATTTGAATGTAGGTACTCCTCCACCTGTTAGGGCGTGTGGCATCTGCACTAGCCTAGCTCACCCAATCGATGCATGCCTAACACTCCACGATGAGACACCGGAGAATGTGAATGCTATCGGATTCCAACAGAGGAAGTTTGATCCCTATTCAAACACCTACAATCCCGGTTGGAGAAGCCACCCAAATTTCAGTTATGCTAACAACCCACTGAACCAACAGAACTTCCATCATGGACCACCACCACCGCAACAGTCTTCGGGCTCAGGTAAGCCTCTTGAAGAAATTGTCCGTATGTTAGCTACTAATACTGAGAAATTTCAACAGGATACTGCAACCAGATTTCAAAAGATAGAAGAGAGTATGAAGACTCTAGAGACTCAAATGAGCCAGATCGCATCTTCAGTTAGCAAGATGGAGACTCAAGGCAAGCTGTCGTCTCAGACACTCGACCCGAGGCATAATGTGAGCGCGATTGTCTTAAAAAGTGGTAAGGAATTGCAGCCCCCAGTCGACAAGAACCCTAAACGTGACCACATCCAAGGTTCCGTGCGAGACGTAGCAGAAGCGAAAGGGAGCTTACACGTGATCATATACAGGATTCAGGTCCAACTGAAAATCCTCAAAAACCCAAACCTCTAGTGGTTCCATCCCCATTCCCCCAGAGATTGGCTCAGAGCAAGAAAGAAAAGGAAGATAAAAGCATCATGGAGTTATTCCAAAAAGTTGAAGTAAACATCCCGCTCCTCGAGATCATTAAACAGGTTCCGCGCTACGTCAAATTCCTTAAAGAATTATGCACAAACAAGCGTAAGTTAACAGGTAATGAAAGGGTAAGTGTGGGTGAGAATGTTTCAGCTGTCTTACAGAGGAAATTACCTCCTAAATGTCGCGACCATGGTATGTTTTCCATTCCTTGCAAAATTGGGAACATTGGTATAAGTAAAGCTATGTGTGACCTAGGAGCCTCTATTAATGTGATGCCTTTATTTGTTTATACTTCTCTGGGTCTTGGTCCATTAACTAGTACTGGAGTTATAATTCAATTGGCGGATCGATCGATTGTTTATCCTGAAGGTGTTTTAGAGGATGTGCTAGTTCAAGTTAATGGATTAATTTTTCCTGCTGATTTCTTTGTTCTAGATATGGAAAATGATAGCTCATCTAAATCTTCTAATATCTTGTTGGGTAGGCCTTTCCTTAGCACAGCTAAGGCAAAGATAGATGTGCATAGTGGTTCATTGACTTTAGAGTTTGATGGTGAAGTGGTGAAATTCAATGTGTATGATGCTATGAAACGGGCTGAAGATGTGTCTTGTGTTTATAATGTTGATATCATTGAAGATTTGACTCATGAGATTTTTGCTTTAAATTATGATGATGAGTTGAATTATGCTTTGTGTCATAGCATGTCTGTTGATAGAGTTAGGAGATTTGCTGATCGGTCTGAATTTTCTGATGATATACTTGATGTGGTTTACGCCCTAGAAACTCTTAAGGCTACAAGTATGAAATTTGTGCCTATTAAACTATCACGATCAGAATCTACACTGTTACCTTCGATTTTGCAGGCCCCAAAGTTGGAGCTCAAAAAGCTTCCCGAGCATTTGAAATACGCATATTTAGGTGGTTAACACCGAGACGAGGATCGTCGAGCCTAGGACGTTAAACAAGGGCGCTAATGGGAGGCAACCCATATTTTTATTTTTATTTTATTTTATTTTATTTTTCTTTCCTTTCTTTTGCTTTGTCTTGTGTGCTTTTTGCCTCGTTTATTTCCTTCTTTCTTTGTTTTTGATTTTTTTTCTCCCTCACTCCCTGTGTTTTTCAGGTGGTTCGACGTTGGAAAATTCGGAGATATTGGAGTTGTTGGCTCTCGTCCCTTACTATACTAGCTACACCCTATTGGCGGGATGCCTAAAAGAGCTCACGTATAAGCCCTCATCTTCAGTTAGATATACGCGGCATCCGAGCGCTCCTAGGCGCCATCGCTACCCGCATCTGAGCGGCGCGTCATCGCTCCCCGGATTCAGGGAAGTCCTCAGTTTACTCTTTTCATTTACTTTTACGTTGAGGACAACACATGCTTTAAGTGTGGGGAGGTGATTTATGCTTTTGAGATGCATGCTGTTTTTGTTTGATGCATTACTTTGGGTTGTGCTTAGGAATCCTCTTTTGCTCCATTTTGCTTGATAAATTGTTGTGCCTTAGGTAATGGTGGATTCTTTTAAAGGAGTCGAGAGTATGATTGAGTCCCTTGTTGTTTAATGTTAATTAAATGTTAATAATTTTGTCCTATGTGTTGAAGTTTCAAGCCTGAGTTAATTGATTAGAATTTAAAAAAAAATTTGTGTGATTAATCGATACCTTTCTTGTCTAGAGTCATGTTAAGCTTAGAAGTTGAGTTGGTATATGTGTTGAACTTTCGATTGATGGTGGGAAATCATGATGGAGAAAGGGAATGAAGAATAAAAATAAAAAGGTGTTATATTCGTTCCGCCAATCGCCAAAGGTGATTGTGAGCGAAGCCAAAAATCCGTCTAAAGGTTGGACAAGACTGAGTAACCGGGCGACATTCATCACAAATGTTTGCGCTCGCGTAAAAAGGTCTCGAACAACTATGACGTGTGAGGCAACCAACTACTCCTCTGATTACTCAAAAAAAAAATTGTAAGCATCTGAGTAATTACGAGTAAGGCTAAAGCCACTTGGCATTGTGATTGACCGAGTAACCGGATGACATTCATCACAAATGTTTGCATTCGCGTAAAAAGGCCAATGACAATTCCGAGCAATTGATAGCTAAAAGCACCTAATTAAGTAATTAAGGTTAACCCGATCTTCCCATGACTACCACATAAATTTGGAGTTCCTCGTGTATACTAACCACCTAATAAGTGAAGTGTGTTTTCTAGGCTTGATTGGTTTTTAATTAAAATTCAGTAATTCATGCATGCGCTTCAATTTGAGTTCAGGCTTGTGTCTTCTCGTATGGAAAATTTTTTGCATTTTTTTAACATTTCATTGACATTGGGACAAGATTACGCTCTCATTTCTAGTTTATATTACCTTTGTGCATGTCTCATTGAGTGGAGCGGTTTTTCATTGTGTCTTGGTATTCTTTTATGCTTAAGGACAAGCATCGTCTAAGTGTGGGGAGATTTGATAAGTACATATTTGTCCAATATTTATGTTTTAATTATCCCTTTTTATTCCTCTTATTGATGCAATTATTGGGACTTAATTTGATTTAATACTTTCTTGTAGGGAATTATACAAGTGCATCAATTCAAGAGGACGACGTCGCAAATATTAAATCAACACAGCAGGTGAGCTTCACGTGGGCAGCGTTGGAAGCAAATTAAAATTGTCAGAGGCGTGGACTGAGCAAAGGAGAAATATCAAGAGGGCTGTTAGTCGTCAGAGGATGGTAGAAATCACTTAGACAAATTAATTGTCTAATCAAGCAACACGTGTGAGGTAACAAAGTTTTAAAGGAGAGGAGCACGATGTGGCAGAGGAGACCAGCGTGGAAAGACAACAACAGAAGCATAAGGATTTAAGGGTTTTAATTGATTGAGACCCTTAATGGTCTAATCAAGCAATAGTAGAATAAGAGCCACAAGAAGAAGTTACGAGAATAGGGAGAGGGCTGACGTGGAAGCTGGGAAAAGTGAATTAAAGAAAAGACAAAAGTGAATGAAAAAAAGAAGGACAAGAGGCAGCCGCCAAAGAGAGCAGGACGCACGCAGAACAAGAACAAAAACAACAAACAAGAGCAGGGCACGCAACACAAGAACGAGGAGAACGCGACAGGAGGAACAATATGACAGCGCTAGCGACACTTGGAGGTTAATGAGTCGCGGCAATCAGAGAGGGAAGCAATCAACATCAGTGTTTTAGGGAGATCTTCTAGTTTTTCTTCTTTCCTTTGTTATTTAGACTATGCTAAACAAGAATCTTGTTTTGTTTAATTCCGTTATGAGTAGCTAAACTGTTTTAGTCGGGGAATTCCAACTGTTATGTGTTGAATCGTGAGACCTATTGTTCTGATTATTTGGTTTATAATATTTGTACTGTTTCCATTTTACTGTCATTGTTTATTAATTGATTCTGCGATTAGGGCCCAATTGTAGAATTAGTTAATTAACATATCGCCAACTGATTTACTTGGTGGTGTTAACTGGGTGATTAGTGTTTGTGGCAATTGGCACTAGGACATATTACTTGTCTGATTTTGTGTTGCGAAACTTGCGATCTAATTAGATGAAGCACGAGTCAGTGCGTAGTCAGTTAGGGTTAGTGTTTCTTTAGAGCTTAATGTTGTTAATTAATTGAATCTCGGAGAGAGTCTCGAAGGGGTTATTAGTTAATTAGGGAACAGTTTAAAGGAGTCTCTTTGATTGTTCTAAAATTAAGAAGAGGTGAGGGAGCCAGAGGTAGTTGGTAACCATAGCTAACCTATTATTAAACCAAATAAAATATTTGAGTCGATGATCGAGGTCTATGCATAATAATTAGGAATTTTCTGGCTAAATTGTCGTTTATTGAGTTAATCAATTTTATCTGTGTGCTTTGCTAGTTTAATCATAGTTGTTATTTTATTTGATATCAATTGCGTTAATCATTTATTAGTGGTTAGATTAATTAGTAGTTTAGTGGAAAATTCCAAAACCCCCTTTTTAATTAATTTCACTCGTTCTTTGGCATTTGAATAGAATCAATTTATTCCATTCTCTGTGGATCGACCCCATTACCATTGTGCGCAATTTATTTTCGTTTGGTGTTTGGGAATTATTTTTGGTGGATTCGACACCCATCAATAAACTAGTAAAAACTTATTTAAGGTGCATCACCAAGAGTACCTTATTAAATAGATCCATTAATTATTTTAGCTGAATGTTGGTATAATATTTTTTTATTCAACTATTTACATAACTCCTTTTGAAACTCTTTAAACTCCAAATACCTTATTTTGTAGGAGATTCAAATCTAATAGCGATGAATCAAGGCTTTGAGGAATATAGTGACTATTATTGAAGTGATCCAAGATTTAAAAAAAAACTGCATTAAGATGAAAGTGGATTAAAATTTCAAACTATATAGAAAGAAGAATTAGAAGTTGACTTTTTTATATATATTTTATACCCTTTTATGTTGCAAATAAACTAGGATTCCCTCCAAGAATCCTCATAATGATACCTTCCATGTCTTTTAATTAAAGAGATAAATTCTAACATTCATGCACTCATCTTGAAAGCTACTAGTTGTGTTTGTGGAGGAAAAGATTTTTACAATTACCTTAGAAGGGAGAATTCTAAAGATGCAAAACAAATAAATAACTTAAATAGTGGTTTAAAAGTTTGAAATATAACTTAATAGAAATTATTTCATAAACAAAACCTTTTGGACAAGTTATGCGAAGAAGGGTCCATTTTTACTAGTTAAAGTCCGAAGAGAGAAATAATGGAAACTTTCTAACTAGAAATATACTCATATGCTACATTGTTTAAATAAATTGTTATATATTAGATGTCATTATCTTCCATTACATCTTTACCCACATAATAACAGTTATTATTCAATGGATACATATAGTTTGTAATTATGAAATAACAAACTTGTCCCTCCTCTTAAATCTCTCCCTTCTTCCTCTCAAATCCTCAAAATCTTATTTTTATATTAAATACCATCTTCCATTATTAATAATGACTTTATTAAATTGCTCAAGTTTTATTCTTTTGGAAAAAAAAGGGACCAAATTTAATTCTTCATAATTAATTCCACCTTTTAAATTCACCGGTGGCAATTAAGTGAGAATCTTATAAACTATCAAATTAAACTACTTCAATAAAAACTAATACAATGTAAAAGATAAACAAACACAATTTCAATCCAATAATTATAGGATAAAAATTTTAAAGAGAAAATAAATTTTATTGATAGATATTTATTTTAATCTCTCTCAAAAGTTATTTAAATATGTTCAGATAAACCATAATTCATATTAGGAAGAATTATAAACAAAATAAGAAACTCTAATTTATCTTAGGAAGACTTCTAAAAGAAATAGGAAAGAAATTAAAGAGATTGACTAAAGTTTGAAATAAGAAACAAATAAAATAAAATAAGAAATTATTCAAAAATCTCGCAGAGAAGGACGTTGGATAAGATGTGATCACATGCTAGTTAATATTCCATTATGCCCAATTAGAAAGAAATTCAGAAAAGAATATTGGATAAGGTGTGATAACGTATTAGTCAATATACCATTTTACCCAAAGAGAAAGAAATGTAACAAGAAATGTTGGATAAGACGGGATCAAGTGCTAGTGAATAATTCTATTGGGTTCGTGTTTTGTGTATCGGGGTGAACTAGGCCCCGATACCTCAAGTTTGCACCCGACCACAACCTTAATCGTTATTGTCCTCTTTGGTATTCGAACTCGAGACCTCAATGTTTTGTTGCATCTAACTGCACTCCTCTTATCATTGAGTTACTTAGCGTGCAGTTAGATGCAACAAAACCTTGAGGTCTCGAGTTCGAGTACCAAAAAGGACAATACCGATTAAGGTTGTGGTCGCGTGCAAACTTGAGGTATCGGGGCCCAGTTCACCCGGTACGTAAAACACGAACCCAATATTAAAAAGCACCTTTTAATGTTGGACCCCACACTCCACCCGTAGGTGTTTGGGGGTTATACCCCGGCGTATGTTTGCGGGTTATACCGCTGCATCCAACCTTAATCAGTATTGTCCTCTTTGGTCAGGATTCGAACCCCTGACCTCAAGGTTTTGTTGCTATCTAGAAACATGCCTCTTACCATTGAGCCAAATCATAAATCATAGGCAATCTCAAAAACAACATGAATGCAAATCACATAAAATCACAAATCAAACACATAAAACAAATCAAACGGTTTAGGTTGGTCCAAAAACGAAACGTACTGCACATTCGCGCAAAGCGGTCCTGTGCAGCCGTGAACAAAACATACTATACTTTTCCGCATAGCGGTCCAGTGTAGTCGTGAAGGGAGTCCGAAATCGGAACTCCAATGCCACTAGCGGGCAGCAAGGAGAAGGCTTTAATTTTTAAAAAGAGACAGTGCACTGACTCACTTAAGGGACTTAACCAAACCCACTTATCACATAATTCACATCTGAAAACGGAATGCCCGAAGGCATATTTCGAAACTAAATTTTCATGCATGTCACACTAGACACATTCACATTCACGACTTCACATAATTCATACAATTCAATCAATCAATCAATCAATGATTTCAACAATTTGCATAATTTATCAATGCATTCGTAACAAATGAATTTTCATAAATTTCTATCGATTTATCAAATCATTTAAAACAATGAATTTAAGCTTGTAATAATTTTTCACAAATCATTCGAAAACGATTAAAATTCGAAAATCTTTTCTTTCACTTTCTTGAATTTTCAAAAATCAATAAATGACTTATAATTTAAAATATAAATACATTACCCACCTCAATTCCATGCTAACAACTTGTCCCATGCTTCAATTTGACCTTCGCTTCTCTCTCTCTTCTAATTTAACATTACCTAAGCCATACATATCCAAATTCAACATCATAAAATCATAATCTTCAAAATTAACTATAGGAAACCCAAATTCATCACTTTCCAAAGCTATCTAAATCATCAATTTCGAAAATCTCCAAATTTCAAAATTAGCCTAAACCAATTCACCCAAATTCAATATCATAAATAACTTAATTTCTCAAATTGAGCTTAGAAAAACACCAATTTCATATAACATCAAGCTATCTAAATCATCAATTTTCAAAACCTCCAAATTTCAAAATTGGCATAAACTCCAATTAATTTTCAACTAAAATTAAACCTATAATACTTAGCAATCATCAAAATTGATTTCATACTCCACAAACACATACCATTGTCCATGATTCTAAACCAAAAAATCAAGAAAAACTCAAAACTTAAAATTTTCTCTTATCTCATTTCTCCTTAAATTTCAAAATTTCTTGGGTCTTGATGAAGCTCCCATGCTCTTCCACCCTTTTTCCTTTGAATCCATACGAAAATCATGCTAGAACCCTAAACAATTTCGAAATCCCTAACTTCTCTCTCTTCTTCTCTCTTTTCTCCATGGTTGAATGCTTCTCCTCTCTTCTCTTCTCTTATTTCTCTTAAGTTTTTTGGCAATAATCTTGATACTCCTCCCTTAAACGGCAACCATTCCTTTTATATGTTGCCATGTCATTTAAAATAAAAGATAAATGACCAAATTGCCCCTGCACTTTACTTTAAGTCATGCTTACTTTCGGATATGATTCGCACTATCAATTTGAAGGAATTTGTCAATACTTTCTTCTAGATAAATGTTCATCTATGTCTTAATTTCATAATTCCACAAAAATAATCCAATTCAGAGCACTACATCAAAAGTTATGCTCAAAACATTTCAGATATGTTCATGTTCTAACACATTTTTCAGCACGTTATTTCCATCCAGAAATTGACATTCTTAATCACAAAATTGAAACTCGATGTCTTCATAAAAATTGTATTCCTATTTCTCTAGTTTAATTCAAAACAAGAATCACCTCATTTTGATTACCATATCAAAAGTTATGCCTAAAATACTTTCAGATGTTCTTAATCCAAAACTGCACACTAATCCGAACTTCAATTCAGAAATTAAAAGTCTTAGGGGCTAAATTAAAATTTACTTTCTTCATATGACTTGTAGCCCCATGTCATAATTTTATTTTTCCTCAAGAATCACTTCAATCGGATCACCACAGATCCCGAATTCCTCAAAATATCGAACTATGTTCAAAAAAATTTCACTCGCTTTGATTAATTTAACCAACCTCAATTTAATCTAAAAATTCACAAATTTCCCATAAAATGTAATTCACTGTCTTAGGAATCCAACGCTCAAAACCAAGTCAACTGGATGTCGACGGAAAAGATATGAGCGAAAGATTGAAGGGGTCATATTTCCTATAATTTGGGAATAATAATTAAATAATCCGAAAATAATAATTAAATAATTAAAAATTAAAAATTAATAAAAAAATTTCACAAAAACCCTCCTCGCGAGGGCGACGACGTATCGCCTTCGCGAGAGAGCTTTCAAAATCGCCTTTTTTTTCAAAATATATATATATATATATATGATTATATATATATATATCCGAATTTTTCAAAAATCGTAGCTTTTGATTCTGAATTTCAAATTTGACAAATTTGGTATCAATAGAAAGCTTAAGGGAAGCTCTACAACTTCCATGAAGAACTCAAAACTAATTCCATCTCTAAAGTGATCAAATTTCTAATCAAAGATTCTGCCCAAATTAATATGCCCTAAACCATAACTCAACTTTGAAAAATTCTATCTTTCAACTCCAAAATCCAGTCATGTCATATTTTATATCAATGCGAAGATTAGAAAATCACCTACAACTTTCATGAAGGACATAAAAATCAATTTGAACTCTAAGGAAGTCAATTTTTCAGTCAAACATTATGTCCTCTAATAATCATGCAAAATAATAACATAACCTTGTAAAAATCATAACTTATTATTCCTTGATTGAAAAATTCTATACTTTATATCAAAATAAAGATCAAATCAAACTCTTCAAATTTAATGAAGAATTTAAAAGCTATATCAACCTCTAACTAGGTCAATTTCTCAGTCAAAGTTTCAGCTAAATAATGGTCAACCTGAAACCCAATCAAATTTTGACTGACCATAACTTTCACTCCCGATATCGAAAAATCGCAAACTTTATGGCGACAGAAAGCTCTCAACATAATCTACACGTTTCATGTAGATCATTTTCCAAATTATACCTCAAACAAAAGTCAACTCTCCGTCAACTTTCTATCACCCAAAATCAACTTTCTTAATTCTTTACATTTTCACACTTTTTCTCTTTTCTTTTTGATTTTCAACTCCTATTTTAATCAACTCATTCACTTAAATTTTATAAATCATACCAATCTACTCAAAACCCCAAGGGATCAAAATCAAAATCATTCTTTTCTTATCAATTTCCGTTAAGTAAAATACCTTTATATCTAAACATATACATAATAACACTTATTTCTTTTCAATGATAATTTTTAAATTTCACTTAAAAATCGGAGTCCAACAATTTCATTCTATCCAAGAATTTAAATGCTTCATCATTCACCCTCACTTATTAAAAAACTAGACTTTGAGTTATTGTCAGCATATCTAAGCTTTGTATTATGAAAGTAAAGCGAGAGATCAACAATATTAAAAGTTGTAGAGATATTTGCGATCCATAGAGGTAGTTCAACAATATAGGCATTTCCATTGATTCTCCTTTTAATTCTTGCGTAAGAAAACCTTAACTCTATCTCCAACATTAAACACTTGAGCTCTCCTATGTGAATCAATCTTAGGCTTGTACTTCTTATTAACTCTTTTAATAAACTTTTTCTTCAACTCCACTTAAATCTCTTGTGTCTCTTACACTAACTTTATAGCACTAGAAGAAATGTTAGAAGATTGAAGTAATTTAACAAGACAAAAAGCATGATTGAGTACCTTGGAGTAAACCACACAAAGTGGCTATCAACCAATGACATTATAGATACATTGTTGTAGGAAAATTCAACTTGTGTAATCAAGAAATATTAATTTTTTGATTTGTCACGACATATGCATCTTACAAATGATCCAAATTCCTATTCACCACCATTGTCTAACCATCAACTTGTAGGTGCATAATACTACTATACTTAAGAGATGAATCAAATAACCCCCAGTAAGGTCCTCTAAAAGTGACTTAGAAACTTAGTGTCATAACCAAAAGTAAAGGATTTAGGAACATCATGAAGTAGCACGACTTCTATAAAGAATAGCTTGGCAACCGCTGTAGCATTTGCCATTTTCTTTCAAGGGATAAAATGTATTATTTAAAAAAAAACCTGTCCATAACCATACAGATAAAATTCATACCTCTTTGTGTTTTTGGAAGTCCCAACACGAAATCCATTGATAAATCCTCCTAAATAACATTAGAAACTAACAATGGTATATACAAAACAACATTTGAAGCATGTGTCTTATATGCTTGGCAAACTTGGCACCTTTTGAGAATAGAAGCAATGTCTCTCCTCATCTTCGGCCAATAGTATCTCTTTCTCACCTATTCAAAAGTCTTGTCTCTATCAAGGTGACTAGCTAAGCCTCCCTAATGCAATTCTCTAATTACCTTCTCCCTAAGTGAAATTCTTAGAAGATAAAATTGATTTCCTTTCATAAAAACCCATCATGCAAATGAAAATCATTATAAGACTTTTTCATGAAATACTAGTCCCATATCTCTCTAAAATCTCCATCACTCCCATATAACTCCTTTAAATACTCAAGACCATCAGCCTCCATACTCAAGGTCTTCCTTATAGCCACCCTTCTACTTAATGCATCAATAACCATGTCATTCTTTCCCTTTTTGTGCATCCATTTATATGGGGACTTATCAATAAAAGTTGACCATTTAGTATGCATCTTCATTCTCAATTGATTTTGATTTCCTTTAAGACACCAAACACACTGCACAAGTGATTTAAGTGCTCATTTTTCTACTTACTATAGATAATTATATCATCAAAGTACTTACCCAAAGGTGATAGTTTTGAACATCATTCATTCTTTTGGCTATAACTTCTTATCCCGACCTCCAATTGACTTGAAATTTAAACTAAAAAACTCCTCACACATTATTCTTCCTCTCTATAAAAACTTATGGCCATCTGAATTCATTCGGAAAAGATTGATTGATGAATTAGGGATGAAAGTGGTGAAGTGTTCTGGAATAGTGTTAAATGGAGTGTTTCCATTGAACATACATTGATATTTTGGCCATATCTTGAGCTTTAGATATCCAAATGAGATTATTATTGATTTATATTAAAGTAGAGACATATGGATACAAATTTCATGAGGAAATAGAATTTTAATTCTATCTCTAAAAATTCTAAAATTTGATTTGAAGTTGAGTGCAGAGTACTATTATAGTTTAAGAATAGTCTGAAGTGTTTTAAGCATAACTTTCGGAATACTAAATCAAATTGTATGATCTTGGTGTCATTAGAAAATTAAGACATAGAGGAACAATTATCTAGAGAAAGTATTGCCTAAATACTCCATTTTCCTTATCATAATGATCATGGAAAGTTGACCCAAAAGTCTGTTCGAAGAAAAAGCTAGAATGATAAATTGAATGATGAACTTAGAATAAATTTGTTTTATTAACGTGTAAACCTAAGTTCAAATCATACATATGTAAGCTTTGATATATTAATGAATATGTGATGAGAATAATGAAAATATACCTAGGATTGTCATTAAGCATGTATAGTATATAATGTAACACCCCATACTAGGGGTTAGATTATTAAGGAAATTCAGTACATTTTATGCTTTGCATATTTGAATACTTGCTTATTTATGCATAAGCATTTTGGACCCATACAATTTTTGTGCATGCATTCATGACAATTTCAGGTGTAGTTGGTTTTAGAATTTTGATTAAGGTGAGAATTGTGGTTTATTAGTGATGAAAATTTATTTAGAAATTATTGGCATTATTTTGGAAATTTTAGGAAATTTTAGATTTATCAAGAGAAATAGACCAATGGCTTAATGACATGTAGCACTTTATGTGCATGACAAATGACTCATATGAAATGAACCATGTGTCAAGTTGGTAGCAATACACGTGATAATAACACACGTGAGTACTTGTGCTAGAGAGGAAAAATCACAGAAGCCTTGTTGTTCTTCGGACTATGTGGGTGTCTTTTGAAAAATCACCGAATCTTCTTCATCGAAACACTAGTTTTTGGATTCCTACATTAGTATTGTACTTTTCAACACAAAGAAGTTGGTCCATCTATTAGTTTGTCCTAATCTCTCTAGTCTTGCTCCTCAACCATCATCGAAACCTTGGTGATTTTTTTGAAAACAAGGTTAGTAAATTTTAGTTTTCAGAGTTTTATGAATGATTCCGATGATATGTATTGGAAATAAGTACACACATTAGTTGGATGATTTCTTATATGCTGAGAATAAACACGTGCATGAGTTATATCAATTGAACGATTCAGTGAAAGTGATGATGAGATGGGTTGGTAATATTGTATAATGGAAAGGTGGAGGTGTAATACCGATTGCATGTACCTTAAAGAGAAACTTAGTGAAGTAGAAAGGTTTCGGATGAGTGGAGTGGTTGTGATGAATGAGTGTTAATGAAACAAATGTAGTAAGGATGAAAAGTTACAATAGAGAGAGGAAGAAGATGACCTAATGTAGTGAAGTTCACCACGAAAAAATTTTATGAGTTCGCCGCGGCAAATTTTTATAAGTTCGACGTGGCCAACTCTTGAGTTCACCGCGGCAAAGTTATAATTGGCTCGCCGTGGCGAAGTTTCCTAATAGCTTGCATATGCTTTGCTATTTTAGGCATAACTTTCTCTGTAGTTATCTGAATGGAGTGATTTTGATTTTAAGTAAACTAGATACATAAAGATACAAATTTTATGAAGAGATTAAAGTCTAATTCTGTCTCTAAGAAATTCATAATCTGATTGGAAGTTGAGATAAGAATTTTGTTGAAGCTCAAGAACAACCTGAAATCTTTTGAGTATAACTTTCAGATACTAAACCAAATTGGACGAACTTGGTATCATTGGAAACCTTAGAAAAGAGGGACAACTTTCTATAAGAAATTATTACCTAATTACCTCAACTACCTAATGTGAATGATTGAGCAAGGTGGAACCGAAAGTGAGTATGAAATAAATCTGATCGAGGAATTGAGTTTGGTTTCATATGAATGATAATATGAGAATATTAAGAATAAAAACCCAAATTTGTCATAAACATGCATCATACATATTCAATATACATGTGAATAATTGAATTCATAATTATGCACAATAGTAATATATGTTTGTATTGAATGCTATAAAGAAACGCATCGAGCAGCCGACTTCAGATATTACTGGGACTTCGAGGCAATAAACAATAAGGGAGCTTGTGTAAGTAATTTAGATGGCAAATTTTGTGAGTAACCTAAAATTGATATTGATGAATGTGTACTGATTCCTGACATGAAGGTCCGAGGTACGATTGATGAATGAGATATCAAGTGTTTTTTATGTGAATATGATTGACTACTTGCTTTGCACATATAATGTCTGAAATGACCTTGTTTTGTTTTAAAACTATTGAGTCCTAGTTGTGCGTAAATAGGCATACTTAGAAGGGTCTGTAGCTGCTCCTATTATTGACACCTCGGTGTCTCCTGTATCGACACTTCGGTGTCTCCTGTATTGACACTTCGATATTTCCTGATATCGAGACATATGTCTCTCCTCTTGATACCAATCATGGTATCTCCTATATAAGTCCCGTTACTCGCTTTTGTAAATGGATTTAACAATTATATGATTTTGTATTATGATTTCTTTTGACTCTAATATAAACAAGAAATTGTGTTCGATTATGAAGGGTTTATACCTCTCTTTAGACTCGCCTATTTTTTCGTACAATCTATTTGAGATCCAATATAATATGTTGAATTGTTCGTTCGATAAATTGTTAATGCATGCTTCTAATATATCATGATTGTGTATATTTAGTTGTCGGCTTAAGCATAGATTAGTTATTACTCACTAAGCTATATGCTTAACATGGTGGATTTTCCTTGTGTAGGTTTAGAGAGAAGGACATAAGGAATGGGACGAGTCAACCGTAATGACCAATGAAGTCCAAGTCTTGTTTTGTTAAAATTGAATTTTGGAGTTTGTTTTGGCTTGTCTTTGATGTTTATGACTTTAGATTTATTTGAAGGTTTGCAATAACCCTAATTCAGGCTGGTTTCTGAAATTATGATATGTTCGTATGTTTTGGAAATGTATATTTTTTGATGCTATGCTTCTGTGAAATGTTGATGAATGTTTCGTATTTATTAGTTTTGTCTCTTTTCTGTATGCATGTATGATATGTTGTCTCAAGTGGCATCCCGATATCCTCCCGTAGGGTATTAGGCGTCGATATAATCCGTATATACTTATATGCATAAATGAGTATTTATATAATTATGCAAATTGTGATATGTGTAAATATATATTGCATGATATAGAGGAGCATTTAAAGCATCAACATCCAGATGTTGCCGAACTTCAAGGTAATAGCTTTATGGAGCAACATAAGAGTAACCTAGATGGTCTCACTTAATTACTTGTTTGTTTTAAATTTTGTATTGAATTATTTTGTGAATATGATTGTGTTGATTCCAACTTTGAAAGTCCGAGGCATCCGATGCACGAATGAGATATTGGAAGTGCTCCTCAGATGTGAATCGATCAAATAAGTGTACTCAACAATTTTGTTGAATGTTGTACCAAGGTTTAATGATAAATGTACCTTGAATGTGAATATGAAATCATGTGATTGATTGAGAATATGAGAATGTGTTGAGAATATAAGAATGTGATGCATTTCATTACATGAATGTATGAAAGATAAAGGTAGTTGTGATCTGAGTCGCCAAAGAAAAGAGCTTAAAGCTCGAATGTGATAAGAGCCTCTAGCTCGCTTGCTATTGTACCGGTATCCAATAAGGGATATGAGACATTATCTGATACAACTCGGTATCCACAAGAGATATAAGGTAGTAAAAAGGCACCCAGTCACAACAAAGTAATAAACGAAAGTGACTCTCATGGGCATTGCATTTATAATTGATATGTGTATTATTTTTTTTATGATTGAAATGATCGATTTGATTACTCTGAATGTGATATGTGACGCTACATGATAAATGAAATAATGTGAATTATGTGTTTGCTTATGATGATGTGTTGTATGAATTGACTGAATTATCGAGGATGGTTACCTCACTGAGTTCGCAAAACTCACCAAAATTGCAATGTTGACATTTCAGGTATTGAGAGAGGATACTAGTGATGGATATGCTCTAGATTTGGAAAGAAGAAATGGCTCAAAGATCGATTAGTTGAAATTGAAGCGCTTAGATAGAAAGTTTGTAAAATTCCTTATGTATGTAGTGTGTTAGGCATTAATGATGTACATGTATGGATGTTTTGAAAGCTACTATTTATATATCCGCTTCTTATGAAATGAAATGAGGAATTCAGTTTTTAAATATTGTGTCAATTATTCATTAAATGATGATGCCATCATTAAATGAGTGTTGTGACTACTTTAGCATGCCACTTTTGGGGTATGTATTTGGATATCACTCAGATGTCGAGTACGTGTCCTCGCGAGAGTGGGTGTTACATTCAATCTCTATATCCTAACTTAATTCAAAGCTTAAAGCCTAAATATTTTTAAAATAATGTTTTTTCAAAGCCTAATTAAACAAAGTTAAATTCAAAAGCCCAATCCTTTAAGAGATTTATGATTGAAGCAATGACCTAAATACTCTATTTATAGAGTTGCATTCTTCTATTTATCTTATCACTTTCAATATGGGAACTGGGAAGTGGGAACCAAAGTATTGGTTTCCAATTATCATTTTGAAAGTGAAAAGACAAGGAGGAAGAAAGTGATTCTATAAATAAGACATTTGGGTCTCTTCCTGAATTATAAAATTTCTAAAGCTTTTAAGCTTGACTTACCTCAATTCAAATTTTGAAACATATAATATTTCTACAAGGTTGGGCTTTTAGGCTTGACCTAGTTTAAACGGACTTTTGACTATTTAATATTTCTTTAAAATGGTTATTTTTTGGGCCTAGTTCGACCTATGTAGGCTTGAGTTATCCCAATTTGCTCTAATTAAAGCCTAATTAGGCTTAATTCAAGCTAGACTTGGGCTTCAAATTTTTTTTGGATCCCGAGCTCAACCCAATCTGTTACCTTATATTGTGAATAAAGCTACATCTAGAACAATCAAGAACTAGTAAGAATAATACATTAGAAGAAGAGAATAGAGGGAGAATATTGAATGACTTTTTCAGCTTCCAATTGAAAGTCCGTTATAGTCTTTATATGTAACGACTATTCTAGTCAGGCTAAGTGTAATAAAAATATGGCACATGATGAATATTTTAACCTATTCTTTATTCAATGATGGTATTTTCCTTTACTCCTCAACTTCTTCACCCGTTCTCACCCATTCAATTGGAACAAACAATAAGATTTTGCTTAGAGGAGGTCCAATTAATAATTCAAAGATAATCACTGCTATGAAGTTTGAGAGGTTGTTAATGAAACCTCATTTAGTTAGTCAACTTCATTATTTTTATATCAATAAATTTAGGAGTTAAGAGTGGCTAAATCATCATTGGTGTTAGAACAACAACATGAATTAGGTTGTTTGTTTAAGTATATCTTGTTAAACCTATTAGCTTGTAAGCATATAGGAGTTATGATTACAAAATCTAGCTTACTAAGGAATAGAAACTACTAACATAAGGCCTTATGGGTGTGGTAGGTTACACAAGATGTGATGAAGGGTTAGTGTATGATTTGTTTAAGTAGATATGATCTAACATAAAATAATCCTTTCACTTAACCTATGGTATTAGTAAAGAAACATGACAACTCTTAAAGATTATGGATATATTATAAAGAATGACAAGAATACAATCATGGATAAATTTCCTAGCCTAATAATTGAAGAGCTTTATAAACAAATTGGTTTTAAATTTGATTTAAGGTCAGATACCACAAAATCGATACACCATGTTAATGTTCCTGTAACCTCTTTAAAAATATATCGTATCATTATGAATTCTTATTAATGTTATTTAAGCTCATTATTGCACCCTCAATCTTTCATAATATGATAAATGAAGTGTTCAAAACTCATTTAAAAAAGTTTATATTAGTTTTCTTTGATGATATCTTTGTTTACAATCCATCATTTGATGATCATTTGAAGTATCTTAGAGTTGCGTTGAAGTTACTCATATAATAACATTTTTACCAAAGGCACTTTTAGAATTCTCAAATTGAATACTTAAGATACCTTATTTCAAATTTAGGTTCTAGTGACCCAGGAAATGTACAAGCAGATTTTAATTAGTATATTCCAAATCATTTAAGAGAATTAAAAGTTTATTGGCTTAATATAATACTATAGAAGATTCATCAAATATTTTGGGCTAAAGAATAAGTTGCGGTCTTTATTTACTTAAAAAATGCTTTTATATAAAATAATAAGTTGAAAACTTACTAAAATTAAGGAACGCTTTAACCTCAACATCATTTTTAGGTTTGCTTGAATCAACATTGCATTATTAAGATAGATGCATATGGTGATAGAGTGAGAGTTGTCTTAGAGCAAGTAGCCTATATAAATAAATTACTTGCATAAAAGTGTCATTCTTTATTTATTTATGAACAAGAATTATTGACAATGATTGTAGCCATCAAATATTGACATCATTACTTAAGTGGGAGGTCCTTTATAATCAACATAATAATAAAAGCTTAAAGTTTCTTTTGAAGTAAATAGTAAATACTCTATTTAAGCAAAATTGATTACTTCAACTATTAAGCTTGTGAATTAAAATTAAGTTTAAGAAGAATGCAACCAATGTAGAGTACTAATATGCAAAATGAGTCATTTGAAGAAATAAGAAATAGTTAAGAGAAAGGATGTTACCATCGACTTTTATCGATGATATAATAGGATTTTGTAGTGGAAAAGAGAGAGTAGTAATAAGTTTTGAAAAAGCAATTGAGTTTAAAATTATTATTTTACTATATGAAGATCCATTATAGTTAATAGTATATATTTTCAAGAATTTCAAACCTTTTCTATTACAAGGAAATATAAAGGGATGTGAGAATTCTTATGAGATAATGTCAAAGATATCAACATAACATATATGAAACTATTGTTATTATTAGATTGCTATAAGCAATTTCCTAGAAAATGTTAGCCAACTATTCATATAGATTTCGTAAAAGGATTGCCTTTATCCAATAATAACTTAATAAATTTAGTTATAAATTTAGCAAATATGTCCATTTTATAGCCTTTATATATTTATATATAATAGAAATGGTGATTAATTTCTTCCTAACCAAGGTGTTTAGGTTTATGACATGCTGAAAACCACTACTAGTAATAAAGATCATATTTTCTTAAGCTTTATTTGACAAGAATTTAATAACTACAAATAATTGAGTTATAATTTTCCTTACTTTACTATTTTCAAATTAATTGTCAAATTCTAGTTTTAAATAGATGATAAGTACATATTTGTCCAATATTTATGTTTTAATTATCCCTTTTTATTCCTCTTATTGATGTAATTATTGGGACTTAATTTGATTTAATACTTTCTTGTAGGGAATTATACAAGTGCATCAATTCAAGAGGACGACGTCGCAAATATTAAATCAACACAGCAGGTGAGCTTCACGTGGGTAGCGTTGGAAGCAAATTAAAATTGTCAGAGGAGTGGGCTGAGCAAAGGAGAAATATCAAGAGGGTAATGTCAGAGGATGGTAGAAATCACTTAGACAAATTAATTGTCTAATCAAGCAACACGTGAGGCAACAAAGTTTTAAAGGAGAGGAGCACGATGTGAGAGAGACAAAGACAACAATGTAGCATAATGATTTAAGGTTTTAATTGATTGAGACCCTTAATGGTCTAATCAAGCAATAGTAGAATAAGAGCCAAAGAAGAGTTACGAAATAGGAGAGGGTGACATGGAAGCAAAAAGTGAATTAAAGAAAAGACAAAAGTGAATGAAAAAGAAGAAGGACAAGAGGCAGTCGCCAGAGAGAGCAGGCCGCACGCAGCACAAGAACAAAAACAACAAACAAGAGCAGGGGACGCAGCACAAGAACGAGGAGAACGCGACAGGAGGAACAATAGGACAGCGCCAGCGACACTTGGAGGTTAATGAGTCGCGGCAATCAGAGAGGGAAGCAATCAACATCAGTGTTTTAGGGAGATCTTCTAGTTTTTCTTCTTTCCTTTGTTATTTAGACTATGCTAAACAAGAATCTTGTTTTGTTTAATTCCGTTATGAGTAGCTAAACTGTTTTAGTCGGGGAATTCCAACTGTTATGCTTGGACTCGTGAGACCTATTGTTCTGATTATTTGGTTTATAATATTCGTACTGTTTCTATTTTACTGTCATTGTTTATTAATTGATTCTGCGATTAGGGCCCGATTGTATAATTAGTTAATTAACATATCGCCAACTGATTTACTTGGTGGTGTTAACTGGGTGATTAGTGTTTGTGGCAATTGGCACTAGGACATATCACTTGTCTGATTTTGTGTTGAGAAACTTGTGATCTAATTAGATGAAGCACGAGTCAGTGCGTAGTCAGTTAGGGTTAGTGTTTCTTTAGAGCTTAATGTTGTTAATTAATTGAATCTCGGAGAGAGTCTCGAAGGGGTTATTAGTTAATTAGGGAACAGTTTAAAGGAGTCTCTTTGATTGTTCTAAAATTAAGAAGAGGCGAGGGAGCCAGAGGTAGTTGGTAACCATAGCTAACCTATTATTAAACCAAAGAAAATATTTGAGTCGATGATCGAGGTCTATGCATAATAATTAGGAATTTCCTGACTAAGTTGTCGTTTATTGAGTTAATCAATTTTATCTGTGTTCTTTGCTAGTTTAATCATAGTTGTTATTTTATTTGATATCAATTGCGTTAATCATTTATTAGTGGTTAGATTAATTAGTAGTTTAGTGGAAAATTCCAAAACCCCCTTTTTAATTAATTTCACTCGTTCTTTGGCATTTGAATAGAATTAATTTATTCCATTCTCTGTGGATCGACCCCATTACCACTGTGCGCAATTTATTTTCGTTTGGTGTTTGAGAATTATTTTTGGTGGATTCGAAACCCATCAAATTTTGGCGCCGTTGCCGGGGATTGGTAACTAATTGATTTTGTTTTTTTATGCCTAGGAACATTCGTACAGGAGATTCCATCTTGTACGACCCTGAGATCGAAAAGACCGCTAAGAGGCTAAGGAAGTTGAGCAAACTAAGGAAGAAGCAAGGAGAAGCTAGTGGATTACCAACCTCGGTAGAGTCGTATACTGAAACAGAGTACGAAGAAGGGATTGAATTTGAACAGCAGCCTGACGGGAAGCTTAACCGTGACCACGCGCAGGATATGGCTCTTAATGTAACCCTCAGACTTGGATAGACCCATCAAGCACAAAGATCCGCTATGCATAGACTTTCCAGAACTTCAAGAAGGGTTCAAATTGAAGTCCAGACTCATCCACTTGTTGCCCACCTTCCGTGGATTGGAAAACGAGGATCCGAATAAGCATTTGAAGGAATTTCACCTCGTCTATACTTCCATGAAGCCCCGCAATGTCACGGAGGACCAAATCAAACTGAGAGCTTTTCCATTCTCGCTGCAAGATTCAGCCAAGGACTGACTCTACTACCTACCTTCGGGGACAATCAACACTTGGGAAGGGATGTCCCGACAGTTTCTAGAGAAATATTTCCCAGCATCCCGAGCCGCCAACATCAGGCGTGAAATATGTGGCATTAAGCAGAAGGATTCAGAGAACCTCTACGAGTACTGGGAGAGGTACAAGAGAATTTTAGCAAGCTGCTCGCAGCATGACATATCCAAACAATTGGTGTTGGACCCCGATCTTTAAGTGAATTTTAGAAATATAAAAAGTATGAAATAAGTAAGTTCGTACGTGAAGTTTGTATTAGATGTGATTATATTTTAAGAAAATTGATGAGAAAAAGAGTTGATGGAGTTTGATGATTTTGAAATTTGGATAGCTTTGTATGGATGATAAAAGTTCAAGTGGATGAGTTGATTGAAATTAAGTTGAAAATCATGACTAAAAAGAGAAAGTGTGAAAATATGAAAAATTATAAAAAGTTTGACTTTTTGGCCTTTGAGGGTTGACTTTTGATTTAAGCCAAATTTGATAAAATGGTCTTCTAGAAACTTGTAGATTATGTCAAGAGCTTTCCGTGGCCATAAAATTTGATATTTTCGATATCGGAGTGGAAGTTATGATCAATCAAAGTTAAGTATGAAATTTGTTCAAGTTTGACTTTGGGGTTGATATTGACTTTTGATCTAGACAAAATTTGAGAAAATGATCTACATGAAATTTGTAATGTTTGTTGAGAGTTTTCTGTGGCCATAAAGTTTGCTATTTTTCGATGTCGGGATTGAGAGATATGAATTTCTGAAGATATGCTTTGTTTTGAAAATGCTAATAAGTATAGATTTGTATGTGCTATACTTGAGGCCACTCGTCGATGGATTTAATCTGAATTGGAATAAGTGGTCTTAATGAAAGTTGGAGCTTGTATTTCGATCTTCCGACGCCATAAAGCATGTAAGTTTTCGATATCGAGGCTAGGAGTTATGAGTGATTAAAATGGGAAGTCGTTTAGGAAAACTGTTTTGGACAGAATCGTTGATTGAATTTCCAACCTCTTTCGAGACCTAATTTGATTTTGAGTTCTTCAAGGAAGTTGTAGAGCTTCCTCTGATCTCTTTATTGACACTAAATTCGTCAAATTCGAGTTCGGAATTATGAGATATGATTTTTGAAAAATTCAGTTATAAGTGGGTATTTAAGGTTTTGTAAATTTTGCTTGAACTCCGACCCTTTTGCAATCTTTTTTATAAATCTTTCGTCCGACATCCGATTGACTTGATTCTTGAAGCGTTGGATTCCTAAGACAATTACGTTCTTTTTTATGAAGAATTATAATTTTTAGGAGATTAAATGAAAAGAGATTGATTGAACCAAAGTAAAAGATGGGTTATAGGTTATAAGTTGGATAATTTTCTGAACATGGTTTAGTATTTTGCAATTTTCGGGAGTTATACAACTCCGATTGAGTTGATTCTTAAGGGAAAATAAAGTTAAGATATAGGGCTAGAACTCTTGTGAAGGGATCGAAATTTAATTTCATCCCTAAGATTGTTAATTTTTGGAATTAAATTCGCGTAATGTTCAATCTCGGATTTTGTGAAGGTCCGATATTATTTCGGCTATAACTTCTTCGTTTTAGATCCGAATTGAGCACCGTTGGTGGCGTTGGATTCGTATGATCTAGAGGAACAATTTTTATGAAGAAAGTTTGTCCAAATTATTTCGTTTCGATGATGGAAATCAGGACGCCAGCTTATCAGGTCACAATTGTGTTTAATTGGAGGGGCAAACTTGGAAATATGTTTAATTGGAGGGGCAAGATGGTTAATTGTGTTTCATTAAATGAAACACACAAGAAGCTGTCATTTTTACTCCCAGAAACAGCAGAAGATTCACGATTTATGAAGAAAAATGAAAGAAAGAAATAAGAAGAAGAGAAGAAGAAACATTGGAGAAGAGAGAAGAAGCATGGTCGGCTATGGTGGAAGGAAGGAGAAGAAAGATGAAGCAAGGTTTTTTTATGAGTTTTCTTAGATATTTTCGCTAGTTTTAAGAGCAAAGAGGAGGAAGAAGATGGAAGTTGTCCATGGAGCTTGAAAATAACGAAAATGGAGGAGAAAAGGTAAGAGAGAAAGTTTTGATTTTGAGTTTTGATTAGTTTGATGGTTGATTAAGCTTGGAATGGTTATGGATTTAGCTTATCTATGATTATTTGAAGAGATTAGACTATGGTTATGTTTAATTTTGGTTATGGAAGATTCTAGAGAGAGAAAGCTTAGTGAAGAAGATGATGAATAGTAAAATTTAGGGATTTTTGAAATTGATGATTTAGATAGCTTGAATTAGTGATGAATTTGAGATATCCTAAGTTAATTTTGATGTTTATGCTTTAGGTGAAGTTTAATTTGAAAATTTGTAAATTGGGAGTTTAGGCTTAATTTGGAATTTGGGGATTTTCCCAAATTTTGTGAATTAATGGTGTAGAATCATCAATACTAGTATGAATTGGTGAAATATGAAATCAATTTTGAAGAAATTATGTTTTATGATATTGAATTTGTGCAATTGAGTTTAGGCCAATTTTGAAAATTAGGATTTTCAAAATTGGAGATTGAAATAGCTTGAATATGAGAGGAATTGATATTTTCTAAGTTCAATTTGAGAAATTAAGTTAATTATGATATTGAATTTGATTGGATTGGTTTAGGTTCAATTTGTAATTGGGAGATTTTTGGAATTAGTGATGTAACTATCTTGAATTAGTAAGAATTGATGACTTATGCATCAAATCAAGGATTAAGTTATTTATGAGATTAAATTTTGATGAAATTGATTTAGGAAATTTTCAATTGGAAGGAAGAAAGGAGAAAAGGTCAAATCAAGCATTGGACAAGATGCTAGCATGGATATGAGGTGGGTAGTATATTTATTTATTGAATTATATGCTAAATGTGAATTTTAAAAATTAAAGAAAGCAAAATTTGATTTTGATAAATTATTATTGATAAAATGTTTGAAAAAGGATGTAAATGTTTGAAATTATGATTTCAAAGCAAGAAAATGAGTTTTAGAAAATGCAAGACTTATGAATTTCATGGTTTTCAAATTATGTGATTTATGATTTGAATGATTTAAAGAATTAGTGCATATATTGTGATGCATATGTGATTTACGTGAATTGCATTAGATTGATTATGTGCAATTACGTGGACATATGCTTGTGTCATTTATGGCACAATTTGATGTTATGAGTTGAAAAGGTTAAAAAATCAAGATTTTCAAAAGTGCCTTCTTGCAATCTGCTTGTTTTAAGTATGAATATGTGAATTGTATGGGTTTGGTCAGTCTCCTCCGTAGAGTCGCAGTAATCGCCTCCTCCGATAGCCTTCTCCCTACGCCCGCAAGTGGCTTAGGAGTTTCGATTTCGACTCCTCCGTTCACTACCGCATGAATTGCCACGCGAATGTGCAAGACGTTTCGTTAGACCGACCCAAACCATTTGATATGTTATGTGTCTTGTTTTGTTATGTTTGTAGGCATTCATGATTTGTATTTGGTTATGAATATGAAAGTTTTGAAAAGTTTGAAAATAAGAGATCAATGTTTGAAAATGTAAGACTTTGGAAACGTGTTATAAATGGTGTTTTTTTAAAAGTGAAGGATCGAGAAATAAGCTTTGAAGAACGCTTTGAAAATGATTTTACGCTTATGGTTCAATTTATAAATATATTATCCACGAGCTTCCGAAGCTCACCCCCTTCATCCCCATCTCCGTGTTTTCACACGAGATCGGATGGAAGACGAGTATGATGTCAACCCGATAGTTTATGTATTGCCTTTATTTATGGCTCAAAAGCCGTTATTGTAAATTCATGATGTATATCGCTTATGAGTTAGGTATGTTTTGGATTTGAGTTTGGTTATGATGAAGATTTTGAATTGTGAATGTTTATGTATACGAGTGAGTTGTGATCGGATTAAATTATGTATTATGGATTGAAATGTATATGAATGGTTTGTGATTGATCAGATTATGGATTGAACTTTATGAAGTGTTTAGAACTAAGAGTGTGTTTTGTTGTTGGTGTTGGGATTCCTGGACGGAGGTCCGATGTTGCCTTGTGTTATTGGATGGATTATGATATTAGAAGTGCGTTTGCTTTGTTTTAAATTTTCGAAATGTTAAAATACAACAGTTATCACCGAAATTTCGTAAAATTTCGTAAAATGGGTTTAAAGAAATGAGTTCGAGGATTTATATGAATGTAAAAGAAATGATTAAGATGAATGAAGTGAGAAAGAATAGAAATGTAGGATTGTTTATATGTAGAATGAGTTTGATTAAAAAAGGAAATAAAAAATACCGATTTTAGACCGAGTTAGTCTAAGGTTTTCCAACGCGATTATGTTCATCCGATCGTTTTCTTTGATTATTGTGCTCGGATGTCGGATCTGTTCTACTTGATTTCGTCTCGCCCTCGATTTTGTTATTCGTAATTTATTATCCGATTCGGTAGGTTTATTTGATTGGCGTCCGCATTTTGTTTCGATTTGAAATTTCGATCCGAAATTTCCGCTTCCTTCGCTTCGCTTGCTTCGCTTTACGCTCGCGATGTAGTTGGGTTCTGGTAACGGGATCCAACAATTGGTCATCCAGTATTTCTACGAGGGTCTGATTCCAATGGAGCGCAGAATGATGGACGGGCCATCGTCAGCAAAAGCCCAGCTAAAGCTCGGGAGTTGATATCAACCATGGCAGCAAACTCCCAGCAATTCGGTGCTCGACCAGATATACAACGAAGAGTGAACGAGGTAAATGTTACTTCTCTCAATGAGGTAAAATCTTTGCTAACAACTTTGGTCTAGAATTTGAATGTAGGTACTCCTCCACCTGTTAGGGCGTGTGGCATCTGCACTAGCCTAGCTCACCCAATCGATGCATGCCTAACACTCCACGATGAGACACCGGAGAATGTGAATGCTATCGGATTCCAACAGAGGAAGTTTGATCCCTATTCAAACACCTACAATCCCGGTTGGAGAAGCCACCCAAATTTCAGTTATGCTAACAACCCACCGAACCAACAGAACTTCCATCACGGACCACCACCACCGCAACAGCCTTCGGGCTCAGGTAAGCCTCTTGAAGAAATTGTCCGTATGTTAGCTACTAATATCGAGAAATTTCAACAGATATCGCAACCGATTTCAAAAGATAAGAGAGTATGAAGACTCTAGAGACTCAAATGAGCCAGATCGCATCTTCAGTTAGCAAGATGGAGACTCAAGGCAAGCTGTCGTCTCAGACACTCGACCCGAGGCATAATGTGAGCGCGATTGTCTTAAAAAGTGGTAAGGAATTGCAGCCCCCAGTCGACAAGAACCCTAAACGTGACCACATCCAAGGTTCCCGTGCAGAGACAGAACAGGAAGCCGAAAGGGAGCTTACACGTGATCATATACAGGATTCAGGTCCAACTGAAAATCCTCAAAAACCCAAACCTCTAGTGGTTCCATCCCCATTCCCCCAGAGATTGGCTCAGAGCAAGAAAGAAAAGGAAGATAAAAGCATCATGGAGTTATTCCAAAAAGTTGAAGTAAACATCCCGCTCCTCGAGATCATTAAACAGGTTCCGCGCTACGTCAAATTCCTTAAAGAATTATGCACAAACAAGCGTAAGTTAACAGGTAATGAAAGGGTAAGTGTGGGTGAGAATGTTTCAGCTGTCTTACAGAGGAAATTACCTCCTAAATGTCGCGACCATGGTATGTTTTCCATTCCTTGCAAAATTGGGAACATTGGTATAAGTAAAGCTATGTGTGACCTAGAGCCTCTATTAATGTGATGCCTTTATTTGTTTATACTTCTCGGGTCTTGGTCCATTAACTAGTACTCGGAGTTATAATTCAATTGGCGGATCGATCGATTGTTTATCCTGAAGGTGTTTTAGAGGATGTGCTAGTTCAAGTTAATGGATTAATTTTTCCTGCTGATTTCTTTGTTCTAGATATGGAAAATGATAGCTCATCTAAATCTTCTAATATCTTGTTGGTAGGCCTTTCCTTAGCACAAATAAGGCAAAGATAGATGTGCATAGTGGTTCATTGACTTTAGAGTTTGATGGTGAAGTGGTGAAATTCAATGTGTATGATGCTATGAAACGGGTCAAGATGTGTCTTGTGTTTATAATGTTGATATCATTGAAGATTTGACTCATGAGATTTTGCTTTAAATTATGATGATGAGTTGAATTATGCTTTGTGTCATAGCATGTCTGTTGATAGAGTTAGGAGATTTCTTGATCGGTCTGAATTTTCGATGATATACTTGATGTGGTTTACGCCTAGAAACTCTTAAGGCTACAAGTATGAAATTTGTGCCTATTAAACTATCACGATCGAATCTACACTGTTACCTTCGATTTTGCAGGCCCCAAAGTCGAGCTCAAAAGCTTCCCGAGCATTTGAAATACGATATTTAGGTGGTTAACACCGAGACGAGGATCGTCGAGCCTAGGACGTTAAACAAGGCGCTTAATGGGAGGCAACCCATATTTTATTTTTATTTTATTTTATTTTATTTTTCTTTCCTTTCTTTTGCTTTGTCTTGTGTGCTTTTTGCCTCGCTTATTTCCTTCTTTCTTTGTTTTGATTTTTTCTCCCTCACCCTCGTGTTTTTCGTGTGGTTCGACGTTGGAAAATTCGGAGATATTGGAGTTGTTGGCTCTCGTCCCTTACTATACTAGCTACACCCTATTGGCGGGATGCCTAAAAGAGCTCACGATAAGCCCTCATCTTCGCTAGATATACGCAGCATCCGAAGCGCCCTAGGCGCCATCGCTACCAGATCTCGAAGCGCGTCATCGCCCCCTGATTCGTGGAAGTCCTCGCCATTACTTTTTCATTTACTTTACGTTGAGGACAACACATGCTTTAAGTGTGGGGAGGTGATTTATGCTTTTGAGATGCATGTTGTTTTGTTTGATGCATTACTTTGGGTCAGGCTTAGAATCCTCTTTTGCTCCATTTTGCTTGATAAATTGTTGTCCCTTAGGTAATGGTGGATTCTTTTAAAGGAGTCGAGAGTATGATTGAGTCCCTTGTTGTTTAATGTTAATTAAATGTTAATAATTTTGTCCTATGTGTTGAAGTTTCAAGCCTGAGTTAATTGATTAGAATTTAAAAAAAAATTTGTGTGATTAATCGATACCTTTCTTGTCTAGAGTCATGTTAAGCTTAGAAGTTGAGTTGGTATATGTGTTGAACTTTCGATTGATGGTGGGAAATCATGATGGAGAAAGGGAATGAAGAATAAAAATAAAAAGGTGTTATATTCGTTCCGCCAATCGCCAAAGGTGATTGTGAGCGAAGCCAAAAATCCGTCTAAAGGTTGGACAAGACTGAGTAACCGGGCGACATTCATCACAAATGTTTGCGCCACAGTAAAAGGTCTCGAACAACTATGACGTGTGAGGCAACCAACTACCCTCCGATTACTCAAAAAAAATTGTAAGCATCTGAGTAATTACGAGTAAGGCTAAAGCCACTTGGCATTGTGATTGACCGAGTAACCGGATGACATTCATCACAAATGTTTGCATTCACGTAAAAGGCCAATGACAATTCGAGCAATTGATAGCTAAAAGCACCTAATTAAGTAATTAAGGTTAACCCGATCTTCCCATGACTACCACATAAATTTGAGTTCCTCGTATACTAACCACCTAATAAGTGAAGTGTGTTTTCTAGGCTTGATTGGTTTTAATTAAAATTCAGAATTCATGCATGCGCTTCAATTTGAGTTCAGTCAGGTCTTCTCGTATGGAAAATTTTTTGCATTTTTTTAACATTTCATTGACATTGGGACAAGATTACGCTCTCATTTCTAGTTTATATTACCTTTGTGCATGTCTCATTGAGTGGAGCGGTTTTTCATTGTGTCTTGGTATTCTTTTATGCTTAGGACAAGCATCGCCTAAGTGTGGGAGATTTGATAAGTACATATTTGTCCAATATTTATGTTTTAATTATCCCTTTTTATTCCTCGTATTGATGCAATTATTGGGACTTAATTTGATTTAATACTTTCTTGTAGGGAATTATACAAGTGCATCAATTCAAGAGGACGACGTCGCAAATATTAAATCAACACAGCAGGTGAGCTTCACGTGGGCAGCGTTGAAGCAAATTAAAATTGTCGAGGCGTGGACCGAGCAAAGGAGAAATATCAAGAGGGCTGTTAGTCGTCAGAGGATGGTAGAAATCACTTAGACAAATTAATTGTCTAATCAAGCAACACGTGTGAGGTAACAAAGTTTTAAAGGAGAGGAGCACGATGTGGCGAGAGGAGACCAAAGTGGAAAGACAACAATGTAAGCATAAGGATTTATGGTTTTAATTGATTGAGACCCTTAATGGTCTAATCAAGCAATAGTAGAATAAGAGCCACAAGAAGAAGTTACGAGAATAGGGAGAGGGCTGACGTGGAAGCTGGGAAAAGTGAATTAAAGAAAAGACAAAAGTGAATGAAAAAAAGAAGGACAAGAGGCAGCCGCCAAAGAGAGCAGGACGCACGCAGAACAAGAACAAAAACAACAAACAAGAGCAGGGCACGCAACACAAGAACGAGGAGAACGCGACAGGAGGAACAATATGACAGCGCTAGCGACACTTGGAGGTTAATGAGTCGCGGCAATCAGAGAGGGAAGCAATCAACATCAGTGTTTTAGGGAGATCTTCTAGTTTTTCTTCTTTCCTTTGTTATTTAGACTATGCTAAACAAGAATCTTGTTTTGTTTAATTCCGTTATGAGTAGCTAAACTGTTTTAGTCGGGGAATTCCAACTGTTATGCGTTGAATCGTGAGACCTATTGTTCTGATTATTTGGTTTATAATATTTGTACTGTTTCCATTTTACTGTCATTGTTTATTAATTGATTCTGCGATTAGGGCCCAATTGTAGAATTAGTTAATTAACATATCGCCAACTGATTTACTTGGTGGTGTTAATCGGGTGATTAGTGTTTGTGGCAATTGGCACTAGGACATATTACTTGTCGATTTTGTGTTGCTAAACTCATGATCTAATTAGATGAAGCACGAGTCGTCATGTAGTCGATTAGGGTTAGTGTTTCTTTAGAGCTTAATGTTGTTAATTAATTGAATCTCGGAGAGAGTCTCAAGGGTTATTAGTTAATTAGGGAACAGTTTAAAGGAGTCTCTTTGATTGTTCTAAAATTAAGAAGAGGTGAGGGAGCCAGAGGTAGTTGGTAACCATAGCTAACCTATTATTAAACCAAATAAAATATTTGAGTCGATGATCGAGGTCTATGCATAATAATTAGGAATTTTCTGCTAAATTGTCGCTTATCGAGTTAATCAATTTTATCTGTGTGCTTTGCTAGTTTAATCATAGTTGTTATTTTATTTGATATCAATTGCGTTAATCATTTATTAGTGGTTAGATTAATTAGTAGTTTAGTGGAAAATTCCAAAACCCCCTTTTTAATTAATTTCACTCGTTCTTTGGCATTTGAATAGAATCAATTTATTCCATTCTCGTGGATCGAATTCCCATTACCATTGTGCGTAATTTATTTTCGTTTGGTGTTTGGGAATTATTTTGGTGGATTCGACACCCATCAATAAACTAGTAAAACTTATTTAAGGTGCATCACCAAGAGTACCTTATTAAATAGATCCATTAATTATTTTAGCTGAATGTTGGTATAATATTTTTTTATTCAACTATTTACATAACTCCTTTTGAAACTCTTTAAACTCCAAATACCTTATTTTGTAGGAGATTCAAATCTAATAGCGATGAATCAAGGCTTTGAGGAATATAGTGACTATTATTGAAGTGATCCAAGATTTAAAAAAAAACTGCATTAAGATGAAAGTGGATTAAAATTTCAAACTATATAGAAAGAAGAATTAGAAGTTGACTTTTTTATATATATTTTATACCCTTTTATGTTGCAAATAAACTAGATTCCTCCAAGAATCCTCATAATGATACCTTCCATGTCTTTTAATTAAAGAGATAAATTCTAACATTCATGCACTCATCTTGAAAGCTACTAGTTGTGTTTGTGGAGGAAAAGATTTTTACAATTACCTTAGAAGGGAGAATTCTAAAGATGCAAAACAAATAAATAACTTAAATAGTGGTTTAAAAGTTTGAAATATAACTTAATAGAAATTATTTCATAAACAAAACCTTTTGGACAAGTTATGCGAAGAAGGGTCCATTTTTACTAGTTAAAGTCCGAAGAGAGAAATAATGGAAACTTTCTAACTAGAAATATACTCATATGCTACATTGTTTAAATAAATTGTTATATATTAGATGTCATTATCTTCCATTACATCTTTACCCACATAATAACAGTTATTATTCAATGGATACATATAGTTTGTAATTATGAAATAACAAACTTGTCCCTCCTCTTAAATCTCTCCTTCTTCCTCTCAAATCCTCAAAATCTTATTTTATATTAAATACCATCTTCCATTATTAATAATGACTTTATTAAATTGCTCAAGTTTTATTCTTTTGGAAAAAAGGGACCAAATTTAATTCTTCATAATTAATTCCACCTTTTAAATTCACCGTGGCAATTAAGTGAGAATCTTATAAACTATCAAATTAAACTACTTCAATAAAAACTAATACAATGTAAAGATAAACAAACACAATTTCAATCCAATAATTATAGGATAAAAATTTTAAAGAGAAAATAAATTTTATTGATAGATATTTATTTTAATCTCTCTCAAAAGTTATTTAAATATGTTCAGATAAACCATAATTCATATTAGGAAGAATTATAAACAAAATAAGAAACTCTAATTTATCTTAGGAAGACTTCTAAAAGAAATAGGAAAGAAATTAAAGAGATTGACTAAAGTTTGAAATAAGAAACAAATAAAATAAAATAAGAAATTATTCAAAAATCTCGCAGAGAAGGACGTTGGATAAGATGTGATCACATGCTAGTTAATATTCCATTATGCCCAATTAGAAAGAAATTCAGAAAAGAATATTGGATAAGGTGTGATAACGTATTAGTCAATATACCATTTTACCCAAAGAGAAAGAAATGTAACAAGAAATGTTGGATAAGACGGGATCAAGTGCTAGTGAATAATTCTATTGGGTTCGTGTTTTGTGTATCGGGGTGAACTAGGCCCCGATACCTCAAGTTTGCACCCGACCACAACCTTAATCGTTATTGTCCTCTTTGGTATTCAACTCGAGACCTCAATGTTTTGTTGCATCTAACCGCACTCCTCTTATCATTGAGTTACTTAATGTGCGTTAGATGCAACAAAACCTTGAGGTCTCGAGTTCGAGTACCAAAAGGACAATACCGATTAAGGTTGTGGTCGCGGCAAACTTGAGGTATCGGGCCCGCCACCCGAGACGAAACACGAACCCAATATTAAAAGCACCTTTTAATGTTGGACCCACACTCCACCAGTAGGTGTTTGGGGGTTATACCCGGCGTATGTTCATGGGTTATACCACGCATCCAACCTTAATCAAGATTGTCCTCTTTGGTCGATTCAACCCCGACCTCAAGGTTTTGTTCTATCTAGAAACATGCCTCTTACCATCGAGCCAAATCATAAATCATAGGCAATCTCAAAACAACATGAATGCAAATCACATAAAATCACAAATCAAACACATAAAACAAATCAAACGGTTTAGGTTGGTCCAAAACGAACGCATCGCACATTCACAAGAAAGCGGTCCTGCAAACTGCGTGAACAAAACATACTATACTTTTCCGCATAGCGTCCAATAGAATCGTGAAGGAGTCCAAATCGAACTCCAATGCCACTAACAAGCAGCAGGAGAAGGCTTTAATTTTAAAAAGAGACAGTAATCGACTCACTTAAGGACTTAACCAAACCCACTTATCACATAATTCACATCTGAAACGGAATGCCCGAAGGCATATTTCGAAACTAAATTTTCATGCATGTCACACTAGACACATTCACATTCACGACTTCACATAATTCATACAATTCAATCAATCAATCAATCAATGATTTCAACAATTTGCATAATTTATCAATGCATTCGTAACAAATGAATTTTCATAAATTTCTATCGATTTATCAAATCATTTAAAACAATGAATTTAAGCTTGTAATAATTTTTCACAAATCATTCGAAAACGATTAAAATTCGAAAATCTTTTCTTTCACTTTCTTGAATTTTCAAAAATCAATAAATGACTTATAATTTAAAATATAAATACATTACCCACCTCAATTCCATGCTAACAACTTGTCCCATGCTTCAATTTGACCTTCGCTTCTCTCTCTCTTCTAATTTAACATTACCTAAGCCATACATATCCAAATTCAACATCATAAAAATCATAATCTTCAAAATTAACTATAGGAAACCCAAATTCATCACTTTCCAAAGCTATCTAAATCATCAATTTCGAAAATCTCCAAATTTCAAAATTAGCCTAAACCAATTCACCCAAATTCAATATCATAAATAACTTAATTTCTCAAATCGAGCTTAGAAAACACCAATTTCATATAACATCAAGCTATCTAAATCATCAATTTTCAAAACCTCCAAATTTCAAAATTGGCATAAACTCCAATTAATTTTCAACTAAAATTAAACCTATAATACTTAGCAATCATCAAAATTGATTTCATACTCCACAAACACATACCATTGTCCATGATTCTAAACCAAAAAATCAAGAAAAACTCAAAACTTAAAATTTTCTCTTATCTCATTTCTCCTTAAATTTCAAAATTTCTTGGGTCTTGATGAAGCTCCCATGCTCTTCCACCCTTTTTCCTTTGAATCCATACGAAAATCATGCTAGAACCCTAAACAATTTCGAAATCCCTAACTTCTCTCTCTTCTTCTCTTTTCTCCATGGTTGAATGCTTCTCCTCTCTTCTCTTCTCTTATTTCTCTTAAGTTTTTTGGCAATAATCTTGATACTCCTCCCTTAAACGGCAACCATTCCTTTTATATGTTGCCATGTCATTTAAAATAAAAGATAAATGACCAAATTGCCCTCGACTTTACTTTAAGTCACGCTTACTTTGGATATGATTCGCACTATCAATTTGAAGGAATTTGTCAATACTTTCTTCTAGATAAATGTTCATCTATGTCTTAATTTCATAATTCCACAAAAATAATCCAATTCAGAGCACTACATCAAAAGTTATGCTCAAAACATTTCAGATATGTTCATGTTCTAACACATTTTCAAAGACGTTATTTCCATCCAGAAATTGACATTCTTAATCACAAAATTGAAACTCGATGTCTTCATAAAAATTGTATTCCTATTTCTCTAGTTTAATTCAAAACAAGAATCACCTCATTTTGATTACCATATCAAAAGTTATGCCTAAAATACTTTCAGATGTTCTTAATCCAAAACTGCACACTAATCCGAACTTCAATTCAGAAATTAAAAGTCTTAGGGGCTAAATTAAAATTTACTTTCTTCATATGACTTGTAGCCCCATGTCATAATTTTATTTTTCCTCAAGAATCACTTCAATCGGATCACCACAGATCCCGAATTCCTCAAAATACTGAACTATGTTCAAAAAAAATTTCGACTCGCTTTGATTAATTTAACCAACCTCAATTTAATCTAAAAAATTCACAAATTTCCCATAAAAATGTAATTCACTGTCTTAGGAATCCAACGCTTCGAAAACCAAGTCAACTGGATGTCAGACGGAAAAGATATGAGCGAAAGATTGAAGGGGGGTCATATTTCCTATAATTTGGGAATAATAATTAAATAATCCGAAAATAATAATTAAATAATTAAATAATAAAAATTAATAAAAAAATTTCACAAAAACCCTCCTCGCGAGGGCGACGACGTATCGCCTTCGCGAGAGAGCTTTCAAAATCGCCTTTTTTTTCAAAATATATATATATATATATGATTATATATATATATATCCGAATTTTTCAAAAATCGTAGCTTTTGATTCTGAATTTCAAATTTGACAAATTTGGTATCAATAGAAAGCTTAAGGGAAGCTCTACAACTTCCATGAAGAACTCAAAACTAATTCCATCTCTAAAGTGATCAAATTTCTAATCAAAGATTCTGCCCAAATTAATATGCCCTAAACCATAACTCAACTTTGAAAAATTCTATCTTTCAACTCCAAAATCCAGTCATGTCATATTTTATATCAATGCGAAGATTAGAAAATCACCTACAACTTTCATGAAGGACATAAAAATCAATTTGAACTCTAAGGAAGTCAATTTTTCAGTCAAACATTATGTCCTCTAATAATCATGCAAAAATAATAACATAACCTTGTAAAAATCATAACTTATTATTCCTTGATTGAAAAATTCTATACTTTATATCAAAATAAAGATCAAATCAAACTCTTCAAATTTAATGAAGAATTTAAAAGCTATATCAACCTCTAACTAGGTCAATTTCTCAGTCAAAGTTTCAGCTAAATAATGGTCAACCTGAAACCCACCGAAATTTTGACTGACCATAACTTTCACTCCCGATATCGAAAAATCGCAAACTTTATGGCGACAGAAAGCTCTCAACATAATCTACACGTTTCATGTAGATCATTTTTCCAAATTATACCTCAAACAAAAAGTCAACTCTCTGGTCAACTTTCTATCACCCAAAAATCAACTTTCTTAATTCTTTACATTTTCACACTTTTTCTCTTTTCTTTTTGATTTTCAACTCCTATTTTAATCAACTCATTCACTTAAATTTTATAAATCATACCAATCTACTCAAAACCCCAAGGGATCAAAATCAAAATCATTCTTTTCTTATCAATTTCCGTTAAGTAAAATACCTTTATATCTAAACATATACATAATAACACTTATTTCTTTTCAATGATAATTTTTAAATTTCACTTAAAAATCGGAGTCCAACAATTTCATTCTATCCAAGAATTTAAATGCTTCATCATTCACCCTCACTTATTAAAAAACTAGACTTTGAGTTATTGTCAGCATATCTAAGCTTTGTATTATGAAAGTAAAGCGAGAGATCAACAATATTAAAAGTTGTAGAGATATTTGCGATCCATAGAGGTAGTTCAACAATATAGGCATTTCCATTGATTCTCCTTTTAATTCTTGCGTAAGAAAACCTTAACTCTATCTCCAACATTAAACACTTGAGCTCTCCTATGTGAATCAATCTTAGGCTTGTACTTCTTATTAACTCTTTTAATAAACTTTTTCTTCAACTCCACTTAAATCTCTTGTGTCTCTTACACTAACTTTATAGCACTAGAAGAAATGTTAGAAGATTGAAGTAATTTAACAAGACAAAAGCATGATTGAGTACTGGAGTAAACCACACAAAGTGGCTATCAACCAATGACATTATAGATACATTGTTGTAGGAAAATTCAACTCAGGTAATCAAGAAATATTAATTTTTGATTTGTCACGACATATGCATCTTACAAATGATCCAAATTCCTATTCACCACCATTGTCTAACCATCAACTTGTAGGTGCATAATACTACTATACTTAAGAGATGAATCAAATAACCCCCAGTAAGGTCCTCTAAAAGTGACTTAGAAACTTAGTGTCATAACCAAAAGTAAAGGATTTAGGAACATCATGAAGTAGCACGACTTCTATAAAGAATAGCTTGGCAACCGCTGTAGCATTTGCCATTTTCTTTCAAGGGATAAAATGTATTATTTAAAAAAAAACCTGTCCATAACCATACGATAAAATTCATACCTCTTTGTGTTTTTGGAAGTCCCAACACGAAATCCATTGATAAATCCTCCTAAATAACATTAGAAACTAACAATGGTATATACAAAACAACATTTGAAGCATGTGTCTTATATGCTTGGCAAACTTGGCACCTTTTGAGAATAGAAGCAATGTCTCTCCTCATCTTCGGCCAATAGTATCTCTTTCTCACCTATTCAAAAGTCTTGTCTCTATCAAGGTGACTAGCTAAGCCTCCCTAATGCAATTCTCTAATTACCTTCTCCCTAAGTGAAATTCTTAGAAGATAAAATTGATTTCCTTTCATAAAAACCCATCATGCAAATGAAAATCATTATAAGACTTTTTCATGAAATACTAGTCCCATATCTCTCTAAAATCTCCATCACTCCCATATAACTCCTTTAAATACTCAAGACCATCAGCCTCCATACTCAAGGTCTTCCTTATAGCCACCCTTCTACTTAATGCATCAATAACCATGTCATTCTTTCCCTTTTTGTGCATCCATTTATATGGGGACTTATCAATAAAAGTTGACCATTTAGTATGCATCTTCATTCTCAATTGATTTTGATTTCCTTTAAGACACCAAACACACTGCACAAGTGATTTAAGTGCTCATTTTTCTACTTACTATAGATAATTATATCATCAAAGTACACAATTATAGACTTACCTAAAAGAGGCTTAATAATTTGATTCATCAACCTCAAAAAAGTGCTAGGAGCATTGGTTAACTCAAAAGGCATCAATAACCATTGACATTACCCATCTCTAGTCTTAAACATAGTTTTCCGCTCCTCACAAGCCTAATTCGAATTTAATGGTAATCATTCTTGAGATCAATCTTAGAAAAGATCACTTCCCCATTTAATTGAAATAACATATAACATATCATGTAACCTTGGAATAAGAAATTTATACCCAATCATAATCTTACTAAAGGCTCGATTATCCACACACATCGTTTAAATACCATCTTTCCTAGGTGTAAGTAAAGAAGGAATTGCCATATAGGCTCATACTTTAAAGGCATCAATAATCATTGACATCACCCATCTCTAGTCTTAAACTTAGTTTTTCACTCTTCCTAAGCCTAATTCGAATTTAATGGTAATCATTCTTGAGATCAATCTTAAAAAAGATCACTTCCCCACTTAATTAATAACATATAACATATCATGTAACCTTGGAATAAGAAATTTATACCCAATCATAATCTTACTAAAGGCTCGATTATCCACACACATCGTTTAAATACCATCTTTCTTAGATGTAAGTAAAGAAGGAATCGCCACATGGGCTCATACTCTCTCTAATATGCCTTTCTTAATTAACTCATTTACTTTTTCCCTCAAGATCTCATTCTCTGTTAGACTCATATGGTAGTAAGGTAAATTAGGTAAACTACCCCTAGGAACCAAATCAATGTGGTGTTCGACATCTAGGTAATCCATTAGGTAGGTAATTGGGTATTACATCCCCAAATTCTTCTAAAATTTGTTAAACTTTTAAGGAATCTCATCTTTTTTTTTAACCACTTTTTTCCCCTTTCGCTATTAACAAATGTACCTTCCTCATTTCTTTCATCTCACTTATAAAACTTCCCATATTATTGTCTAATTCTAACAATAGCTTCTTTATCCCATTAGGTTTCACCACTCTCTTTTCACATATGGGTACGAACTTATACTTCACACCATTCTTCACAAATCAATAAATATTCTCCCTTTCGAAGTGATATGTATCAACATCATATTGCCATAATCTACCAAAAAAAATTTGACATACATCCATATCAATAACAGTACATTAATGTTCATTTGAGTATTCACCAATAGAGACTGGCATCTTACACCTTTCCATGATGTGAATATCACCAACGGCAGTAATCCATACGATATTGTAGGGTTCAGGTTGAGGCTCGATCGATAACTTCAACTTTTTGACCACCAATTTATTAGTGATAGTCTCTTGGCTACCATCATTAATGATAACTCACAAATTTTTTTTTATACCATGCCTCTAATGTGAAACAATTAGTCTCATTGTAATCTTTATGTTCCATTTTAGAAATCACTAATCTCCTAATAACTCCAACAAAACCATCTTCTTCTCCCTCGAGGTATTCACAATCTTACCATTTGGTTTACGATAATCTCCTCTCAGGCTAGTTTCCTCATCATCGTTGGAACCATTAGTTCTCATAAAAAGTGTTAGAATTTGAGGTCGTGAAGGGTAACTTTCCTGTTAGCTATTTCCCTAGATCTTTGGTTATTGTCACCTCGAATTAATATCTATAATTGTCCCATGATTGTAGCCAACTACTATTCAATATTGTGAATAGTTGTGCAATGTTCTTTGATTCTTCTCCAAACCTCGAGTAATCCTTAAATTTCGTCATTAAGATTATTTGTCATATTCAGAATGAACAAGCTTTGTAAGATTCAAAGCTTTGATACCAATGTAGCGAAAAAAGACACATAAACATAATTCCAATAGAAGAATTGTAGAATAAATTTCTCAAAGAGAAAATAAATTTTATTGATAGAAAGTTATGTTAATCTCTCTTAAAAGTTGTTTAAATAGATTTACACAAACGCTAGTTCATCTTAAGATGAATTTATCGTAGGAAGACTTCTAAACGAAATAGAAAACTATAATTTATCTTAAAAAGACTTCTAGATAAAATATGAAAGAAATCAAAGAGAATTAAAATAAGAAATTATTCAAAACTTTCGCAGAAAAGGATGTGGAATAAGGTGTGATCACGTGCTAGTCAATATTCAATCATGTCCAATAAAAAATATCCAGAGAAGAATGTTGGGTAAGGCATGATCACGCTCTAGACAATATAACATTCTGCTAGAAGAAAGAAATGTTCGATAAAGCAAGATCACAAGCTAATTAATATCTCATTCTTTCCTAAAATTCAAATGCTCATCAAAAACAAACTATGGGAAAAAAGTTAAATTTTCTTCTTATATTCGTACTATTATTCTTGCAGTAGTAGAGGATCAAATCAAAATGCTTTTATAACTTCATAGAAAAACAAACATGAATTGGATTTTTGATCATCCAGCTCCTGCAAATAGCCCTTTCCTTGTTTGAAACTGTTCAGGGAGCATACTGGATATAGCTTACAACTTTTTGAAAATCATGAAGTGAAAGAATGCTCTTTCAACTCTGTTCAGTGGAAGTATTAGGAGTAACAAGTTGATGACTGACACTAAAGAACTCACGGAAGTGGGACCATGAACATGACGCACCTAAATGATCATCTCGCTATAAAGCAGTGATCTTCTACTATATGATGTTTCTTTCCTGCCTTCAGTTTCCGAGTTAGTACCTCTACTTGAGGAGGAACGTTCGTATGTTGCAGATGATCTTCTTGAGGAGATGGTAGGCATTGGAGGCGATGGTGGGAGTCTTACATTCTTCACATCCATGCTATTTGAGGATACATTTTCTTCAGTGTAGCTTGTGTCATCTTCTATAGATTCGCAAGACTCTCGTGTGCTGCTAAATGAATCGGATTGTACTGGAGACAACTCACTGATACTCTGTGATTTGTTGTTTTCAATTAGGTAATCCAAGGCATAAACCACCTGCATATAATATTGGACTTTAATTAGGTGCTTTAGAGTTCGCTTTTCACATGCTTTTGAGTTGAAATATCCAAACTGAAACAATGGTCTAGAGGGCTTACTTTATCCATGGTTAATCTCTTATGGGGGTCCTTGCTGAGACATTTTTCTGCCACTCTAACCATCCAAAATAGTTGATGCACATCATGAGAGTCCAATATCCTGGGATCAATTAAGCCTGGATAGTTTCTTTCCTTCAATAGGGGCCTTGCCTGCGAGAGAAGATATTTCAGGAATTCTACTAATGCCTGAAAGCAGACAGAAACGTGTGTTCAAGTGCCATGCACTTGCTGAAGATTCTCAATGTTTCGAGGTGGCAACGGACTAGTCAATCACTAGGAATATGCCCTCTTCAAGGTTGACGCTCCTCTTTGATGTTGATTAATAGTTTCCTCAATATTCTTAATGTTTCAGGACAATACATGCAAAAACCGTATGAAGGCCAAAGCCAGAAGTGACAGACTTGTGCGCGGTGAAATTTATTACGGGAGACTCACTGTTAACAATAAAATGCAAATTGTATTGAAATCCTCACCCATCCGACAAGACTTTTCCCTTCAAGTGCCTTATCTGTGGTCTTGAATCCAGTGATCAGTTGTAATAACACCACCCCGAAAGCATAAACGTCTGATTTGGTTGATACTTTCCCACATTCAGCATACTCTGGTGCCAAGTATCCCAGAGTCCCAACCACTGTTGTCTCCATGGTGTGATCTGCATTTGTCCTTGCAAGGCCAAAATCACCAAGCTGATGAGATAAACATGTTAGATAGTTCTTATGTGGCCAAAAGCTCTGGAAATAGCATAAAGATTAAGAGGTGCAACGTGTTGCCCTATGTTCTAATTTGTAGATGTTATTTGGTTAGATCATGTCTGAAATGGACTGCAGTTACAGTATATAGCAATCGCGGTGATCTGAATTTTGGTGGAATATTTTGATCCAACAAGAACAAAAGGGATGGACCAAAGATCACCAAACAGAATGAGTATCTTGGTTTCCAGAATCTCAAAAATTTTCAGATATGAACAGAGTTGGAAGCGAAACTATATGGATTATTACCAAGACGTGGTGATCATGGGTTGTAAGGATGTTGTTTGGTCTCATATCTCTGTGGATAATGTTATTTTCGTGTAGATATTTTAGGCCTTTGGCAATTCCCATGGCTATCTTCATTCTCTTTTCCCAGCTGAGCGGCCTCCGGCTATGCTCTACATTATTTTAGCAGATAAAACTATATGGTTAGGCTTTTTATCATCAACTTTATAATGTTTTGCACTGATTAGAAAATTATTGGACATGGAAAGTAAATAAATTGATGGCATACTTCTTACGTGATATATGTTGGTCCAATGAACCATTGCAGACAAATTCATAAACAAGCAGCCTCCGACTTCCTTCAGAACATGATCCTAACAACATGACCAAGTTCTCATGTCTGGCTCCGCTAAGCACATTAACTTCAGACTTGAATTCCTTCTCTCCTTGGAAGCTTGCGTTTTTATGTTGCTTGACAGCAATTTTCATCCCATTCAGCTCTCCCTTGAACACAGAACCAAAACCACCTTCAGATAAGAAGTTCTTTCCTGAAAATCCACCTGTGGCTGCATGGAGCTCTGCATAACTGAAGTCCCTCTTCCATCCAATCCTTGGTCGTCTATTCTTGCATACCGAGCAAATGGATTGTTGGAATACTTCATCATCGTTTGGGCTCTCCCCCCTGCAATCATCATTGTTCAAAGGTAGTTTTTGTTGTTCACCTGGGGATGTTTCTTTTTGACCCTTCTGTTCAAATCCAGTAGGAGATATATGGGTTTGTGCTTCCTGTGTTTCTGTTATAGTATGTGTAGTACTTCCATCCTCTTGTGGGCCTGAAGTGGAAGCAGCTGTCATCACTGTCTGATCATTTGATTTTGCATTACTATACCGGGTGATTTCTTTACCACGTTCAAGTTGTTTTTCGTTGCCTGAACTGCTTGGAGTTATGGGTTCTGCATCAGTAATACCTTAGCTTCATCAGCTTGCCATTTGTGGATATGTGCAGATATTTTGGAAGTCAAAGAATGACTACGGCTATTTAACAATAAACAGAAGTGATGCTGCCGTTTGTGCCTTATGTTTGCATGCTACCCATCGGCCAGAGTAAATCAAAGCATCTAGTATGACTTAGATGTAAACGTCTCTGACATAAAACTGAGGCATTGTCACATGATGCATAATATTCTAAAAGATCACTGGTTTGCATGATTCCACAAGTCCAGAGAATTTAGGACACCTAAAATTGAACTTTCTGCACAGGTGGAAATGAATGATTTCATTTCTGGAAAGTCTCCTTTGGACTGCCAAGAGAACTTCTTTTCTGGAAATTCTTTTCATTTCTTCTCCATTCTTTTGGTACATTAGAAAGCCTTCTCACAATAATCTAACCCTTTGGCTCTACTAGAATTTGAAACTTGATAACTGAGGAAGTACTCTTTCTATCATTAGGACATTGCATATTAGCTGGTATGTAATAGACCTTATATTAGCCCTTGATTAATGCTGGCATGAAAAGATTAGTGACTTGTAGTTTCTCTGATCCTGAGTATGCTGTTTGAATTCAATGCATGACATTTATTTTAAATGATCTAACAGCAGTTTAAGGGCTTACTGTGGGGAAAGATTCCATCCATGCTTCCTGGTATCATCTCATCATATCTTACTTTCCTGCGGAGTCTGCTCCCAGAATTTCCTTCCATGGAAGTACTTCCTTCCGTGGAAGAACTTCGATTGTCTATTTCTTCTGGTCCTCGTAGTTGTTCAATAGTGCTGTCACGCTTCATCCTAGATATACCACATGATAGCTTTTCCATGAAGTACTTCTTGTCCTTCTTCATTTGCCTGCAGCAAAATGCATGGATGTAATCAAGAACCAAACAACTCTGTAACTGTTTGCAAAATTTTGCATCATGAGCAGGGATAAAGCTGCACATTGGTTTTCTCCTTCTGAATTTATCTCTACTTTGTTGCCTCTCAACTTGTTAGTGTAGAATGAGTTCATGATTACTATTAGAATACATTGATCTGATACCACAAATTTATCAATGTTTCTAACACACTACAACAACTTCAATCAAAACCTGTATTGCTATTAGTTCTGTTACTGCACAGAAGATTATATTTTTATTAAAATTTTCTCCAATTTTGTAATGCAGAAATATATAACTACAGCATAAACTTGTCTAACATATGAGGCACAGAAACAGATCATAACTTATGGTTGAAATTCACTCTAAACGATCAAGAATTGAAATATAAACCAACCTGTCAAGTATTACCCAAGTAGCCTTCAAATTTTTTATAGCTTTTAGAGCAACCCCCTTTGCACTGGCCCCTGCATGCACCTTTATATGGAACTCAATCTGAGGAATTCAAACATGAAAGTGATTTCATCAACCATGTGACTAAAAAAGATGATAAATTCCATAGTAAGTAACAACTCAAAAGTTGTAAGCCATCAAACTCCCTAATAACTAAAGCGACTTCTTCCTTTCGAGGAAAAGTAAACCTGTTTACAGTTAAGTTATTGTTAGGTATCTCGATAGAGATTGTATTGCCGATAGTATATTGATAGTAATGTAGGAAATAAGAACTGGAGCAAGCTCCCCTTCCTGGACAATCCAGGCCAACTTTTCCTAACAATGATGATAGTAAAATCCTTGTTTTCTCTATTCTCACTAGACAGCTCTATATTCCCCTCTCTCATTCTCTCTCCATAACAAACTTCTAACAAACTGGCCTACATGGCAGTCACTCCCCTCCTTCCTAGTTTGTTTCTACGAGTATAAGTTTTGATGGGCTTAGTTAGTATGGGTTGGGGAGAGGGTGGATTGTTATCAATTCCCTCCTCCTCAAAAGACCCCTTGTCCTCAAGGGAAAAAGAAGTGAGTTGTCTCTTGATGAAGTCTGTATCCTCCCAGGTAGTTTCCTCACGATTGATCATTTGTTGTAGAGCGTATGGAATAGGGTCCTTCATATTAATTCCTTGCAGAGTAATTTCCGTACCCATATGATCAAAGGACATAAACATTCTCTTCCAATCTACCTCGACCACCCCTAACGTCTCCAACCATGCCACACCTAATATGAGATCAGATCCCCTATTGTTGAACACATAAGCATCCATACTAAATTCTGCTCCGTTCACTTCTAGCTGCATTTCTTTACAAATACCTTGTGAGAAAGATCGGTGCCCATCTCCCAATCTAACTCCAAAGGTTCGAGTATGAGTAGTAAGAATTCCCATGGCCTTAACCAACTTACTCGACACAAAATTATAACTAGCTCCTCCATATACTATAATTAAAATAGGCATTTACTTAAGCTTTCCCATTATAATCATGGATCTCATTGGTGAGGATGTTTCCCTTCCCATTTCTTTGTACTCCATCAAATTACAAACCAACTCCCAATCCTCCTGAGGCTCCTTTGCCTTCATCGCTGCAATGTCTCCTACTGTTTCATCTTCTACATTTCCCTCCCAAACAATCAGCTTGAACTCTTTATGTAGGCATTGAAGAAGAAGATGCGAGATGGGTTAGTGCCGGGGTACCCTCTCCTCCGTCTCCTATGCTCTGTTTTTCTAGGTTTCTAGCTTTAAGAGTTTGAAAACCTTCTCTCATTTCTATCTGTAGTTGGCCTTGGGACTTTGCTAAGGTCTCGACGCTAGCCATCAACGTGCTTAGCTGAGTCCTAAGATCCTTCAGCGTGTCATCACGCGACTTCGCCATTGCTTCTTGGGCCGACAACTATGATTCTTGTCTCCTGAGAGACGCTTCCACAGCAGACACTCTAGCCTCCATACGTGTTTGTGTACAACCTCTACCCTCTTGGTCTCTCAATGAAAGCACCAATTGTTAGGTGTCTCGATAGAGATTGTATTGCCGATAGTATATTGATAGTAATGATAGTAAAATCCTTGTTTTCTCTATTCTCACTGGACAGCTCTATATCCCCCTCCCTCGTTCTCTCTCCATAACAAATTTCTAACAAACTTGCCTACATGGCAGTCACTCCCCTCCTTCCTAATTTGTTTCTACGAGTATAAGTTTTGATGAGCTTAATTAGTATGGGCTGGGGAGAGGGTGGATTGTTATCAGTTATATAGGTGGCCTAGTTCCTCAACTATGGTGATTTTATGTCTAGAATGCTTATCTTGGTCATCTAGCCAAGTTGATGGACTTGTTCATATATGTGTTTAAGAACCTGATTGTGACAAATTAAGATCTAAATGGACATATTTCTGCTTTCAAAATGACGCCCATAGAACTGCATGAAGTTTGTTTTTTCTGACCTACTGTCATAGTTATTATACTTATCTTCTAATATTTAGGAGCTGAGAGATAATGAATTCTCATGATGCTACTACGAAAAGTATTTGCACATATATCTGGTCTGAAGTTACTTGCCCTCACCTGCTTTGATTCACACAGCTTTGAAATACTCGTTATCTCTGCATTGTTGGAGTATTCTTTTCTCTTCTTAGCAATTTCTTCTGATATGAATTTCGGGTTTACCCCAAACATTGAACTCGCATCCACCTTAACTTTGTATCCCACTGCAAAGAGTTTAACCATCAACTAGAATAACCAAAAAAATGAAATATGAAGACAACTCTTTGATGGTTGAATGTATACTTTTCTATCTGTTCTGGTTTTAGCTAGTTAACATTAAATAATTTTGAACCAGTCGATCAAGTCTACATTATCATTTCATATTATACACACGAACATAAAAGAAAAAAGAGAGAGTAACTTCTTATGCAGGTTTTGGCCTGCGATGTGAGATAACGTACTAGGGCTATTAACCTGGTGAAGAATTCCAACGAGAGTGAGAACATCTCCAGGCTTAAGTGAAAAACCTTCAATTATCCATTTGATGGCGCTGGGACAAACATCCCTTGATGAGTCTTGGATCACCACTACTCTTTGTGCTTCTGTGGACATGATATGCTTATTGGGAATATGTCACTCTGGATTTTCACTGTGGCTGTTCTTCCTAAAAGAGCATATCAGATTATGATATGCCAAGTTTTGACGAAGTGTTCAGAAAACCGCCTTAGCTCTCAATATAGTAAGGTCAAGGCTAGGACCGTGCCAGTAATATAGAATGGTATCTTTCCACCGTAAATCTAGCTATGTGATCAGATGAGAGGAAGCTTTTGAAATTGTATCTGTTTGATGGGATATGTTATCACGTTTACTTGGAGATGTTCATACAGTAGATGAACTGAAGAAAATCTTAGAAACAAATTCTACTGCTATTGATGTTGAACCTGTAAAAGAAAGTTATATGATTGTATAGTCAGAAAGGAATGATGGGTGAGAACCCAAGAAAGCAACCTCAGGATGTTAATTTAGAGGGCATATTCCAACATTTGTAGATGCAGCTGGCAATTTTCGCCATTGCAGCAGAAAATTTATATTGGATTTTGCCTTAAGAGTTGTCAATACCTATGCGCTAGTTTAGTACATATTGTCTGTCCCCAACTGTTACCTGAAGATACGAGAAGTCTGAGACCGATAATAACAAAGTTGACTAGTCCAATAAGTTTTTCTTTGTGGCAATCGATGTATTAATACAAAGAGAAAAGGGATGTTCCCACAGCTATTGACAGGGAATCTACGCCTTGTGTTAAGCTGGTTTTGCTGATTTGATTGAAACAATTAAAAAGACCATTGAAGCTGTCCTTTTGCTTTGTGTTTCTTCTTTCCCCTAACGGCCGAAACTGGTGTTTATGAGTATATGGTAATGTTCAACTTGTTCAAAACATCCGAGTGGTCTATACTGCATTCATCATGAGCATCTTCTTAGAACCCATTTCCTGTCCTTTAGATCATGACTTGTGTTTCAGAAAGGTTTTGCACTTAACACTCATCATTAAGACATGCAGTGGTGAATAAATATTCATATGATCAACTTCACTTCCTTTTTTTTGGTTTACTTTGTTCTATTAAGAACTTAACATCATAACTCACATAAGAAGTTCAAAACCAAAAGTTCGGCTGGTAAACTAAAATCTATTGGCAGACGTTCTTTCTTTCCTTTCATAGGCCTAATTCTGTCTGTGTAATTAATGAAACGCAGAAGTATCTATATAGAATCATAACTCTTAAATGCTGAAATTCTATATATTGAACTTGAGACATATGTTTTGATTTTTTTTTCTCTTGAGTTTGGAGATTCTTAGAAGACCAAGAATGCCCAAAAATCTCCTCAATGGTATCCAAGATCCATTATACTTGGTATTGTTGTTTTCGTGTATGCAATTAGATGCCATATTTGTCTTCAACTTCTGAAACAAATGTCAATTGAAGTCGTTGTCATTGCACCACCTTTGAGATCTTCAATGCCTGAGTATGACCTAATTATAAAGAAGTTATGGACTATCCAATCAGAATATCAGTAAATCGAGGTTCATATTAAATAATAGGAGTGCACAAATTTTTGGTAACTAATAAGTTACGGGGCAATACTTAGATTGGTCATGACTATAATTTAGATTGGATTTTAAAAAAAAGATTCTACCTGTTATCTTTTGATCCATATTAAATAAACTATTAAGTAACCGTTAAATTGAGAGGGTTTAGAGAGTACTTATTTATCAATTAAACGTCCTTCTCAGAAATAATTTAGAGTGTGCTTTCAACATAATATTATATCATACCTTGGCTATGGTGTTGGACATTTCCTATGTAAACAATTTGTGCAATCTATGATAACTTCAGGTATCCATGCAAACCTAATATGTTATTAATGGTGCGCTTCATGAGAAATGGCAGAGAAAGGAAGCTCTTGCTTCTCTCTTGTGCGCTGGTAGTACCTGCGTGGTTTTCATCATCCTTTGTCCTAAAGTACTCTTGTTATTCATCATCCTTTCTTTGTTACTACTCCATCGTCTTTAATCCTTTCACCTCGACCTTTCACACTCTATTCACTTCCTTTATTGTTTTTAATTAGCAAAGGTAAGAAAACCATGCAACCATCAAGATTTTTACACTTCCATTTGGGCAAAATGATCCAAAATTCCACCCTAGCTCCAATCCAACCACAACACTGGATTCATTTCTTTCATGTCCCCCGCTCCTTAACTCATCTCCTCAACCTTCTCCAATATTAGATCCACAAAGATCTCTAAGTCCGGCCACAAACACCCTCTCCCTCAACAACCAAAACATAGATCGATCCATACCCTCCCCCTGTTGGTCAAGCAGTGACTACAGCTCAAAATACTGAAACAACAAAGAAAACATGGTGTCAAGTCTTGAATGACTCTCAAGGATCCAGCTAACTCCAGTTTCTCCCACCTGAAAGCAAAGATGGGCAAAAGGTTGTCGCTACCCATATACAAGTCCTTTAGGATGGAATGGCTAAATGGAAATCTTCCTTAATTAGTTAGAATTTTCGTGGATAAAATTTTTTTGTGAATTGCCTAGGCCTGCAAAATATGGAAAAAAATTTTGATTAGTGGATGTCCTCATTTCAAATGAAGACAACTGCATTTTCAAGTTTGCCTTTGAAGTTGATGCACAAAGAATTCTGAACTCTGGTTCGAGTCATTTTAAAAACAGAATAGGAAAGGAAAAGTAAGATGGATAAAATAACGAACCTCCTCTACTTAAATCCTATGAATAACTCATTAAAGGCTTATGAGAAATATGCTTAAAGGAATCACTAATGGGCTCTTGAAGTCCACTATTCCTTGACTAAGAAAAGATCTAGGATTCAATGGTTCACCGATGGAGACAAAAACACAACCTTCTTTTCTTAAATTGGTGCTAGCCAAAAAGAACCAGAACAAACTTTCGCCCATCCAAATAGTTGATGGAAGTATAATCACTTCCTAGGAAGCACTTTTAAGAGTTGCATTTAGCCACTTCTTGAAGTTTATAAGCACTCAAGACCAATCTCTATCATCAACCAAGTTGCTCAATTCCTTCGTATCAAATACAATCTCCTAAGAGACTTTCAACAATCTAATTGTCCCCTTCACATTAGCAAACATGGAGAAAGTATTTTTCATGCTTAAACCCCACAAGGCTCTTAAGCTTGATGGGTTCAATGGGCTATTCTACCAAAAATCATGGCATCTAGTCAAGGATGCATTCACCAAGGCAGCCCTAAGTTTTTTCAACAGGGGGCAAATCCTAAAGGAGGTTAATAGGACATTTGTGACTCCCATTCATAAGAAACTAATAACAGTTCTTTTAGGTTATTAGCTGAGTTGGGCTGATTGTAGGAAGTTATGATTATAAAGTTTTCCAAAATATAAGTTTAAGAACTAATTAAGAATATAAATTTTTATATGGTGAATACATTTTATGTGTTAGGGTATCTTAAAACAAATTAACTTTAAAATATGTTCTCCTCTACTATGTATTTTAGAACTTTTCCCACAGGATTTATTGCAAGAAAAGGATAATCTGAAACGTCGAGTTGTCATTATCCGTTGAGCGACGGCCCTTTCACTTGGCACCGTCGGATCACTAAGGCCGACTTTCATCCCTGCTCAATGGGTAGGTCTTTTAGTCAAGCTCTCTTCTGTCTTTGCACTCGAGGGCCAATCTCTGTCCGGCCCCATCATTTACTAAAACAGTAATCTCATTATTGTCTATTCTAACAAAACCGGCCATCAGAGTTATCGTTAACCATTGGTCGTTAAGGCGTATTTTCAAAATACCAATATCCACCGCCGTGGCAATAGACGCGTGATTTGAATAAGGGCGGAAGAAATGGGCTTGACTTTTCATTTTTTCTAGTAGGCCAATCATTCCCTGATGATAGGATCTTTCATATTGTTTCTATTCTTCTATTCTCTTCTATTCGATGAATGAGTCGAATTACATATTCCTCGGTCTATTAGTAAACTATCTCTCATGTTGTGTCAAATTTGCATTGAGAAAGTATTGTGTCGATTTTTTATTAGTAATATATCTAGAAATACCTGTTGATTTCTTATTAACACTCATTCGAACACAACTGGTACATTCCAAAATTACCCATCCATCAATCTTTTGTATCTTGTAACTACTTTACCTTTTTTAATCATCATTATAAATTTATAAATTTAGGGTTAGGATGAGGACTAAGATTCAAATTTTCATTCATTTCATTATCATTTGAAGTCTCATTTAGTAAATGATGTTGTGGTTACTTCTAGACTATAAATATTACATAGTGAAAACCTAAAGAGAAAAGTATTTTGCTCTCATCAAATGCTTGACATGAATAACTTATAAAGCAAGTTTAACTATTAGGAACTCTTTTCTTTTGTTAGTTTTTATTTATTTTTCAAAAGCTGATATCTTCTGAATCTAATATTACTTTTTAAATGAAGTTATTTGAGTTAAAAAATGGGTCTCCACAACATTCTGTTGTTGCCTAGTAAGGGTATAAATTTTGCTTGGTTCTTAGGTCTTTTCATTTTTTAACAATGTTGATATTTTTCATTATGATGATAATAGGTTTAGGGTTATAACCTTAACCTTGATTTTTCATGTGTATATTTTCTTGGATACATAACCTAGGCCCTGTAAATTCTACTAGCATTATTTCTATAATCATATACCCTTTGGGAATTGTTATTATATACTTTTAGATTTAGTGAAATGTTTTATAAGTGTTTATAATTGTTTGGATTGTTTTTTTTCCTTTTAATCATTAAGGTTGCATAGGTTCATAATCGGTGTTTCATCATATGGTTATCGTCACTTTAAGGATATTTAATGGTTTAGCAATATGTTTTTCTCCTCAATTATAATTTTATATATATATATATATATATATATATATATATATATATATATATATATATATATATATATATATATATATATATATATATTCTTGGTTACATAATCTAAACCCTTTGAATTATACTAATGTGGTCATAATAAGATTATCTTAATTATGTTATGATCATATTATTGATGGACATCTACAATAGATTATCTCAATTATTATATGACCAAAGCTACGGTGGATATGTCTACAAAAGAATGTGTGAGGGTTAATAGGAGAAAATATAAAACGAATCCTCATATAATAAGATAAACTAAAATTTACCTTTCGATGAATAGAAATGAAAATCCAATTATAATTCTTATGGTATAAACATCTAAAAATCCATTTCCATAACATTTGATTTTCAGTTTTAATTACTACCCATATGATTAAAAACATATTATATTTTTATTTAAATCAACGGCCGATAGCAATTGCCATTCATGTTTTCCCTTCAACTAACAATCAACAACATATATGATAGGCCTACAAGTCACCATAAAGTCCTATCTACAAGCATCCAAACATATGTACATATAATGAAATAATATTTTTAGATACTTTATTATAGAAAAAACTACTCATAATTAATTTCAATGTAGTTAATCCATAGTTCTTCAATTTTTCAAATTTGACTATGCTTCTCACCTGTCAATAGCTCTAATACAAAGTTTTTTTGCCCTATATGCCCTTTTGTTTATCAATATTGAAACCTTTAAAGATTGCACCCTTAAGCTCATTAATATATCATGTAGGGTTATATCTAGAAAATGTAAGGGATTGCTTTAGAACCAAGATCTCCTTATATTTTTATTCTAGTATTTTTATCACACTTAGTGCAATACCATATTGTGTTCGAGGAGCATATATTCTTTACTTATAACCCTTTTTCAAACATCAAACACTATAGATTTCGTATTCTTCATATGAAAATAATCAAATGTTAACGTATTTGATTAGAAATTTTCTAAATGCTTAATTGAATTAATAGCATACCAACGTTTAAATCAATTAGCCTGATCATTTTAGTATTCACTCTAAATTCTAGAAAATTAAACCTTGTTCTTCCTTCTTTATACGAACTATAATCCCTACTTCTAAACTAATCTAAATCTTCATACGATAAATTTCTCTACATTTATGCATTATTATATGTTGGAATGTTTTGTGCAGTATTATAAAGAAACCTTTTAACTTCTTTACTAACCTCTTCACTAACCAAGTCATTAAATATGTGTTAAATTCAAATGAACTAGAATCATCAAAGTATTAAGTGCTTTTTTAACATCCATATATATTGGATCATCTAAATCATTTTTATCTATATGAACCTCATCAAAAGAATTAAACATATGTCGTTCTCCCATTCTAGTAACACAAGCAACTTGTTCACCTCTCCCAAGCATTCTTCGTTATTTCTCAATAAGGAATATTCAATATTGTCCATAAAATCTCATAACACTATTTTCAATTAATTTCATCATGTTGGTGATATGCAACTCACTTTTTAGATCTCTTATGTCATCCTTCAAAGACTCATGAAGAACTTTATAACTGAATTTTGGAGTATCTTCATGGTCCAAATCCCTTATTGTATATATTAAGTATAGTATGATCAAATGATCCAGATCCATCCTAAAGTTGTGCATTTTTTTTCTCTTTCGCAACACATGGTAAACGTAAATTTAAAGGTTCCAACACTCTAAAATTGAAACTTAACTTTATTGTTTATTAAATAAGATCCATTTAATAAACATTAAATGATCCAAATCCATCCTAATAAAGTTGTGCATTTTTCTTTTCACAACACATGGTAGGGTAAATTTAAAGGTTCCAATACTCTACAATTGAAACTTAACTTTAATGTTTATTAAATAAGAAAGGTAGAAAAGATAGAAATAAGTAATATAATGTTTAAATAAAACTTAAAGTAATCTTTAAAAGGATGATTTAAGTTATATGTAGTCAAGAATAAACAAGCTTTTGACCAAAATAATAACTTACCAAAATCTTATAGGCAATGATAAAAGCAAAATCAGTATGGATGATAACTTAACTAGCTAAATAAATCAAGTAATATTAGCAAAATATGATTACGCAATTGTATCTAGAAAATGCTTATGAATTTAGGTGATATATGTCCTAGTAATAAATGTTGTGACCATAGTTAGCATAATAGTATACAACATTATTGTTACTGATTCCATAAATAGAAGGAACTGGAAAATATAACATAATTAAGTGTTTTCAAACATTACATGTGGATAATAAATATTTTGTAATTGATGAAAAAATAATTTTGTGACATATAAACCTTGGATGAAAACACATTATAATATCCATGTCCCTAAATATAACTGTTACACCCACAATATAGAAAAGAATCTTCTACAAAGGCATAAATATATTATACGATCACTTAGTAATGATGGTATATACTATTAATTTAGAGCATCGTAATTATAGAATTTAAACTCAATCAATATTGTTAATCTCAATAGTAGACTATTATTTTAGAATATCTCTATTCAAAACAAGTAGTAGAACAAGCATTCGCCATCCAAAACATAAAAAGCATTAACAGAATACATGATTCCACAACATTCTTCAAAGAAAGAAATGAATGATCTTCATATTCATTAACATGACATAACAAGTAGCAGTCATCTGGAACTAAAGAAAAGATTACTCTCTCACTATGCTAAATTTTCGAGGAAACAAAGAGCGCTACACAAGGCACATGTATAGTCAACTAACATCAATTATAGGGAAATACAAAATAAACAAATCAATTAGAGGGATTTCAGAAATGAAATTAGCTTGAACAAAAATTATTATACCAAAGTGACAAATCCGAAAGGATATAGTTTCACAAAAATCTAGTTCAGCCGCAGTTATTTTAAATTGTATATGTGGTTGCTCGATATAAAGCAACTGAGTCGGTAACTGTAAATTTTATAGCATAAACGAAAATTGAAAAATTAAAAATAAAATAAACAAATCAATATTTGAAATTTGTTAATGAAGTTTGGCATACTTTGCCTATGTCTATGACGCTCTTATCCTGCTTAATAACACTCACCAAAGAACAACAATAGCTTTACTCGAGGCATTACAGAGCTAGCTCACCCAATCCTTGACACTATCTCTCGTCCTTATAACCTGTGAAAGTAATTTACACCTAGGAACACGAACGTCTCATGTCAACCTTAACAGAAGATTTTCTTAACAACATTACAATAAAGAAAAGAATTAAACAACTCAAGTGATTGAAACAATAAAGACATAAACTAAGAAAAACACTTGAAAAATATTTTCTTAAATATTTAACTTTATCAACCGAAATTGTATGAAGTGGTAGAACAATATATGTTGTGAACTATTGAGAAAAATCATGATTAGTCCATGCACACATCATCAAAATAACATCAATCAAACAAACGTTTCATCATCGAAATGTCAGTAAAAATATAGTTGCAGCACCATGCTTATATTGGACGTTTTTCACACAAAAACAATATTTAGATAGCCCTAAATCATCAACAAACCAACAGCCCCAAATCAACAAAAATGTAGCCATGAAAACTCAATAAATCAGCAAACGTTTCATCACCGAAACGTCATAAACATAAGAGCAGCAACACATTTAAGACATCTGGAAAATATTTCACCAAAAACACAACTTGCGACAACCCACAAAATCATTCAACCCTTGGAGAAAAATGCACAACAAATCTGGAAAAAAATTACCCAAAAATCAACTCACAAAAATAGTTTATCATGCATAAAATTTCAGCTGCCAAGTTACTATATTGTAGTCATTTTTTCCACACAAATCATCCTTGAAAAATCACGCTATAGGTAGATAAAATCAGTTGTCTACTATGGATAAAATTACCAAAAAATCAGTTGCCTTAGTCATTATCCCCAAAATAGGCTGGCAAATAAGAGTCCAAAAATCACCAAAACTCTACACCTTATCTCAGTCAAGATATGGTAATTTGATTTCAATTAAATCCTATCATGACTAGGATTTTTATCCCAAATAAACTTCATCTTCAAAGAATCCCACATAAGGTAAAATATTCATCATAATATTATTCCTTAAATAATCAAAAATGTCTAATTACAAATAATGCCCAAAATATCATAACACACAACTTAATAATCCCTTCCTTTTTGGCATTATTTGTCACATATTGAAACTCTCCCTAAAGAAAATAATTGGATGCATAATCATTAAGTTCACAAATACCACATGGGAACTTCCCCTTAATCAAACATGAGGTTCCATATAACTTCTAAATAAGCATTTGGCAATTATTTGAATAGTTCTTCAAGTAAAGACAACAGACACAGTCACTTCATCATCAATTCTCCCCCTTGGGATAAAAAGATACCCAAAAGTAAGACTAATAATCACAGAGATACTTTGAAGTCTCCACCTGAATTGAACAGGCATATCAAATGAAAATTAACAATCATATATCTCGCCCTTGGGACAAAATAATGCCAAAACGAAGAATGCCTTCAATGTGTTCACTCTCAGCGAATAAAGAAGCATAAAAATTAACAATAGGTGCAACGAATAAATCATAAGCACGTCAAGATGACAATTTACCACCAGTCAAAACACTAGCTAACATATCATTACTTACATGAAAGTCATCTACATATGACTGATTAAATTCATAAACTCCAAAAATCCAATGAATCATAATCAAACTTAATCAATCTCCTCCTCGCATAAACCATATAAACACAAATTTCCTAAATTCATATAGCATATGATATAGAAAAATTAAGATAAATTTTGAAAAACTTGAATCATAGAAAAATCGAATCTTCCTATAGGTCTCCAACCAAGCATCAACATTTTCTCGACATAACTCCATAAATCAAAATCCGAAAACAAAACTCTCAAATCATCAAGCAGAGCCTCATTCTCACATCAAATATATTATTCAACAAGTAAGTAAAAGCCAGGCACACACCAATCAACCGAACCTTAGAAAACCAATAAAACAAACTTAAAAAGTCTAGATGTTAACTCCTTTGAACTTTTTTTTAGAAACAAAATCAAACTATACTTCAAAAATGTAAAGCACACAATCCCCATACCCCTCGAAAAAATTCAAACCTGGCTTATTCCTCTTCACATTAACTTTGTAATCAGATATCTAGTTAGTTTCTCCCTCAGAAGCAACTAATAAATCCTCTTTTTGATCAATTTCTTTAACAGTAGCAATTAAATGTAAATCTGAATAATTTCTTATTTTTCCTTCATTACGTCTTTGTGTATATAATTGACCATTTCTAACCCAAGTATATTTTGGTAACTTGGGTTGTTGCTGAAAATTTAATAGAAAATGTTTAGATTTTCAATTTTGACCTCGTTGAAATATCATTTGTTGCAGCTTGTAACAATTCAGCCTTATGTACTCGATTACCCTATAAAAATGAAATGTAGGTATGAATTTTCATTTCTTCCTCGATGTTTCTCCTTGGCAAGATTTGGTTGCACAATTTTTCTCATCATTCGACTGAGAACAATTACTTTTATAAACAATGCCTTGAAGACCTCATTTAATCTTACCAATTTCTAGCAACTTTTCTAGATTTTTGGTACTTTCATTTAACATTCTTATTCCCTTTTTCGTACTAACTAACTTCAACTTTGTTTCATCTAGCTCATCTATTATAGATAACAATTTCTTCTTTAAATCTTGAATGATGCTCTTCATAGAAGAGTTTTCCTTCTTTAGTTTTTCATTTTTTTTTCATGTTTACACCCATTTTGCATACATTAACTCATAGACTTTGTAAATATCCTCACTTTTATACTATAAATCACTGTCATCATTATCATGATCTGAAATTAAACTTTGGACTGATTCATCTGCATTTTTTTCAATTTTGGACTGATTTATCCACGTTTTCATCACCAGTTTCTTCCTTTTTAGTTACTATTAATCAAGCAACTGGACTTTTGCTATATAAAGCAACTAACATAGCATTACTCACAAATTCCTCTTCACTACCATACTCATTTTTCGATTCATTCTCTCTCTAAATGCTAGTATAGGATTTTCCTTTTCTCTACTTCAAAGTATTCACACATTTCACTTACACATATCCGAAGCCTTGACATTTATGACATTGAATTTTCTTCACTTTTCTTTCACCCTTTTGAGTTTTAGCTTGTTGCTTAAAGTTGTTATTCGATAAAATCTCACCGTTCTACCTAAAATTGGATCTACCCTTTTTCACTTTCTTTAACCACTTGCTGAAATTTCTTATCAATAACTTCACATCCTCATTCTCATCAGATTCATCTCCTAAGTCATTCATGGCTTCTCCAACCTCAGTTACAATGTCAATCCTTTGTTCTTCTCTCATTCATCTCTCAACAAATTTATTTTAAAGTTGGTAAAAATCTCAATTATCTTATCCAAAGACAATTCAGTGATATCGTGGGCTTCTTTGATGGCTGCAATTTTTTATATAAATCTCATAGGCAATGATCTCAATGACTTCTCTATTGAATTTTTTAATATGAACAGAGTGTAGAGTCCACTAACAAGAATTGGGCTTAGGTCAACAATTGTCCAAATAACTAGAACCAGTTGTTTGGATAGTTGACTCTTACCACTTATAAACCCTTTAACATTTTCATGTTTAGTCAATATGGAATACTCTAACACTCCACCTCAAGTGCAACTAGGACTGGACATCCAGTTGTCACTTGAAATATATGCAATCGTAACTGGACCCGGCTGCTGGGACTGGACATCCAGACGGACAACCGAGAAATTAATAATCCAGATCAGACATGCTCTGATACTATATTGTATTTTTTTTAATACGGGCAGAGTGTAGAGTCCACTAACAAGAATTGAACTTGGGTCAACCATTGTCAAATAACTAGAACTAGTTGTTTGGATAGTTGACCCTTATCATTTATAAACCCTTTAACATTTCATGTTTAGTCAATATGGGATACTCTAACATTCTTAACAAGTTTCATATTCAAATATTTCTTCCTAAGTTGATGTGATTGGATTGCTATGTCATGCAGTCTCTCAAGGAAGTCTGTAATAGTTTCACTTTCATCCATCCTTAGCCCTTCAAATCTCACAGCTAGCATTTGAAGTTTTGAAACTACCACTAATTTCAATCCCTCATATATAGATTGCAACACGTTTCTTTCGCCGATTCACAGGCTGATATCATAACAAAGCGACCTTTATCAACTGCACTGAAGATGGCATGTAGGGCTTCAGAATTTCCAAGCGCTCTCTCTTTTTCAGCCCTTATCCACTCGATGCATCTTTAAGCAATGCTTCTCTCTTTTCATCAGTCACCACTAAATGTGTCCAACCATTTAAAATCGAGTTCCATGTTTTTGTTCCTTGTGCATGAATGAATACTCTCATCCGTAATTTCTACGAAGGATAATTTGAACTATCTAACAATGGTGGCCTGATAATTGATGCCCCTTCTCTTATAGCCATAATTGTGAAACACAGATCTACATCAACTTGACATACCAAGTTTTGATTTGGTGACTCACTTTGATACCAATTGAAAAATCTGAAAAGATGTAGTTTCACAAAAATCTAGTTTAGCCGTAGCTGCTTTGAACTGTATCTGTGGTTGCTTGATATAAAACAACTAATTTAGTGACTGTATATTTTCTAACACAAACAAAAAAATTAAAAACAAAATAAACAAATCACCACCCGAAATTTGTTAATATAGTTCGACACACCTTACTTATGTCTACAGGGCCCTCACTCAGCTTAATCACTTTCACCATAAAGCAACAATAGTTTTACTCAAGGCATTACAGAGTTGACTCACTCAACCCTTAACATTATCCCTCATCCTCACAACCCACGAAAGTAATTCACACCTAATAACACGACCGCTTCATGCTAATCTCAATATAGGATTTTCTCAACAACATTTAACAATAAAGATAAGAATTAAACAACTCAAGTGATTGAAACAATAAAGTCATAAACCAAGAAAAATACTTGAGATTAAAAAAAACACTTCCCTAAATATGTAGCTTCATCAACTGAAAGTGTGGGAAGTAGTAGAACTATTGAGAAAAATCACGATCAATCCACGAACACATCGTCAAAATAGTATCAATCGAACAAACGTTTCATCACAAAAAATATAGCTACAGCATCATGCTTATATTGGACGCTTTTCATATAAAAACAATATTTGGACAGCTTCAAATCATCAATCAAATCAGTAGCCCTAAATCAACAAAAATGCAGCCGCAAAAACTCAACAAAACAATAAATGTTTCATCACCGAAACGTCATAAACACAAGAATTGCAACACCTCCAAGATATTTGGAAAATATTTCACCAAAAACACAATATGTGATAGCCCACAAAGTCACACAACCTTTGGAGAAAAATGCACAACAAATCTGGTCAAAATCACCTAAAAATTAGCTCACAAAAATAGTTTATCATGCACGAAATTCCTGCTGCCAAGTCACTATATTGTAGTCATTTTTCCCACACAAATCAGCCTTGAAAAATCACACTATAGGTAGATAAAATCAATTGTCCATTATGGATAAAATCACCAAAAAATCAGTTGCTTAACCATTATCCCTAAAATAGGTTGTCAAATAAGAGTTTAAAAATCATCAAAACTCTACATCTTATCTTAGTTAAGATATGGTAATTTGATTTCAATTAAATCCTATCATGATTAAGATTTTTCATCCCAAATAAACTTCATATTCAAAGAATCCCACTTAAGGTAGAATACTTATCATAATTTTATTCCTCAAATAATCAAAGATGTTCAATTACAAATAATGCCCAAATTATGATAATTAAAATACAACTTAACACAAAGAATCCATATGAATAAGTAAAAATATCCTAAATCCTATGTACATATGAAACCTTTTAATATTAAAACGTACCAATTCCCTCTCTATTTAGTACTAAGAAAAAGTTATACACTTATGAGGCAACAACACAATGTTGAGGAGACCCATGTTTTAACTACAGCAACTTAGTTTTAAAAGCACCATTGGAAGATGAGAGATTTTAATAGTTGAACTTGCATTACAATTTTTAACCTTAGCCTTAAATTTATAAATTCGTAATGATAATTAACCATAACATTATCCCAAAAGGTGGTCAAGCAGTTGCAAGATAGAAAAAAAAAACGATAAATGTGTTCTAAGATGTATAGTAAGGAGACAAACACGCTTTGGAGTTACTTTCTTCTAAGATACCCTAATGCACATAATGATCTCCCCGTTTTGCAAAGGTCGAGGAAGGGTCATTAATTGTACGTAGTCTTCCCTGATGTCAAATATCAAAACCCACATGTAGCTTTTACATGGAAACCCTAAGCTAAATGATTTAAAAGAAACTCAAAACCAGATACTTTCATGTGGGTTAAAGAATTTGTTTAAATTTTTTTAAATTTTAAGAAAAGTTGGTATCTTTTACTGTATTAATTGTTATTGGTAACAAAGTAAATATTAGAATGAACATAATATTTGTGATATTTAAAGCTTAAAACAAATTATAACATATTTAATAAATTGTTAAAATTATAATATTCAAAATAATTTATTTTAAATTTAATGGTACTTTATTATCTGATATAATTCTATTGATTATATTTTACACTATAAATATTAAAGGAAATAGTGTTAATATTTGTTGGCTCCTCTTTGTCCATAATTATGTTTACTCAAATATATATTTATTTAATATAATAACTTGCAATAATTATTTTCATATTTAATACAAACAAAAATAAACAATTTGAAGAATTAAAATTTGTTTTAAAATTTTTATTTTAAAAGTTTAATACATGTTGAAACATTTTACTCACAAAAGAATACCGTTGTGCTGCAATTTTGAATAAGAATATAAAACAGTGTAATTATTCTGAAAGCAAATATTTTGATAACCAAGTCACAATGGCAATGCGTGGAGACATATGGATTGACGGAGTTTGGTTAACCAAAAACATAATAACTACCCTTAACACAAAACATCGTAATCATAAAGCATCGCCTGCTAATTACTGAGTGTACTACTTACTAAGTTTGCATTTGACTATAGTTAATTACTAGGTTTTTTTCTATTTTATTTTTATTTTAGTTTTTAATTTTTTTATTTTAAATTTATTTAAAAATTGTTTATTTGAGTTTTAATTTTTAATTTTAATTTTTTTCAATTTTCAAAATTTATAAAACTACAAAAGTATGTTTTTCTATTTTTGTTTTTCATAATCTAGTTTAGTATCAACTAAATATATTATTTAATTATTTGATATATTAATTATTGATAAGAATTATGAATAATTTGATTTAATATTATATTATATATTTAATTAATTTACGTTAATTATTATTAAAATTATGAATAATTTAATTTTATAATTAAATTAAATTAATTAAATAATTATTAATGAATCTAATTAAATTTAGAATATTTTAAATATATATAAATTTAAAATAAAATTTTATTAAATAATTAAAATTTATTTAGCTTTTATTTAATTTTCAAATAAAATAACATTTTAAATTATTTGTTTAAAAATAAAATAATTTAGTTAATTTATTAATAAAATTACATAAAAGGTTAAAATAAATTTAATTAATTAGAAACAAATTATGTTTAAATTTTATCAAATATATAATTATCATCAATAATAAAAATATAACTATATCACCAAATAATTTTTATTTAAAAACAAAATTAAAATTAAAATTAAAATTAAAAAAAAACAGAAATATCACCAAGAAACCCCCCTTACCGTTTCATTCTTTGTTTTTCACTATCTCTCTCCAAATAAACCTATAGTCAAATGCAAACTTATTAGTAAATTCAGTGAGTTTCCAGATATACATTGTTTCATGTGCAAAATCCCAGGAGTAAACTGTAAAAGCAATAATTATAGCACTTTTCACTTTGCCTTCTCCTACAAAAGAAATATCAGCTGTCATAATTCCAAGTCATTTGTAGTTCCCTGGTGTGGCAAAACCTCTACAACATAAAACATGATCCGAGAAAGTATCCTACGTATATTCCTTCCAAAACGCATCAAGCCTCCAAATCAGGAGGCCTTGTAAATTTACTCATCCAACTAGCTACATAAATCTCTTCTCACATACTGCTCCCGCCATTGCTTCTTGAGCGAGGAAAAAGAATGTAAATTGGCTTAAAAACATAAATACTACCCTTGCCAAATCTATGAAAGGTAGGGAATCCAGCAGACTAAACCGAACTTTTCTTGTTCCGAAAGTTCTCCTTAAGCAGAGCAAACTTTTTCTTGCACTGGTTAACAGTCTTCCCAGGAACAGCTGCAGCAACCCTCTCCCAACGTTGACTGGTTTCCTTGGGAAAGGTTTTCAGTGCCTGAACAAGTGCTTTCTCTTGCACAGCAGACCATACATCTTGCTCTGAACTTGAATTAGTAGCCGCTTCGTCAGCATTTTTATTTGGACTTTTACCTGAAGAGTCTTCCGATTTATCCACCTTCAAAACACTGCCCTCGGCCCCCCGATGAGTTGATTCTCCTTGGATTTCCTCTCTTGTTGAAAGTGGAGATGCAATCTCTTGACCGGGTTTCCTCCTCTCAAGAAACGAATCAAAAGCTTTTGCACTATCAGGCTTTTGAAGGAGCACAGTTTTGGTTGCCTTTAGAATTTCTTCAACAGATCTTTCAGTACCAATGTAGTCTGAAATAACCTCCCATCTACGAGATGTTCCTTTTGGATACTTCTGCATTCCTTTCCTCAAAAGCTCAATTTCCTCCCTGCCCCATGGCTTCTCTTTCTTTCCAGAACCGCTAACTGAGACACTTCCATTTGACTGCAACAACCCATTCTGTTTTACTTTGGCCCTCTCATGTTCTTGATGTTCTCGGTTGCTCTCTGAAATATGATCACAATCACATGCATCCCTAAGAACTTTTGCTTGATCTACTACTTCTTTTCCTTCTATCTTATCACAAATACTCCTAAGTTGCTCAGTATCCAATGTCATGCAGAGTTTCTCCACATCATCCTCATGAAGATCAAGCAAATGCTTAGATGACACAGGAACTGATAGTGTTCGAAGACGAGTCCGCTCTTTGCGGAGAAGTTTCTTCTCTTTCTCTCTAACTTTCTTTTGCTGCAAAGCAGCTTCTGCAGCACGTTTTTCCTCTTCCTCTTTCCTATGTCTCTCCTCTTCAGCAGCTCTTGCAGCTTCTTCCTCCTGCAACTTCTTTGCCAAAAACTTAGCTTCCTTCTTTCTCTGTTTCTCAGCTTTCTCTTCTTCTTTCCTCCTTAATATTCTTGGATCTCTTTTGTATGCATTGTCAACAAGTGTACGTATCCTAGCATACTCTTCCTTCCTAGCTTTTTCTGTCAGTTTCGTGTTCTGTCTTTCCATCCACCTCCTATGATCACGAGATTCAGCTTGTTCAAGATCAAACTCATCAGCATGTGGGAACTCTCTCCAGCTCTTAAAACTATACCAAAAGTTATAGAAGTTATCAACTTCAGCTAAAGGTGTGCTGTCATCGCCTAAAGATGGGATTGGCTGGCTGGCTGACCACCGCCCATTTCTCAAAAAGGCAGGACCAAACACCTTGAAGAAGTCCTGAGGAGCACAATCACTAGGAATTTCATCATCAAACTCATCTGAGGAGTCATAAATCCTTCTCTTAACAGGATCTATCAGCACCTCGTATGCTTCTTGAATAGCCTTAAAGTGACTCTCTATCTCATCCTTCTTGGCTTGTTTTGCAGCCTCAGTTTCCTCCGCAAGAAGAATCACAGCCTGTTTGTCAGGGTGATACTTTAATGCAACTTCACGATAGCTTTTCCGTATTTGTTCCTCTGTAGCAAGGTATCTCAAATGACCCAAACCTAACAACGCATAATGATCTTGTTCCTTGTCCCCACTACCAGATTTCTTTTTACCTTTGCTTCTATAGGAGTCATATGATGGGACATACGACTGTTCCTTATCATTAGAAACTTTCTGATCTTCCCCACTGGTAATCTCCTCCTCGCAGCCAAGGAGTTTCAGAGCAGCAGAATGGAAAGCATGCCCAGCAGGCTCAAACTTTGAACCTTTAATAGGATTGCAATTTGAAGACACCAGCAGTGGCTTTCCGTCAACAAGCTCCTGGGAGTATGAAATAAGCCGCAATCTTGCATGGATTGTCATAGTGTTCTGGATGGTTCCAGAAACCAAGAACAGAAATATGAACGATTTTTCACTTGAAGCTTCACTCTAGGCCGCCCCTTCAGAGATAACAGCTCAAAAACAATTGCTAAACTTCCCTGCATTAAGTGCATACATTTGAGTACCCATATAAGACTAGGAACTTGCGGTATATGCATAAAATACCAGATAAAAAACCAAATTAGCCAACAAAAATGACAGGAAAAAAGGATGCTCGCAGTATATGAAAATTGGGAGTTTGTAACAGTCTGAGGACAGCAAGTAACGTTGATATTGTGGTATACTGCCAAAACAAATCGATAAGGAAGTGCGGGGCAATGAAATCCAACGACAATTAACCAACGTCAATCAAACAAAGAAAAATTTTCAAGCCAACAGATTTAGAAGAATTTAAGAAGGCATATTTACCACGTCCATATCAGAACCCAGAAGCATAATTAGAAAATTATATGCTTTCTTCTACAGCCACTACATAAAACAACTCAAACACACAAAACTCGACTTTATTGACCTCTACAACTAAAGTTCTTTAGAATCCACTCCCAGAAAGCGACAGGAAGAAGATTGCCCTAGCTCAATCGCAACCAAGAAAAGCAATTTCTACATCTGGAATCAACAAAGAAATTTAACATACAGTGAAAAGCAAAAACAATATTTGAACAACTTTGACGATTCTTAGCTAATAAATTGTGAATAAAACATATAATGGGAGAACGAACACGAGCCATCAAAACAATAACAACAAACCTAACCAAAACGACGACGACGAGGAGGAGATAATATCGACTAATTGTGTAAGAGAAGCCGATTCTTTACCTCGCTTGTGTCTCTGAGCGAGAGAATCAGAAGGTGACCTAGTTCTGTCAATCAAAACTCACCTTGCCTTCTTATACTATTGTTGTTGCTACTTAGCTTTTGTTCTCAAAAGAGAAAAGTAATTGGAGAATAGAGAATTAAATCATAAATAGCTTTTGTTAATTTTTTTCCTTTATTTAATCAAATTAAATAAACTCACCAACCAAAAAGTATAAAATTGATCATAAACAAACAATTTAAATTAATATTTAAGAAAATATCACTGATTTAAAATTTATATATATTTTAATACCTTTTTAGCAAAAAATGAAATCAAAACTTTTTAATACCTATTTTAACTGATGTCCTGTATTCAATTTTATTGAATTCTATAATAAATAATATATTTAAAAAAACTCTCTTCCTAAATTTTAGTTTTATTTTATTTTTAGTTTATATTTTAAATTTTAAATTTTATTTAGTTGTTAATGTTAAGGTATTTATATTTTATAACTAATCATAATTATATATTAGGTAAAACTTAAAGATAAATTAATTTTATAAATAAATTCATTTTAATCTTTTATATAATATTTATTATCAAATTATTATGAAAATTATTATACGCTATTAAAATAAATAATTTAATTTTATATAAATTAATATTTATTTGTTAATATATTTTAATTATTAAACTAAATTTTATTTAAAATTTATATATTTTAAGATATTTTAATTATTTGTTAAATTAAAATTAATTTATTTTAAAAATAATTATAAAATTAAATTATTCATAATTTTATTAATAAGTAATATTAAATAATATATATTTAGTTGATAATAAATTATATTGTAAAAGATAGAAATAAAAACGAAAATGTTTTATGATTTTGTCACTGAAACTTTGGCCATACAATCTCCTGTTACATCAGTTATTCATTAGACGAATACTTCGTGTCGGTAAAACTGAATTGTGTTCAACTTCTTCCAAACATGATAAAGAACGATGATTCCATCTGAGTCTTTGGTTAGGAAAACGTATACCAATAAATTTCAGCTGCTTTAGTTTTTTATTTTTTGGTTAGTAACGGGATTTTCTAGAAAGGTCTCGATTGTGAGAAAACGCTTTAAACCATTCATTTTCAGATTAATCCCCGCTCGTATCGGATCAACTCGTAAGGGGTAAAGTATTGGATAAATAGATTTTTTCATTCTCAGGATTCAAATTCAAGACTTCTAAGTAAGGGATGAGAGTATTAAACCACTCACACTGACCAATTTAGTTTCAGCTGTTTTAGTTTGATAACATGATTCTCAGTCAGTATTCTTATGACAGTTGGGTGCCCTCTTGATTGTTATGTACAAAATGCCTGGCATTTTTGTGTTTTCACTGTTCAAGCTTTTTGCTTATTTCAAGTTAGCTTCCAAATGATTGGAGGGCTAATAATGTAGTTGATTCACTTTACATTTTCCAGGGTGGCAGAAAAACTATCGCAGACAAGTATGAAAATGTCATGCATGGGAAATTGTAAATCTAGATCAGGGGTTGTTTCTCCTCGTCGAAAACAGATCCTCTGTCTCAAAATGTGTGTACAAATTCTGTCTCATTTAATCCTAGCCATCTATATATGTGAGTCTCACGTAAATAAATGGCTAGGATCGAATGGGACAAGATTGGTACACACATTTTGGGAGAGAAGATTTCATGCCCTCCTTATCAGGGTCAGAGGCTGTTTCTCCTTATCAGGAAGTTGTGAAGCCCCTTTTATGAGAATTGGTATCTCCTCAAACGTTGTTAAATGTTAAAAGCTAAGAATCCATGGATTCCTGGTAATTATGTGTCTGCAGTGTAGATTTGCCTACTGTTATATTAGTGTCTCGTTGTTGAAGATGCTGGAACTGGGAAAGACCCTAAATCCCAAACTTGTAGCGTATGTTAAGAAGGAACTTCGTAATTTCTGGATTATTTTTATCTTGGGATTCAAGCAATTTGTTTGCTGTTTGTGTTCACCATTTGCTTATCTCTTCATTCTGGCAATGTTTCGACATTCGGATTAACATGAATTGCTCGACGAAAGGGTTAAGTTCATCCAGTTACATTGGGCTAAAGTGGAGTGGATCTGAATCTGAAAACATAATTTAGACCTCTACAAAAGTGAGAAGTATATGATCTCGAGGAATTTTAATTTAACTGAAGATCACAAGATGACAAGTAGTATATCTTCATTTTCAGAATGCAAGAACTCTGTATCCACTTTAAATGTACCAAACCAGATGGAGTTTGTACTTCTCTGCAAAGTTTTGCTATTAATTCTTTGTTGCTTTTAGCATGATACTTCCAAGTATAAATTGAGCTATGGTTACATTCAAGTGAATAGGTCCTCAAGCCACAGTTCGTGAACTTGCATCAAACTTCAAACCTCAGACAAATCCAAAATAATGCACGAGTGGATTCATAAACAGCAGAATTACATGTCGAATATAATCTCAACTTCTGTTTTCAAATTAAGCCTACACATTGGAAAATGAAAAACCTCGTAATCTAGTATTACACAAAATAAAACGATCAACTAGAAAAAACATGGATCAGCTCAAGTTTCAAATTGTTCCAAGCCAAGAAAATTGTAGTTTTGAAATCCATCCTTGGGGTAACAGAAAGTTGTTTGCTTGGTGGGTAACAACTTGGTTCCCATTTCATCCGTAATCAGTAGACCACAAACATTGCAAAGGCGTTCCACTTCAGATTCCTAAAAGAAAGTAAATCCCACCTTCTATAAGTCAGAATATTAAAGTTACACAAAAAATATTCAAATAAATTATTTAAAACCTACCTTCATTCTCAAGAGCTTGGATACATGTGTTAGAGGATATGGATGAAGCTTGTAGCCAGCATTATTTATACACGACAGGAACAATGCTCGGACCTTCAGAAGCAAACAAAGAAAGAAAGACAAAGCAACCTGATAAGAAATGTGATGTAAGATGCAACAAGAGATAATTTATAACGAATAAAAGTATCTGAACCTTGACCAGTAAACTAATCAATACAGAATAACTAGCCAACCAAAAATAAAGCCACCTCCAAAACATTCAAGTGCGTCATCTCATATATATATATATATAAACATTCAAGTGCGTCATCTCATATATATATATATGCTTCCAAGCCAAATTTGCACAGCCAACAATGGCAAGAGTTATATCTCAAAGTAGTTTGAGATAGAACCGATGTACCTCACTTATGTAAGGTTCAATAACACAATATTGCATATAGGAAGCCTCCCCAACTATTGTGTCAAAAAAGCGCTTAAAATTGCCCAATCGTAAAAACCTGCACAAAAATAAGTCAAACTGATATTCTTAATCAAAGAGAATAGAGTTACTGCATTTCACCCATAACCTAAAATCCAAAATAACAAGTCACTCTCACTACCTTAAAATAGTTCGTGCAAAATGCATTTCTTTTGACTGGATAACTGAAAGAGGCACATGTTGCAACCATAAAGAAAGTGACTCCCTCTGTGGCTCAGATATAAGATGATTTGTGACAAAATAGTTAGCAATGGCTGCCTACCTTTGAGGAAACCAAATTCATCAGATCAGTGAAGTAGGGGTTTACCACTGGATGGCTTGTAGGATTAAGATGGAGAAGCACATAAAGTGAACGAAACTCAGCTTCATTTCTGTAAAGTGAATTGCAGTCTCGACTGGCATCGTACAGATCATAAAGTGATGTAAGGGACTTTGTAAGTTGCTCCATGTTAAGGTGTAGCAGTGAAACCATATCCGGCCCACAACCACATCGTCGAAGTTTAAGTTGTGATAAAACATGAAATTTAACCTGTGAGATTTAAATGTTACAATATTATTCACATACACAATATGTCAATCAAGTAAGGCAACAGTATGAAATTGAAGAGGATTGTTTATTTTGATTATCAAATTATAGCCATATATGATGCAGTATGTAATTTTTATCGATGCATTGCCTTCACTTCAAAGGAAAAGTTGAGTTTATAAAAGTAAAAAACTTCATCTCTTCCTGCAATAATTTCAATAATTGGAGAGCAAATTGAACTAAATGTGTGCAGTATTCAGGAATGCCTGCTTTAGATTCTTCAAGCTAGAAAAGGGTTCTCATCGCTCATAAAGATTTAAGACATCATATCTTAAATTTCAGTACAAAGTAAACAAGCACAAATATACAGTTTGACTCATGATGTATCATCCTCGCATCAGCCTCCACTCAAACATTCCTCCAAGGGAATACTCAACTCCTAAGATTGATTCTCAAATGCAGTAGAATAGTTGAAAGATCCCAACATAAAAACTATACCATTTTCTCGTACATGTCGATTGCTCTGTCATCGACAATGTTCTGCATAACAAGATCCTGTCTAATGGACCTTGTCCTATCAAAGATAAAGGCATGAACCAGTTCAAAACCATGGTCGGTAGAATCCAACAAGTTCAAGAGGTAGGTTAGAGTTTCTTCCAGCACTGGGAGCGGCCGCACGTCAGATGCTCTCACATCCTTGGTAGATATAGTTCTGCAAAACTAACAATAGAAATGAAAAGCTGATGACTTTGTGAACCAAAACAAGAATCATAGAAAACCCATCAATCAAAATCATACACAACTCGTCCGTCCCCTTAAAACAAGCTGTCTTTCAGTAAAAAGATTTTACCTTTTTCACAGCTAAGCTTGGAGATGTTTTCCCAGGATTTCCTTCCAGTCTCTCAAACACGGCCAAATCACGGAGACTTTCTCGCTGAGCCCTTTCACTTTCTATCACAATCAGCACAACGTCAATTTTAACACATGAACAAATCCCCTTCACCTTCCGATGAAAATCAACACAAGGACAGTAGCAACACACCATATACTCTGAACGAGGGATTTTAAGGAAAAGATCACCTGGACACATAAAAGGGCAAGTCCCAATCAATCCTTGCAGAGAATTGGACGTGCCCTCTTCCCGTTCTGCGTCATCTGTTGTTAATTTCTCTTCCACAGAGTCGTAGGTGGTCGGTCTCCTTCTGTTACTCCACGAGGAGACATGAGTACCACTGGTGTGCTTGTACTTACTGTTGCTATAATGATTTGAAGAATAAGAAGATGTGTTTCGACGTAGCCGACCGCGATCTTGATGTCTCCTCTCCATCACCGGAAGCAGAAACAATCGTATAAAGTCGACCACTAATTAATATCTTCTTTTCAATCTGTCTTGTGTAGATTTACAATTCTTTTCTTTTTCTGTTTGGTTCCTTCCACTTGTACGTTAGATTTATTTTCATCCTCACAATTGAGTTATTTGTATTAAATAATAACTAATCACAATTGAGTTATTTGTATTAATTAAAGATAAGGTATTAGATCTCTTCAGATAAATAGATGTACGGGCACATTATATAAACAAATATAAGATATAATCCAAACCTGATTCGATAAATTCTTTAATAACATTTAAAAAATTCTGACAAGAAACAAGCCGTATTAGTAAATAACTTCATTCTTTTAGACATTTAATGCTTATGGTTCAATAAGAACAATATTAATCCGTCTAATTTAGTTTAAAAATTAGGCTCGATCCAGCCCATAGCTTGATTATTACTTCTAAAATAATATCATTTTTGAAGTTTTTTGTTTTAAATGACAAGCGAGATTGAGTTGACCTATCCGTGGGCTGTCTCGACCACGAGCTGATCATGGCCCGACAGGTCGGGATGGGTCAGCTGGGCCAAGAGCAGCCTAGGCCCAACGGCAATTGATATCTCTACAGAGCTTCTCAAACACACTGCTTCAGAGTTTCATATGATTGCAATTTAATTATACACTATATTAATTCCAATTCAACCAAAAATTTCCCATTGTTTCTTCCAAAAGTTAATAACAATTGTTTTGCCTTAATTTAGCTAAACACTTTTTTCCCTCAAAATATATTTTAAATTTGTTAACATATAAATCTTTTGTAAAGTCATTAAAAAAATTAACTTAGGAGCCATTCCATTTTTCTTATATACTTTTATTTTTATTTTAAACGAAAATTAAAATATTTGATTGTAATAAAATATAATTATATTCTTATTAATGATAATAGTAGAATCCTTTATAAAAGTTAGAGATAAATTAGTTTTTTATATCCAATATCATATTGACTAATAAATATTCAAATTTTATAAAAATAATTAAATAATTTAAATTTAAAATTAATCTTTATTTATTAAAATAAATTTTATTTATATAAATTTGATTTTATTTAAAATATTTTAAATAATTATCAAAATGTTAAATATAAAGAAATACATAATATTTATTTTAATAAAATCAAGAAAGCAGATGGGAAAGTAAGAGTAGCAAGAAAGAGGCAACATCATTATCTTTTTTTTAATTCAATAAAAAGTTCGTTTGAGTTTTTATTTGTTTTTAGTTTTAATAATTATGAAAATCAAAAGAAATGGTTTTTAACTTCTGTTTCTATTTTTATATTTACTATGAATGAAATATATAATATTTAATTATTTAATTTCATGATTATTAATAAGAATTATGAATAATTTAATATTATATTATTAATTAATTTAATTAATTAAAATAATTATAAATTAATTAATTATATTTATTAATAATTATTAAATTATTTTTCATTATAAATTTCAAATAAAATTTAATTAAATAATCAAAATATATTTTAAATAATTATGAATCCAAAAGTTAAAATTAATTTATAAATTATTTATTTGGCCTTTGGACTTGGAGCATCAAAAGGTTTACTTCTACCGTTTCAATGTAATAATATAAAGTACTATCCAGTCCAATTCCAACATTCACCCCATCACCAATACAAACCCACACACAATTGCGTGTGGTCCCTCTCCTTAGCACTTCAAGCGTTAGATGCGGCTCTTTGTAGTACTTTGCTCTTTCACGTCGATCCCCGATATCTACGGAGAAGACGACACCTTTTCACACACAAAGAAAGCACAAAAGCTTGTAACATAATATACCCAGACCCCCGTATCTCAAGTTGGGAAGAGTATTAAAAGAAAAACACAAGAGAGGAAGAAGAAAGCTCTTCCTCTTAATATACCCTTTCTCTACCCGTAAGTCTCTCTCTTTCCTTTTCTGTTTTTCTTCAAATCGCTGCAATGTCCTTGGATTTATTTTGTTATTTTGTGATTTGAGCAACCCTTTGTTTTTTTTTTTTTATCTCAACTGGAAATGGAAAAGAACCGACAAATCAGTTGAAAGTGGCAAATTTTGCTCTGAAATGATTAATATAATTGCAGTATGGTTGGGTCAAAGATCCCGTCTTTTTCCCTGGATTTGTTACACCCTGCAATTTGAATTGTTTGAGGGTTTGTTTAGTGTGCATTAGAGCTTTCCCTTTATTATTAGTGTTCAGTTGTAATATGAAATTTCGATACTTTCGTTCATTCGCCTTATCTCTTCCTTTGGGTGTTGGGCGTTCCAGGAAATGCCTGGAAAAGGGCAGGACTTTATTCAGATCGCAGTAAAATGTGACAAAAGTTAGATCTTGCTCAGGAAGGGGAGAGCATATTTTGAGACTTGATTCCATTTTACAACGAATTGTTGCTTTGCGTAGTCGATGATATTTCGTTTGTGGACCCCTATTTGTTGCTTAGATCTTGGCTGATTGCCGTCGTTGTACCTCGCTTTTACAGCTAGCCGTTGTCAGTTTCCTTCTCAACTTCTCTTTTCTTTTGTTTGTGATAATTTAATAATTTGAGTCGTCGTAGCTTGGTAAGCTGGGATTTATTACTTCAATACCAACATAATAGACATTTCCTCTTTTATCGAGAGAAAGGGTTGTGTGTTATGAGTTCATTAAGAAATCTGCTGTTGCTTTTTAATCTTACAATATGTGAGTCATGGAGTCTATTTGCTTTTGGTCACTGACAGGAACATTTGACATGAATATTTTCCGACAGAGACATTTTCTCCGACTACGTTACTCATTTAATATAAATCTCACCCAAGACTTTGATTTAGAGGGTATATGAACTCTAGCCCAGCCCTTGCATATCCAATCAAATGCATCAATTTTTAAGGCCAGGAGTTGTGTGAACGGATGAACCTTATATTTGATTTCCAATTGTTTAGAATTGGAGTTCAGTACTTGTCAGATCTCTTCAAACTTGCAACTTATGCAAAGATGGACTTGGATTGTCATCTAAAGAAATTATGTCAAAGTAAATGGGCATAACCTAGGTCCATAGTCGGACTTGCATTTTCCTTATTGTATATGGATTGTATGTTTGTAGATAACTATATGAAGTTTACCATTATCTCTTTTGGAAATAAGTGAGCTTGAATTCTTGATGGAACTCTTGAATTAGGGATGCACCGATATCAGTTCTGGTCACTGCTTAAAGTAGGTGAAAACCTTTTCTATTATCTCTTGCTGCTTCTTCCTTTTAGAATTGGTCTTGGTTCAAGGGTAGTTGTGACTTGCAGGATAGTCACAGATAAGAAGGCTGACTATGTTCCAACTTTACTTAGCCTTAGTATGTGTACTATATTTGTAAACGGTTCTCCTTTCATTGCTTAGAAGTGTTGGAGAGTTAGCACCTTGAGAAAACCATGTTGGTGTTATATGTGATGACATATTTGCAAAGATGATCTTTGGAAGTAGAGACTGGCTATCATCCAGCTTATGTTAAGCATTTCCCATGTATTTAATATAATATTTGGTGGCCTAATCTACATAATAGAACGAGAGATGCTGAGGGAATATATGTTATGCCTTTTCTTTGTTGAACTGCTTTTCAAACGTAGGATGTTTGATTTCATCCTCTGGTAAACTATATTCTATTCAAGATTGTGCAATAGAGCCGGAGTCTTTTCCAGTGATGCATCATTTTCCGAAAATCTGCATTCAAGTGCTTCATTGTACTGATACTCGTGACACTTTGGCGTTAATTTTCAGGTGTGCAAGGCAGTTTACCATATTATCAATGGTTCTTGATAATGTTTTATCTTCCCCCCATCGGAGGTCTCCGTCGTTCCGAAGACCATTTCCACGGGATGAATTGGGTAGCTGGTCAACACTTGTTGAGAGACACCGTTTCCTTTTAACAGCTTTGGCCTTATTGACATTTCTATGCACCATCTATCTCTACTTTGCAGTTACTTTAGGAGCCACAGATTCATGCGCTGGTTTGACAGGAAAAGAGAAGGCATGGTGTCGTGTGGAGCTGGCCAAGGCTGCTACAATCAAGGGGAAACTGAAATTTTTCTAGCAGATGGATTTTGAGTTTTTTTTTTTTTTTTTTTTTTTGTGGGGAGCCTCTATAGTTCATAGAATGCTTGATCTATGTGGTGATTATTTTACATTATATACTGTCCTGAATTTTTTCAGTCACATAAAATGATTAATGTTGGAAGTGAATTTGCTAATATTTAATATTTGTCCTTCATGTAATGTTAGGCACAAATAATTAAGTTATCTAGTGCGTAAGACTCTTTGTTTTGCGATTCAAGTGTCATAATGTACGCAACTATTCTTTTGTATGTTTACAAAGAAGCTATTTCTGTAACTTGAACCTGTGATTTTATTATCACAAAGGAGCAATTTTATCAGTTATTTTAAGACTTCTGTTAGAAATAATCAAGTACTTATAATGGTAAATCTGATACTTGGTATAAGAAAGCGTAAAATGTAAAATGGATCTTCATACATGCAACTGACAAAGCATGCTCTAAGTCATAATTAATTTGCATGATTTGCTAAAAACATGCCATCTAAAGTCAAATACTGTGTTTCAGTCGATCTTTTTAAGCCCCTCCTAATCTCAAAAATATGCTAATCAGCAGACACGGTCCCAAATAGTGCAGAACGGAGCTTATTGTAAACCTTTTCTTCTGAAGGAAAAGCCTGACAGTAAACAATTCTGCATTCGACATCCAATGGAACTATCTTTTACACCGCCTCAAAAGCAATAGATTAAAGATTAAAGTAACAAAACAAAATGTAACAAATTGAAAGACAAAAAACTTGCCAACCTCTAACCTAGAAGTTAGAACAGATGTTCTTAATATCTCTGCAAACCTTCCTGGTTCAGAATGTTTTCCTCCTTGATCAGATGTTCTTAATATCTCTGCAAACCTTCCTGGATCAGAATGCTTTCCTCTTTGGCTTCCTTCATTCTTTACAATTTGGTGGAAAATCAAGAAGTTAAACACGAGATGGCTGCGATGTTCAAATCTTGAACCAAGCCTCTAAAAAAATCTGGCAAGGAATCCACTTATAGCATAACATGCGCAACGGAAGAGCTCCTGCCACATTTTTCATTGATACCATTCACGCAAACATTAAATTATAACAAAACTAACTATGACAATGTTTGTACTCCATAAAACTGATTAAAATGGTTAAAGCTCAGAAAGACACAAAAACCTGTTTCAAGCTATCAAGTTTAGCATAAGGCTATATAGCACTTAGATAAAAACAAAAATAAATCAGAATATCCGACTGATAACCAAAAGGGTAACAGATATCCATGCAAGCATAGAAAGACAAGCCAATTTAATCATAAAGATTCATGAAACCAAAACATATGCAGAACGTCAGGCTATATCGCTTGTAAAGTTTTAACTTTTTGCAAGACTTTTGACATTTGAAAGTTGATGAGCTACACGTCATAGCAAGGCAGATGTTTTATTGATTCAAACCTCCAAATGAATTATTTATTTTATTGTTAACTTGTTACATTGCTTCTTCAACAGCAATACTAATCACTTTCATTTTTCAGTTCAAATGTTAGTGTGGGAGAAGTACCTCCAGAGTTCATGCAACACAAGAGCCTATTGTAAGCAGTTTTGAAACACTATTTCAGGATCAAGTTGTCCACTGCAGTAACTAGAAGGGAACAGCAGATATTTCCAGCCGTCCTCTCCATTCTTCACCAGGCTTCAGAATAACAGGCTTTTCAACACAAGCAACCTCTAAGTGAGAAAAATAAGAACGTGGAGAATAAAATATTATGAGCTTGCACTATTCTGCTGTGCTTTTCTTATTATTTATAGTATTGTTTACAGTATGGTAGTACAATGAATCATAACAAAAATAACAAAAGCTGTACATGTTTCGACACACAAGAAGAGAAAAGAGGATGTTCATACATATGAAATAATGAGGAATATATTTTTGTTACGTTCTAACATGCCCCCTCAAACGAGAGGGTGTGATGGACAACCCGAATTTGTCCCATAAGAATTGAAACTACGAGTGAGGTAATGATTTGGTGAGACAATCAGCTACTTGATGAGAGGATGAAATATATCTGATGTCGATGAAACCAGATAAAACCAAATCTCGGACAAAATGTATGTCTATCTCAATGTGTTTACTACGAGCATGTTGAACTGGATTTGCAGCTAGTGCTCTTGCACTCAAGTTATCGCACCACAGTGTGGAAGGTTTTCGGAGGAAAAGACCTAGCTCAGACAACAGTGAACTTAACCATTTAATTTTGGCAGCTCCATCAGCCAATGCCCTATATTCAGATTCTGAACTTGATCGAGAGACTACGCGTTGCTTCTGTGAGAACCACGATACTAGTGTGCCGCCAAGATACACACATAAACTTGCCATTGATTTTTGATCGTCTGTATCTATAGCCCAGTCTGCGTCTGTGTAGGCCATTAGCTGAAGTGAAGAGAATGGCTCTATATAAAGTCCATATTTATAGGTTCCTTTGAGATAACGTAAAATACGTTTGACTGCTTGAAAATGCATGGTTGTTGGCTGAGACAGAAATTGGCTAAGTTTATTCACCGAAAAAGCAATGTTTGGACGAGTAGTTAAGTATTGAAGAGAACCTATGGCTTGACGAAATACAGTCAGGTTTGTCATGGGTTCTCCATCAGTTAAAGAATAATGTCGACCAGTGATCATTGGAGTAGGCGCAAGTGCACAGTCCAGCATGTTGAATTTCTTTAACAAGTCAAGAATATATTTTCCTTGAGTCACGTACATGCCTGACCTGTCTCGGTAAATTTTCAGTCCAAGAAAATAATACAGAGGTCCTAAATCCTTGAGAGAGAAGAGTGCATTCAATCTCTGTACAAAGGATTTTATGTATGCAGAGTTGTTTCCAGTTATTAGAATATCGTCGACATATATTAACACAAATACAGTAAGGTTACCAGTTTGAAGTAAGAATAGAGAGATGTCACTCTTGGCATTTTTGAAACCCCATTGTAGTAAGATGAGACGTAAATGATCAAACCAGGCTCAGGGTGCTTGCTTTAGGCCGTAAATGGCTTTAACCAACTTACATACGTGATTTGGTCGCTGCTGATCAATGAATCCCTCGGGTTGTCACATATAAACATCTTCTTGAAGGAAACCATTTAAGAAAGCGTTGTTCACATCAAGCTGCCTTATTTCCCACTGAAAAGTAACAGCAATCGTTAGTACAACACGAATGGTGGTTGGTTTGATTACCGGACTAAATGTTTCCCTGTAGTCGATTCCAGCAACCTGTTGAAAACCCTTTGCAACCAACCGAGCTTTATGTTTCAGGATAGATCCCTCAGCTTTGAACTTGTTTTTGAATATCCATTTACAATAGAGAAGCTGTTGTGTATATGGGACTAAAGTTCATGTTTTGTTCTGTTGTAAGGCAGTAAATTCATTCACCATTGCCTGACGCCAGTGAGTGGATGTGAGTGCATCTTGCACAGAAGTTGGTTCAGCTATGTGTGATAAGGAAGTTGGGTCTTCGGAATGAAGAAGTCCGGTGAAGGGATATTTAGGCTTTAAAATGTCATCTTTGGCTCTTGTCGTCATTGGATGTTGATTGAGTTGGTTTGAGGAAGGTGCTTGATTTTCTGAAGAGAGTGGAGCATCACATATGTTTGTTGAGGAAAGATCAGTTGAATTGGTAATAGGTGAGTTGTCTCGAGGTGGGGAGTGAAAGTGAACTGGTGAGGTGGTAACCACAGGTGTTTCTTGTTCTGGAGGCGAGGTAGACGAGACAGATAAGTTGGGTTTGTGAATTATGAGAGGTATTCCACCATCTGTTTAAGACGTTTTAACTTGATGATTCAAGAAACCTGTGACAAAAGGAAACAAGGAGGGATCAAATACAACATGTCGTGATATAAAAATTTTCCCAGAAGCACTTAAGCATTTATAGCCTTTCTGTTGAGATGCATGTTGGGAAAATCGGGTATTTTTTTCCTCTAAGGTAAACAACTAGTGAAGTGAACCGATTCGGTAATACCCAGGAAAGACTGCTAAACGGACTCTTAAGACAGTATTACCATTCCACGTAAGATCCCAGGAAAGGGCAGAGGGGTCACAAACGGTCTCACTTAAAACCCGGCCTTCTAGACAGAAATTACGTGCATAGTATATTTATCACAACCTAAACCCGTGTACACACACAAACAATAAATACACCCAAATAAATTGAACACAACATTACAAATATACCCGACAAATAATATTGATTACTATAAATGCGAAATAAATAAAAGACATAAGGAAAGAACACATCCGAAAATTGATAACAGAGTTCCATCAATTTTGCCTACTTCTCCGAGCACCACTTAAGGCAGCCTGCTCTCATTAAGAAGAGAATACTAAATTTGATATGTATACAACTTTTGAGTATTTTTATCAAATTTTTTGGATGGAAGGCATTAGGAGGGGGAGGAGTTATTTTATAACTTCAAAAACTCCTCCCTTCTTCATCTCTTCCCAATATGAGATTGAAATTAAGCCACCAAAGTCAAAAAACAACAAATAACCACCAAGTCAAAAATATACAACAAATCTCCACCTTAGCATAATTTCGAGTCCCACCAAATGTAAGCATCATTCATCCTCCCAATCAAACAAAACAACCTTTGTAGTGCTACTGATTTGCGCCCTCAGGCGCCAACTCAAATGTGCAGGATATTTACCAAGTCTAAACAATGTTCAAACTTGTCTCTTGTAACCACCTTGGTCAGCATATCTGCAGGATTTTCTGTAGTCCGAATCTTCTGAATAAGTATCTCCTCTTCTTCCAAAATTTCCCGCACAAAGTGATAGCGAATATCAATGTGCTTCGTCCTTCCATGAAAGACTTGATTCTTTGCGAAATGAATAGCACTCTGACTGTCAGAATATACCTCAATTTGTTTCTGACCAACTCCCAAGCCTTTAAGCAACCCATGAAGCCAAATTGCCTCCTTCACAGCCTCTGTTATTGCCATATACTCTGCCTCTATTGTAGACAAAGCCACCGTTGACTGCAAAGTAGACTTCCAACTAACTGGCGCCTTTGCTAAAGTGAATAAATAACCAGTTGTAAACCGTCGCGTATCTAAGTCACCTGCATAGTCAGAATCACAATATCCAACTACACGTTGACCAAGTAATTCATCCTGCTCAAATATTAAACCAACATCTACGATATGTAGGATATACCGTAGAATTCATTTCACAGCTTACCAATGAACCTTACCCGGATCATGCATGTACCTGCTTACAACACTTACTGCCTGTAAAATATCGGGTCTAGTATACACCATTGCATACATCAAGCTTCCTACTGCATTAGCATAAGGGACTTTTGTCATGTATTCTCGTTCTTCATCCGTCTTTGGAGATAACTGGCTACTTAGTTTCAAATGAGGAGCAAGTGGGGTACTTACAGGTTTTGAATCTTCATGTATACCAAAACGTTGTAATACCTTTTTCAAATACTGCTTCTGTGACAACCAAAGCTTGCCTCTCTCTCTATCCCTGCTTATCTCCATGCCGAAAATCTTATTGGCTTCCCCCAAATCCTTCATCTCGAACTCTTTACTCAACTGATCCTTCAATATGTCAATTTCACTTTGGCTCTTTGCTGCAATCAGCATATCATCAACATATAAGAGTAGGTAGATGTAGGACCCATCTTGAAGTCTGCGCAGATATATACAATAATCGTATTTACTTCTTGTGTATTTCTGACCCTTCATAAACTTGTCAAATCGTTTGTACCACTGCCTTGGAGATTGCTTCAGTCCATACAACGATTTGTTCAATTTGCAAACCCAATTTTCTTTACCAGCAACTTTGAATCCATCTAGCGGAGACATATAGATTTCCTCATCTAATTCACCGTGTAGGAACGCGATTTTCACATCAAGTTGAGCTAGCTCCAAATTCAACTGCGCTATCAAGGCCAACAAAATTCTAATGGAAGAATGTTTAACAACCGGAGAAAATACCTCATTATAATCAATTCCTTCATTCTGTGCGTAGCCTTTAGCCACTAACCTTGCCTTGTGGCGAATATCATCTTTATCAGGAAATCCTTCTTTCTTCGCAAATACCTATTTGCATCCAATTGCCTTCTTTCCCTTCGGTAGTTGTGTCAGCTTCCATGTCTTGTTCTTCTCAAGAGATTGCATTTCCTCTTCCATTGTACCTATCCATCTACCATTTTCTGAACTTTGGATTGCTTCTGGGAAGGTAGATGGAACATCATCAACAACTAGAAGTGCATAAGCTACCATGTCAGTAATACGAGCAGGTTTTTGAATTTCTCGTCTCGTCCTTCTAGCGGCAATTGACTCTGATTGCTGCGGAGGTTCTTGGGTCGGAACCTCTTCCTCATCCGACTCTTCTTCTGCTATAGAAGAGTCACTAGTAGTGCTTTTTGCTGGGATTACCACTGTCTGTTCAAACTCCACCTGCTTCGGCATACACTCCACCTGCTGTGAAGTACCATTAGCCACTTCTGGAGTTACCTTATTCAACATGACAGATTCATCAAAGGTAACATCCCTGCTGACAATTGCCTTTTTTGACTCTAGATACCACAAACGGTATCCCTTAACTCCAGCATTGAAGCCCATAAATAGAGCCTTCTTTGCTCGTGGGTCCAACTTTGATTCATTCACATGATAATATGCAATAAAACCAAAAATATGCAAAGAATCATAATCTGTTGCAGGTTTCCCAGACCATACCTCTAATAGAGTCTTGCCACTAATTGCAGATGATGGCAAACGATTAATGAGATGTTGAGCGTATGTCACTACCTCAGCCCAAAACTTTCTGCCTAACCCAACATTAGACAACATACAATGAACTTTCTCCACCAGTGTCCTATTCATACGCTCCGACACCCCCATTCTGCTGTGGTGTTTTTCTAATTGTAAAGTGGCGAACTATACCAGACTCTTGACATACCTCTAGGAAAGGATCACTCTTGTATTCTCCACCATTGTATGTTCGGAGAACTTTGATCTTTCTTCCTGTCTGGTTTTCAATTTTAGCTTTCCACTTAAGAAAAATTCCAAACACATCATCTTTGTTCTTCATAGTAAACACCCAAACTCTTCTAGAAAAATCATCAACAAAAGTGACAAAATAATGCCTACCTACAAGAGATGGAGTCTTAGTAGGTCCCCATACATCTGAGTGCACATAATCCAAAATTCCCTTAGTATTATGAATAGCAGTGCCAAATTTCACTCTTCTTTGTTTTCCCATAATAGAATGCTCACAAAATTCTAATTTGCAAGTCTTCGTACCTTTTAATAATCCTTGCTTGGCAAGAATTTGCAAGGATTTTTCACCAGCATGTCCCAACCGCATATGCCACAACTTTGTTGCCTCTGTATCTTTCTTACTACCAGAAGTTGCTGTCGCTACTGTCCCAACAACTGTACTTCCTTGGTAGTAATACAAATTATTTTTTCTTATGCCTTTCAACATCATAAGTGCTCCTAAAATTGCCCTAAGAATTCCATCTCGTATCATCACAACTAGAACTTTTGATTCTAAGGTCCCCAAAGAGATGAGATTCTTTTTCAATTTCGGCACATACCGCACATCCGTCAAAATTTTGGTGGATCCATCATGATTCCTCAGCTTGATTGAACCTATTCCAGCTGTTTTACATGGATTGTCGTTACCCATGTAAACAACTCCACCATCAATTTCTTCATAATCAAAGAACCACTCCCGGATGGGAGACATATGATAGGTGCAACCTGAATCCAGAATCCACTCGTCTGAATGGAATGTTGAAGGTGATACCACCAAAGAGATATTTGACTCTGCATCACTTTTACATTCTGTAATATTTGCATCTTGCGGAGCCTTTCCTTTCTTCTTTAATTTTGGACAGTCTTTCTTCTAGTGCCCTTTCTCATGAAAAAAAGCACACTCATCTTTTGCAACTCTGCTTTTTGATTTGGATCTTCCTCTTCTCCCCTTCGACTGGCTCTGCTGACGGCCTCTTGCCACAAATGCTTCTTCTTCTATAACTGCTTTACTTTTTTTTCTTGCTTTCGCAATTCACGACTATACAAAGCAGAACACACAGCATCTAAAGATACATTCTCTTTCCCATGAAGTAAAGTAGTTTCTAAGTGTTCAAATTCATCCGGAAGGGATGATAACAACATCAAAGCCAAATCTTCATCCTCAAATTTCACATCCAAATTCAACAGGTCTGCTACTAACTGATTAAACATAATGATGTGTTCATTCATAGTAGTACCTGGTCGGTAATCAAATCGGAACAACCTTTTCTTCATAAGGAGCTTATTCTGACTACTCTTTTTCATAAATTTGTCCTCCAATGCCTTCCACAGTTTTTGCGCAGAAGTCTCGTTTTTGAAAGCATACTTATGCTCTCTAGACAGACATGATCGAATTGTTCTGCATTCCAACCGATTTATGATACTCCAATCCTTATCTTCTACATAGTCTGGTTTCATTTCTTCAATAGCTATGTCAAGGCCTTGTTGGAAAAGAGAATTCAGAACCTCACCTTGCCACATCCCAAAATGACCAATACCATCAAATATTTCTACCGCCAACTTCATACTTGACATTGAAGTCCTCTGCCATGAGGAAGTCGATGTCACCTGTGTCATATTTGATATGTCTCTAGTTGTTGGTGAATTTACAGACGTCATTATAGACTCAAATAATAATATTCAATATTACAAATATTACAAATAAACTAAAGGATAAACCTTCGGCTCTTATACCACTTGTTAGGAAAATCGAGTATTTTTCCTTCTAAGGTAAATAACTAGTGAAGTGAATTGATTCGGTAATACCCAGGAAAGACCGTCAAACGGACTCCTAAGACACTATTACCATTCCACGTAAGATCCCAGAAAAGGGCGGAGGGGTCACAAACGGTCCCACTTAAAACCCAGTTTCCTAGACAGAAATTACGTGCACGGTGTATTTATCACAACCTAAACCCGTGTACACACACGAACAATAAATACACCCAAATAAATTGAACACAACACTACAAATATACCCGACAAATAATATTAAATACTATAAATGTGAAATAAATAAAAGAGATAAGGAAAGAATACACCCGAAAATTGATAACGGAGTTCGGCCAATTTTGCCTACTTCTCCGAGCACCACTTAAGGCAGCCTTCTCTCATTAAGAAGAAAATACTAAATTTGATATGCATACAACTTTTGAGTATTTTTATCAAATTTTTTGGATGGAAGGCATTAGGAGGGGGAGGAGTTATTTTATAACTTCAAAACCTCCTCCCTTCTTCATCTTTTCCTAATATGGGATTGAAATTAAGCCACCAAAGTCAAAAAACAACAAATAGCCACCAAGTCAAAAATATACAACAATGCAACCCCATGATATACACATTTTTGGCTGTGAAACTGAAATTTGTGATGATTGTATGGCTTTAAACATGGGTAGCAGGCACAACCAAATGGTTGTATAGTCTTGTAGTCCGGTTTTGTTTTAAATAATCTAAACAATGGTGATGCACCCTCCAAAACTGAAGTAAGAAGTCTGTTTATTAGAAAAATAGAAGCTTGAAAAGCATCAACCCAATACATAAGTGGCATCTTTGCTTGTGTTAACAAGGTCAAGCTTGTTTTAACTATATGCCTGTGTTTCCTCTCTGCACGTCCATTTTGAGAGGAAGTGTATGGACAAGTGAATCTGAGGTTGATCCCTGCGGCTTGTGCAATGGGTATAAGAGGTTTATACTCGGAACCATTATCACATTGAACAGCTTTAATACGTGTGTTGAATTGATTTTCAACCAAGGCTCTAAAATGACTGAAAGCACTAACAGCCTCACCTTTATGTTTTAAAGGATAGAACCAAGTGTACCTACTGAAATCATCCAAGAAATGAATGTAATATTGATGACCATTTGAGGACTGAACAGGGGAGGGTCCCCATAAATCAGTGTGGATTAATTCCAAAGGTACAGAAGCATGAGAAGTAGAATAAGGGAAAGGTAAGTATTTTGATTTTTCAAACTAACAAGCCTCGCATACATAATCATTATTAACTGAAAGATTCACATTACAGTTTTTCAGAATTTGTTTAAGAGTTCTATGGCTTGGATGTCCTAGCTTGTGATGCCATCTGATGAAATCATCTTCGGTGTTGGTAATTTGGGCAACATGGACTTGAGGCTTAAACTTATCCCTGCTGTTCATAGGATACATTCCTAGTTTGGGTGTCCCTTGCATCAGTAGCTGTCCCGTTACCTTGTCCTTCACAGTGCAACCGATATCAGTAAATTGAATGTCAACACAGTTATCTTCAACAAGCTTATTTACACTCAAAAGATTTTTAGTAGCATTCGGGACAAGTAATACATCCTTAAGAAACAATTTAGAGTGGGATTGAGGACAAGAAACAGAAGCAGATCCTATACCCATGATACGATTCTTTTCTCTGGTGGCTGTAAGAAGATGATACTTACCTACTTGAGTAATATTTTCAAGCTGTTCAGAGTAAGGAGTCACATGGTAGTTAGCGCCACTATCCATGTACCAAGTAGGATTTGATACTGAGTGAAGAGAGGCATAAAAAGCTTGTGGAGACTGTCGTTCAAAGTTACGACCATAACCGGAAGGGCCAGAATGTGGTTGAAAGGAGCGATCATACCTGTGATAACAGTTTGCTACTACATGACCTGGCTGTTGGCAAAGATGACAGAATGGACGGCTGCCATTTCGACCTCCCCAACGACGTCCACAAAAATGACCACCACGCTGTCCACCATTTCTACTGTGCCAACCTCCTCGTCCTGACTCAAAAGTGCGACGCTCAGCATCAGATTTAGCCTCTTCATGTTGAACAATATGAGCAGTCGGTTGAATCGTTAATGATGAGAATTGATTAAGTTGTTCCAGACGGCTTTCGAAGGCCAGCAGTGAAGCTTGAGCTTCTACCCAAGTGAGGTTAAGTTGATCCACTAGTTTTACCACTATTGCATTATATTCAGTATTAAGTCCATTCAGGGTATGAAGGATGAGATCTTCGGTGTTCACCGGTGAACCAACAAGGGCAAGTTGATCTGCAGTATTCTTCATTTTGGTAAGATATTCTTCCATTTTCATACCATTTTTACGGGTCTGATGGAGTTCGGTCTTGTAAATCATGAGACGAGCTTTAGTTGAAGCACATGAGAGTGCATGTGCTCCACTCCACAGTTCCTGGGTTGTTCGACAGTGAAGAAGTTGAGCACCAACATCTTGGATCATGGTGTTTCTCAACCAACCCACAAGCAGACGATCAATAGAATACCAGTCTTCAAAGTCAAGATTTATTTTGGTCCCTGCACCATCAGAGACGAGGCGAGGTGGAACACGATCTGTGCCATCAATGTGGGACTCTAGTTTGTTGCCTTCAATCAGTGGCAATACCATAGATTCCCATACCAAGTAATTGCTATGATCCAACTTGATCGCAGTGGTTTCATTAGAGGAGCTAAATAAGGTGTAATTTTTTGGGGTCGAAGAAGATGACCCAGTAGGCTCAGAGGTTGCAGACGAAAGCGACATAACAGAGAAGAAGGTATTGCTCTGATACCAAGTGAGAAAAATAAGAATGTGGAGAATAAAATATTCTGAGCTTGCACTATTCTGCTCAGCTTTTCTTATTATTTACTCCCTCCGTTTCATAATAAGAGTCGTTTTAAAAAAATACACGCTTATTAAGAAAGCTAATAAAATTATAGATATACCCTTATTAATACTTCCATAAAATTACCTCAGTAATCAGCATCTTAAATGAAATTGTGAGAGAAATTGTCTTGAAATTGTGATTTGTATAATTAAGATGAGAGAGAAATGAAAGGTTAATTTTGGAAGAAAAGTTATAACATGCATACAAAGTCAAGAATGACATTTATTTTGAATAATTAAAATGTATCTAAAACGACTCTTATTATGAAACAGAGGGAGTATATTATTGTGTACATTATGGTAGTACAATGAATCATAACAAAAATAACAGAAGCTGTACATGTTTCGACACACAAGGAGAGAGAAGAGTATGTTCGTACAAATGAAATAATGAGGAATATATTTTTGTTACGTTCTAACACTCTTACGCACAGCATATGTTTCACCTATATCAGGTATTGCTTTTGCTTTCTTATCCCATGGATTCCAAACAACCGAACACAAAAATACTCATGTGAATAATTACTACTGTATGCAAGTTTTCATCTGTACACATAATCAATCATGTGTAGGCATAAATGAATAAAGCTATGAATATGAGAGACACTGAAACAAGAACAAGAAACGTTCTCACCTGCATCAGGAAGCCCATCTTTTCGCAATAAAAACGTTCTCTTCCTTTCATGGTCTAGAATAGCAATTTTTGTCGGTATTCTCAGATATACTTTATCCACCTTAACAATAAAGAGCTTGGTAAAAACATCAATATGAATAGGGTAAGGAAGAAGGTACCGGAATCCCCAGGACTTACAATACTAACTTCTGATTCAAATGTTATTGCATCCCCTTGTTCGGTGAACCACTGTTTATCCTTCAGGTTATCCAAACAATCCAAAGTCTCAAGTCCTTCTACCCGCACTTCACTAGACAAAAACAACATAGTAGTACTACACAATTAAGAAGGCATAGAACGCAACATCAAGAACCTATCATCAAACAAAGTGCTCAGAACTTGATTCTATTGAATCCATTGATCTACGTTGTTAGCACGTCCATTTTACATAAATATAAATGATTTATGTTCATATTTTCTGATCCATGTAATTTAGGAATTCTACAACCGGAGCACAGCAGCCACTTCCTCCCTTGAACCAATTATTTAAATGTCTTCAACTATTGAACTGAAAACACTTGCAAACAATGATCTTAATTGACCAACATCTTAAAATCGTCTAAAACTAGAAATATCCTACTGTAACTAGCTTCCAGTGTTCCATACATAAATAGATATTTAACTGCTTACTCAAAAGTTAATGACTTTGTACTTGGTTCTGTTCCCAAACAGTATATTGAATTCATACTATATATGTAATCAATAACCTGACATCAGTCACATAAAAATAGGTGTTGTAGGCAAATGTGAACATCTTTCCCGCTGGTGTTTGTGTTGCGAATGCGGGAGGTCAACATCAAATCTCCTCCAGGACCCAGAGTTACTCTTACACGAAGCTCATATCTGCAAATAAATGCAACAGATTATTTGCATGAACACATTATCATCTTCAAAGCATGTATCCAGAGTATCACATGCATCTAACATGTAGCATATCAAATAGGTCCTTCTGTAACGTCACAAACTATTTAAAACAAAATCTAGCATCCTTGCAAGTTTTACACCATATCCAGTGGTTTATTGTACTTTAAACTTTTAAAAGCACAGATGGAGAGAAAGAAAGAGAGCAGATGCAAAACAAGTTGCTCGACTAAGCATTACAAATGGTATCAAAGCAAAACCTTCACCGGTATTAGTTAGGATGAAGTGAAGAGGAAGTGACACTGATAACAAGGTCGTGAGCAAACGTATACCTTCAATCCTAATTTTGTAATTTAGTTATACCAAACGTACACCTTAACTTGACAAAATTTTCATACTGAAATAGTGCTATCACAACATATTTTAACTTTACTATGGAAGGCTTCATCAAAATCTGCAAACAACTCCTTTTTCATAACACATATGGTTAGTCCATCCAATATTAAGGAACCATGAAAGATAGCTTATTGTTTTACTAGTTGCAAAAACCATTAAGAGAGTATGACCGCCATTGTCATCATCATTTGACAAAGTATCATATTAGTTTTTCATTTTTAAAACCTATCAAATACCATTCCTTTATTTTAGTTAACATATCATTCGTCTCCTCTATCGTCAACTTCTTGTTAAAAACCTTATTTATACACATAAAAATGACATCGTTTTGAAGTGTGTAGTTTGACATATTATCAACATATATATTAACCCTTAAATTTATCAATAACTCTTTATAGTTTTAAAAATGACATCGTTGTCAAGTTATTAGTCAAATGGCTGAATCCTTTCTCTTCATATTCATTCTCTTAAATAGAATTTCGGTACAGCCTATTTTGTGCATTAATTTATAATATACAACCAATTAGCCTTGCATACAGCTAGTGAATTAATTATTAATATTCTATCCTAAGCATGTATATGTGTGCAAATTAAGTCTATATGCATAGCTAATTTTATAACTGGTAAGCAAACATTGAGCATCGGTTTTGCCATAACCTTTTTATCGCTGATATTCCTCCTCAAATTGGTGGTAATATGTGGAAGAGAAATGACATGATCATCATATGCTCCACGAATAAAATGACAGTCTACTTCAATATATTTGGTACGTTCATGAAACACTAGATTAGCTACAATTTGAATAGAACTAGTGTTATCTATATGGAGTGGAGTAGGATCATGCTGAGGAAACCTAAGCTCTCCTAATAACAATCCACGAAGCCAAATGATTTCAAAACATGCAAAGGACATAGCTCTATATTAAGACTCAGTGGAGGACTTAGACACCCGATCTTGTTTCTTGTTTTTTCAAGAAATAAGAGAGGTTCAAAGAAACATGCACCAACCAATAATAGAACGTCTAGTATTAGAACAACCAGCCTATTCAGCATCACTATATGCAACTAGGTGAATATGAGTGTCTACAGGGAAAAAATAGACTTCGAGCTAATGTGTTTTCAAATAGTGAATAATGTGTCGAACAGTTGCCAAGTGGAGATGTCAAGGTTTTTGCATAAATTGACTAACTTATTAAATGACAAAGGAAATATCAGGCCTAGTAATAGTCAAAAAATTTAGACTTCTCATAAGTTGTCTATATAAAGAAGGGTTAGAGAGAGACTCACCCTCATCATTATGATATTTAACATTCACCTCTAAGGGAGTATCTACTGAACGACCATCTTGTTGTAGACCAACCAAAGCAATCAAGTCATTAAGATATTTATGCTAGTGTAAGAAAATACCAGCTGAAGTAGAGTGTACCTCAAAACCCAAAAAATATTGTAAAGGACCTAAATCTTTCTTATGAAAAGAATTTTGAAGGTGTATTTGAAGCTTAAAAATCAATTCAGAATCAGTTCCAGTAACAACAATATCATCAATATAGATAAGAAGCAGGAAAATGCCTTTAGGGGGCTTGCAAAGAAACAAAGAGGAATCATATTGACTTTGGACGAATAAGAAATTGATAAACGTAGAGTGCAACTTATTAAACCAAGCACGTGGAGCCTGTTTTAAGTCATAGAGAGATCGCTTTAGCTTACAAACATCAAATGAATGTGTAGAAAATAAACCTGATGGTGGAGTTATATAAAATTTTCCTTTCAGATCCTCTTGTAAAAGAGCATTCTTAATATCCATTTGTTGCATTAGAAGCAACAATAGCTAGAAAAAGTTGTATTGTTATCATCTTTGCCACAGATGCAAATGTCTCTTCATAATTTACTCCATATTCTTGTCGATTGCTGAAAGCCACCAACCTTGCTTTATATCTATCAAGTGACCTATCAGATCGTAGCTTCATGAAATATACCCATTTACGGCCAATGAACTTAACTCCACTAGAACACGGAACAATGCCCCAAGTATGGTTCTCCTGGAGAGCCTAAAGCTCTTCTTGCATAGCTTTCACTCAACATGCAAGTTTAATTACTTGAGAATAAGAAGTAGGAACAACTGTTGGATCCCGTATTCGGAACCCAACTACTTATACATATTCCCTCAATATGTACACATCATTCCTTATGAACTCTTATAACCCGTTACCGAATATCCAATCTCTAATTCGAAAATCCCGATATAATTTTTTTTCTTATTCATCTTAACTCCATTTTTATGAGTCGGGTCTTAACCGAAGAACGAAACGAAGAACGAAACAAAAGTAAATTCAACGGAACGGAAGAAAAGCATACAGAAACGAAGAAACATACTGAAACAAACTACGAAGCACATGAAAATCAAGACTAAAGAATTGTATCCGAAGCAAATTACAAAGCAAATCGAAGGCTCGAAATCGAAAGCAAAATAGATTTAAACGAGTCGAATCGGATAACAAAGGATAGAAACAAACGAAACGGAAGCCAACGCAACTTGAACCGAAAGGTATAAGGCGGAAGGAAACAAAATAAAAGCGGAAACAAAAGCACATCGGTTTGAAAGGCATAGTGCGAAGCAAGCGAACATCTTGAAGCATAATTCAAATAGGGTAAATCAACAAGACAAACGTGAGGCTAATTCCGACAAAATTCAATTAAGCTAACAATTGGACATTTTTGCAAGGAAAGGTAGGACACTTGATGAGAAGTCACTGGTTCGAATTTCGGGTGAATCGGAGGCCAAACGAGAAAGTTATAAGAGAAAATGCAAAATGACCAAAGGAATAGTAATTGACCATATGAATAGTAACCGGCCAATTTCTGATCCTTATAACTTTTTACTCCGAATTCCAATTAGAACACACCATATCTCATTTTAAAGATCTTAACATGCTCTAAAATTTTTTCTTAGAAGACTTCCACAGCGAATTCCCTCTCTAAGAGGGTCTAAACCTTAAGCGAAGTTGCTGCCCAAATTTAGGAAAATTTGGACAGCATCTCCCCTAAAAATGCTCTAGCCAAAACCTAAAGCTAAACCATCCAAGCTCCAAACCTGCACAAAACCACTTCAATCTTCCAATCACCATAGCATATCCCAAACACCAACTCAAAAGGGCAATATCACACTCTTAAGATTCTAAATAAAGCCATACAATCCCATCAACCAACTCAAAATGGCAACAACTTCATTTTTTTTTTCGCTACTCATTTACAAAATTATAAAACAACACAAATTTACTTTTCTAACCATTCTTAAGCATACTCCCGTCAATACATTTTGGAATGCATATACAAGATACATTTCTCACATTTACATGGAATTGAGCAAATACAATTCTTTCAAGGCATTTTAGCCTAAATACATCCAAAAGATAAAACTCATTTACAAAGCACAAATTAAAGCTTTGAGACTTCTAAACCAACAAAATGCATCGGATTTTCCTCAATCCCGATCGACGACCGATTCTTGCTTGCTACGAGGAGGGAAAAATGGGGTGAGCTCGACGGCTCCGTGGGTAATAACTTAATAAACGAAATACGCGAAAACCGTTATTCATTCATTCAATCTTTTCATACAAGTCACATTGAGAAAAGCATTTTAATTTGTCAAAACTCTTCACGGAATACTACTTTTCAAACAATTACAAATTCAACAAATATCAAACAGCACATAACATTCCGAATGGTTTGGTTTGGTCTAACAGACGTCTCGCACATTCCGCATAGCGGTCATGCGGCAAAGTGAAACGAGAGGGAGTCCGAAATCGAACTCCTAAGCCACTTCTTGGGCAGCCGGAGAAGGCTATCGAGGAGACAAAGGCGACTCTACGGAGGGACCTAACCAAACCCATACAATTCACATATTCATGCTTAAAACAAACAGATTGCTCAAGGCACTTTTCAAAATTTGACTTTCAAATTGTTTTCAAATCGATCATTATCAAAACTAATTCAAATATTACAAAGCATCGAATTCATGTTACAAACCATTTAACAATCCATTCTAACATAAATTCATACTCAAGAATATCACATATAAGTGAAGGACATCACATAAAGTAAGTCATACAAACATGCTAAGTCATTGGTGGAAAACATTAGTTTGCATTTATTAGAAAAACTTTAATGCATATTATCTCAAGTATTAAGAAATCACCCACCTTGAATCCTTAAGCTTTGCAATAGGTTCACATGTCCTTCCTCAATCCCCAAACGCCTTAATTGCCCTTAATCAAAGCATACAAAACCTTAATTAACACTAAATATCAAAGCTGGAAATTTCTAAAGAATGAAAAACATGACTAAAACCCTATCTCACTTTGCCTATACCTTTCCTAAACCATAACCATCAAAGCCTATCTCAATTGTATCAATTATTTCCAAGAATCTCATGCCTTAAAAACACCACACCAAATCTGATTTTTTTTTAATAATCCTTCCTCTTTCCCTTTTTCCTTTCTTTCTTATTCTTTCTTGAAGAATTCTTCAAACCAAGGCACAAAATTCTAACAAAGAACCATGATTTAACATAAGAGATACATGCTGAAATTTTCAAGGAATGGAACAACTTACATTTGAAATTAATCTAACCTTCCCTTTTCTTTATATGCACTCTCAAACCACCATGATTAAGCAAAAAGGCAAAATCTCACAATAAAACCTTTATTAACAAAAGAGACCATTGTTGGAAAATTTAAGAATGAGTGAAAACATGAAGTTCATTCATCTAACCTTAACCAAATCCTAATCCACCTTCAACTTCAACACTTATCTCCATAACTAACAACATTTGACAATCGTCTAACCGATAAAACCCATGAAAAATCAGATTCTTCGTCACTTTCTTAACTTTTCCTCTTTTCTTATTCTTTCATCATTAACTCTTCAAACTACCATCTTTAAGCATACAAACACAAATTCTATCAAAAACCATGAATTCACAATTGATACACATGTTGAAATTTTATAGAATGGAGAAAACATGACATTTCTTCAACAACACCCTACCCATGCCTTCTATAAACCATTATCATCACAATCTATCTAAATAACTAACAAACTTTCGAAAATCTTCTAACCTATACAAACCCACGAAAAAAAAAAAAAACAGATTTTATACTTAGCTTCCAAAGCTCTTCATTTCATTGTTCTCTCATCAATAACTCTTCAAATCACCTTTGTAATCAAGAAGAAACAAAACTCTAACTATAAATCCAAGGAATTTCGAAACTCTTGCCTTAAATAAGAGACCCACGAAATCATCCTCTTCTCTTTCTTTTTCTTCTTCTTCTTCTTCTTCCCATCTCATGGCGAAACCCATCTCTTTCTCCTCTCTAACATTTTCGAACTCCCTCTCTTTGTAGAAAAACGACACTCTTCTATCTTCTCTTCTTCTTTTCATTTTCGTAAACTCCCCCTCTTTCTTTCTATTCATCTTCTTTCTTATTCTTCTGCTGTATCTCGTGAATTCCAGAAGCTTCATGGGTTGTGTTTTATGCCACCTCATTAAAATGAGGGAAAAGACTATAATGCCCCTCATTTGTTTGCTTATTTCCAAAGTTACCCCTGTGCAGGATTTTGAAAAACTGATAACTTGCGTCCTGATTTCCAACATCTAAACGAAATAATTTGGACAAACTTTCTTCATGAAAATTGTTCCTCTAGATCATACGAATCCAACTCCACTGACGGCGCTCAATTCGGATCTAAAACGAAGAAGTTATGACTGAAATAATAACTGACCTGCACAAAATCCGAAACTGAACTTTAACATAACTTCAGTCCAGAATTTGACAATCTTAGGGATGAAATTAAATTTCGATCCCTTCACAAGAATTGTAGCCCTATGTCTTAACTTTATTTTTCCTCAAGAATCACCTCAATCGGAATTGTATAACTCCCGAAAATTGCAAAATACTGAACTATGTTCAGAAAATTATCCAATTTATAACCTATAACTCATCTCTTACTTTGGTTCAATCAATCTCTTTCCATTTAATCTCCTAAAAATCATAATTCTTCATAAAAATGAACGTAATTGTCTTAGGAATTCAACGCTTCAAGAATCGAGTCAATCGGATGTCGGATGAAAGATTTATAACAAAAGATTGCAAAAGGGTCGGAGTTCAAGCAAAAGTTACAAAACCTTAAATACCCACCTATAACTGCATTTTTCGAAAATCATATCTCTTAATTCCGAACTCGGAATTTGACAAATTTGGTGTCTATAGAAAGATCAAAGGAAGCTCTACAACTTCCCTGAAGTACTCAAAATCAAATTAGGTCTTTAAAGGAGTCAAAACCTCAATTAAAGATTTTGTCCAAAACAGCTTTTCCTAAACGACTTCCAATTTTCATCGCTCATAACTCCTAGCCCCGATATCGAAAAATTACAAACTTTATGGCGTCGGAAAGATCAACATACAAACTACAACTTTTAGTAAAGCCACTTTTTCCAATTCCTACTAAATCCATACGACGAGTAGCCTCGAAGTACAGCACATGCAAATCTATACTTAATAACATTTTCAAAACAAAGCAAATCTTCCGAAATTCATATCTCTCAATCCCGACGTCGAAAAATAGCAAACTTTATGTCCACGAAAAGCTCTCGACAGAGGCTACAAGTTTCACGTTGATCATTTTCTCGGATTTTTGCCTCAATTAAAAAGTCAACTTTTTTCTCAAAGTCAAACTTCAAACGAACTTTGACTGATCATAACTCTCACTCCCGATATCGAAAAATATCAAACTTTATGGCTACAGAAAGCTCTTGACATAATCTACAAGTTTCATGTAGCATATTTTCTCAAATTTTGCCTAAATCAAGAGTCAACTCTCCAAGGTCAAAAAGTCAACTTTTTCACAATTTCTCATATTTTCACACTTTCTCTTTTTACTTCTTGCTATTTAACTTCATTTAAATAAACTCATCCACTTTTGAATATTTCTTATTTTTACTCAAAAATCGGGGTCCAACAACAACATTATTAACTAAATTAGCAGAGTCGCCATACTTATCAAGAGGCTTAATGGAACTAGAAGATTCTGCAAAGAACCATTGGAGTAGGTGTTGGATCAAGGTCGAGAAGTTTTTGTGATGATGATAATGGAGGAGGGGGTCATCATCGTTAATAGACAATGCTGGGTTGCAATTGCTAAGGCAGTGGAGAGATATCATCAAAGTGAGGAAGGAGCACCGTGTTTGAAGAGGAAACATGATGTTGAAAATAATACTCATGCTCAAAGAAAATTACATTTCTTTTTTTTAAGAGCAAAATACTCAAATTCTCATTCATGATGATAAAACTCAATCAGAAACTGAGGAGTAGAAACCCAAATCCATAGATGCGTAAGCTAAGCAATGAGCATGTCTATTGACTTACTTATGAATCCACCTATAAGAAATGTTCGGTAACGATAATAACAAAGTCTTACAATCACAAATAACAACACCCAACTTGGAATGATCAAAGTTCGGTGAGCTAAGTGCAAAAAATAAAATTTGAGAATCTATAAAAATAGTGCCACCACTTTCAATGTGCTGCTGTCTTAGAATTTGCAAGGAGTAATGCTTCCGCAATCAAGGGATCTGCACCACCAACATAGTGACCAGAAAAAGCTCGAATAAACTCTCCCTCAGCGCTCTCCAACATTGCTCCAAAGCCAAGAATACCTTCATGATGAAATACCGCTCCGTCAATGAAAAATTGTCAACCGTTATTGCTGTTGTTTGTCGGAGAAGAAGATGAATAACGCTGCAATAATCTACTTGTTGATGAAGAATAAACGAACTCAATTGTCCTATAATGATTCCAAAGCTCCAAGAAATTTTAACCTTCCAAATGCGTTGTGTAGCAAGTTGTATTTGTGTTAGACCAAAGCATATTATTTCTTGCCATCCAAATGTGTCTTGCGTAAATCACAAATTTTTGGATCTTAATTTTGTCACCACCATTGAGTACCTACAAGAAGAAATTAATAAAAGAAGGGTTAGTGTCTTCCACAACAAACCCTCCTTGCCTCTAAACTCCACTAGCTTTATAACATGACACAAGAGCATGATTCAAATCCTCCTCCTCATCACACCATGGACAAACTAAATCCACCTTAACTCTTCTCCTCCTTAACCTCTCCTTGGTTAGTAAAGTATTCCGCAAAGCACGCCACATAAATTTTTTATCCTTTGGTGCGACATCTAACTTCCAAATTTTCCTCCACCAATCTCCCTCAACAACCTCTCCACTCCCCCTTATCAAACGTCATGCTACACGATACCCCGATTTGACACTATATTTGCCCTTCTTATCCCAATGTCACAATAGATGATCTTGGCAAGCATGTAAACTAAGAAGAATGCTAAGGATAGCCCTAAACTCCCTCAGACTAAACAAGCTCATAATTTTCTCCACATCCCATCTCCTCTCTACCTCCAGCAACAACTCACTCACCCTCATATTGGGCACAATAAAGTCCCTACTCCCTACTATCTTGCACTAACAAATTATGATCAATAGGTAATCAAGGATGTTTTATAACCACTATACTCTCCCTATTCTCAATCCTCCACCTCACTCCCTGTTTCAAAACCCCAATTGAAGCATGAATACTCCTCCAGATGTAACTAGGAGACCGACCCAGAGATGCCTTCAAAAAATCCCTATTATAGAAATATTTTGCTTTGAAGATCTTGTTAGCCGTTAGTTTTCTTTGTCTGGGTCGTGTCTGTTTCTTTGAAGAGTTATGCCATTTCACTTGAACCATCATGCCCTTTCGGTTGTTTTGATGGAAGACAACAAGGCATATATAACGATTGGGTCCCTAAGCTTAACAGATGATTTTGTATACACCATCATTTGAATTTGTTAAAAGCTTAGAAGAACCATCTCACATTTATTCAAGATCTCTCAACATCAATGGCAGGAGGTACGTAATAATATTTCGCATTTTATTTTTGTAATAGACATGTATACAGATCATTATCATGTCTAACAGTTGGTATCAGAGCAAATTTTTCTCTGCCTTGATGTAATTAATTTTCTGTAATGATATGCATGATTGGGTATTTTTCCGATTGCATATATTGATGTGAGAGGAGTCACCGTTCTATGCAAAATGTGATTCCGCTTGAAATGGCTTTTGAATAATTAGAAATAGAGTTTGAGAAGCCAAGATATGGTTAGTTTTGTTATATGGGTTGGATGTGGGTCAAGTCGACCCGTCAAGAGGTTGAAGATGAAGCATTCCGTGTTTTTCACTCTTTGTTGAATTGCTAATTAATAACGTGTCCCATCGTGTCTGCTTTAATTGGAGTCTGCCCGCCTTTTGAATAAAGGTTGCGTGGGCTCTGTACAATTTTAGAATAGGAGGATGCTTCACGAACCCATGGTTATAACGTCGGACCCATGGTTATCAGCATAGACCCATGGTTATAACGTGTTTCATGCTTTCCTCTGACATTTTCAAAACTTTTCAACGTGGGCCACTATTTGCAAAGTTTGAATAAAGATGCAGAACACTTGCTTATTGCATCTCTTGGTTATCAAGCATTATTATATTTTTGTAAGTCAAAAAGTTTTTCATAGGACCCACCATTTGCTTTTGTTGTCATGAATGCCGCAGAAGTTTATACTTTGCTTTTGTTGTTGCATGAATGCCGCACATGGTTGAAGCTTATACTTTGTAGGTTCATTAAAAATTTTGATCAGCCATAAATGTACTGTGTAATGGCAGTGTAAAATATACAGTCTTTGCTGGTCCATATTTATTTTGGATTTATATATAGAATCTATATGTTAGCCTAATTTCATTAAATTGTATGATTTAAATTATTGTTTGATTTTAAATTCATGTATATATATTTATATTTATGCAAATATATGATATTGATTTATGATTAATCAATTGTAAAGGATTATGTAAAACCTTTATTATTCATAGTTTTGCATATAATGAGGTGTCATGTGATTAATATAATTTTAATTAGTTGAAGATTAGCCACATCATCTTTGATTAATTAAAATATATATATTATGTGTTATAGATCACATCTAGTAAAATGACACCAATTGTAATTAATCATATTTAAATATAATAAATTTTTCCCACAGAAGATTTATTATATTTGCATGATTAATTAGGATGGAATAGCAAAATTGTCTTTTCTTAATTTACCCACGTGTATTAAGAATTTTTTTTGATAGTTTCATCATAAATAGTAAATATGAATCTTTTAATCGAAGCTTAGCCCACAGGCAGTTTTAATTGTTATATGATTCATATATGAAATATGATTGCATGTTTTAACATTATTAAAACATGATACATGTTTCTTTGCTTCAACAAATTTAGTAATATAAGCATGTTTATATTTTGAATTTTGTGCAGTTATTCAACGTGTGAATTTTTCTGATATCCAATGTGATATTCCCGATTTAAATGGTGATAATTATAAAATATGGAAAGAGAGAATTCTCCTCCAATTAGGGTGTATGGACATTGATTATGTTATCCGAAAAGATGAACCATTGTACCTAATTAGGGTGTATAGACATTGATTATGCTATCCGAAAAGATGAAACGAGCACTCAGGCTGAAATTGCTCTTTATAAGCGTTGGGAGCGATCTAATCGCCTCAGCATGATGTACATAAAGACCAAAATTCACCCTAGTATTCGTGATTCTATTGGAGAGTGTGATCATGTTAGGGACCTATTGAAGGCTATTGATGAACAATTTGAGTCTTCAGATAAGGCCCTAGCTAGCACCTTAATGACTAAGTTATCATCAATGAAGCTCACAAGTGTTAGAGGTGTGCGTGAGCACATCATGCGAATGAGGGACATTGCGGCTCAACTGAGGTCTCTTGAGGTTGAAATGTCCGAGTCTTTCCTTGTGCATTACATACTTAATTCTCTTCCACCACAATATGGACCCTTTAAAATCTCTTACAACACACATAAGGATAAATGGTCTATCAATGAACTTCTGACCATGTGTGTTCAAGAGGAAGGGAGGTTAGGAATGGAATTGAGTGAAAGTGCACATATAGCAACCGAAGGAAGGAATAGAGGGCAAGCCAAACAAAAAGGAAAGGGTAAAATACCAGTCCGAGCTGAGATCAAAAAGGATTTCAATCCCAAGTGTCACTTCTGCAAAAAGAAAGGGCACATAAAGAAGGATTGTGCCAAATTTAAGGCTTGGCTTATAAAGAAAGTTATTTCAATCTCACTTGTTTGTTATGAATCTAATATGGTTGATGTTTGTCATAATACTTGGTGGATTGATTCTGGTTCTACAATCCATATTTCCAATACCTTGCAGGGTTTTCTAAACCACAGGAAGCCAGTGGACAGTGAACAATGCATCTATTCAGGCAACAAGATGCGTTCACATGTGGAAGCTGTTGGGACATGCAAATTAGTTTTAAATTCTGGTTTTGTTTTGAATTTGGAAAGAACATTTTATATTCTAAGTTTCTCAAGGAATTTAATTTCAGTTTCAAGACTTGTACCTATGGGATATTCTTTTAACTTTTCAAATACATCATTTAGTTTATATCATGAATCTAATCTTGTTGGGAATGGTACAATGATTGATGGTCTTTTTCGAATTAATTTGCAAGAAAATATTTTTCATAATACAATGCATGTCCATAGTAATGCTGGTATTAAAAGATGTGTTATGAATGAACAATCCTCAATGTTATGGCACCGAAGATTGGGACATATTTCCCTTGAAAGAATAAAAAAACTAGTGAATGAAGGAGTACTTAATACTCTAGATTTTACTGATTTTGATGTTTATGTGGACTGCATAAAGGGAAAGCAGACCAACATGAAAAAGAAAGGTGCTAAGAGGAGTTCAGACATATTAGAGATCATACATACAAACATTTGTAGTCCATAAATGGACTTGTATGGTCACAAATACTTCATCTCATTTATAGATGATTACTCGCGATATATGTATCTCTATTTGCTTCATAACAAGAACGAAGCATTAGATGCCTTTAAGGTATTTAAAACGGAAGTAGAGAAACAATGTGGTAAACAAATAAAGATCGTGAGATCAGATCGAGGTGGAGAATTTTATGGTAGATACACTGAGGATGGACAAACACCTGGTCCATTTGCGAAGTTTCTTCAAGAGCATGGAATAATAGCTCAATACACCATGCCTGGGTCTCCGGACCAAAATGGTGTATCAAAAAGAAGAAACTGAACATTATTAGACATGGTGCGGAGTATGCTTAGCAGCTCTAAACTTCCTAAATCCTTGTGGACTGAAGCTCTTAAAATGGCTGTGTATATATTAAATCAAGTTCCAACCAAAGCTGTTTCTAAAACACCATTTGAGTTATGGAAAGGTTGGAAACCGAGTTTGCGACATATACGCGTTTGGGGATGCCCTTCTGAAGTAAGAGTTTATAATCCAAAAGAAAAGAAACTGGATCCAAGGACTATAAGTAGGTATTTCATTGGATATGCTGAAAGGTCCAAAGGATACAGATTTTATTGTCCATCTCATAGTACTAGGTTTGTGGAATCAAGAAATGCAAAGTTTCTTGAAAATGACTTGATCAGTGGGAGAGATCAATCTCGGGACTTAGTTCTTGAGAAGGATAATTGTGAAATACAAACTCCTATTTCAAGTAATAGATTGATTGTCATTCATAGCATCCCTCAAAGTCAAACGGGAGGTGAACAACCAATTATTGAAGTTCCACAAGCTGCTGATGACAATCTAGTAGATCCGATTGTTCAGCAATCACCACAGGTTGTTAAGCAACAAGTTGTACAAGCTCCTCCTCAGGAGGGCGCTAATACAATATTAAGAAGATCAACTAGAGATAGGAAATCAGCAATACCTAGTGATTACATTGTGTATTTACAAGAAGTTGACTATAACATTGGAGCTGAAAATGACCCTGAAACGTTTTCACAAGCTATGAGTTGCAATAAATCTCAATTGTGGTACAATGCTTTGGTAGATGAGATGAATTCTATGGCATCTAACAACGTCTGGGATCTTGTCAATTTGCCTAATGGTGCAAAGGCCATTGGATGTAAATGGGTCTTTAAAACAAAAAGGGACTCATTAGGCAACATTGAAAGATATAAAGCTAGACTTGTTGCCAAAGGATTTACTCAACAAGAAGGAATCGATTATACAGAGACCTTTTCTCTTGTATCTAAAAAGGATTCCTTACGAGTGATTATGGCATTGGTTGCCCATTTTGATCTGGAACTACATCAAATGGATGTGAAAACAGCGTTCCTAAATGGAGACCTAGAGGAAGAAGTTTATATGAAACAACCGGAAGGATTCTCCTCTAGTGATGGTGAGCATTTGGTGTGTAAGCTTAAGAAATCCATATATGGATTGAAACAAGCCTCCCGTCAATGGTATTTGAAATTCCATGATATTATCTCTTCATATGGTTTTGAAGAAAATATCATGGATCAATGCATATATCTAAAAGTCAGTGGGAGTAAAATTTGTTTCCTTGTTCTATATGTGGATGATATTTTACTCGCCACAAATGACAAAGGTTTGCTATATGAGGTGAAACAGTTCCTTTCTAAGAATTTTGATATGAAAGATATAGGTGAGGCATCTTATGTCATTGGTATTAAGATCCATAGAGACAGATCTCAATACATTTTAGGTCTATCCCAAGAAACCTATATCAATAAGGTCTTAGAAAGATTTCGGATGAAAGATTGTTCACCAAGTGTAGCACCTATTGTGAACGGTGATAGGTTCAATTTGAACCAGTGCCCGAAAAATGAATTTGAAAGGAAACAAATGAAAAATATTCCATATGCTTCTGCAATAGGGAGCCTAATGTATGCTCAGGTTTGTACGAGACCTGACATTGCATTTGTTGTTGGAATGTTGGGAAGATATCATAGTAACCCAGGTATAGATCACTGGAGAGCTGCCAAAAAGGTGATGAGATACCTTCAAGGAACAAAAGATTACATGCTTATGTATAGACGAACAGAAAATCTCGAAGTATTTGGCCAGATTCAGACTTTGCTGGTTGTGTTGATTCACGAAAATCAACATCTGGATATGTATTTATGTTTGCCAATGGAGCCATATCTTGGAGGAGTTCAAAGCAGACTTTGACTGCTACTTCTACCATGGAGGCTGAGTTCGTTTCTTGTTTTGAGGCTACATCACATGGTGTATGGTTGAAGAGTTTTATATATGGACTTAAAAATGTGGATTCGATTTCTAAGCCATTAAGAATGTACTGTGACAATTCAGCTGCAGTTTTCTTGGCCAAAAACAACAAGAGTGGTAGTCGAAGTAAACACATCGACATTAAGTATTTGGCCATTAGGGAACGTGTCAACGAGAATAAAGTGATCATTCAACACATTCGCACTGAATTTATGATTGTCGATCCTTTAACAAAAGGCATGCCACCAAAGAGCTTTAAGGATCATGTTGCTAGAATGGGACTTGGTTCCATTATGTGATTTATGTTTGTACTGTCACGAAACTGTTGTTAATTAGTTGTTTTTTTTTCTCATTCTAGTGTACACATTTTATTTTTGAGAATTACAACTATTATGGATCCAGAATAAACATAAAGGTTTATTCATTTAGTTACATTGTTATAAGAAATAATGGTGCATCGTGATACATGGAAGATAATACTCACAATTAGAGGACTTATCGCCATGATTCGTGCATTTAGTTTCTTTAATTAAGTGGAGGTTTATGACTTTTATATTACATTTCCGACCCAAGTGGGAGACTGTTAGCCATTAGTTTTCTTTGTCTGGGTCGTGTCTGTTTCTTTGAAGAGTCATGCCATTTCACTTGAACCATCATGCCCTTTCGGTTGTTTTGATGGAAGACAACAAGGCATATATAACGATTGGGTCCCTAAGCTTAACAGATGATTTTGTATACACCATCATTTGAATTTGTTAAAAGCTTAGAAGAACCCTCTCACATTTATTCAAGATCTCTCAACATCAATGGCAGGAGGTACGTAATAATATTCCGCATTTTATTTTTGTAATAGACATGTATACAGATCATTATCATGTCTAACAAATCTTAGCAAAAAAAGTATTGGGTTCCATCATAAGACTCTACCCTTATTTCGCTAACATGGCCAAATTGAAACAATGAAGATCACGAAAACTCATACTGCCCGATTTCTTCCCACCACACATCCTATCCCAAACTAACCAGTGAACACTTCTCCTCCCATCCACCTTATCACCCCACCAATATTTATTCATCCGCTTCTGTAAACCATCACAAATAGTAACGGAGATTTTGAACACACTCATGCAATAAGAAGGAATGGCTTGGGCAACTGATTTGATAAGAATTTCCTTTCCTGCTCTCGAAAGAAATCTACTAGACCAACGCCCCATCCTTTTCTCTAACCGATCCCGTAAGAATCCAAAAACTTGCTTCTTAGACCTCCCAATCAAAGATGGAAGCCCCAAATAATTACCGTCACCTAGCGGATTAGAAACATTAAGAACATTAGAGAAACCTTCTGGAACTTCTCTACTAAGATTGGGATTAAAGTAAATTCCCGACTTAGTAAAATTGATAGACTGCCCAAAAGCCCTTTCATATTTCAGTAAAATATCTCTAACAGCAATAGCATTCACCACCGACCCCTTAAAAAAGAAGGAGTCATCCGCTTAGAGGAGATGAGTGATACTAGGACAACTACGTCCATTTTTAACATCCTTCAACACCCCCACCCTACTAGCCTCGTGAAACAAAAGAGAAAGGCCTTTCGCACACAACAAGAATAAATAAGGAGATAATGGACACCCATGCCCTAATCCTCTACCCGGAATAATAGGCCCAACCTCTTCCCCATTCAGTAAAACAAAATATTTGACATTTTTCATGCACATCATAATCCAATCCACCCATTTACTAGAAAAACCCAATTGAATCATCATATTTTGCAAGAAGTCCCAATTAACTCTATCATAGGCTTTAGATAAATCAATTTTCAAAGCATAGGACCCTCCCTTATTATTCTTCCGACCCTTAATATTATGAAGCAACTCAAAAGCAACTGCCACATTATCAGAAATCAACCTCTCCGAGATAAATGCTGACTGACTCTCATCAATCAAATCATGCAACAAAACTTTAAGCCTATTAGCTAAAATTTTAGCTACTATTTTGTAAAGAACAGTACATAATGAAATAGGCCTATAGTCTTTCAAGCTTAAAGGATGATCACACTTAGGTATAAGAGCAATATGAGTATCTGTTAAAAGTATCCGAAAAAGTACCTTAATCCAACCACAGGTTGCAAGCTTTCCACACATCGTCTCCTATCACATGCCAATATTTTCGATAAAAAGATGGATTAAGTCCATCTGGTCTCGACGATTTATCCAGCTTGATATCAAACACCGCTGTTTTCACTTCATCTAGAGTCACCGAAGCAGTAAGCAAATTATTTTGAACCTCCTATTTTGGACCAAACCAGATTGAGAATGTCTTCACTATTTGAGATCCCTCCTTCAAAAATCTTCCCAAAATAATCTTTAATTTTCTCATCTAACTCAGCTCTATCAGTAACCACTCTTTCATCTTCTTTTTGTAAACTTTCAATCGAAACTTTCTTTCTATGGGCATGAACCGTTGCATGGAAAAACTTTGAGTTCCTATCACCATTTAACAGCCACCTTTGCTTAGCATTCTATCTGTTCCTGCAATTTTCTTTGTACAAAATAACATTCCACTCTTTTCAAATCCTCTGAACCTTCCTATCGTTGAATACATCCCCCGCCTCCTCCAACAACAACTGTAACTGTTTCCATTTTTTGCAGAATGCAGAGTTATACTCTCTACCCCAACGGTTAATCTCTTCTATAAACACATCACAACTTCTCATAAAATCAGTAGCAGAAACAAAATTTCATGAATTTTTGATTACTTGTTCCAAACTAGATTCTCCCAACCAACTGCTATCTAACTGAAACTTCCTATATTTTGCACCAATTGGCTTTCCATTCAATCGGACCAAAATTGGAGAGTGATTAGAACTGGAGCTACGATAGACTTAGGGATAGCATTAAGGAAAAGAGATGACCAGCTCAAAGTTGCCATTGCTCTATCCAATTTTTCGCAGCAAACCTCCACGTTATCCCTTTTCTTTTTCCATGTATATCGATACTCTTCCCAAGGAACATTGCTCAAGTCACAATCTGAAATAACATCGACAAAACCGTTGATTAAATGTCTCTAAACAGCTGCAATACCCAACTTATCTTCTTCCGTCAATAAGTCGTTAAAATCTCCTAAGCACAGCCAAGGCCTTACGTCTCTACCCGAAAAATCACGAAACAAATCCCATGAAGCATGACGTCTAAAACTCTCAGGAAAGCTGTAATAACAAGTCAGTCGCCAACTATTATTATGGAAAATCACAGTAGCATCAATAAAATTACTCTTAAAACCCCCTAACAGATACATCAACTTCATTCTTTCATAATAAACACAAACCCCCACTCCTACCAATACAATTCATTGTAAAACAATTATCATAGCGAACCAAACGAAAAACCTCCTCCATTTTATTCCTCTGCACTAGCGTCTCCATAAGAAAAACAATCATTGGTCTATAAGTAAAAAGGAGATCACTTAGTGCCCATATCGCGTCAGGGTTACCTAAACCCCGACAATTCCAGCTTAAGATACTCATTATCTTCGGCTATCCTGTCTCGCAGGATCATCCGTTTCATTACGCCCAGTCGATGAAGCAACTGAGTTAGAGCTCGATGTAGAATCCTTATTGTGCATGGAAATTGCATGAGCTAAGGTTTTAGTAACACGTTGCCTTTTCTTAATGTCTTTGGGTTTGTTTAGAGAGTCATTTTCACTTAATTCTGTATTGGGCTCTTGGTTAGGCCCAGTTCCCTCACAGACCATACTATTTCTTGGACTAGGTGAGATGCTCCCCAATTGACCACTACACAAATTATTGCGAAAATCTCTTGCCATAAAAGCCTGTTGATTCACATTTACTGCCCTTTTTGAAATTCCGTCATTATCGCCAGATTCTGTGCTTTTCATATTACGAATTCAATTATTGGTCGGTTGACTCCTCCAGTGAGGCAGTGCTCGGAGAGATTCATCTTATGTCGAAATTTGTTCCTCTGGCTTCTTGTACAATCGCAATTCACAAAACTTATCAGTGTAACCGATAATACTACACAAATAACAAAACGTTTTGAGCTTTTCATATCAGAACTTCACATAGAACATATCACCATTTTCGTTCGCTAATCATTTTCTTCTTTTCAAGGGCTTTCTGATATCCATCAACACCCTTATTCTCATGTATGACTCCTTATCATAATCTTGGAAAACTTTTGCATCATATTCCAGAAATTCCCCAACAAAATTACCCAATAGCTTCGTCATCTCTTGTGACATAAAACCTAGTTGAAAATCATGCACTTGAACCCAATAAAGAAAATGGGTCAATGGGATTAACAACGGATCATCCTTTTCACCTATCTCCTTCCACACCAGCAAGTGGTTATTAAAAATCCAAGGAGAACCCTTCTAAACTTGATCCAAATTGACTTGATTGAAAAAATGAAACAGATAACGCTTGACTCCCAAATCGCTAATATCCACCCTTCCTAAGGGATGCCAAATATCAGCTAACGTGTTCTGCATAGACTCGGAATTAATCTTACTGTATGTCATAAACATGCCCACCATACAGAATTGAAAAGTGGCAGCCTAAGATTGGCTAGGACCAACAATTTTAATACAATCATCTTCTTCATCAGATAGGGCTAATGATGAAAAATGGTCCTCCATAACACAGCCAACAAAAATCAGAAAAGAAAACAAAGAGAAAAAATAAAAAGAGAAATGAAGAAAAGAGATGAGATTAGATCATTAGGGTTGAAATATGCATTGCGCATAGGGTACGTGCATAAAGTATAAGAGAGATTAGATCATTCTAATTCAAAGAAAATTACATTTCTAGAAATACGAAAATGATTAGTAACAACATCATAATACAAAAATCCCTTCTAAGTAGTGTTATAAGCCACAAAAGCACATCTAACCGATTGGGTTGTAAGCTTGTTGCGCTTATGTGGTGACAAGTGAATAAAACAAACACAACCAAATGTGTTTAGCATGTGATAATCATGATATACACCAAACAAACGATAAAAAGGAGAATCAAAACTCAATTGTTGAGAAGGTAAACGATTAATTAGATACATTGCAGTTAACAAAGCTTTAACCCAAAATTTAGATGACATCGAAGATTGTAAAAGCAATATTCAAACTGTATCCAACAAGTGACAATTTTTTTCTTACAGTAACCTTAATATGTTGAGGGGTATAAGGACAAGTTTGTTGAGATACAATTCCTTTATGCTCCAAGAATTCTTGAAATTCATGTGACACATATTCTCCACTATTATCATATTGTAAAATCTTAATGTAGATGGCAAATTATGTCTCAATATATGCCACAAAATATTTGAAAGTAGGAAACACCTCAGCTTTGGTACACACAAAAATATCCAAGTGAAACGGTTATGTTATAGTCATCAATGAATGTCATAAAAAAATTATATTGTGCATGTGAAGTGATAGGAGAAATTCCCCAAACATCACTATGTTTAATATCAAAATAGGCATTAGAAGAACCACCATAATTAGGAAAGGTAAGGTTTTACTTTTCACTAATTTACAAATAAAACAATCAAGAGACAATATACGAGGAGAACATTGTTCATTGTTATAAGAAAACCACACTTCATTAAATTAGACAAAATTACATGGTTAGGATGGCTTAATTGTTTATGCCAGACTTCAACCTTATTTTCAACAACCATAGAAGATAGATATAAAGTTATAGGGATAGTAAATCGTAATGGAAACATTCTGCCCACTTTAGGCACTCTCGTGATCACCTTTCCCAACCCTTGATCCTGCACAAGACAATCATCACGAGAGAAATGTACATCACAGTTATCCTCCACTAACTGACCAACAGATATTAAACTAGTTGGCAACTCAAGAGAGACAAAAATATGTCTAAAAGAAGGTCCAATATCTCCATTAATACCATTGGCAATCTCAATATTTTGATTACTAATATACTATTGCAAGCTTTGTAATGAATAAGGTGAACCGGTCATATAATTAGATGCTCCAGAATTAACAAACCAAGTAGAAGATAAAGTCTTACCTTGTCCCTGCAAACCAATGGCAGAAAATACTGTGAGAATAGCTTGTTATTAGTATCCTTGGTTCCAATGGTTTTACGGGTAGGGCCAACACCAGCAGAAATTGGAACAGTAGCCAGAAAAGCTTGGGTTCATCTATTTTTTGGGTGTGTAGAATAGTCTTTGATAATGTGTCCACTCTGCTTATAATAATTGCAAAATTTCCTACCATAATTACATGCAATCTGTCCATACTCTTTGCAACTATAACATTGCATCGGCCCCTCTTCTCTATTTTTCCCCTTTGTCTGGCTTAAGTAGGGGTGAGCATTCGGATAATTCGGGCCGAAATTTCACTGTTCGAATCCGGCCCAAATTACCCGAATTTTTTTTCATCTTACCCGGCTCGAACCCGAACTTTTTCTTACCCGAACTTACCCGACTCGAATTACCCGAAATTTTGTTCGGCTTTACCCGAATTATCCGAAGTTGTTTTTTTTGATAATTTTTTTTAAAAAAACCCGAAATTTTGTATTTTTATAACCTAATTCAGATAATTGGTAATTCAAATTTTTTAATTACCCGACCTCAAAAAAAATAATTCGGATAATACCCGAATTACCCAAAATTTGAAATTTTTTTACCCGAATTAATTCGAGCCGAGCCGGATAATCGAGTCGGCCCGAATAATACTCACCCCTAGGCTTAAGCAACATTGACAGCCTTTAATGTTGCTATTCATAGTCGTTTTTATGTTTATAAATATGGTTCTTAAACGACTTGATGGTAAATATTTTAAAAAATGATTGATTACTGTGACATTTTACTAAACACGCGTCCAATTCTAAGAAATTAACCCTAAAATAATTGACCATGTGCTTTCTTCTTATTCGTTGTTTGCAAATTACCAATAATTGATTGTATTAATTCATTGTTTTTGTTGTAAAGTCTTTCAATCTTTATATTAAAAAATCATAATGAAGTTGAATAATAATAGAGCAAGGAATCTTTGATATAAGTGATAGAGACGATTGGAATATCGAAGGAGACTCGAAAGTGTTGCTTTGCATGAACGCAGAGTATAGTCCCCGTCTGTTTTTAAGGTATCAGCTTATCAGTAGGTGTTCGGAGGCACTTAACTAGTGATGGCGGAAACTGAGGAGTATTTTGATGTTCTTACGAAAACCGGAGAAAAGACCGGCATTTCCAAACCGAGGTTATAAGATCAAAATCAATTTCTCGTTTTTCGTGTTTTTTTTTTCCACGTAATGATGATCTTTTTCTTCTTTTTGGATTGCCTGAATGAAGAACATAAATCATGAGTGAAGTGTAGTTGTGAAGGTTATGCTGCTTTATTAAATGGAATCTTAGATGAGTTTTTGGTATTTTATATTATTGTTGTTACTACCATGGTATGGCATTGTTGTAGAGTGTTTAGTGAGGAACATTTGGTGTTCCTCAGTAAGCTTTGGATGTTTTACGAGATGAAATATGAGATAATGCAATAACTGGAGTTAGATAATCGTTTTTTGAGTACTTTGCTTTCTCCTGTAGAGGACTTGTTCATCGAGATGGAGACTACCACAGAGCAGTTCATGTGTGTATTTTCGCTGAGAGGACCCAGCAACTGCTTCTCCAGCAGCGTGCTAATAGCAAGGATTCATGGCCTGGATTGTGGGATATCTCCAGTGCTGGCCACATTTCAGCTGGTGGTTCATCGCTTGTAACTGCTAGGTAAATAAAATATGTCTGCCTTTTATTCACATTCTTGTTCTGCACTGCATATGTTGTCCTTCTCCTTAAAAGACAGATGGTATGCTATTTGTTTGTATGGGTTTTTATGTTTCAATCTGACTTGTTGTAATCTGACTTGTTGTATTCTTTCTTTCTGTGTTATGTATCCTAAGGAGAGGAAATGATCTTCCCCATGTCTCTTTTAATCTAACTATTCTGACCTTTCGTTGCATGTTTAGTTTGGGATGTCTGTCCATCTGGATAGTTTTTTCTGTTAAAAGTAACGGCTTCTTTTTATTGGAACATTTTGTCTTATGCATTTAGGAGGGAGCTTCATGAAGAGCTTGGCATTCTCCTCCCAAAGGATGCTTTTGAGTTGCTTTTTGTATTCCTTCAAGAGTGGTTAGTAAATCAGAATATCCCTTTTTTTTTGCTGCTTTTGATTAATTCTTTATATTTCTTTTGTTTTCTTAAACGATGGAATTAATCATCTTGTTTAATTAATTCTTCATATTCTTCTTTCCTCCCTTCAATTATGAGAACCCCACAGTGTGGCATTTTCTTTTTGAGCTCCAAGGTCATGGCTGGAGTGATTTTGTTTCTACGGTGCAACTTTTATTGGCAATTTAGTTTGCAAATCTATAAACAGCCTTGCGGTTTTGGATGAAATAGTTTAAACTTACTGTAGGGGGTTTTCATGTCTTTGACTATTCTTAGCAAGAGTTTGTATAGCAAACCATGGAAACATGAGAAATGCAAGCAGAGGGCTTTAAGAGACCAGTAAAGTCAAATTCATGAATGATAATGCCATCGAATTCCTTACGTAGGTGCTTAGGCTATATTATGTTCTAATGTTGTCTTCTCCTGTTCATCAAACAATTCCTTTTTCATTTCTTTATCTTCTATTAATTGATGATCTTTGCAACTGAATGCAGTGCCATAAATGATGGAAAATTTATCAACAATGAATATAATGATGTGTATCTTGTAACAACTCTAGATCCAATTCCTTTGGAAGCATTCAGTCTTCAGGTAAGTATGCTGGTGCTTGTTAACAATTGAATTTTTTGTTTGTTCATGGAAATAGAAGCTCCATCTTTTCTGCATATAATGTTAAATATCACCAATCAGAGGCCAAGAAGCTAAACTACATCTTGCTTTCATTTTGGAACAGGAATCAGAAGTATCTGCTGTTAAATACATCTCATACGAGGAATATAAAAGCTTACTATCCAAAGAAGATCCTCATTACGTCCCTTATGACGTCCATGATCAATATGGACAACTCTTCAACATAATTGAGAAAAGGTACGTTAGATAGTAATAAAGTTGTAAGATTCAAATATATTACTTTAATATGTAATCTATTATAGATAATTTGTCATGGAATAATGAATGCAAGGTTCCCAGCATGCCTCGAGTTGAGATTAAGTCAGTAATGGAAGAAATTTAATGTGGATATTAGCTTTGTTGTTACCTATATCCTTAAGATAGAGCTAAATTGCTGGTTCTTTGGAAATGCATCTTTGCTCTTCCATAAGGAGCTGTCACAGGGCTAGAGCTATTCTCCATCTGCTTGTTCTTCAACGCAAGAGAAAAATCTAAGGAATGCATTTCTTTGACACCTTCATACTAATCTTCCATAGCAAAAAATGTTGGTGACATGAACAAAATCATTTAATTGATATGGAAATTTCAGTATTTTGAAATTTAGCTAATTATGCCATTGATAATATCAAATTTGTTAAAGGTACAATGGAAACTCTGCAGCACGCAGTTTGACTCTGCAAAAGCAACTTAGTCGATATACTCCTGTTTCTCTAACTGGAGAGGTTGTCAACTTTCTCTTCTCATTTATATTAATCAGTATTGTTATTCACAATTTTTTCCCTTTGATTTATCTTTGTGTTGTGGATTATGTTATAAGGAATGTTTAAAAACATGTGATTATATTATTAGTTATGTGATTTCAGCATTGTAAAAGTTCTATCTGTTAGCTATGTGTGATATACACAATTTAAGTTTGCCATGAGTTAAATAAAGTGATTGCATATTCTTCTCTTCTAAAAACTGTTCTAAAATTCAGCTTTCAATAACATTCCTCTTCCTTTCCTCTTAGTTTTTCTTTTGTCTTCTCTTGTTTTGTTATTGGTTTTCTCTCAATCTTTTCTGTCTCGTTGCTTCTTTCTTCTTTGTTCATTTGTCCTACATCAGTACCTCTTTACTATTCTTTTTTTTTTTCCTTGCATTCCTCAAAGAACCCTTCTTCCCAATCAGCTAACAATTTTATATCTTTTCCAGTACAAAAGGAAAAAAAGATGTACAGAACTTAAACAGACACAAACATCTTTTAAATGCTAGTGGAATTTAATCGTCACATATTGCTTATTCTTTTATGTAAAACCTATATTGTGAATTTTGGGACTACATATTATGTTCATTATTCTATTTAACTTGTTCTCTGTAAAATAACTTATTTAATTTCTGTTAGACATTTGAATTATGAATTTTTGCCTGACCTAGAATAACAGGTTTCAGGGTCTTTCTAATCCATAACCTAGATAATGGACAAGTTATCAGGTCACTAGTTTGACTAAAGTTGAAATAATAGCTTTATTGAAAAAGCCAAATGTATAACTAAATGGTAACTTAGCAATTTTGTTAACTTGAAAATAGAATAGATGCAGTTCATGTACGAATGACGCACATGCTGATGAGACTATCTCTACGGCTCAGTTATACTATCCTAATTGGCAAAATGCTGTCCTTATTTAGGTAGATATATACTAAATGAATGCAAAATAATTTCATGCTAAATAAAAACTCTAAAAATGTCTGTATGTTGATATGATATTATGAACATTTTAGGAGTATGCTGTACTGATAAAGTTTTTGTGCTTCTGTTGAATAATGTGTACTAGGGAAATTGTTACTACTGTTTATGAATAAATTTATTTATTTTTCTCCTTTTCCTTTTCATGTGTAATTTCATTACATCCTTCCTTCTCTCTGCAGCTGACGGGCCTATCAAGTGTAGAGAGGGAGGTTCTGAGTTTACTTATTAAAGCTGCAAGAGTTCTTGATGAAATCTTTTACTTGCAGGTTTTGCTCATGTGCTCATATGCTTAAACGAATGAATTTTGTTGTTAACGTGCGAAGAGCAGGCTAACATTCAGCATGAGTTTGCATTAGATTAAAATGAAATTCTATTCTGTTTATTCTCACTCTTTATTCTTGCTTGAACAGGTTTGGTATAGCAATCCTCTTCTCAGGGACTGGTTGAAGAATCATTCAGATGCATCAGAACTAGACAAGCTAAAGTGGATGTACTATGTGATCAATAAGAGCCCATGGCAAGTCTTCCCTAATTCATTTTTTCTCATGCAAAAACTTTATCAAGCTATCTGCCCCTGGCTATATTTTATGCTTGAACCTCAATTTTCATTCAACAAGATTGACCGTCAGGTTCAATTTCATGAAAACGTGTTGTGTAGGAGAGCACAAGGTAAATGAAGAAAATAGAGGAAACATTAGATGAGACTTAAGAGAAGAGGAAATGGGTCAGAAGGAAACATCAAGGACTGAATAAGGAAGACTTTAGTGCTTTAACTTATAAGGAACTTGTTTTGAATTTTGAAAATAAAACACAATCAAGATATGAATGTATCTGAACTGGGAAATGGATGATTGATTATACAACATACTTGCTTGAGTTGGGAAAAAATAAAACTCCCTCAACTACTAACTGGTTTGTCTGAATACAGGAATTTCAGTCTTTCAACTTGTTACAAACTGTGCAAATTATTGTTATATTATAAACTACCGTAATCAAGATATGTTTGTTTGAGCACCAAAGGAACACAAGCTTAGATGTTAATTTCTAGTAACGAGACATCTTTATCTGGCTTTATATGTATATTGCTAGCTATACTTTTGAAAGATAACATTTGCCAATCATGATTCCCTGAGTGAACAGGTCTTGCCTTGATGAAAATGAGGCATTCTTAACAACTTCAGATTCAGCAGTAAAGTTGCTACCTGAAGCCACAAAGCCAGTTAGTGGATGGAGAGGTCTGGAATATAGAGCAGCATTCCCTACAGTCAAACCACCTGGTGCAAACTTTTATCCTCCAGACATGGACAAGAGGGTAAAGACTGGGAATCTTAGCAGTAAAGTGAAAATGATGCTTTGAAATTAATTACGGCCATTTTCCTTGAATTCTTTTCCTTTTTTCCGAATCATATCTTACCCTATTTCATATTTCAATTTAATAGCTGATATTTCAGATGTCCATTATATTGTTACTTAGTTTATCTTTATGATGGTATTCAACTATTGATAGATAAGGCTTTATCAAGAAAAAAGAAATCATGGATAAGGCATTATTGAGCTACATATGTCAAGTAAATGCAACATCACACGTGATATTTTGCACTTTTATAATGTTAATCTTAGTTGCGTATGATCTTTCTTTCCTATTTTGCCTCTCTCTGTCTCTCTATTTTTGAGCATATATACATGCTCATTCCTTAATGTTTAATTCCCTTTTTTTGCCACTGGATCACCATGCCATAAACATTACAGCAACATGCCATATCAATCATCCTTACCCTATATATCTACCACAAGGTTTATTGCTGAGGATGCAGCATTTTTGAATTCCATCTTACCCAATTATTCTATACAAAGTCCACCATACTGATTTTTGCACCAAAGATCAACAAAACGTTCAATATCTTGCAGCAACTTGCCTTTGCTGAATTAACTGGCTTCATTGCCTTCACTTCCAGAAAACAGTCTGGGAGTTCTTTAACATTATGAGCTGTCAAATCTATGGTTTTACATCAGCTGTCAAACGCTTCCTTGTCACATGCTAACCAACACAAATTGCTTTCATCTCCCATTCTCTGTTTACTTGCTACTTCTTGACTTCTATAGTTTCTCACTTCTACTTACCAAGTCCTATGTAATGCAATAGATATTTCATAACAGGCTTGGGACTGACTGATAAGATTTCATACCAAGTTTTAGGGCCATTTTTGTTGTCATCCTATTTGAAAAGCATCCAACTTCTATTTTGGTGACCATGCAACTGGTTTGCTAATGTCATAGGAATTTGAAATGTGGAAAGGCAGTTTAACAGAGAATCAACAGCAAGATGTAACTGGTTTTTTCACTGTTATCAAAAGGCACCATGAGGATGATTTGGACCCTTCCTTATCGGATCACATTGTTGATGGAAGTAAGAATTTGGTGGGTGGTCATGACCTGTATAGTGTCCCATACTCTAAAGAGTACAATTCTTTGCTCACAAAAGCTTCTGAATTACTATATAAAGCTGCGGACTTGTCCACCTCGCCAAGGTATGGTTTTTCGCTCAATTTGTGTCATTCTTACCTCTTTGTTGCTCGTTGATAATGATTTCCATAATACTTGTGGATATTAGCTGAATCTGTTCTTATACTATTAGTTTAAAGAAGTTACTGCATAGCAAGGCTGATGCATTCCTTTCAAATGACTACCTTGACTCTGATATAGCGTGGATGGAGTTGGTAAGTGTTGAGAATTCTAATTCCTGAAAGTATTGATAATTAAGTTCATTCATGTGCATCTTACTAATGCTATATCTATTTACATTCTTATTTTTCTTTTTGCATAGTCCCATTTATCCATGAATAGTGTTTCAACTTTATCAATTACAAGGTTCTTCTGAGAAAATGTCATTGTTTAGAATGTACCTTCTGTGTGAATGTAAGATATCAACTTTGACTAAATATTGAGCTTGCAATTATAGATTGACTTTATAAAGCTATGGCCTGAGCAGTTGTTTTTAGCATATTTCAGTTAGCATTCTACTGGTAAGAATGTCATTTAAATGTCAAAAGAGTCGACTAGATTTTCACTGGAAGTGTTACAGTTCAAAAGATAATGGAGTTTTACAAATGAAACGTATGGGCTGTCTGCTAATGGTTGTCAAAGTGCAGCAAGAACTGAAATGCATTAAATTCTGGGAGAACCTCGTCAACAAAAGCTTTACTTGGCAGTCTACAGATATAAACAACCATCTGCACGTTAGGAAAATTGCACCTTTAATTTTATTCCATTACAAGCATGGATATTCTAATGACAAGTTGTGTGTGCTTTTTCTGAATTTAATTACTCGTGGTATGTCAATCAGTTTTCAACATGATACTTCTTTATATTACAGCAATTGTGTTATACTGTAGTCCGTTCAATACGTTTGCGGGTTGGTTCCTCTGTCATCCCTAGTTGGTGAGGAGACCTTAAGATTAAGATAAGTTGCTAAAAAAAAGGGGAGGGAAGGATCGAAACATTCAGTATAATTCTGAAGAAAGACTTTTATAAGGCTGAGATATAATTTCCTGGATCCTTTACATTTTATGATATTAATCCAAATTAAAGAAATGGGGTTTTCCTTTTTTTGATACAGGACTCTCAACTGGATGTTACCATAGGTCCATATGAGACATATGAAGATACACTTTTTGGATATAAGGTAAGGCCTCTAGAAAGTATATTTTTTAATGCCTTTTTATGTGGCAAAGATTGAAGCCATTAGTTGCATTGGGTCTGCTAACTCCTGTATGCAATTATTTTGCTCTTGTTTACATGTGGCTGAATCAATTTTTCTGTTGTGTTTGACCATATGCTCAAATTTCTTTGTGTTATCTAGGCCACTTTTGAAGCATTCATTGGAATACGGGATGACAAAGCAACAGCTCAACTTAAGCTCTTTGGTGACTATTTGCAGGTGCCTTTTGAAGTTATCTTTAACCACAGTTCCAGCATTACTTGTGTATATGTCCTACTTCCTAATTGAGGATTGTGTATATGCAGCTTTTGGAACAGAATCTTCCTATGGACAGTGCATATAAATCAAAAGATGTTAATGCTGCTCCTATCCGTGTCATCCAACTACTATATAATGCAGGGGTGCGTCTCCTGGGCATATGAGACACTTAGATATGTGCATATACATTTTCTTTTCCTCAATTTTGGGAGTGCATTCATAACTTGCCAAGAATGAGGTATGACATTTTGGCATCCAACTTTCAAGTTTCAAGATCAGCTTCACTTGAAACTTAGATGGATGCGATCCTCTTTTTGCTTCTAGCTTTGCTGCATGTTTGCACATGCTTTTTGTATAGATTTAAAGTATGAGTTAGAGTTAGATACATGATTTATTATACGCCTCAAACTTAACAAGTAAGCTTTTGTATTAGAATGTTCTTGATAGTGCCTTTATCCAAGTTTCATTAAAATGGCAATTGCTATGCAAATTATCTTACATATTTGAAGACCCGTATTTGTTTGTTATCTTTCTTGTTAGTGGCTCAGTTTATATCGTCATTATGGATTTGGAGAGAAAGAATGAATTAATTATACAGGGGTCTTAATCAAAATTTGTTATGTGAGTGAAAGATCCATAAACATGTCTGCACAGCATATAAGTTGGCTGTTGCACCCCTAAAGCTGCAATCGGCCTTTACTAGTGCCCAAATGGCACCCACTCGATATATTAATTACATATGTAAAAGTTGCTATAATATTTAAGAAGTTTGGATCTAAATCTATATAGATCAGCATTTAAAACCTTATGTCATCACATATTTTCTGTTATAAACATTGATCAACATATATTTATGTCCATATAAGTATGCATTTAGATTCTCACAGTATTGCCTGAACAAAATTATCTGGTCAATTGGATTGGATTTTATTAATGTGTTACCATCCCACTTCTTATGAACAATTTGGTATGGTGGCTAAATATCACTAATTTTTTTCCTGTTGCACTTGTTTTTTTAAACCTCGTCTGTTAATCACGTTAGTTACATGTTTCTGTCCATAAAAACTTTTGGTTAATCAATTTAATTTTGCATCAGGATGTAAAGGGTCCACAGACCGTTGCTTTTAATTTGCCAAATGATGAGCGCATAGTCAAAGAACGAGGAACATCAATGGTCATGCTTAAGAATGTTTCAGAGGCCAAGTATAAGTTCTTTTCTCTGAATTTTTGCATTTGTCAACTTTAGATTGTATTGTTTCAAATTGCAGGTTTTTTTTGTTGGTGTCCAAAATAATTTAAATGCTATATGTGTATGTCTTAACAGGTTCAAGCATATTCTTCAGCCCATAGCTGATGTATGTATTACCAAGGAACAAAAGGAACTTGTGGATTTTGAATCTTTCTTTACGCATACCATTTGCCATGAGTGCTGCCATGGTATTGGGCCTCATAGTATAACACTTCCAAATGGTAAAAGCTCTACTGTGAGAAAGGTTAGTTTTATCATTTTTCCTTTTGTTCGATTTCATTTATCCTTGGGATGCGTTCACTTACATCCCCCAACTTTCAGTTCATCATCAAATGTTACTTTGAGTTTGTTAATGCAAAACTGTATCCTAGTCATTTCTGCAATCATGCTATCTAAGGTTTCCAATCAATTATTTGACATAGGTAATCAGAGCATTTTATTAGCATTACCAATAATTGCTTCAACACAAAATGATAACTTAAATGCTGTAGTTCTTCAATCGTTGATTTTTTGAGGTTGTAAAAAGTTACTATTTTGGGTATTTTTTTTCTTCCATTAATTAAGATCATCACATAGGAGAATTTCCTTGCATTATGTACTTGTCTCTTGCTTTGCTTCATCTAACTGCAGACCTGTGCATTAAAATATCCCTTTCTTTTGGAGCTTTTAGCACCAAAATTAAAAGCTTTCACGTAATATTTTGTTCAGGAGCTTCAAGAACTGCACTCAGCTCTGGAAGAAGCAAAAGCTGACACAGTTGGTCTTTGGGCACTCAAGTTTCTAATCGGCCAGGTTGGTAACTAATGGCAATAGAGCCTATCTCATAATATGTTTGATAAACGAGTGATATTGATTTCAACGGACCAGTGTCTAGTTATCATGTTCTTTGTAGAATTTACATTGAATCTACTTATAAATTTGGGATTCAAATTGCAAAACTCCTCACTATATATTGGAGGTGTCCAGGGTATTCTTCCGAAGACTTTGGAGAAGTCTATGTATGTTTCCTTCCTAGCTGGATGCTTCCGTTCCATTAGATTTGGTTTGAAGGAAGCCCATGGGTGAGGCCATCCTCCTTCCTTATAGACGCAAGTTTCATATGTTCCATATAATTACTTCTCATTTACTATCTATTATTCATTTGACTGCTCTCAGTAAAGGACAAGCGCTTCAGTTTAACTGGTTATATGAGAAAGAAGCCTTTGTATTGCTTCCTGACGAGACATTTTCTGTTAATTTTCAAAAGGTATATTCTTGATCCAGATTCCATCTTTTATAGGTACTTTTAACCAACTGATGATGCCAAAACTTTATTTTCACTTGATAGATTGAAGGGGCAGTTGAAAGCCTAAGTAGGGAGATACTTACCACACAGGCAAAGGGAGATAAAGCAGCTGCAAGTTTACTTCTTGACAAATACTGTAAAATGACACAACCATTAAAACTCGCTCTGGGGAAATTGGAGAATGTCAAGGTATGACCTGTACATGCATTTGAATGCTTGAGGAAAATTACTTCGTTGCTCAGGCCAGTTCCTCAGCATTTTAAAAAAACTTTTTAAGAAATGTCCTCACTAAAATGAACATGCATGTTGGTGGATTGAAAGTATTATTAACTTGGGTGTGGATTGAAAATATTATTAACTTGGGTTACCTCGTTGGATTTCTTCATAAGTTGCTCTAGAAGAATAATCGACGTCCAAACATTTCTGATTGCTTTGTTTATATTAACCTCTCATCATGTTGGTATTCATTGACCTGCAGGTTCCAGTGGACATTGTTCCTATATTTCCCATATCAGATGAATTAGCGGGCTAAATTTACTTCGCAGTATCCAATGAATCGCTGTATTGTTTGTTTATACAAGTTTTAACTCTCTTAGCTATGCTGTGGATTTGGTTTCTGTTGTGGAATTTTCTGCGACTTGTAATAAACGTGTGGTTTTGTTTGTGATTTTGTCCATATAATACGAATAGAGAATAAGGAAAGAGCGAGAGAGATTTCCAGAATCACGAGAGAATATGTAGAGGAGTTTTTAAATGATTTCTGATTTTGCATGACATTCTCGCTGTTAGCATTGTTAAATACATGTGATAGAAAGGCCATAATGTTTGCTGGTGTAGGATTACTGATTACATCCATAGTTTTATTATTTAAACGACGCGTTTCTTGTGTATTTGTCAACGCTGCCGTTCTATCTGTCTACTTAACTTTATGTTTTTTTTGGTAAATCAGAAATTTATATAAATCAACTAATAGTTATGTACAATCAAGAGATTACCAAGAAGCAAATCTCTTTCCAATCACTAATAATTATGTACAATCAAGAGATTGCTCAAGAAGCAAATCACTTTCCAATCACAAAAGGAAAAGCCACACTTATAAACACGAGAAACTCTACAACTAGTTAACTGAACAAACCTCAACAGACTACTTGTACAAATCTATCCACTAAGAAGACCTTGTGGAAAGGTCTAGCATAACCTGAGCACATAGACTTACAGCCTAACGGAGTAACGCAAAGTAAATAGGCAATCCATTTCTCAACTAAACCAGAACCAAACTAGAATTCTAAGGCCTCACATTAGGGATTGCAGCTACTGAATAAGTTGTACAATTTGGTGAAGTGGCAAGGTCTTTTTTGCTGAAACTACCGTGGATATGTTAGAGCTCCTTATCACTACTTCTTGCCTCCATCTTGCCTCTAACAGCTTGATCCCAAGCTTGTGTCTCCATTGTAAGCTAGCATAGGTCTCACCCATCTGTCCTTATTGACACCCAAAGATTCTTCTAATTCCATCCCTCTTTGCTAAAACAAAACCAACAAAAGGGGGGTTGGAATCTTACTGTCAAGAACTAGAATAACCTGCAAAACAAACGTTGGTCAAAATGATCCTTACACAAAATTACCTTACTTCAGTATTTGCATTGAGAAGTTCCATAGTTTGGAAGACCACTCTAATGCTTTTGTTCCCAACCTCCAAGGCTTTGTCTTTGAATGCTCGATGGTTCCTTTCGGTCCAGATGTTATAAACAACCACAGATAGGAGAATGATGAGAAGGTTGAGGTCAATATTAGAGTAATTTAAGGGAGTGGTGAATCCAGCTTGGAAAGGCTTGAAGGGTTATCAGATTTGAAAGATGGATTTGAAAATGGTTTAAACAATGCGTCCATGCTGTTTTTGAGTAGGGACATTCAGATAGGTGGTTAATGGACTCATTTTCCAAGAAACACAAGAAGCAGTGATTTGGGACAAAATGAAAAGAGGTGTTTGTCCATCGTTTGAAGCTTATTAAGAAAAGCTAACTATAGGATGAAGGAGTATCTTAGGCTAGTTCTTTCATGCTAGACTAATTTGTACTAAGGGACACAAGGAATGGGAGGTCTTAAGGTAGAGTAGGCCGAAGAGTTTTGGAGGGGCTTGCTAGCCATTCCAATATATCAGGTCAGGAGTACTCTGGTTGGTACAGTGAGGGCTCCAAGGTTTGAATGGTCTCAATTGTGGCTTCCCTAAAACTTTTGCATTCATCGGTAATTCTGATCCATTCATCATTCTGGGAGTTAAGAGGTCTTTCAGAATACCTCTTGGATGCCAAAGATCATGTCATAAGTAAGTAGATAACCTATTTCCTATTTTAAATTAGTTCCTAAAAAGATCCCTAACATGTAATGTAACATCCCACCCCCTACTGGAAGGGTAAAATAGTAAAATTGGCATAAGATAAGATTAATTGGGATGTATGAGTAGTGTCCATGCATACTGATGCGGTGAATTTGTGCACATGAAATTACATGCATACATATACATGACATTCCTGTTTATGCGTTTAAGACAATTTTATTGGGATTAACGTGGTTAATGGGTTTGAAAAATTATTCTTAGTGCACCATAAATTGTTTTCTATTTTACTGGAATTATAGAAATTTTTCTGAAATTTTTCGAGAAAATTTTCTGACCGGCAAAATCGTCGGTAAATGGCCTAAATGTGTTTTGTTGTGGAAAATGTGGTTTTCGTGTTTGAAAAATTATTGGGAGTGGACTGTTATATGTTTTACAATTTTGGGCAATTTCGGTAATTTTAAAAAATGATTCGGGAAATTCTGGATAGGAAAAAAATCGCCAATCGATTTAACCTACGATTTTCGGATTGAAAATTTCTGTTAAATGGCACTGGAATATTGGGTAAATGATGTTTGGACTGTAATTAGGACCATTGGCATTGAATGATCAAGAAATGTCATTTGTTAGGATTCCTTTCAATTTATTTCAAATTTATTAAAAGGACTTTAGTCTTTTTCCTCTCTTTACATGCCAAGTGGCATGATGACTCACTTTGGCATATTTAATGCTTGTTTTTTCATTCATCTTCACGACACTTCCATTTAGGAAGCAACAAAAGGCTTGGTCTTGCTTTATACGAAACCCACATACTTCCTCTTCTCCATTGATTTCATCCTCTCACTCATCCTTCCTCCCAAATTCATGGCTTTCTCTTCTATACAATTAAGTTCTTGCCTTGCCTTGATGATGATGTATTTACTTGGAGTTAGAAGAAGTGGTTAGCAAGGGTAGTTAAGAAGGAAGTAATGATTGGAAGCTAAAGAGGTAAGCTTATATTTTATGGTAGTTAAATGCATGATTGTACCATCTTGTGCAACAAGTGAATGAAGTTGAACTTTGACTAGATGGGTATATTACTTCTTTGATGGATTGTATGTGTGTGCTGGAATTTTAGGATTTATGTTCAAGAATAGGTTATGAGTTGGTTATGGTAGAAATGGGAAGTGATATGAGTGAGAAATGGTTTAGAAATGGCATAGAAGTGATAGGATGTAGTTTAGTTATAAAAGCTGGAAAATGTGACTTGTACATATTTCAATGTTTTGATCATAACTCTTTTGTGGTTGAGCAAATGAGGTGAGGCTTGTTTTGACTTAAAATTGAGACATTTGTCTACAATTTTGTGAAGGAGCACTATCAAATTTTGATTAGAAGAGTGTTGAATCTTGCTTTGAAAGTGATGTATAGGTGCAGTATGAACAGTAACCGAGATTGATGATCTGAAACTTTGGTGATTTTCTAGATTTATGTAGAAGGAATTAGTGGAAATGGTCTAAATGAAAGTTGAAGCCTGTATTGTTAGCTTTCCAATGCCACTGATTTTGCAATTTTTCGATATGTACGTTGGGAGTTATGAACTGTTAACTATTGACTGATTTTGTACATTGAGTTAAACCTAGTTGAAATGACAGATTTGATGCACATTCTGATTAGTAGCAATTTTAAGAATTTTGTGAATTGAATTGGCTTGAGTGGTCTACTGGAGAGTTGTAGAGGACACATTTATATTGAAAATGGTATATGGCATGTAATTGTTGGAGATCAGATGTGGGAGTTATGGATTTTCAAATCTGAACCTGCATTAGGATGTTAATTCCTGATCAGGTCAGAAATTTGCATAACGGATTTGAAATTGTTAGAGGTTGAATTTGAATGTGGGTTCTTCATGAAACTTGAAGTTTGAGATTGTATCTTTCAGGGATATAAGGTAGTGATTTTTTGACTTATGTACAGGGAGTTATGCTTGATAGAAATTTACTGCTCAGATTGAGTGATTTCAGGAACAGCATCATTGATTGAATTATTTGACCTAGTTAGCAATGGAATTGGACTTTGAGTTGTTCATAAAAGTTATAGATAACATTGTGATCTTGATGAACATATTTATTGTGCTATTTTGACAGAACAGATTGAGAGTTACTAAATTTACCATGTACTGTTCTGTTTTAAGAGATATGGACTAGGCAGCATCTTTGATTGGGTTTTTGACACCCTTAGGGGTGGAATTGATTTTTATGGTCTTCTTGAAACTTGTAGAGTTTTTTATGATCTTTCCAACGAGATATGGTTTGTAATGTTCTGAATTGTGTGCAAGGAGTTATAGGTGTTTGACTTTCGGTTTGACCATAAGAAAAAGAGAAGGAAATAAAGATATATATATATATTAATTGTTTAATTTGAATTTTGGTTTCTTTTGTCAATTTCTTTTCCATCCGACGTCCGATTGACCTGATTCTTGAGGCATTGGATTCATTGAATATTTAATTTCATTTTCTGAGAGGTTCGGGATTTTTAGATGGGAATTTGACGTAGCCCCGGGTAGCGGAACGGTGAATCACTGTTTTATTTAATTGGGGACCTATAGAGGTCCGAATTGCACACCGTCAGCGCCAATAGGTTTCTAAATTTTTGATGAATTTTTATAATGGAAAAAAAGGAGATTAGGTCCGGGAATTCATGAACATTCATATCTCATCAACATGCGCATAAATTTCATATTTAGTGACTCGTCTTTTTCGATTCATATAGAGGCCCAATTGGGCGTCGATTGACCGACGTCACAGAGACTTCCCGGCATTAGCTCGGAAGTAATAGGTGAGTAACCTAGTTGGTTTCTCAAATTTCTGGTTGCTTATATGTTCTACGTGAATTACATGCAATGATGAACTGTATGATTTCTGGCATGTATAAGAGTGGACTATTGTATGTTTACTGATTTTACTGTACTGAATGACACTGATACTGATATACTGGACTTTATAGCCATAATACTGAATACTGCTATACTGGACTTTATAGCCATATCATTGATTTACTGATACACTGGGCTTTATAGCCAAACACTGTACATTTACTGAATACTGCACTGCATGCATAATTGCATGATCAGATAATGGACGTGCCCCAAGTTGCTATTTTTACTGAAAAGAGCTTCGAGCTCTCACATCAGATCGACCGCCTCGAGCCAGGGGAGAAATCCCTGACGCGTCCCCACTGAACACTGACTGAGCACTTGGGCACAATACTGAATAACTGGAAAGAGTCACATATGCATTGCATTCGCACAAATGACTGTTCTGTGTACTGCTCTCGTGATGGCATGTGTTACTGTGAATGGTTTACTTTACTGGACATTGTTATTGATCGCCATCGGTAATTGATGATTCTTGTATTATCTTTGTCGCCATGTGCGTAATCGTGATTTGAGTGAACCATCGATGATGGTTTCTCACCGAGTTCGCAAAACTCACCCAAAATTTGCATCTATTTTTTCGAGTCTGAAGAATACCCCGTTGACACGGGAGTATGTCTCATGTAAGCAAGTAAAGGATTCAGTCGGGATCGGTTCGCGTCTGCATTAGTGTCTTAGTAAATTGTGTTCGCAATCATCGTGTATAACAAGGCTTTGTATTTTCTTGAGCCTATTGTGGTTTTAATGTTTCTTGCATTGATGGTTGTAAATTATTCTTGGATGATTGTAGTAATCGAAACCTGGTTTAGATTGAACACGGGTTTTATTTACTTACTGTGTTTGCCGCGCTAACGTTGAATTAATGGCTCCAAAAAGAAAAAAAAATGTATACTGAGTTTTAAATCGACTGATGTAGTACGCCACTCTCGCGGGGCACGGACTCGGATATCACCAACGATATCGGGTTGGGTCTTACGGAGTGGGTGTTACATTTAGGTGGTATCAGAGCCCAGTAGTACGTAATGTATCTGGGCACAGTCTGAAACATAGGGTGCGTGCATTTGAGTCGTGTCATTGCAGACCGTGGCAACTGATCCCTAGTTTGAGTCACACGAGGATAAATCCTACATGTGCATATGTCTTAAGTGACTAAGTGAGAGAAAAAGTGAGACTGTGTTAGAGGGTGAACCACGAAGTGTATAAGCAATTAGGAAAGGAAAAGGAAAAATAGATAAGGAGATTGATATTGTCTTGTGGTTAGAATGATCGTGTTGGCTAGACCGATTAAGGAAAGAAGTGATATTAATGAATTCCCGGATTAAACTGGCAATATTATGGTGGAAAAAAAATGATATATGTCTAGGACTTGGAGGGGTCCACTGGAGTTATGAGAAGCATACTGGTTATAGTAGGCCTAAGTGTGATTAAAAGTCCGGGATGATGAAGTAATTAGAGTTCTGACTGTCTATGGGAGGAAATGGGAAACATTGAAACTGAGGAAAATGTAGATGATCCGATAGGCAGATATGGATTCACTGCATTTGTGTTCAACATCAGTAGATATCATTGGTAGATGAGGATAGCGGGATTGTGATAGGATCAATATTGTATCGTACCGGTCTACCTAGAACTGAAAGAACTGAAAGAGCAAAGTATCTAGTGCTTAGTCGAGTAAGAAAAAGGTAAAAGGTAAAAAAATGTACAGATAAACTGAAATGAACTCGTGAAATGGATATGATTATGGCGCATAAGTTTGAGACTGAAATGGTTATGCGAATTTGGTGTTAAGAGTTTGAAAATCGTCTAATAAGATCATAAGGAAAAGACAGATGACAATTTCTCTTGATTGGATATCGGAAATTCGGATTGATTGAATATGTGGATTTGGACACATAAATGATAAGTGGATGGGCAAATAGATAAATGGATGGAGATACAGTGGAGTTATATCACCGATTTTGTCGTGTATTGGGGACTGTGAATACCTTATCATAGATTGTTTGAGGAAAATAAAGAAAGAAATACGAAGTAATAAGGAGATGACAGTGTATAAGTCAAGCTGTTATGACCTTACAAGGCCAAGCTTGCACGTGATGGATATATACGTGGAAAATGAGACAATGATAGTGATATATGATATGAAAAGAGTTGTCACATTTAAGTCGATTTACCGTTGGGAGTATCTATCGGACAGTAAAGTTGATCATGATTAATGAAACGTAAGCGAATGATACATAGAAAGCACAGAGGGGATGATCGGTGAATGATTAGAATGGTTATAAATGTAAAGTTTCTACTGGGTTCAAGTAAAACATAGGAGGACTGAATGTACCTTTATGAGAGGAAATGAGAAATGATTATGGTATTAGTTATTTATTTGAGAATTAGCAATTTTATGGAAGACTGAATTTTATAGGTTACTAATTGGTTTCCGGATAAAATGCTAAGGTATAGATTACTGAATAAGTGTGAAAGAAAGTGTTTATGTGACTGTCACAAGGAACCTTAGTGTAAGGAATGTTCTGATCTTTTAAATTATGGCATAAAATTGTTCTGATTGAGAGATAGTACGTATAGTGAAGAATGATTGAAAAATAATTAGGGATAATAAGTGATTGATGAGACTTTCGTGAACAGTATAAAGATGGCAACAAAACTAATGGTCAAATGGAAAGAAGTATGGACAAAATTAAAAGTGAAATTGAGTCATAGCTAATACTACTGAAGTTATCTGTATTGTGTGTACGGAAATGTAAAGTATCCAACGACATGAATGGAATGTTAATTTGAGGTGATCCTATTGCAATGAAAAGTGAATAGATCTCTATGAGTGATACAAATTGTTGGGGAAAATCTTGATTTGAAACTAAGAATAAAATAGTCCTGAACTGAGAAGTGAAATATTCAAATGAAGTGGAATTTATGGAAGTCCAAGAACGGATGACTAGGTATTGATATATGTGATTGACTGGAAATCAATTGAAAAGAGAAAATGAGTAGAGACAAGAAGTCCTAAAGGGGAACTGACAATGACGTGATGTATAATGGGATTACAAATAGATTAATGGTGGACTCACTGAACAAGTACAATGATGTATGGTAAAGTCAATAAGACCCTAATAGGGAGTGATGTGAGGTAAGCAAATGGTAGTGACTATGTTTATTGACGGAATGTGTTTGACAGTGTTGAACAATGAAAAGTAAAACGAACTATTTGAATAATTGAGGAAATTTGATACTGAGGATAAGCATACCTTTGGAGAGTGGACAATGTGTCTGAACTGAAACATAATGTTCAAACGGTAGTAGATAAATTGAATTGACTGTGATAAATGGTATGGGTGTCGGGATCGCGATTGAAAGCCTTGGAGACCGTAGATTCCTATAAGGATATCACATGTTAATTTGAGGAAAGAGACAGCATAAATACCGACAATTACAGTAATGAATGCACAATTAAGCTACTAGACTCAAATAGTGAATGATAGAATGCAATGAATGATCAATTACAAATATTAGTATTTTCAAAGAATGTCAAGTAGATTATGGGTAATTGTGAAGTGTTTCTGGAAAATTGAGGTTGTCGATTTAGTGATACTGAATAGGGGTAAGAAAGGTCAATAGTTCAGGAATCAAACTGGTGATTCCCATCCTGAATCTGAAGATTCAAGTGTAATCGGGAGAATGGTATTGAATGATTCTAAGAATAAGCATATATCGGGATTGAACAAAGAAATTGATAAACAAGAAAGTGAACAATCGAAGCTAGACATTCTAGTAAGAATATGCGCGAAGAGTGAAATTGAGTTACTACGGGTATAGAATGAAGTGATTATCGATTCAAGTGCTTATAGAGTTCTGATGTACTGTAAGGATACATTGTTACACTGTACAGTACCTAATGGAAGTCAAAGACCCAAAATGAATTTGAGATTGTGTTGAGTGAAACAAAGGAAAGTGACATAGGAGAACAGCATGGTTTAGCTAAAGTGGATTAGGATCGGACAAATGAAATAGAGTAAAGTACATATTCGAATAGAGTGCGTGAACACAATAGAATAGTGAATTGTCTAAGGAAAGTTGTAATTGAACTAAGATTCAATGGTAAGTATCACCTTGAAAGGATGTACACCATGGAATACGACTTAGTCTGTATGTTAGTGGGGGAAAAAGATATTGGACAGTATAGTGAGAAAAAGATATTGGATGGATAAACGTGATGATTAGTGAACAGGTTCGGAAATAATGAACTGAGTCATAGCATTGGAACTAAAGGTAATGACTACTCTAAAAATGGCAAGTGAGATAGCTAATAAAATGAGATCGCCAATTGACAGCCTTGTAGAGTCCGTCGACTGTGCTGAGTGATAATGAGTTAGTCAAATAAGTGACTGAATAATTTACTAAGTATGATTACTGTGACTTTTCGGGAAAATGAATTATTGAGGGAAAAAGTGTATGGGACATGTAGGAACATAGGAATACTGTCATATTGAACCATTGACTGAAAATTTCGAGGACGAAATTTTTATAAGGAGGGGGGAATTGTAACATCCCACCCCCTACTGGAAGGGTAAAATAGTAAAATTGGCATAAGATAAGATTAATTGGGATGTATGAGTAGTGTCCATGCATACTGGTACGGGTGAATTTGTGCACATGAAATTACTGTACATGCATACATGACATTCCCGGTTTGCGTGCCTAAGACAATTTTATTGGGATTAACGTGGTTAATGGGTTTGAAAAATTATTCTTAGTGCACCATAAATTGTTTTCTATTTTACTGGAATTATAGGAATTTTTCTGAAATTTTTCGGAGAAAATTTTCGGACCGGCAAAATCGTCGGTAAATGGCCTAAATGTGTTTTTGTTGTGGAAAATGTGGTTTTCGTGTTTGAAAAATTATTGGGAGTGGACTGTTATATGTTTTACAATTTTGGGCAATTTCGGTAATTTAAAAAATGATTCGGGAAATTCTGATAGGAAAAAAATCGCCAATCGATGAACCTATTGATTTTCTAGATTGAAAATTTCTGTTAAATGGCACTGGAATATTGGGTAAATGATGTTTGGACTGTAATTAGGACCATTGGCATTGAATGATCAAGAAATGTCATTTGTTAGGATTCCTTTCAATTTATTTCAAATTTATTAAAAGGACTTTAGTCTTTTTCCTCTCTTTACATGCCAAGTGGCATGATGACTCACTTTGGCATATTTAATGCTTGTTTTTTCATTCATCTTCACGACACTTCCATTTAGGAAGCAACAAAAGGCTTGGTCTTGCTTTATACTGAAACCCACATACTTCCTCTTCTCCATTGATTTCATCCTCTCACTCATCCTTCCTCCCAAATTCATGGCTTTCTCTTCTATACAATTAAGTTCTTGCCTTGCCTTGATGATGATGTATTTACTTGGAGTTAGAAGAAGTGGTTAGCAAGGGTAGTTAAGAAGGAAGTAATGATTGGAAGCTAAAGAGGTAAGCTTATATTTTATGGTAGTTAAATGCATGATTGTACCATCTTGTGCAACAAGTGAATGAAGTTGAACTTTGACTAGATGGGTATATTACTTCTTTGATGGATTGTATGTGTGTGCTGGAATTTTAGGGATTTATGTTCAAGAATAGGTTATGAGTTGGTTATGGTAGAAATGGGAAGTGATATGAGTGAGAAATGGTTTAGAAATGGCATAGAAGTGATAGGATGTAGTTTAGTTATAAAAGCTGGAAAATGTGACTTGTACATATTTCAATGTTTTGATCATAACTCTTTTTGTGGTTGAGCAAATGAGGTGAGGCTTGTTTTGACTTAAAATTGAGACATTTGTCTACAATTTTTGTGAAGGGAGCACTATCAAATTTTGATTAGAAGAGTGTTGAATCTTGCTTTGAAAGTGATGTATAGGTGCAGTATGAACAGTAACCGAGATTGATGATCTGAAACTTTGGTGATTTTTCTAGATTTATGTAGAAGGAATTAGTGGAAATGGTCTAAATGAAAGTTGAAGCCTGTATTGTTAGCTTTCCAATGCCACTGATTTTGCAATTTTCGATATGTACGTTGGGAGTTATGAACTGTTAACTATTGACTGATTTTGTACATTGAGTTAAACCTAGTTGAAATGACAGATTTGATGCACATTCTGATTAGTAGCAATTTTAAGAATTTTGTGAATTGAATTGGCTTGAGTGGTCTACTGGAGAGTTGTAGAGGACACATTTATATTGAAAATGGTATATGGCATGTAATTGTTGGAGATCAGATGTGGGAGTTATGGATTTTCAAATCTGAACCTGCATTAGGATGTTAATTCCTGATCAGGTCAGAAACTTGCATAACGGATTTGAAATTGTTAGAGGTTGAATTTGAATGTGGGTTCTTCATGAAACTTGAAGTTTGAGATTGTATCTTTTCAGGGATATAAGGTAGTGATTTTTTTGACTTATGTACAGGGAGTTATGCTTGATAGAAATTTACTGCTCAGATTGAGTGATTTCAGGAACAGCATCATTGATTGAATTATTTGACCTAGTTAGCAATGGAGTTGGACTTTGAGTTGTTCATAAAAGTTATAGATAACATTGTGATCTTGATGAACATATTTATTGTGCTATTTTTGACAGAACAGATTGAGAGTTACTAAATTTACCATGTACTGTTCTGTTTTAAGAGATATGGACTAGGCAGCATCTTTGATTGGGTTTTTGACACCCTTAGGGGTGGAATTGATTTTTATGGTCTTCTTGAAACTTGTAGAGTTTTTTATGATCTTTCCAACGAGATATGGTTTGTAATGTTCTGAATTGTGTGCAAGGAGTTATAGGTGTTTGACTTTCGGTTTGACCATAAGAAAAAGAGAAGGAAATAAAGATATATATATATATATTAATTGTTTAATTTGAATTTTGGTTTCTTTTGTCAATTTCTTTTCCATCCGACGTCCGATTGACCTGATTCTTGAGGCATTGGATTCATTGAATATTTAATTTCATTTTCTGAGAGGTTCGGGATTTTAGACGGAATTTGACGTAGCCGGGTAATGGAACGGTGAATCATCTGTTTTATTTAATTGGGGACCTATAGAGGTCCGAATTGCACACCGTCGGCCTAATAGGTTTCTAAATTTTGATGAATTTTATAATGGAAAAAAGGAGATTAGGGCCGGAATTCATGAACATTCATATCTCATCAACATGCGCATAAATTTCATATTTAGTGACTCGTCTTTTTCGATTCATATAGAGGCCCAATTGGGCGTCGATTGACCGACGTCACGAGACTTTCCGCATTAGCTCGAAGTAATAGGTGAGTAACCTAGTTGGTTTCTCAAATTTCTGTTGCTTATATGTTCTACGTGAATTACATGCAATGATGAATCTGTATGATTTCGCATGTATAAGAGTGGACTATTGTATGTTTACCGATTTTATTGCATCAATGAATGACACCGACATCGATATATTGGACTTTATAGCCATAATATCAATCTCGCTATACTGGACTTTATAGCCATATCATTGATTTACTGATACACTGGGCTTTATAGCCAAACACTGTACATTTACTAAATCCTGTACTGCATGCATAATTGCATGATCAGATAATGGACGTGCCCAAGTTGCTATTTTTACTTGAAAAGAGCTTGAGCTCACATCAGATCGACCGCCTCGAGCCCGAGGGGAGAAATCTCGACGCGTCCCCATCAACACCGATCGAGCACTTGGGCACAATCTTGAATAACCGGAAAGAGTCACATATGCATTGCATTCGCACAAATGACTGTTCTGTGTACTGCTCTCGTGATGGCATGTGTTACTGTGAATGGTTTACTTTTACTGGACATTGTTATTGATCGCCATCGGTAATTGATGATTATTGTACTATCTTTGACGCCATGTGCGTAATGCATGATTTGAGTGAACCATCGATGATGGTTTCACCGAAGTTCGCAAAACTCACCCAAAATTTGCATCTATTTTTCAGTCTGAAGAATACCCGGTTGACACGGAGTATGTCTCATCAGAAAAGTAAAGGATTCAGGTCGGGATCAGTTCGCGTCTGCATTAGTGTCTTAGTAAATTGTGTTCCGCAATCACTGTATAACAAGGCTTTGTATTTTTACTGAGCCCATTGTGGTTTTAATGTTTTACTGCATTGACTGGTTGTAAATTATTACTGGATGACTGTAGTAACTGAAACTGGTTTAGATTGAACACGGGTTTTATTTACTTACTGTGTTTGCCGCGCTAACGTTGAATTAATGGCTCCAAAAAGAAAAAAAAATGTATACTGAGTTTTAAATCGACTGATGTAGTACGCCACTCTCGCGGGGCACGGACTCGGATATCACCAACGATATCGGGTTCGGGTCTTACGGGAGTGGGGTGTTACATTTAGGTGGTATCGAGCCCAAGAAGACGTAATGTATCCGGCACATCAAACATAGGTGCGTGCATTTGAGTCGTGTCATTGCAGCATCGTGGCAATCGATCCTAGTTTGAGTCACACGAGGATAAATCCTACATGTGCATATGTCTTAAGTGACTAAGTGAGAGAAAAAGTGAGACTGTGTTAGAGGGTGAACCCTGGAAGTGTATAAGCAATTAGGAAAGGAAAAAGGAAAAATAGATAAGGAGATTGATATTGTACTGTGGTTAGAATGACTGTGTTGGCCTAGACCGATTAAGGAAAGAAGTGATATTAATGAATTCCCGGATTAAACTGGCAATATTATGGTGGAAAAAAAATGATATATGTCTAGGACTTGGAGGGGTCCACTGGAGTTATGAGAAGCATACTGGTTATAGTAGGCCTAAGTGTGATTAAAAGTCCGGGATGATGAAGTAATTAGAGTTCGATCGCTCATGGGAGGAAATGGGAAACATTGAAACCGAGGAAAATGTAGATGATCCGATAGGCAGATATGGATTCACTGCATTTGTGTTCAACATCAGTAGATATCATTGGTAGATGAGGATAGCGGGATTGTGATAGGATCAATATTGTATCGTACCGGTCTACCTAGAACTGAAAGAACTGAAAGAGCAAAGTATCTAGTGCTTAGTCGAGTAAGAAAAAGGTAAAAGGTAAAAAAATGTACAGATAAACTGAAATGAACTCGTGAAATGGATATGATTATGAGCGCATAAGTTTGAGACTGAAATGGTTATGCAATTTGACTCCAAATAATACCAATTTTCGTGAAAAGAAAGATATATGTCTTAGTAATCTAATGGTTTAAGCCTCGCCTCAATTGGAGGTCGGATGAGTAATTTATGCCCAAAAGAATCAAGTATGTTCATGACCTAAATCAGTTTGAACATCTTTTGGCGCGATCACCATAACTTTTGATATATAAATAGTATTTCTTTAGTTTTTATACCATTAGAAAGTAAACATCTAGATCTACAACTTTCATGAATACTGAAAAACGAGAATCGGCCTCTAAAAATTCGAAAAGCTACCATCTTTCCCGTAGCTGTCCGTTAAACGGACAGCCATGTCCCTTTAACGGACAGGTACGGGTGAAGGTGGCCTAAATGGTTCGCAAATGTCCGTTAAACGGACATGCAAGTCCGTTTAACGGACACGGGCAAGGGAAGGTGTGTTTTTACACCCGAGGCTGTCCATTTAACGGACATGCAAAACCTCAAAACTTCAAATCTTTTTCCAATGCATCTCAAACTTCAACCTAACTTCATAACCATTTATACACTTCCAAATTTACTCATTCCAAAACCTAAACACTTTATAACATCTTAAACTTCAAGTTTAATTCACCAACTTCAAAATCTCTAGCTTAAAAGAATCATCAAAGCATGGATTTCAATCATTTGTCATCAAGGTTATCATAACTTCATAAGCCATATGAACAACAAGCATGACTTTAGTTATTATCTTCCAATTCTCATAACTTCCTACTCCAAATTCTAAAAATTACATATTATACCTCAATGGAAAGATGACAAGATGCTCTAAAACTCTCATGAAGGATGAAAATGTTAATTTCATCATTAAGCAAGGTAAAAGCCACTCAAAGGCACTGCCCATAAAAGGTCCAATGAAACAAGAACATAGTTAATTGAGCAAAGGATCGAATGTGTTTCTAACCTCATAACTTCTTAACCCCAAGTCCAAATGAGACACATTATATGTCATTGGAAAGATATGAATCTCTATTACAAACTTCAAAAGACTTCCCGATCCAATTCAAGCCCTAAGAGGGACTAAATCCCAAGTGAAGTTTATGTCAGATTTTACAAAAATTTTGACAGAACCTCCCTTGAAAATACAACTAGCCAAACTTCAATCCTAGCTCCACCACTTGCATAAAACTCAATATCCAACTTCACATAGCATAAATCAATCCCAAAAGTATTTTCCAAACTCAATTCAAGGCAACAACCTCACTCCTAAACATCTATCCCATTCCCAATGTAAAACATGCAAACTCAAACCTTCTTTTTGTCAAATATAGCTATACAATGATGCATGTGTATAAAACATAAGCAAATTATATAAATTACAACTGAAAGTCATCAATCTTGCATTTACATGAAATTCAAAGTTATTACAAAGCTTTAGAGGGCATTTTAGCCCAATTACATCATAGTTTCAAGGAACAAAGTACAAAATACATTCCAAAATGCTATCTAAAGCCTTGGTTTCTAAAACATGTTTTCAAAAACAAAACTTGCATCGGAGTAATGCCTTATTCCCGATGCGGTGTCTCGGTTTCTCGCTCGTGACCTGTGAAGGGGAAAATGAGGGTGAGCTCGACGGCTCCGTGGGTAAAAACTTAATAACGAAGAATAAACATGCTAAAATCCTTTATCAATTTATTCTCAAACAATTGAACTAAAGCATCTTTATTATAAAGCAATTCTTCATTAATCTCAAATGATCAAAGGCAATTACAAAACAATATATCCCACATGAACAACTTAAAAAGCACATAATATAGTCACACATAAGTTGGTTTTCGGGTGGGTCCAACAGGACGTACTACACACTTCCGTAAAACGGTCATGTGTAGTCGTGAAACACGTGAGGGAGTCCGTGAGGAACTCCATGGCCACTTGCGGGCAGGCGGGAGAAGCCTATATAGGTACACCTATCACATAAAGGACCACCCTAAACCCATAGAAACATGCATATCACATCATTCATGCATTTTATACACATTAGTCCTCAATGAACCTTGCAACATCCATTTTCACATGATTGCCTAATTCACATATTCAAATCTATTTTTCACTTGTTCAACAATCATATACACATTTTCATATCTCATATACATTTAAATCAATTCAAGAATAACAAGCAATAAGGATAAATCATTTCAAAGCATTCAATAGTATTTATTATAGAACTTTAACAAGTTCATTAACTCAATCATTAAGAAATTACCCACCTTAAGCCTTTAACCTTGAATTTAGACACTTGACCTTGCCTCTTGCTCTACCAACTTCTCTTCACCTTCATTAAGCAAGTAAAAACCCAATTAACATGGGATATCCCCAAAATTAGACAATCCTAGGAGAGAAAAACATGGAATTAAACCTACCTAACTATACCCAAACCTTACCCAAGCTATAAGCATCAAAACCCACTTAAAAATCCAAAGAATTTATCATTTTTCTTACCTTGAAAGGAGACCCACGAAATTTCTCCCTCTCTTGGCTTTAATGAAAACTCTTAAACCTTTCTTTCTCTTCTCCTTCTTAAGCCCTCTACTACTCTTCACCATGCAAGAAAATTCTAAAAACCTAAGTCTCTTCTTCTTCTTCTTCTTCTACATATACGACACTCTCCCTCTCCCTTTCTCTAGAAAATTCGTGAATCCTCTTTTAACTTCCTAACACTTGTCCTTTTAATATTTAACTTAAGCTTCAATCTCATCACTTATCAAAACTATGTAGTTTTGATGAAACCTTACTTTCCTAGCAAAATTTTGTTTCTTTCCCTTCTCATGAACGACTCTCCCATATACACTTCTTCTTTTGATTTTAAAAGAAACTTAAATGGACCAATTTAACCCTCCATCAAGGCCTTAAACTCTAAAACTATAAGTGGATTACCTAAATTGCCCCTAAGCCATTTTAGTCCTTCTAATTTCTAACAACAATACAATTCTAACTTAAACTAATCCTTCATTTAACTTTCATCCCATTAATCCCTATAAACCTCAATTAAGTCTAACAAAAATAAATTTCCAAATTAAACCTCAAAAATAACATAAACATGCTTAATACGATTCGGGGCCCAACATTTAAGATAGATTCTGTCATCTAAAGGGCCAAAATTAAACCAGACAATGTAAGGTGAACGGTACCCAGAAGAAGTTTATGAACAGTGCATAGAAGAAGTTTAACAATTACCATAATTTCCTCTAGAGATATCGGATCAAGGTTATTTTTATATGTTTTTAAAGAAAACTTTAAGATCTACAACTTTTATGAAGACCTTGAAGATAGATTCTATCATCTAGAGAGTTAAATTTGAACTAGAAAATGTAAGATGAACAGTACCTAGAAGAAGTCTACGAATAGTGCATAGAAGATGTTTAACAATTAGCATAACTTTCTATAGAGAAATCAGATCAAGGTCATTCTTAGATGGTTTGAAAGAGGACTTCAAGATTTACAAATTCTATGAAGACCTTAAAGATAGATTCTATCATCTAGAGGGTCAAACTTGGACTAGAAAATGTAAGATGAACAGTACCTAGAAGAAGTTTTAGTCTAAGACCTATTTAGAATAATTAGCATAACTTGCTCTAGAGATATCGAATCAAGGTCATTCTTAAAGGGTTCGAAAGAAGACTTCAAGATATACAATTTTATGAAGACCTTGAAGAAAGATTCTATCATCTAGAGGGTCAAAATTGGATCAAAATGTTTAAGATGAACAATGCACAGAAGATATACGTCATCACCAGAAGATACACACCATCACAAAAAGATACAGGTCATCACTAGAAGATACACGTCATCACAAGAAGATACATATCATCACCAGAACATACACGTCACCACCAGAACATACAGTCTATACTCCGAAACATCTCCACTTATAAGGATCATAACTTTCGATTCTGATGTCTAAAAATTTATATTATATACCGTTGGAAAGCTAGAAAGATAAGTTAAAACTTTTTAGAAGACAACTTTGTCTAATTCAGTATAAATAAATACAACATTTTTCCTGAAGTTAGAATACGAATTTTACCCCTATAGAAGACTTGAAATTTTTGCACTGTACAAACTTGGAATGTCCTGAGCATAACCATTCAACTATTAAATTGACTTCATTAAACTCTCAAATCTTAACTTATTTGACTCATCACATTCAACTATATCTAATCAGTCATAATTCCTATTTTTATTTTCCATAGCATCTCACTTATATATACGTACATACGTACATACATACATACATACATACATATACATACATACATACATACATACATACATATATATATATATATATATATATATATATATATATATATATCTATATGTATATGTAATAACTCAAGTTCAACATCATCATCTTAAGTTGTTAACTACTTTAATATACCTAATTCCAACTCAACATCATCCATATACAATTCATATTTCAATAACACCAAAAGAATGAAGTTTTACAAATATTTAATGGCATTTCAAGCCACAATACATTATCGTCTCAAAATCTCAAATTACAAAATAATCTTGGAATGTCCTGAGCATAACCATTCAACTATTAAATTGACTTCATTAAACTCTCAAATCTTAACTTATTTGACTCATCACATTCAACTATATCTAATCAGTCATAATTCCTATTTTATTTTCCATAGCATCTCACTTATATATACGCATATACGTACATACATACATACATACATACATACATACATATATATATATATATATATATATATATATATATATATATATATATATATATATATATATATATATATATATATATATATATATATATATATATATATATATATATATATATATATATATATATATATATATATATATATATATATATATATATATATATATATATATATATATATATATATATATATATATATATATATATATATATATATATATATATATATATATATATATATATATATATATATATATATATATATATATATATATATATATATATATATATATATATATATATATATATATATATATATATATATATATATATATATATGTATATGTAATAACTCAAGTTCAACATCATCATCTTAAGTTGTTAACTACTTTAGATATACCTAATTCCAACTCAACATCATCTATATACAATTCATATTTCAATAACACCAAAAGAATGAAGTTTTTACAAATATTTAATGGCATTTCAAGCCACAATACATTATCGTCTCAAAATCTCAAATTACAAAATAATCTTGAACAAATAAACTTGAAATGTGATTAACATTGTACTTTCCCAAAACCAACTCAAAATACAAAATAAGCAAATTCAGAGAAATTCCTTTAGGCTCTTGATCACTTGATCTCTTAGTTATCACCTGAAGATGGGATAAAAAGAAGGTTAGTTTGAAAGCTCGTGAGTAACAAATTTATAACAGAGAATAAACAAAATTGTTGAAATGTTTATTTGTCGCATGGAAGTCATAGTGAATTTATAAAACGTTTTGTTCTCAAATTCTCAGTCAAATTCACGATTCTTGGTTAAAACTCATAGTTAAAATATCATCACATCTCATAGCATATACATTCAACCATCAATGTAGAACATTCAATTTATGCAACATACTTGACAATTCAAAGATGCAATGCACAACAAATGGCTCAAGAGTTCTGTGGAATAAAACGGAGAAATCGAAGCTTACACCGTGAAAAAAAGGAGCTTGATTTCTTAGGATCTTGTGGCCTCAAGCGGGCAGTCGGGAGAAGGTTATAGGTCAAAGTGCACGTGACTAACGAAACAAGTTCCTCTCTTTCCCAAACAAAAGCACATATTCATGCTCAAATCATTTCATGTTCTTGTTCATTTATACAAAATGTCATGACATTTTTCAAGGCATACCATAAAATGTTTCAAAGCATTTCCTTCTTCATTTTGAAATTCATCAACAAATTCATATTCCAACACATCAAGATTTCTCAAATCACTAAAAAGTATTAAAAGCAACATTTATGAAATAACTGAAATCATTTTATTTTCTTAATTTGGAAAGAAAACATTAGTGGCTCATAACTCTATTATAAACATGTTACCCACCTTGATTTCCTTGCTTATAGGCTTGCTCAAAATGTCTCTTCTCTTGTTTCTCTTGCCTCTTTTGATCCCCTTTATACAATAACAAAAATTTCACTCAATAGGGTTTTCAATTGAAAATCTCACAAATCACAATCACTAAAATTGGTTCTAGAATACTTAAACTCCTATATTTTCTAAACTCCATGAACTAAAATCTTTCCAAAAATCTAAAAGATTTAAAATGATTTTACCTTGATTCTTCACCAAATTAAGAGATTTTGACTCAAATAGAAGCTCATATATTCATAATTTATAAATAAATATTATATAAGAGATTAACATAAATTTATTTAATTATTTTATTTACAAAAATTATTTTAATTTTATTTAATATATATCTATGGTCAATAATAAAATTAATTGCATTTATAAAAACAATTTACTTTCAAAATTTATTTAGTTTATAACTATTATCAATAATAAAAATATAATTGCATTTCTATTAATATTAAACTATTTTTATATTTTTATTTAAAAATACAAACTAAAAATTAAATTAAAAATAGAAGTTCATTAATATCTCTTCTCAAAAGTCTCAAACGAACAGGAATTAGAAAAAGATTTGTACAAATAACATAAAACACAAAAATAATAAAATAAAAAGATACAAATCATTCCTAAGTGTAAAACCTCACCACTGTCTATAATTATGTTCATTATGACAAAGGGTAATACTGTCATAAATAAATCAGCTAACTCAAAATGTTGTATTTAATGAGCTGGTTATGTAAACAAATAAAACCTCACCACTGTCTATAATTATGTTCATTATGACAAAGGGTAATACTGTCATAAATAAATCAGCTAACTCAAAATGTTGTATTTAATGAGCTGGTTATGTAAACAAATAAAACCTCACCACTGTCTATAATTATGTTCATTATGACAAAGGGTAATACTGTCATAAATAAATCAGCTAACTCAAAATGTTGTATTTAATGAGCTGGTTATGTAAACAAATAAAGAGCTTTTCAATATAAATCAATCACCTTATTTGAGTCAAACAGCTGAAAAGCTCTTCACCAAACATGACCTAAGTGATAAATTTTGATGTTAAAGTATACTATGTGAATCACTACTAACAAAGCAAAACAAAACAAAACAATTGACATAGCAAAAGACTAAGCAGCTCGATATTTCAACCCTGTATAATTTTGTTCCCACTAAAAATAATGATCGTACATTATGTACTCTGGTTTGAAGTTGAGCACGTAACTGAAAAAGGGGTTACCCTGTGTAAGTTGGCTCTCACTGTCCTGAAAAGGGATAATCCTACTAATACTAAATCCACCTTGAATTTTTCTCAAGACTCGCCAATAGCATCATCACATTACTCAGGCAGTGACCTCAGTCTCAAGTCATTCAGACTAGAGCAGTAACTTTAATTCCTTTCAACCTAGGAATCGTGCCCCTAAACAAAGTGAGGTTATTTGATGGAAGTGCTAGGCAGGATTTGTCGAGACATGCAGGGAAAGCATACTAACATGTCAACCACTGAAGCCTTCTACAGACACCAAGTTGGCTGAAAACCATAAATTGTCAACGCAAAAAAGGGTGGCTGTGGCAGTGAAAAACTCGTATTGCTCCATTATGGGCAATACTGAAATCAAATGTCAACTCTTAACTTTACATTTATGTGTGTCACATTGCGGCCTCAAACAGTGAAGGTTGAACCCGAATCATCTTATCTTAGCGCCCAACATGTTCCTCCAGTACTGTCCTTTCAATGAGGAGTGTGTCCATTCAGCTACGTAGTTGAATATCTACTCATCACGGCTCTAAGCACAAGATGTGGAGAATGGTGAATACATATCTTTAGTCCCTCCAAAAATCATGGCTTGTACTGAATTATCATGGATAGGAGATTTATCAGGCGCCACCACCACTACCACCTTCATCCTATTTCTCTTAAAAGTATCCAGTTTCATTGCTGTTGCTATTTCATTGACTCAGTACTAACATTATTATTAGTATGAAATAAGATGAAAATGGTTAATGGTCTGGCTCAAGTAACAGAATCTAGCACTTACACGACACTGAAAATGGCCTTCAATGGAGTGATCCTGAGTCTCCTGCTCCAGCATTCAATTTTAACGTCTCCTTTTGCGGTTTCAGGGTATCACTATAACGGGCATCTCCACCACTCATTGGCTACTGATAAAGCCGCTCTTCTGGCGTTCAAGAAGGCTGTTATTTCTGATCCAGATTCTGTGCTAGAAAACTGGAGTGAGGATGTTCATGTATGCAACTTCACTGGCATTCAGTGTGGGAAACATAATCACCGTGTGAAGGAACTCAGCCTGAGCAACTGTGAGCTTTCGGGGCCACTGTCGCCCATTCTTTCCAATCTCACCGGACTTAGATCACTTAAACTAATGTACAATCATTTTTTTGGCATTATCCCACCTGAATTATCTTACATTAGACATCTGCGTTTTCTGGATCTAGACTTTAACAACCTGCAGGGCTCAATTCCTGAGTCCTTTGCTCTTCTTACCAATCTGAAGGTAGTAACTATGGCGTTTAACAAATTGACAGGTACGCTTCCACCTGCCTTTTTCTCAAACTGCACTTCAATCAGAGTTGTAGACCTATCCAACAACTTTTTCACTGGAGAAATTCCTCAAGAACTTGGAAATTGTCCACTATGGAGCCTCAGCATGTACAGCAATCGATTTACTGGACAACTTCCCATTTCTTTAGCCAATCATTCAATATATTACATTGATGTGGAAGATAATTATCTCTCTGGTGAATTGCCTGGAATGATTGTGGCAGGAATGACGGATCTTGGCATGCTCCACTTATCATATAACATTATGATAAGCCATGACAACAACACCAATCTTGAAACTTTCTTCACTACCCTCGGGAATTGCACAAGTTTGAAGGAGCTTGAATTGGCTGGCATGGGCCTTGGAGGAAGATTTCCTAATTCAATTGGCAGACTTAGCACCACACTCACATCTATGTTGCTAGATGGAAACCAGATCTTTGGTTCCATTCCTCCTGGTATAGCAAATCTTTACAATCTAACTGTACTGAACTTAACTTTCAATTCCCTGAACGGAACAATTTCTCCTAAGATCAGCCAGTTGTCAAACTTGGAGCAGCTTTTCTTGTCACACAACAAGTTCGCAGGTGAAATTCCATCAGCATTAGGCCATCTTCCCCATCTTGGTCTTCTTGACCTATCTTACAACCAATTCTCAGGTGAAATCCCAGAAAGTCTAGGAAATTTGGTACGCGTGAATTCGTTGTTTCTCAACAACAATCAGCTCTCGGGGAACATTCCCTCAACGTTAGGAGGCTGCACCGATCTGTACAGGCTAGACTTGTCTTACAACAGATTGACAGGGAGCATCCCTCCTGAAATATCTAGATTACGTGAGATCAGAATATTTCTCAATCTTTCACACAATTTTCTTTCGGGGCAGTTACCTATTGTACTCAGCAAGCTTGAAAATGTTCAGGATATTGATGTTTCATCCAACAACTTCAATGGAAGTATCTTTCCTCTGATATCAAACTGCATTGGATTAAGGATGTTAAATTTGTCCCGTAATTTTCTCCAAGGTCACATTCCTGAATCACTGGGAGATTTAAGAAACCTCGAAACGTTAGATGTTTCAGCTAACAAACTATCTGGAGAAATCCCACAAAGCCTCAATCGGATTCGCACCCTCACCTTCATCGATCTTTCTTTCAACGACTTTGAAGGGCCAATTCCACCTGGTGGGATCTTCGATTCTATCAAAAATGCATCTTTAACTGGAAATCCTCATCTTTGTGTTGCAGTTTCTGGCAAGCTTACTTGTTTTCAGAAAAAGCATTGGTTCAATTCAAAGAAGTTCTTGATCATGTTTGTCTTGGGCATAGTTGCATCGCTATGCTTGAGCACAGTATGTTGTGTCATTGCAATTCGTCGAATGAAAATGGTTTCATCTGGAAACACAATGGAAATGGAAACGGCAAGAAAAAGCTCAGCAGCCCCTGAACTGATTCATAACTTTCCAAGAATTACATACAGAGAGTTATCAGAAGCCACTGGAGGATTCGATGCTCAGAGACTGATCGGCACAGGTAGCTATGGACGAGTCTATAAAGGATCTCTTTCAGATGGGACACTAATAGCTGTAAAAGTTTTGCATTTACAAACTGGAAACTCAACAAAGAGCTTCAACAGGGAATGTCAAGTGTTGAAGAGGATTCGACACAGAAACTTAATAAGGATTATAACAGCATGTAGTCTTCCTGATTTCAAAGCTCTAGTTCTTCCATACATGGCAAATGGAAGCTTGGACAGTCGTCTCTATCCGCATTCAGGAAAAGATAATTTGGGTTCTGGTTCATCAGATTTGACTCTAACCCAAAGGGTGAACATTTGTAGTGACATAGCTGAAGGAATGGCCTATTTACATCACCACTCGCCCGTTAAAGTTATACACTGTGACCTGAAGCCAAGCAATGTTCTTCTCAATGATGATATGACAGCTTTGGTTTCTGATTTTGGTATTGCAAAGCTGGTTATGACTGTTGGAGGTGGAACTGGTGCGGCTGCTGAAAACATGGGGAATTCTACAGCAAATTTGTTATGTGGATCGATTGGATATATTGCACCAGGTACTAAATCTTCCTTAGCTTTCAGAATTTAGGAAACAAGGACACAAAATTTCAGTGAAAAGTCGCACTCAATCCAATAACGAAGTGGGAAATAGTCAGAATTACAAAATAATCTTAATTATTGTGTCCCTTGTTTTTTGTTAAAGCAGTTTCTGGAACACGGGCGTGATAAAAGATTCTTCTTTCAGCAATATAGTGCTCTAATGCCTTTAGAAAAATGAATAGTAATGAAGATTCAAGCAGAAATTGATGATTGAATGAAGCTTTGCCTAAGAATGTCCCTCATAGTTATGATGCCCGTAGAATGAATTACCAGTCATAATTATTGCTGGATTATGTCTTTCCGGTCAAACATCCCTGTTATGTTTCCAATAATACACTTTTTCCTTCTTTCAATCACTACTGGTAATTATGGCTTCCAACTTTTCCATTTGATACAAATAACAGGTCATAAGCCTTACTATGAAATTTCTATGATTCAGAATATGGGTTTGGATCAACCACTTCAACAAAGGGAGATGTTTACAGCTTTGGGATTCTAGTTCTTGAGATGGTAACAAGAAAGAGACCAACGGATGACATGTTTATTGGTGGGCTGAACCTGCATAAATGGGTGAAAAATCACTACCATGGCCGAGTTGAAAGAGTGATAGACTCCTCCCTGGTTAGAGCTTCAACAAATGAGCCACCTGAGGTCAAGAAGATGTGGGAAGTTGCAGTATCAGAGTTGATTGAATTGGGTATACTTTGCACTCAGGTCTCTCCCTCTATTAGGCCTACAATGCTTGATGTTGCTGATGACTTGAACAGGCTAAAGAAATATCTCAATGGAGACGCTACCGCTACATTTGCGTCCTCTCTAGGAATTTCATCATCAACTATGGAGGATGACTAATGTTTTTCCAAATCTGTTGAACATAAATTGCAAAGCCATTGATTCTCCAAGTTCCGTTTCTGTTGTTAATTCCGGGAAATTAACTTGATTTTTTGCAGGAAAGGTAAGACACTTCCATGGTCGAATTTGCTAAAGTTAGTACAGCTCCAGGCCAAGTCCCAACTAGGATAGGAAAAGATAGCATAATTGATAAAAACTGTTTTACAGGTAATCAGTTTTTTTTAATTTTGGTTCTCTTTTTAAGTTACGAGACAGGAGGAAAGATCAGTTAGACGGATACATTCCTTTGGAAACTCACTCCACAACTTTTTAAGGAAACAAACTTATTGCTCTTCCCACTTACTTCAATGGCTGTGTTGTTAGATTTGCTTCGTGATTGCCATGTTCCTCTTTTGTCCGATCAGTCGAGTGGATGGCTGTGTTCCACCAGAGTGACCTCACTACCATAATAGAAGAGAGCACTAACCCACGTCAGTCGTGTTCACCCCAATCCAAATTTAACAACTTATGTTCCTAAGTTGTGGTATATGTAAATTTCAAAGAAAGAGAGATTAATGAAACTAAACAAGTATGAGTGCAATGTGATAACAAGAAATAAGATTATCTTCCTAAAGCCAGTTGTGTTGGCCGAAGCTTGCCTTGAGCAATGATGGAAGTTTTGATACCCTCAAATGCATGACATCTGCAAAACTTTCAAGGAACTACTGATATTAGTTCTGTTCTTAATGGTTCGTCGGCACAAGTTTACGAAAATCTGCAGCTATCCACTCACCCCCTTCTACAATACAGGAAGAACGTTGAACACACTACGAATTCGTCTTTGAAAAAGAAAAACTTTTTATTTCCTCAGATTGTATTGTAACATAATATTGATATACAGATACCTCTAAAAGCATAAGCACTCAAATCTTAACAAACTTGTAAAATAGCAGAACCATCTCCAGACATAAAGAACCATACCGACCGCACAACTTTCAAGTTCCAACTTCAATCAACTTCCTCAATCTTCGGTCCAGCGCCAGAACCATCAGAACTAGAAGTACCATGGCCGCCGGAAGGCATTTCTGCGCCACCACCCATCGGAACATCTCCTCCACCACCTTGATACATCTTAGCAATGATTGGATTGCACAAACCTTCCAACTCTTTCAACTTATCCTCCAGCTCATCAACCTCAGCTAACTGATTCCTATCCAACCATTCAATAGTGTCATCTATTGCCTTCTCAATCTTCTGCTTATCGGCAGGGTCCAATTTGTCTGCGAACTTATCATCCTTGATGGTGTTTCTCATGTTGTAAGCATAATTCTCCAATGAGTTTTTGGCCTCCACCTTCTTCTTCACCTCCTCGTCCTCTGCTTTGTATCTTTCTGCCTCTTGCACCATCCTCTCAATCTCATCCTTGCTCAATCTTCCCTTGTCATTGGTGATGGTGATTTTGTTTTTGACACCTGCTGTCTTGTCCTCTGCTGACACATTTAATATACCATTTGCGTCGATGTCGAAGCACACATTAATTTGAGGTACACCTCTCGGTGCCGGAGGAATTCCCGTAAGCTCGAATTTGCCAAGCAGATTATTGTCTTTGGTTCTAGCCCTTTCACCTTCGTACACCTGAATTAAAACTCCTGGCTGATTATCAGAGTAGGTAGAGAAGATCTGTTCTTTCTTGGTGGGAATCGTCGTGTTTCTCGGAATCAACACTGTCATGACTCCACCTGCAGTCTCAAGTCCAAGACTGAGAGGTGTGACATCAAGCAGTAGCAAGTCCTGCACTTTCTCATCTCCTTCACCACTCAAAATCGCGGCTTGAACAGCGGCACCATAAGCGACAGCTTCATCAGGGTTTATGCTTTTGCAGAGCTCTTTTCCATTGAAGAAATCCTGCAAAAGTTGCTGAACTTTTGGGATTCTCGTCGACCCACCAACAAGAACTACCTCATGGACGTGACTCTTGTCAACCTTAGCATCACGCAGACATTTCTCTACAGGCTCCATGCACTTTCTGAACAAATCTATATTTAATTCCTCAAACCTGGCTCTTGTAATAGTAGAATAGAAATCAATACCCTCGTATAGGGAGTCTATTTCAATCGTCGTCTGTGAAGTCGAGGACAAAGTCCTCTTGGCCCTCTCACAAGCAGTCCTCAACCTTCTCAAAGCCCTCGCGTTGTTAGTAATATCCTTCTTATGCTTCCTCTTAAACTCTGCAACAAAATGATTAACAAGCCTGTTATCAAAGTCCTCGCCACCAAGATGAGTATCACCAGCTGTGGCTTTGACCTCAAAAATTCCCTCCTCAATCGTCAACAGAGAAACATCAAAAGTTCCTCCACCTAAATCAAAGATGAGCACATTCTGCTCTCCTCTCCTCGACGCTTTTTTGTCCAAACCATACGCAATAGCGGCAGCTGTGGGCTCGTTAATGATTCTCATCACGTTAAGCCCTGATATCGCACCAGCGTCCTTCGTAGCCTGCCTCTGCGAGTCGTTGAAATAAGCAGGCACAGTGATGACTGCGTTTTTCGCGGACACCCCCAAATAAGCCTCGGCAATCTCCTTCATCTTAATGAGCACCATAGAGGAAATCTCCTCGGGGGCAAACTGTTTCTCTTCTCCTTTGTACGTGACCACGATCATAGGCTTGTCACCAGAACCAGCAACGACCTTGAAAGGCCAGTGCTTCATGTCGCTTTGGACAGACGGGTCGGAGAATCGTCGACCAATAAGACGTTTGGCATCAAAGACGGTGTTGTGAGGATTCATAGCAACTTGGTTCTTGGCTGCATCGCCTATGAGACGCTCTGTGTCGGTGAAAGCAACGTAGGACGGTGTGGTTCTGTTGCCTTGATCGTTGGCTATGATCTCCACTCGATCATTCTGCCACACACCCACGCAGCTATAGGTTGTGCCAAGGTCTATGCCAATGGCCTTGCCTTCAGTTTTCGCTGCCATCGTAGAGAATTCAGGCTCTCAAATCAATCCTTTTGGTGATTTACTGATATGTAGAAGGTGTTTGATAACAAGTGAGTATCAGTGCTGTGCTCTGACAGAATTTTCTTACGAAAAACGATTAATTGTTTGTGTGGATGCTCAGGGGCATATATAAACAGAGATGGAAGTTGGAAGACGGCGTGAAGAGAAATATCCAGAGGAAACGGGAACTTGTAGCATTCAAAGACGAAAGCACTAGCCAGATAGTTCTGGAGAACTGGGGAAGCGTCGCTTGACAGAGTTGGAAGTCGAATACTGGAACACGTGGATTTTCTGTGCCACCTCCAGACTTCGCTAGAATGATCTTTTGCTTTCCCATGCTTTACAACTGTGAAATTTGGACAAGAAAGTTTTCATACAAATATTCTGACATTCTTTACTTTGACTTAGAACCAGAGTTGTTAAAACATGATGACACAACATCAATTATAATGTTTTAAGAAATGCTTTTTTTATTATAGATTATTTAAAATCTAAAATTTTTATTTATCTATTTTATATAATAAAATATACTTCAAGTAATAATTTATTTATTTTGTAATCGAATTAAATTGTGATATAAATGAATCATAAAGTCTTATATGTAATGATTGGTTCTATGATGATTTTTATTGAAATAATGTTAAAAAAAATATTATTTTAAATAACTTAAAAATCATAAGAACTATTTTAAAAAAATAAGTTAAATTGATATTGAGCACTACTTTCGTCCTGAATGGTCCAGACAAAAGCCTAAGGCCCAACCGAGCCATATGGATCGAGCCTAAGGCTCGAACTCGATCAAGTTTGGATTAACCCAACTTTTTTATTTTTTGAAAGTTTTAAAAGAACTCTATTTTAAAAAAAATTGAAAGCGATTAATTTAATTAATTGAATTTACAAATTTCAATTGATTAATAAAATTTTAGATTTTATAAAATTAAATATATAAAACATACATATATTGATCAAACAAATGAGATGAATCATGAAATTATATACATTAATAAAAGAGGATATGATTATAAAAATAAAAGAAAAGATTATAATTAAAGTGATCAATTCAATTAATTAAAGTTGCGATTTCAATTGATTAATAAATTGAGATTTTATAATGAATAAATATATAAAACGATATATATTTAATCAAGTAAATAAGATGAAATCAATTTCATTAATGAAGGAAGGGATTATAGGAAATGAAAGAAAATATTGTAATTTAAAGTGATCAATTCAACTAATTGAAGTTAAGAATTTCAGTTGATTGATAAAATTAAGATTTTATAATGAATGAATATATAAAACATACATATATTGATTAAATAAATAAGAAAAACTAAATTAATTAATAAAAATATAAGATTATAAGAAATTAAAGAAAAGATTATAATTAAAGTGATCAATTCAATTAAATAAAGCTACTAATTTCAATTGATTAATAAAGATTGAGCCTTTGTAATGAATAAATATATAAAACATACATGTATTGATCAAATGAATAAAGTCAAACTAACTTCATTAATAAATGATGATAGGATTGTATGAAATGAAAGGCAAAATTTATAATTAGATTTATCAATTCAATTAATTAAATTTATGAATAAAATTCATTAATTGATGACATCATTTACAAAATGATTATCCAAAATTTTAAATGATATAATTTACAAAAATCGAGATAAAAATCATGAAATAATATTCTTGACTGGGAGTCTAGGACTGTGACAGACTGCGAGTAGACTATGGAGACTAAAGACTAGAGAGAGTGGAGGCTAGAGAAGTTAAGAGACCAGTTAATCGTTACGGTCAAGATCGTCAATAATTTACATCATTTCATCACTGGGTAGAAATATTATATTTAATACTATACTATTAAAATTTAAGTAATATTAAGCACAATGTAGTAATTAATTATAAATAATTAAATACACCTTTATCAACAAATATTTTATTAAAATAATGTTCATTGATTAATGAGTACGAGTATGTAAATGACTAGTCATCTCTACATCAATAACTCATGTCAGATTAATATACAAATTAAAAAATAATATGTGGTAAAATAATACAAAAAATACACAAATTTGATATATATAAAAAAAAAGAGTTTTCCTCCAATATCATCATCATTTAATCAACTTGGAGCAGACATAAAGGCTTCGACATTACAAGGATGAAGTCGTCACGATGAAGACTGATAACTCGATCATTAGTTGAAATTTGTAACTTCAATTAATTGAATTGATCACTTTAATTATAATATTTTCTTTCATTTCCTATAATCTTGTCTTCGTTCACTAATGAATTTAGTTTCATTTTATTTATTTGATCAAATATATGTACGTTATATATAAATTAATTCATGATAAAATCTCAATTTTATTAGTCAATCGAATTTCATAACTTTAATTAATTGAATCAATCACTTTAATTATATTTTATCATTTCCTATAATTATATCCTCTTTATTAAAATCAATTGAAATTGTGACTTTAATTAATTAAATCTACATGCTCTTGAGTTCAATTTGTTTGGGCCCCAATTTTTTTATATTTTATTCTTTATTTTGTTTTAATTGTTTTATTATTATTTTTAATTGAGTCTTTAAATTTAACAAGGATGAATGGGGCATTGAATGGAAATGAAAATTTAGAATGAAGTGTTAGAATTATATTAGGTGGTATTAATGGATTGAAGGTGTAGAGACATAAAGACAAAGAAGGACAAAATAGGAAAGTCTAAGTTAGTGAGGGGCAAAATTGGAAGGAATAGGTTGTTGGTGTCTTAAAATTAGAAGAAGAAGTGAGAGATGTCGTGAGTGGGAGAATAGAAGAAGAGAAAACGTGAACTAAAGAGAAGAGGATAAGAAAATTCGAAAAAAAAGAAGCTAGGAAAAGAAGGAAAAATGAAGGAAAGAAGAGAAGAATCAAGCTTTTAAAGGTAAGTTCTTCATCTTTTCTTCTTGCTTTAGTAAAGAAAGAGGTTGTTGTGTTGTGAATGATGAAGTTGTAGAGAGAGAGAGAGGTTAGGGTTTGTGTTGGAAATGAAGGAAGAAAAAAGAGAAAGATGAATACCAATTGATTTTGAGATTTCTAAGTTAGGGTTTTGGTTTGTCTAGCCTATATGAGCTATGGGTAGGTTAGGTTTAAATTCAATTTTAGCATTGCTTTGATTCTTGAATTTTATGAAATTTCTTTTGAATATATGTATTAAATAGAAATTGGTTTAATTGAAGGGAATCAAGGAAACTATACTCAAGAGAGAGAGGAAGGGCAATATTGAGCTTGGATTTTCAACAATTTAGGTCGGTAATATGTTTATGGTTATTATGTGATGAGCAATTGCTGGACCCCGTTTCTGAAGCCCAACATTCGGAAAGTCATAATCGCATGGAGGGCTTACATTACCAAGACTGAATACTGTACACGAATTCAGCCCAAAAATTGTAAATCTTAAGGCCCAAATTGAAATTCAATTCCTGCAGATACTTTGTAGCTGTATGTCTATAGTTTACCCGAAATATAAATTATCTCATTTGAATCTCTACAGATTAAGATATCATCAAAAAACTGAAGTATGTTCAATGAGATATCCAGTTCATATCCTTTAAGAGCACCCTCACTGTACCCGTCCCACTAGTTTCACTTAATCTCTCTTCATACAATTCAGATAGCTTTAATTTTTGGTGGAGATATAGATAAAAGTCTTACGAATCCAATAATTTAAGAATCAGGTCATTTGGAGATCTAGAGAAGAAGTTATGGCCAAAAGATTCCAACACATTTCTGCCCTTACTTGGAATGTACATGCCTCAGTACGAATGCCATAACTTTTGCTACAGATTTCTGATTGATTTCTTTTTTAGACCATTGAAAAGAGGACTTCGAGATATACAACTTTTATGAAGACCTAAAAGGCCAATTCTATCTTCTATCTTCTACCTTCTGTATCTTCTCATTTTCTATCATTTGTTTTCTTCCGTCTGCTTTTCTATCGTCTGTTTTCTTCCATCTGCTTTTCTATCGTCTGCTTTCTTCTGTCTGCTTTTCTATCGTCTGCTTTCTTCCGTCTGCTTTTCTATCATCTTCTTTTCTATCGTCTGCTTTCTTCCGTCTGCTTTTCTATCATCTGCTTTCTTCCGTCTGCTTTTCTATCATCTGCTTTCTTCCGTCTGCTTTTCTATCGTCTGCTTTCTTCCGTCTGCTTTTCTATCCAGAACATCTCCACTTACAAGAATCATAACTTTTGACTCCGATATCCAGAATTTACAAAATTTATACCATTGGAAAGATAAAAGAAATATATACAACTTTCTATAAGGAAACTTTGAAAAAATCTATCTAGATCAAGTCCATATTTGCTCCCAATTCTAGCTTCTACTTTTCTTCCTTTCACTTTCTATCGTTTGCTTTTCTGCCCAACATGTCTCTACTTATAAGGATCATAACTTTTGACTCCAATGTCCAAACTTTACAAACTTTATACCGTTGGAAAGATAAAAGAAATTTATACAACTTTACAGAAGGCAACTTTGCCAAAATCTATCTAGATCAAGTCCATATTTGCTCCCAATTATATCGTCTGCTTTTCTTCCTTTCACTTTCTATCGTCTGCTTTTCTGCCCAAAACATCTCCACTTATAAGGATTATAACTTTTGACTACGATATCCAAAATTTACAAACATCATGGCGTTAGAAAGCTGGGAATGTAAACTACAACTTTCATTAAGACCACCTCAGCCAGTTTTATCTATATTAGTATAGTTTTGCCAATGAAGTTTCTGAACACCATTCCTATACATAGGATGGCTTATCAACATATCAACCTCACATATTCACCTGCTACTACATACTCTTCGATACTATTTAGCTCCACCTCCGCCAATTCATCTCAAACCCAATTCTAAACTCCAATATGATATTCCCAAGCAAAAACCCAGCAGCAAACTCAACAAGGAAGGACATACACATTCACGTTCCTTTTTCGCAAGTCAGACGAAATCTCATACACTGTCTATAAAACAATACAATCATACATAAAGGAGAATACTAGTATTCTCATTCTCATTTCCAATCAAAATAAATATTCATGCATAGATTTAAATACATATCAACATATCCATTAAGAATTAAGCACAGGATACATAACACATGAGATGCTCAATGTTTGATATGCTTGAAAAGCTATCCAAAATGACTAGTTACTAACTTAGTACAAAAGTATCTAAAGCCTTGGAGTTTCCGATGCCTTGCAAGGTTCACGTTCGCCTCGAGTCACACCTGAGGAGGGAGAGTGGGGTGAGCTATACAGCTCAGTGGCTAACATATTTACAGTCATGTCAATTGATCAAATTCAAGCATATGTATGTATGTATAAATATATATATATATATATATATATATATATATATATATCTCGATAGCATTCATACTTTATTCAAGCAATTTAAACATGCCTCATATTTTTGGCTAAGTCACATAACACTCAATATGCTTCATGCTTGATCATTTAAAGATGCAATGCACAACAACCGGCTCGAGGGTTCCATGAAACAAAATGAGGAAACCGAAGTTTACTCTATGAACAGAATGAGTCCATTTCGGAGCTCATATGTCACAAGCGGGCAGCCGGGAGAAGGCTCTTGTCGATGTGCACGTGACAAACAGAATGGTTCCACTCTTGACCAAACAGAAGCACATAATCATGCTCAGAATCATTTCATCAAAATGATATGCTTTACAAAATGTAATAACCTTTCTGAAGGCATAACTTGATTACCATGAAATTCCAAATTACACATACACAGGCCAGAATTTGCCCCAATTGTACAATTACTATAAACACATTACCCACCTAATTAGTTTGTGAAAAAAAATAAAATCAAGCTTGTCTTTCCCTTTGCTCTTGGGTAGGCTTCCCTTGGTCCCCTACAATAACCAAGGCTCCAATCAAACAATATTCAAACAAATTTATAACTTAACAGAAAAGTCCTACTATTTCAACAGAGGCAAAAAGATTGAACTCAAATTTAACATACCCATCACTCATCTAGGCTAGAAAAACCAAAACCCTAACTTAGAAGTCCCAAAATCAATTTGGGTTCATCTTTCTCTTCTTTCTTCCTTCATTTCCAACACAAACCCTAACCTCTATTTAATCTCCTTTTTGAATCTTACATAAGAAGATGAGAACTTACCTCACAAGTGGATTTCTCTTCTTTTTTTTTCTTTTTCTTTCTTTTCCACGTTTATCTCTCTTATCTCTTTTCTCATTCACTCATTTGCTTCTCTAGAATCTTCTCATTCACGTTTCCTCCTTAATTTATAAGCAAGACAACACTCATTCTTCCAATTTTGCCTCTCCTTCACTTAGGCTTTCCAAGTTTGCCCTTAATTTGTCTTATATGTCTCTACTCTTTCAACCCACTCAATAACATAATTATAACATTTCCTTCTAAATTCTAATTTAAAGACTTCACTAAAAATAATAAAAACAATTAAAGCAAGAATAAGGAAATAATAATAATAATAATAAAATTTCGGGACCCAACAGCAATGCCCTATTTGTGTGTGTGATTTCTTTAAATGGCGTAAATGTTGAATTGTGGTGAATATTTGACAATGTATGATGAAATAGGATATGTTTTCTTTGAAATAAATGAAAAGCAGGAAGATATGAGAATTTGATAAACTGAAAGAAGCATAAGAATGAAATTTTGTGATTGACTAATTTGAGCATAGATTTGTTGTGATTGGGCAAGAGAGAAACCTGTTTTATTAGTCACGTGCACGTTAACCTATAGTCTTTTCCCGGCTGCCTGCTTGAGGCCACGAGATCCTGAGAAATCGGACTCGTTTTGTTCACAGTGTAAATCGTTTTGTTCCACGGAAACTCTCTAGCCATTTGTTGTGCATTTCATTATGACTTTGTTGAGTATGATGCATAATAAAGTGTTATGATTAATAGAAGATTTCACGATATGCTTTATGTGATAAATTGCGGTTGATTATGAATTATGTGATGAATTTGCGAATGAATTGGATTGCCTGATATATGTGTATTTGAGCTTGTTATCTGGCTCATTACCGATAGCTATAAATGTATTAGCCACTAAGCCGAGTTGTTCACTCCACTTTCCCTCCTCAGGTGCAAAACAAGACGAGCGTGAACCTTGCAAGGCATCGAAAAACTCTAAGGCTTTAGATACTTTTGTACTAAGTTAGTAACTAGCGTTTTGAATAGCTTTTCAAGCATATCAAACATGGAGCATCTCATGTATTATGTATCTTGTGCTTAGTTCATGATGGACATGTTGATATGTATTTAAAGCTATGCATGAACATTTATTTTGGTTGGAAATGAGAATGAGAATTCAAGTATTCTCCTTTTGAGTATGATTGTGTTGTTTTATAGATAGTGTATAAGATTGTGTATGACTTTTGTGAAAGAGGAATGTGCATGCGCATATTCTTCATTGTTGAGTTTGAAATTGGTTATTTGTTGTGGAATAGCATGTTGAAGATTTGAAGGGTGTATGAGATAAATTGGTTGAGTTGGAGCTCAAAAGTACCGAAAGGTACTTGGTAGTGGGTGAATATGAAGGGAATTGTGTTTTGGCAAGCCTTCCTAGGTGTAGGAATGGTGTGGAGAGATTCAATGGAAAAATTGTATTGATCTAGATAAAATCAACCAAAGTGGTGTTAATGAAAGTTGTAGCTTATATTTCTAGCTTTCTAACGCTATAAAGTATGACATTTTTTTATATCGAGGCTGGAAGTTATGATCGATTGAAGTCTTGATGTTGTTCAGGATGAATTTTTAGGGGCAGTCACTTTGATTGAAATTTTGACCTTTATAGAGGCAAAAATTACTCTTAAGATCTTCATAAAAGTTGTAGGTTGTCTTGTTATCTTTCCGTTGATATAAAGTATGAAATTTTTTAGCAATGGAGAAGGAAGATTTGATTTTTAGAAGTTATGATGCTGTTCAGGATGAGCTTGTCAACCAGTCACTTTTGTGTGAACTTTTGATCCCTTTAGAGACCAAAATTATTTTTAAGTCCTTCATGAAAGTTGTAGATCTTTCTTTTAACTTTCCATTGATACTAAATTTGCAAATTTTGGAATTCTAGGTCACAAGTTATGAATTTTAGAAGTTGACAAGTTGGAAGAGGAGAAGGCAGCATTCGCACGCGCCCTCGCGAGGGCGAGCGCCTGCACGCACTGGCGAGAACGAGCGCCGATTTGTGATTTTTTAATGTAGCACCCCACTCCTGCCAGACCCGAACCCGATATTGATGGTGATATCCGAGTCCGTGCCCCGCGAGGGTGGTGTACTAGAGCAATCACTACAATTCAAAACTCAGAAAATATTTCTCTTTTAAACAAAGTCAATCACATGTGTGGAAATCAGTAATAATTTGCGGAAATACAATGCACATAAAACCGTACTACTCTAATGCAGACGTGAACTGATCCCGACATCTGACTCTGACCTGCTTGCAATAATCATACTCCCGTTTGTCCAACGGGGTATTCTTCAATTCCTGAAAAATAATTACAATGTTGGGTGAGTTTGGGAACTCAATGAGAAACCATCATCGATGGTTCACCCAACTCATGCATATATACTCAATATATCACATATATCACAATTCACAGTCTAAACACTATCAGGCAATCTCATATTTTTACTATAATCACAATTTAAACATATCACTGAGCAATTATCACATTTCACTAAATATCTCAGGCACTGCCACTTTTACACATATAAGGCGTATCACCTTTCACACTATTCACACAATTTATCACTCATACGCATTCTCTATTTCACTACATAGTCTGATGCATATGTATACAGATTCTCATTTTATGTCGCTGTTGTGACTGAGCATTTTCACTGTCCCGATTCGGGCACTTTTCGCACTGATCACATTATCGGCGAGTAGGAGAGCCCTCTGGGTATGCACTACTGCCCACTCACATACGGGATAGGAGAGCCCTCTGAGTATGTACTATTCCCTTTTACACTAATCACATTTTAGGCAAGTAGGAGAGCCCTCTGGGTATGCACTACTGTCGTTATGGCCCTAGGCCCTTTCACTGATATCGAGCTCAAAGCTCTAATCACTAAGCTCCAGTCACAACTGTTATTTTACCGCTTATTATTTTGCTAAGCATTCACTCACATTTACACAGTCACTAGCACTTATCGACATATATCTATCACTTCACTCGCTTATCACAGTTGGGACGCTACTCATAATTTTATACACTCAATCCCAGTCACAGATGTTCACATTGCACAATCAATTACATGTATCTCATTTCACTACACTTATCACATTTAGAACATTATTCACAGTCTCAGCACATTTATCTCACCGCTATAATCACTCAAACTTGCACAATCACTAGCACATATATTTATATATCACTTTACTCGCTTATCACAATCAGAGCACTTACTCATAATTTCATACAATGAATTCACAATCACAAGTATTTTCACAATCTCAGCACATGTATTTCATATTTATAACACTCACATGGATCTCACTTTTCACATTCACTAATACTCACATTTCTATCAATATGTCACTTCATTCGCTTATCACAAGTATTCACATTTATAGCATATTTCACATGTATCTCATTTCACTACACTTAACATACTCAGAACACTTATTCACATTCTCAGAGTATTCACTTATAATCTTAACACATTAGTCTCACGACTATAAACGGTCACATTCACGCAATCACTATCATCTATCGCATTTAGCTCAATCACTTTACATTTATATCACTCACTTTAACACTTAATTCATACACATATTCACAGCACATTTAATCATATAAAAGCAGAGGAACCAACTAGGTTACTCACCTGCACTTCCGAGCTACAGCCTGGAAGTCCCAGCAATATTCGTGGACTATCGATCCAACGGTGCCTCTATAACAATACAACGAATTCTCATCACTATATGCTCAATCAATTGAATTCACTAATTGTAACATCCCACCCTCAATTGGAAGGGTAAATTAGTAAATTTGACATAGGATGGAATAGATTTGGAGTGTATAGGACTGTTCATGCATAATAGGATTGGTCCACAAATACATTTGTGCACATGAAATTACGTGCATGCATACATGATATTCTTATTATGCGTGCCTAAGATAATTTTATTGGAATTAATTTGGTTAATGGGTTTGAAAAATTATTCTGAGTGCACCATAAATTGTTTTCTATTTTAAGGGATTTTTAGGAATTTTTCTGGATTTTTAGAGAAAATTCTCGACCGAAAAATCGCCAATCGATTTAACCTACGATTTTGGTAGCGAAAATTTCTACCCAATGACACTGTAATATTGGGTATATTATTATGGAATTAAAATTAGGGTCATTTGAGTTGATTGGGTTAGTTTTTGATCTGGATTAAAGAATTATTATTTTGACTTTTCTTTAAAACCACAAACCAATCACATTTTGCCAACATTTCACTTCATTTAATGCCTAACCCTAGTATTCCTTGGTTTTCCTATTCTGTTATTGCTTTAAGAGAGGAAGGAATGGGATAAAAAGTGGATGGACTTGCTTATTTCTTAAACTCATCCGAAACCCTTCTCCACTTTGCCTCTCCATGGATTTTTTTTTCTCATCAAAGCAATCCTTCCTCCCAACCTCAAGAGCTTCTTCTTGCTACCTTCTTACCTTGAAGATACCCATGCATGGGATGGAGAAGAAGTAGGATAGTTGGAAAATTAAAGGCTTGAAGAGGTGGAGTTGGAAACTTTAGGTAAGATGATGTTTATGGTTAGGTTTTACTTATGGTTTTAATGCATGAATTCATAAGAAAATGATTGAAAATAGGTACTGAAATTTATGGATATATATTGACATGAAGGTCTTGATGACCTATTGGCTCAATTCTTGTGTTATTAGGATGCTTATGCATGTGGAATTGGTGTTAGAAGTGATAGTATGTAAGTTGAAGATGAAAGCTGGAAAATGGATTTTTGACCTACTGTACTGATTTGAGCATAACTAATTGTGTGGTTATGAAAATGAGGTGAGGTTTGTGGCCACTTAAACTTTGGGATGTTAGCTACATTTTTGTGTGAAATAGGTGTTGTCCAATATTAGCTTTAAGATGGTGAATTTTTGCATGGAAGGTTACTGCTATTGACTGGAATGAATAGTACCCGAAACCATAACCTAGAGTTTTGCTAATTTTTATAAAATTAATTGAGAAGGAATTAGAACAAATGATCTAAATGAAAGTTGAAGCCTATAGTGTTAGGTTTCCAGTGCCACTAATTTTGCAATTTTTCGATATGTACGTTGGGAGATATGAACTGTTTACGATTGCCTGATTTTGTGCATTTTGGTGAAACCTAGCCAAAGTGTCAATTTTGTGAGCTTTCTGATTGGAAGAAATTTTAGCAATTTCTTTGACTTGAATTGGCATTGGTGATCTTCTGAAGAGTTAAAGGAAACATTGATCTTGAAAAAGGTATTTAGCATGCTATTTTTGGAAATCATATTTGGGAGTTATGAATTTTCAAACACTGAACCTGCATTAGGTCATGGGCTGCTGATCAGGGCAGTAAATTGCAGGACTGTTTTAAATTGGTTAATGATGGAATTTGATTCTGAGCCCTTCATGAGAAGTGTAGTACTGTATTTTATCTTTTCATGGGTATAAATTATGAAATTTTTCGACATTTGTACAAGGAGTTATACTGTTTGAAAAATCACTGTCCAATTTGAGTACTTTCAGGGGCAGTAGCCTTCACTGAATTGTTTAACCTAGTTAGCTATTGAATTTGAATTTAGATTATTCATGAAAGTTGTAGATCACATTGTGATATTGATGAACATATTTATTCTGTAATTTTTGACTAAGAAAATGAGAAGTTATTGAATTTACAAAAGACTGCACTGGTTAGGAACTCTACTGCACTGCTTTTGAGAGGTTTTGAGTAGATGTAGTTTTGATGGGATATTTGACACCCTTAGGGTGAACTTGATTTTATGGTCTTCATAAGAATGGTAGAGCTTTTCATGATCTTTCCAACAAGCTATGGTTTGTATTTTTCCGATTTGTGTGCTAAGAATTATTGTTGTTGGAAATTGGATTGGAAATAGGAAAAAGGGAAGGAAGTGAGGTAGAACCTCGCCAGATCATGAGGGCGACGCCTCACCCTCGCGACAAGGCAAGATGAGTCGGCCTCATGAGGGCGACGCCTCGCCTCATGAGGCAGGTGCAATATGTATATATTATTTTTATTATTATTTGATTATTTGGTATTTGGTATTTGGTATTTGGTGATTCTTTTGTCAATTTCGTTTCCGTCCAACGTCCGATTGACCTGATTCTTGAGGCATCGGATTCATTGATTATTTAATTTTATTTTTTGAGAAATTGGGGATTTTTGGACGGAAAATAGACGTGGGCCCGGGTAACGGAGCCTTTACTCACTGTTTTATTTAATTGGGGACCTATAGAGGTCCAAATTGAGCGCCGTCAGCGCCATTGAATTTCTAATTTTTCTACGGATTTTATTTTTAGAAAAAAATTGGATTAAGGCCGGGAATATCATGAACTTGCATTGTCCTTACTCTATATTTGTGCATAAATGGGAATTCTTATGCAAAGTGATTAATGTGTGCATATGGCATAAATTGGCGGGCAGATAAATGTCCGACCGAGGCGTTCTCGTAAATTGAAACCAATGCAAGTCCTGAGCGATCGTGAGTAGACCTAGATGGTCTTATTTATTGGTTATTTGCTTTTGTTATATGTTGAATGAGTATTGATTTATTTTATTGATTGTGATTAATATGGGTTCCTACGCGAGGTCCCAGAATTGATTATGTGTTGGGAATTGCATTATCAAGTGTTCCTTGAATGTGAATGGGATGACCTAAGTGTATATATTGAGGTTGTTAAAATGTCTTGCATGCATAATTGCACATAAATGAAATGTGACTGCTTAATTAGATGTCCAATGTCGGACTACGATCCGATGACAGTAATTATGATTGACTGAGTGCATGCAAATATGCATAAGGCATTCCACTGCATGAATACATGAAAGATAATGGGAGTTGTGACCAGAGTAGTCAACAATGAGTGAAAAGAGCTTCGTGCTCAGATACTGATTCAGAGCCTCAGGCTCAACGACAATGAGCCCTTTATGGGACAGTTTACAATGAGCCCTATATGGGACAGTTTATAATGAGCCCGATATCCATGGGTACGGGACAGTTTAGACACTTGGTCACAACAAAGTAATTAAATGGAAAATGGGACTCATGCACATATGCATAACATGATTGATTTGATTGTACGGAATGTGAATGGTTAAATTAATTGTATTGAATGGGACTGCAACACTGTATTGAATGGGAATGTGACATTGTGTTGAATGAGAATGATAAATTTGATTGAATGATCGATTTGATTATATTGAATATGACACTGTATCGACATAATGAAAATATGAAACTATATGTGAATGTGAGGTGTGATAGGGAATATGAAATGTGACTTAATGGAAATAAAAGTATGTATTTTATGTTATGTGATTGGGTGAACCATCGATGATGGTCACTCACTGAGTTCGCAAAACTCACCCAAAATTTGCATCTATTTTTCAGGTCTTGAAGAATACCCCGGTTGACACGGAAGTATGTCTACTATAGGCAAGTGAAGGATAGAGGTCGGGATCAGTTTGCGTCTGCATTAGTGTATTTCTATTCTCTGATTTTCTGTATTATTGCTTAAGTCAGTTTGTAAAATCAACAGACTGGAGTTAATTGTATTTATGAAAAGGGCCCCGAGTCCATTGAATGGTATATGTAAATTTGTTTCCGTATATGTTATAATGTGTATGTGTGTGTGTGAAGGAAAGAAAAAAAAAGGTTAATACTGAGTTTTGACTGACTGAGTGATGTAGCACGCCACCCTCGTGGGACACGAACTCGAATATCACCATCGATGTCGGGTTCGGGTCATACGGGAGTGGGGTGTTACATTTAGGTGGTATCAGAGCCCAGTAGTACGTATTGTATCTGGGCAAATTCTGAAACATAGGTTGCATGCATTTGAGTCGTGTCATTGCAGACCGTGGTAACTGATCCCTAGTCTGTGTCGCACGAGGAGAAATCCTACGTGTAAACACGTGTTAAATGATTAAGTGTGAGAATAGTGGGAATGTGAGCCCATGAATGGGTAGGGGCAATGAGGAAAAGGGAAACAGAAAAAACGGATAATGAGCGTTATATATGGTACTGTGATTATAAACCTGGAATGTGGTATACGACGATAGAAATGGCAAAATTACGACGATGACAAAATTACGATGACAAGTAATTCCCGGATTAACATGGCAAAATTACGACGATAGAAAACGAATATGTCTAGAATTGGAAGAAGTCCACTGGAGCTACGAGAAGCATATAGTAGACCTAAGTGAGATTAAAAGTCTGGGATGACAAAGTAATTAGAACTCTGACTGTAGATGCGATGAACTGGGAAATCTTGGAACTGAGTAAAGTGTAGATGATCCGATCAAAGTATATGGATTCACCGATTTGTGTTCAATATCGAGATATCATAGGTAGATGAGGATAGCGAGATTGTGATAGGATCAATATTGTACCATACCGGTCTCACGAGAACCGAAAGAGCAAGGTACCTAGTGCCAAGTTGAGTAAGAAAAGTAGAAGATAAAAGTGTACGATAAATGAAATGAACTCGTGAAACGGAATGATCTTGAACGATAAGCGTGAGACTGAAATGGTTATGTAAATATTAAGCTAAGAGTTTGGAAATCAAGATAATAAGATCGTAAGGAAAAAGACGATCGACAATTTCTCTTGATTGTATATCGGAAATTTCGGATTTGGTCAAGAGATGTATATGGACACGAAATGGTAAATGAATGGGTAAATAGATAGAGATACAAGATGGAGTCAGAACGATGATTTTGTCGATTATGGGACCGTGAATGCCCTATCATGATTGTTTGAGGATAATAAAGAGATATGTAACAATAAGAAGATGATATTGTATAAGCCAAATGGTTATGACCTTAAAGAGGTCAAGCTGACACATAAATGATATGAGAATGAAACTAGGGAAATAAAATAAAATAAAATAAAATAAAATAAATGAATGAAACAATGATAGTGATATATGAGCAGAGTTGTCGCATTTAAGTCGATTTACCGTGGGAGTATCTATTGAACAGTAAAGTTGATCATGATTAATGACATGTAAGTGAAAGATACATGGAAATAACAGAGGAGATGATCGGTGAATGGCTATAAGTGTAAAGTTCATAATGGGTTAAAGTAAGACATAGGAGGACTGAATGCACCTGTATGAGAGGAAATAAAGAATGATTATGGCAGAAGTCCTTTATTCGAGGATTAGCATAAACGAAAAGGATTTTATGGAATTCTGAATAGTTGGTCTCCGGATGAGATGAAATGATTTCGGTGTTGTTTTTTTAGTATCACCACAAAGAAAGTGTTTAGTGTCCCACAGAACCTTAGTGCAAGGAATGTTCTGATTTTTTCAAATTATGGCATAAAATTGCTTTTATTGAGATAGTGAGTATAGTTGAAATTGAGCATCTTGAAATGGAGATTCTTGAGATACTGCGAATGATTGAAAAGCAATTAGGGACACTAATTGACTGATGAGACTTTCGTGAACAGTATAAAGATGGTAGCAAGACTAATGGTCAAACAGAAAGAAGTATGGATAAAATTAAAAGTGAAATTGAGTCATATCTCATACTACTGAAGTTATCTCAGATTGTGTGTACGGAAATGTAAAGTATCCAATAACATGAGTGGAATTTTAATTTGAGATGATCCTATTGCAATGTGAAGTGAAATACTCAAATGACGTGGAAATTGATGGAAGTCCAAGTACAGATGATTAGGTACTAGTATATATATATCAATGTGGATGACAGAAAATCAATTGGAAAGAGAAAATGAATAGAGATAAGAAGTCCTAAAGGAAAACTGACAATGACGTGATGTAGTGTTATCTTCATAAAGGGATTGTAAATTCATTAATTGTTGACTTAATGAGAAGGTAGAATGTTGTTTAGTGATGTTTGGAAAAGTCATCAAGACCCTAATTGGGAAGTATGCGAGGTAAGCAAATGATAGTGATTATGATGATAGACGGAATGTGTTTGAAAGTGTTGAACAGTGATAAATTGAATTGACTTTGATAAATGGTATTGGTACTATGATCGAAATTGTTTAAAGCCGTGGAGACCTTAGATTCCTATAAGGATACATTGGGTTAATTTAAGGAAAAAGACGAGCATAATAACTACTATACTGACAATACTGAAATGAACAGACAATTCTGCCTACTAAATTCAAATAGTGAATAGATAATGTTGCAATGAATGATTACGAGATATTGGGATTTCCAATGAATGTCGTAGGTTATGGTTAATTGTGAAGTATTTCTGGAAACTTGAGATACTGGATAAAGGTAATGAATGGTTAAGAGTGCTGGAGTTAAAGTGGTGAGTCCTATAAGGAGTCTGAATATGCGAGTGAAATCGGGAAAACAATATGGAATGATTCAAAGAAGAATTATGGGTACCCGATAAAAAGTGCTAGAACAAGAAAGTGAACAACTAAAGCTAGACATTCTAGTAAGCATATGCGAAAAGTGAAATTGAATAACTATGGGTATAGATTGAACTGATGAGTGATTCAAGTGCTTAGAGGTTTGAATGGTCAACAGGCACAATGCGTAAGTGGTTTAGGTTTCATAGGATTATGACCGTATTATAGGGTTCTGATTTACTATAGAGATACACTGTTACACTGCACAGTGCCTAACGGGAGGCAAAGACCAACATTGAGTCGAGATGCTTGTGATGAGTGAAATAAAGGAAAGTGACTTAGGAAAACTGCATGGGTTCGTTAAAGTGGATCAGGATCGGACAAATGAAATAGAGAAAAATGCATATCCGAACAGAGGGCGTGAACACTATAAAATAATGAATTGTCTAAGGAGAATTGAATTTGAACAGAGAGTCAATGGGATATAAAGCATGACTGCATTAGGTAAAGTATCACTGGTTATAGTGAAATGGAGCTAAATGTCATTGTATTGGTACCAAAGGAATGTGAATCGTCCCCATTTACGAGATAAATGAGGTTATTGTAAGTATCACCTTGAAAAGATGTACTCCATGGAATACGACTTAGTCTCAGATGGTATTGGGAGAAAAGATATTGGACGGTATAGTGAGAAAAAGGTATTGGATGGATAAACATGATGATTAGTGAACAGGTTCTGAAATAATGAACTGAGTCATAGCATTGGAACTAAAGGTAATGACTACTCTGAAAATGGCAAGTGAGATAGCTAAGAAAATGAGATTGCCAACCGATAGCCTTGTTGAGTCCGCTCATCGTCTCGAGTGATAATGAGTTAGCCAAATTAGTAATCAACAATCGATCAATATGGTTATCAGTAACCTTCGTAAAATGAATTATTGAGTGGAAAAGTGTATGGAACAAATGATTACGGTCATACTGAACTGTTGATTGAGAATTTCGAGGACGAAATTTTATTAGGAGGGGGGAATTGTAACATCCCACCCTAAATTGGAAGGGTAAATTAGTAAATTTGACATAGGATGGAATAGATTTGGAGTGTATAGGACTGTTCATGCATAATAGGATTGGTCCACAGTCACATTTGTGCACATGAAATTACTATGCATGCATACATGATATTCCCGGTTTGCGTGCCTAAGATAATTTTATTGGAATTAATGTGGTTAATGGGTTTGAAAAATTATTCTGAGTGCACCATAAATTGTTTTCTATTTTAAGGGATTTTTAGGAAATTTTCTGGATTTTTTCGGAGAAAATTCCTGGACCGAAAAAAATCATCAATTGGCGAACCGGTCGATTTTTGGTAGCGAAAATTTCTACCCAATGACACTGTAATATTGGGTATATTATTATGGAATTGAAATTAGGGTCATTTGAGTTGATTGGGTTAGTTTTTGATCTGGATTAAAGAATTATTATTTTGACTTTTCTTTAAAACCACAAACCAATCACATTTTGCCAACATTTCACTTCATTTAATGCCTAACTCTAGTATTCCTTGGTTTTCCTATTCGGTTATTGCTTTAAGAGAGGAAGGAATGGGATAAAAGTGGATGGACTTGCTTATTTCTTAAACTCATCCAAACCCTTCTCCACTTCGCTCTCCATGGATTTTTTTTTCTCATCAAAGCAATCCTTCCTCCCAACCTCAAGAGCTTCTTCTTGCTACCTTCTTACCTTGAAGATACCCATGCATGGGATGGAGAAGAAGTAGGATAGTTGGAAAATTAAAGGCTTGAAGAGGTGGAGTTGGAAACTTTAGGTAAGATGATGTTTATGGTTAGTTTTACTTATGGTTTTAATGCATGAATTCATAAGAAAATGATTGAAAATAGGTACTGAAATTTATGGATATATATTGACATGAAGGTCTTGATGACCTATTGGCTCAATTCTTGTGTTATTAGGATGTTTATGCATGTGGAATTGGTGTTAGAAGTGATAGTATGTAAGTTGAAGATGAAAGCTGGAAAATGGATTTTTGACCTACTGTACTGATTTGAGCATAACTAATTGTGTGGTTATGAAAATGAGGTGAGGTTTGTGGCCACTTAAACTTTGGGATGTTAGCTACATTTTTGTGTGAAATAGGTGTTGTCCAATATTAGCTTTAAGATGGTGAATTTTTGCATGGAAGGTTACTGCTATTGACTGGAATGAATAGTACCCGAAACCATAACCTAGAGTTTTACTAATTTTTATAAAATTAATTGAGAAGGAATTAGAACAAATGATCTAAATGAAAGTTGAAGCCTATAGTGTTAGGTTTCCAGTGCCACTGATTTTGCAATTTTTCGATATGTACGTTGGGAGATATGAACTGTTTACTATTGCCTGATTTTGTGCATTTTGGTGAAACCTAGCCAAAGTGTCAATTTTGTGAGCTTTCTGATTGGAAGAAATTTTAGCAATTTCTTTGACTTGAATTGGCATTGGTGATCTTCTGAAGAGTTGTAAAGGAAACATTGATCTTGAAAAAGGTATTTAGCATGCTATTTTTGGAAATCATATTTGGGAGTTATGAATTTTCAAACACTGAACCTGCATTAGGTCATGGGCTGCTGATCAGGGCAGTAACTTGCAGGACTGTTTTAAATTGGTTAATGATGGAATTTGATTCTGAGCCCTTCATGATAAGTGTAGTACTGTATTTTATCTTTTCATGGGTATAAATTATGAAATTTTTCGACATTTGTACAAGGAGTTATACTGTTTGAAATATCACTGTCCAATTTGAGTACTTTCAGGGGCAGTAGCCTTCACTGAATTGTTTAACCTAGTTAGCTATTGAATTTGAATTTAGATTATTCATGAAAGTTGTAGATCACATTGTGATATTGATGAACATATTTATTCTGTAATTTTTGACTAAGGAAATGAGAAGTTATTGAATTTACAAAAGACTGCACTGGTTAGGAACTCTACTGCACTGTTTTGAGAGGTTTTGAGTAGATGTAGTTTTGATGGGATATTTGACACCCTTAGGGTGAACTTGATTTTATGGTCTTCATAAGAATGGTAGAGCTTTTCATGATCTTTCCAACAAGCTATGGTTTGTATTTTTCCGATTTGTGTGCTAAGAATTATTGTTGTTGGAAATTCGGATTGGAAATAGGGAAAAAAGGGAAGGAAGTGAGGTAGAACCTCGCCAGATCGCGAGGGCGACGCCTCACCCTCGCGACGAGGCAAGATGAGTCGACCTCATGAGGGCGACGCCTCGCCTCATGAGGCAGGTGCAATATGTATATATTATTTTATTATTATTTGATTATTTGGTATTTGGTATTTGGTATTTGGTGATTCTTTTGTCAATTTCGCTTCAGTCAACGTCCGATTGACTCGATTCTTGAGGCATCGGATTCATTGATTATTTAATTTTATTTTTGAGAAATTGGAGATTTTTGACGGAAAATGGACGTGGGCCCGGTAACGAGCCTTTACTCACTGTTTATTTAATTGGGGACCTATAGAGGTCCAAATTGAGCCGTCAGCGCCATTGAATTTCTAATTTTCTCGGATTTTATTTTTAGAAAAAATTGGATTAAGGCCGGAATATCATGAACTTGCATTGTCCTTACTCTATATTTGTGCATAAATGGAATTCTTATGCAAAGTGATTAATGTGCATATGGCATAAATTGGCGGCAGATAAATGTCCGACCCGAGATGCGTTCTCGTAAATTGGAAACCAATGCAAGTCCTGAGCGATCTTGTGAGTAGACCTAGATGGTCTTATTTATTGGTTATTTGCTTTTGTTATATGTTGAATGAGTATTGATTTATTTTATTGATTGTGATTAATATGGGTTCCGACGGAGGTCCGTAATTGATTATGTGTTGGGAATTGCATTATCAAGTGTTCCTTGAATGTGAATGGGATGACCTAAGTGTATATATTGAGGTTGTTAAAATGTCTTGCATGCATAATTGCACATAAATGAAATGTGACCGCTAATTAGATGTCCAATGTCGGACTACGATCCGATGACAGTAATTATGATTGACTGAGTGCATGCAAATATGCATAAGGCATTCCACTGCATGAATACATGAAAGATAATGGGAGTTGTGATCAGAGTAGTCAACAATGAGTGAAAAGAGCTTCGTGCTCAGATACTGATTCAGAGCCTCAGGCTCAACGACAATGAGCCCTTTATGGGACAGTTTACAATGAGCCCTATATGGGACAGTTTATAATGAGCCCGATATCCATGGGTACGGACGCTTTAGACACTTGGTCACAACAAAGTAATTAAATGGAAAATGGGACTCATGCACATATGCATAACATGATTGATTTGATTGTACGGAATGTGAATGGTTAAATTAATTGTATTGAATGGGACTGCAACACTGTATTGAATGGGAATGTGACATTGTGTTTAATGGGAATGATAAATTTGATTGAATGATCGATTTGATTATATTGAATATGACATCAGATCGACATAATGAAAATATGAAACTATATGTGAATGTGAGGTGTGATAGGAATATGAAATGTGACTTAATGGAAATAAAAGTATGTATTTTATGTTATGTGATTGGGTGAACCATCGATGATGGTCACTCACTGAGTTCGCAAAACTCACCCAAAATTTGCATCTATTTTTCAGGTCTTGAAGAATACCCCGGTTGACACGGAAGTATGTCTACTATAGGCAAGTGAAGGATAGAGGTCGGGATCAGTTTGCGTCTGCATTAGTGTATTTCTATTCTCTGATTTTCTGTATTATTGCTTAAGTCAGTTTGTAAAATCAACAGACTGGAGTTAATTGTATTTATGAAAAGGGCCCCAGTCCATTGAATGGTATATGTAAATTTGTTTCCGTATATGTTATAATGTGTATGTGTGTGTGTGGAAAGAAAAAAAGGTTAATACTGAGTTTTGACTGACTGAGTGATGTAGCACGCCACCCTCGTGGGACACGAACTCGAATATCACCATCGATGTCGGGTTCGGGTCATACGGGAGTGGGGTGTTACACTAATGCACATGTCTCAATTTGAAATTGTATGGTGCATGATCATGATTTTCCAGCGCTCTTATCTAATTCCACTATCTCTCGCTTCACAATCAGAATTCACTATTCACTAAGTCAATAATATCCATTGACTCCAATTAGTCAAGACATAACTCTTAAGTTGCACTATGAACTGTCATAGACTCTCCTTCGATAATCGCTATCTCACTAATTCACATTTGAACTCTTAGTCTCTACCACACTCGTAGACCTCTTTCTCTAGTTTATAACAAATCAAGGTTCATCTCAAGTGGAGGTCAACACTAAAAGTTATGCTCAAAAGATTAAACTCTTCCACTTCAGAAACTATCCCTTCGTCGCGACGCACAGATCCTCGTCGCGACGTGGGAAGCTCACTCGTCGCGACGTGGAGATCGTTCGTCGCGACGCACCAGTCCATGCTTGCCGTGACGTCCACGAAGTTCGTTGCGACGAATAAGTTTAATTATTCGTCATGACGTAACCTCAGCGCCTCTGCGCTCGTCATCGCGACATTTAGCCGGTTCGTCTTCTCCGATCGCTCTTTCCGCCATTAATACTATTTAAACTCAATATTAATGCTCTCAACTACACATTTTAACTCATTTAACACCACAAATGCCATAAATAACCATAAATATAGCATTAAACACATTAAGACTTACCAAATCACAAATCCGACGGAAACCCTAAATCACAAACGTCGAAATCCTCCAAGCTTCAATCTCCCTCTGGTCTACTCTCAACCCAGCAAAAGCATCACCCTCTCTCAATCACAAGCAAAACCTCACCACAATGAAGAGAAATCAACGAAATCTCAAGGAAGAGGAATGAAATCGCCAACAATGGGAGGAAAGGGAAAGAAGAGAAATGGGGTTTTCTCACTTTCACTTGCTCTTATATATATATATAGGGTTTAATTTAAACCTATAAATCACAATCCTCAATTGCATTCAATCTCAGTCTCTAAATTCCACTGGCTCATCGCAAAAATTCTCAAACTCGCAAATCTAAATTTTCAAGCCACAAGCCACTCACTTTCGGGACCGGAATCCAATCTATCAGTCTCTAGGTCATTTTTTCGGTCCAAACACTTAACTCTAAAAATTCTGGAAAAATCCTCCTAAATCCACAAAAATATAAAACACTCGATCTCATACTCAATTTTCAATTTCCCAGAACGCTATAACTTAATTCTCATGCTAACTCAAATACACAACCCAATATTCTTAAATTCTCAATCACATCACAATTTCACAAATTTAACTATTCAATTCAATCAATAGATCATATCTCAGAATTCACAATTCAACTCATAATCACAATTAAATGCTGGAATAATCATGAATGCATGATACTAAGATGCATGTGCAATTAACTCAATTAATCTCATTTATCACTGATGCAAAACTCACTATACGTGCAATTCAATCATGAATGCACTCACTGCTCAAACCATCCAATTATCGATATGCCCATCACACCGGTAACGAGATGTTACAATTCTCCCCTCCTAATTAAAATTTCGTCCCGAAATTTCTTATATACGATTGATCAGAAAGGTGGGGGAGTCGCTTCACTCATTAATTTTCTGCGCTACTCAGCAATTTCTGCCAATGAACTGAAAACTATACGATCAATTAACCTCTCACTTTTTCCGTATTTCGACACTGTCTCACTATTTCATTAAAATTACTAATAATTCGTCACTTTCAATATCACTAACACGTATCTCGGATCCTAACAATGTTTCCAAATCTTGTCTATGCAACAATTTGGATCCGACACCTCTTTTACCGAATTACCAATCCATAGCTCAATTCACATCGCAGTCACATAAAGGTCACTTATCACAATTTCAGCTACTCCGATTTACACTCTCATTTTCATCTAAGTGCATCTGTACCGCAGTGATACACTTGGAAACATTTCATTTATCAATTAACAGATTATATCACTTTAGTGTTAAAACACTAATCTCATAAGATTCTGATAACCTCAATCCACTCAAATCGTTTCCCTTTCCTAGGACTTCTCAATTCTATTTCGAATTCAATTACTCATTAACATAATACACTACACTCATAAAGCAATTTCTGAACTCGCAATTCAATCTAGGCTCCACATCAATCTCATGTCCCTATAAATTTCAAACACAGTAGTTTCACATTTATCTCCAACATTCAGGGCCGTTGGTCACTTTCACATATAATCGTACGACTTTTCATTCATGCTGGACCATCAATTTCTCCTTCGATGCACTTTATGTCAATATAAGGCTCTGATCACTTTATGCAATTTCTCTAACAGTCTCTTTCTTAATTACACTTTACATCTCACTATCCTCAACAATAGGAGTCAGTTTCAATTCTTCAATAAGGTTCACAAATTTCAACACCCCATATAGGTCTTTGCCAATCCTTTATCTACACAATTGATTTGGAATTTCGATAACTCATACCACTTTTCTTTTACCCTTTACCGATTGACAATTAACACTTAACAATAACACACTTATACGCTTATTGAATTTCTGCTCATTCCATTTTATTGCATCACCGTCTTAACTTTATGACTACACAATCGCTTAATCTCTTTTACTATCATCACCATACCATTCACACATTTCCTCAAACAGGTTTATCAAGGCTTAAGCCAGAAATCTTTGACACTTTTCCGACAGATCCAAAGACTTAGTTAGTTCCCAATAACTCCAAATCTCATATGCATATATTCTGGGAAATTTCGCATTTTATCATCATTTCTATCATCATCGGGTCTCCGATATGCCATACTCGAATACTAAATCATTCACTATTCATTCGATCCGATTAAGATTCACTCTTATGAATCTTGCATGATTTACAATTTCTCAACTATGCTAAATTATCCTCTTCACTTATAAATATATTTAATCGATCATCACTACTCATAGTCACTTCCCAATTAAAATACAATAAACACTTTACTCTTCAATAGTACAATAATTTCCTTTCCTTAGTTCTCCACATAACTCAATTTATTGCCATCATTACACCTTTGGTTTGTTAACACCTTCTTCATATCTCTTTGTACTTTCAGATCACAATTACACAAAATATACACGAACCTATATTCTTCTCATATTCGCAATTAACATTTCCTTGATATTCAGAATTCTCTTACACAATCGAGTCACCTCACCAACATAATGTACACATTTTCAAGAATATATGGTATCTCTTACGCTGAGTCTTCGCTAGGATGAGGACTCCAAAATTAACTTTCACTTCATTTCAAGGTGTATCACTTGAATGATCGCTCTCAAATCAAATTATCGGATCAACTAAGCCTTATCATTCATTAACACTGCTCATCAAAACGTTGTCAATCCACTACTTCTCATCACTATTTATCAATCACTCCTAATACCTCGAAAAGGTCGATTTTGATTACGATAATTTTTCCCAATAAGAGCGCTTCACACCATGCCTTACAAGATCGTAACATCTCTTATAATAAGGCTCGCAGGCACTTAAACAATTCCATTTACTTTAATATTTTGAACGCATCGCTATAATCATCACATCATATCGAGTATACACTCACATCAATTGACTCATTAGTAGCCTATACTACTAAGAACATTTTAATCTCATTTTACTCTCGGTAGCCTTTCTCTTGTTGGTGCTTGGTTCTCAATTGTTAATAGTCTCACTTCTTTCTCAATTGATCGCTTCTAAGCATTATTGTGCCTTGCCTTAACTCATCTCGAGCTTGGGGCCCGGATAATAATCGGAGCTTATTTAATAAGCCACCTAATTCCCTCCTAAAACATATTCACTTATGCCCAATCGTTTCACCCATAAGGGTGATCCCACTATCAAATGTACACTTCCAGTGACAATCAAATCTGAGCTCAACAACTTTCCTTTTTGCACCCGACCTCGCGCGAGAGGATCGAATACAATTTCTATTCATTTCCAATTGACCACTATAAACACTTTCATTCTATAAGAATCGAACTGGCAATTATCTGCTAACTCATTAATTTCTTCTCATGCCATCTCACAAATAAGACACTTACGCTCCATGTTTCCTCTTGTCACGGGGCTCCATGATCAGGTGTGTATTTACTTAGTGCATCACCAACCCTAATCACTCTTTCATCTACTATTATCAGTATTTTACACTTTAATCTTTTCATAATTGTCTCATACTCACGAACTTTTCACACTCAAATCAATATTATCACTGTATACAGTCATTCTTGATTTCTTGCTAAGATCATTGATTCTCAGTCATAAATCATGATTTATAACCCTCGTCACAGTAATCAATCACAATTGCAACTTCTCTATATCATGGAACACTAATGAACAGTTTACACTTTAGAACACTTTGCACGCTTTACATAGCTACACTATGCCACAAAGACGTACATTTCGATTCACAATTAGCACATGTCACACGCGTTCACAATTTTACTTCACAATCAGATGCATAATGTACACAACTTTCTTCTATCACATTTTCACACATTATCATTTTCCTCACTATTTTTAACCGCTTAAACAACTGATACATGCTTATGCAGATGACTCATATGCTAGATTGGGGATCAGTTGTCACTGTCTGCTGTGACATGACTTAGATGCATGCACTTGACACATTTTCATAAAGCCCATGAAGATTGTACTTCCGGCTCGATATTAAATGTAGCACCCATCTCCGCCGCACCCAACCCGATATCGATGGTGATATCCGAGTCCGTGCCATGATGAGGGTGGTGTACTAGAGCAATCACTACAATTTAAAACTCGAAAATATTTCTTTAAACAAAGTCAATCACACGTGGAAATCAGTAATAATTTGCGGAAATACAATGCACATAAAACCGTATTACTCTAATGCGGACGTGAACCGATCCCGACATCCGACTCGACCATTTGCAATAATCATACTCCCGTTTGTCCAACGGGGTATTCTTCAATTCCTGAAAAATAATTGCAATGTTGGGTGAGTTTGTGAACTCAATGAGAAACCATCATCGATGGTTCACCCAACTCATGCATATATACTCAATATATCACATATATCACAATTCACGGTCTAAACACTATCGAGCAATCTCATATTTTTACTATAATCACAATTTAAACATATCACTGAGCAATTATCACATTTCACTAAATATCTCAGGCACTGTCACTTTTACACATATAAGGCATATCACCTTTCACACTATTCACACAATTTATCACTCATACGCATTCTCTATTTCACTACATAGTCTGATGCATATGTATCTGATTCTCATTTTATGTCATTGTTGGATCGAGCATTTTCTTGTCCCGATTCGGCACTTTTCGCACTGATCACATTATCGGCGAGTAGGAGAGCCCTCTGGGTATGCACTACTGCCCACTCACATACGGGATAGGAGAGCCTCTGGGTATGCACTATTCCCTTTTACACTAATCACATTTTAGGCAAGTAGGAGAGCCCTCTGGGTATGCACTACTGTCGTTATGGCCCTAGGCCCTTTCAATGGATATCGAGCTCAAAGCTCTAATCACTAAGCTCCAGTCACAATGTTATTTTACCGCTTATTATTTTGCTAAGCATTCACTCACATTTACACAAATCACTAGCACTTATCGACATATATCTATCACTTCACTCGCTTATCACAAATGGGACGCTACTCATAATTTTATACACTCAATCCCAGTCACAGATGTTCACATTGCACAATCAATTACATGTATCTCATTTCACTACACTTATCACATTTAGAACATTATTCATAGTCTCAGCACATTTATCTCACCGCTATAATCACTCAAACTTGCACAATCACTAAGACATATATTTATATATCACTTTACTCGCTTATCACAATCGAGCACTTACTCATAATTTCATACAATGAATTCACAATCACAAGTATTTTCACAATCTCAACACATGTATTTCATATTTATAACACTCACATGGATCTCACTTTTCACATTCACTAATACTCACATTTCTATCAATATGTCACTTCATTCGCTTATCACAAGTATTCACATTTATAACATATTTCACATGTATCTCATTTCACTACACTTAACATACTCAGAACACTTATTCACATTCTCAGAGTATTCACTTATAATCTTAACACATTAGTCTCACGACTATAAACGGTCACATTCACGCAATCACTATCATCTATCGCATTTAGCTCAATCACTTTACATTTATATCACTCACTTTAACACTTAATTCATACACATATTCACAGCACATTTAATCATATAAAAGCAGAGGAACCAACTAGGTTACTCACCTGCACTTCCGAGCTACAGCCTGGAAGTCCCAGCAATATTCGTGGACTGTCGATCCAACGGTGCCTCTATAACAATACAACGAATTCTCATCACTATATGCTCAATCAATTGAATTCACTAATGCACATGTCTCAATTTGAAATTGTATGGTGCATGATCATGATTTTCCAGCGCTCTTATCCAATTCCACTATCTCTCGCTTCACAATCAGAATTCACTATTCACTAAGTCAATAATATCCATTGACTCCAATTAGTCAAGACATAACTATTAAGTTGCACTATAAACTGTCATAGACTCTCCTTCGATAATCGCTATCTCACTAATTCACATTTGAACTCTTAGTCTCTATCACACTCGTAGACCTCTTTCTCTAGTTTATAACGAATCAAGGTTCATCTCAAGTGGAGGTCAACACTAAAAGTTATGCTCAAAAGATTAAACTCTTCCACTTCGAAACTATCCTTCGCCATGACGCGATGATCCTCGTCGCGACGTGGGAAGCTCACTGTCATGACGTGGAGACCGTTAAATCGCGACGCACCAGTCCATGCTCGCCGTGACGCCCACGAAGTTCGCTATGACGAATAAGTTTAATTATTCGTCATGACGTAACCTCAGCCTCTCTGCTGCCAAATCGCGACGTCTGGCTGGTTCGTTTTCTCCGATCGCTCTTTCCGCCATTAATACTATTTAAACTCAATATTAATGCTCTCAACTACACATTTTAACTCATTTAACACCACAAATGCCATAAATAACCATAAATATAGCATTAAACACATTAAGACTTACCAAATCACAAATCCGACGGAAACCCTAAATCACAAACGTCGAAATCCTCCAAGCTTCAATCTCCCTCTGGTCTACTCTCAACCCAGCAAAAGCATCACCCTCTCTCAATCACAAGCAAAACCTCAGTCACAATGAAGAGAAATCAACGAAATCTCAAGGGAAGAGGAATGAAATCGCCAACAGTGGGAGGAAAGGGGAAAGAAGAGAAATGGGGTTTTTCTCACTTTCACTTGCTCTTATATATATATATAGGGTTTAATTTAAACCTATAAATCACAATCCTTAATTGCATTCAATCTCGCCTCTAAATTCCATCGCTCATCGCAAAATTCTCAAACTCGCAAATCTAAATTTTCAAGCCATAAGCCACTCACTTTCGGGACCGGAATCCAATCTATCAGTCTCTAGGTCATTTTTTCGGTCCAAACACTTAACTCTAAAAATTCTGCAAAAATCCTCCTAAATCCACAAAAATATAAAACACTCGATCTCATACTCAATTTTCAATTTCCCAGAACGCTATAACTCAATTCTCATGCTAACTCAAATGCACAACCCAATATTCTTATATTCTCAATCACATCACAATTTCACAAATTTAACTATTCAATTCAATCAATAGATCATATCTCAGAATTCACAATTCAACTCATAATCACAATTAAATGCTGGAATAATCATGAATGCATGATACTAAGATGCATGTGCAATTAACTCAATTAATCTCATTTATCACTGATGCAAAACTCACTATACGTGCAATTCAATCATGAATGCACTCACTGCTCAAACCATCCAATTATCGATATGCCCATCACACCGGTAACGGGATGTTACATTTTTTCTCTCCCTGATCCGATCTCTCTTCATTTTTTTGGCCTTAACTTTTTCGTCTGACCTTCGATTGACCTGATTTTTGAAGCGTTGGATTTCTAAGACAATCCTCTACCTCTCCACAATAATTTGTAGGTTTTGATTTTAATTTGAAAAAGATGGATTGAATCAAAGTGAGTTGGATATTTTTTTTGAACATGCTTCAGTATTTTGGTGATATCTTGATCTGTAGAGCTCCGACTGGGTCGATTTTTGTTTCAAACTAAACTAGAGACATGAAGCTACAACTTTCTGAAGGAATTGAATTTCAATTTGGGCCCTAAGACTTTCAATTTTTGGAGTGAATTCGGGTGTAGTATTCAGTCTTGGTTTAATGTTAGCCCAATAGTGTTTTGGCCATAACTTCTTCATTTCTGAACCAAATTGAGTGTTTTTGATGTCGTTAGAAATTTAATTCAATTGGGAATGAATGTTCTGAAGAAGCTGGTCTGAGACTTTAAATGAAAGTTCCCTAATTATGCTCAGTAAGTTATAAGAAGTGAGCCCTCCATGCGTTTATGATTCTGAATGTTGGACTTCGGAAACGTGGTCCAACATTGTTTGGTATCAGAGCTTAGGCTTTCTCCTAGGCTTAGAAGACATAGTAAGGTGAATTTTTTTTTATGTAATTAATTGTTGCATTGTGAATTGATTGTTTGCATTAAGTGACATGTATATCTTGCATACATGTAGGAACTAAGATTAAAATGAACTGTAAGCTAATCATTAGTGTTTTCATTGAAGGAGTAAGATGTCATCTCGTAGAAGGACACGATCTAACTACTTTCAAGTGAGCATTTATGGTTCTTTAAATGATTGAGAATTTGCCCTATGGGGTGTTGTGTGTGAATTTTGGAAATAACCTTAAATTTTCTTTGCAAGTATTGTATTGATTGCTTTTGAATTCTGCAAGTTTCAACTGCACCTGACTCTCCACTAAGGGAGGAGAGCAATGATGAGTCGGTAGCCCCAGGAGTTGCTGAGGCTTCCTTATGGCAAAGTAGTGAGCCCATCCGATCTCAGATACAAGAGTTACCTAGTCAGTTAGAGCAAGTGCCTACACTGGATCCAAGATTGTTCCAGGCATTTACTCAAGCCTTTGTCCAGGCTATGGGTCAGATGCCGCAGGCTTCTGCGTCGACCCAGTTAAAAGGGAGAAACAGTTTGACAAGCTGAGGAAGTATGAAGTAGTGGACTTTTATGGGATCACTGATCCTGAAGAAGCCGAGACCTGGTTGAGGAAGACAAAGAGGGTATTGGAGCAAATGGAATGTGAAGATGATGAGAAGGTTGTTTATGCTGCAAGTCTATTTCAGGGGGATGCTTTGCATTGGTGGGAGTGTATACCGGGAAGCCAGTTGAAACCAACATGATTGGCATGGAAGGACTTCCTCGCTGCTTATAAGAAGAAATATCTGTCTGAGGTGTACATCCAGCAGAAACAGAAGGAATTCCTGAGTCTCACTCAGAGGGAGATGACAGTCAGTGAGTATGAGCGTCGGTTCACACAGTTGTCAAGATATGTTACTAAGATGATGCTGAGTGAGGCTGCTAAGTGCTGCCGGTTTGAGTCAGGACTGCACTTAGCCATCAGAGAGAAAGTGGTAATGCAGAACTTTTGTGACTTTCAACAGCTGGTTGAAGCAGCGTTGAGGGTCGAAAATATCGAGAACATCAGGAGTGCTGTCAGCAAGAAAAGAAAGGGAAGAGAGCAGTCCAAGAGGAGGTGGAACTTTTATGCCTGAGAGGAGTGTCAGAACTTTCCCTGTGCAGTCTGAGGAGAGGAGCAGTGGTGCGAGCAGATCTAGACCTGTGAGGACTTCTACTGTTTCTCATCAAGCCTCAACGGTGAGAGGCAGTAGAAAGGGAGATGAGGATAGGCCACCTATTCTCAAATGTGAGTACTATGGGAGGTTCCATAAAGGAGATTGCTACCGATTAATGGGAGCGTGCTTCAATTGTGGAGAGAAAGGACACATGGCTAGAGAATGTTCGAAGCCGGCAAGAAGAGAGAGATCACAGATGCAAGCTTCTAAGAGAACAGAGACAGTGGGATAGAAGACCGCAACTGAAGTGGGTAGCTCTGAGGTAGCTAAAAGAGTAAATCCTTCAGGAAGATCAAGGGGGCAAGCACCAGCTAGAGTGTTTGCAATGACACGGGAGGATGCAGAAGCCGCTCCAGAAGTGGTGATGGGTATGGTTAAATTATTTGATGATGATGCAATTGTTTTGATTGATCCAGGTTCTACCAATTCATTTGTGTCATTGGGTAGAATTGTGCATAAGAGAAATTTGAGCCATTTGGATACTCCTTTGATGGTGAGTACCCCAATCGGCCAGTATATTATTATTAGTCAAGTTTATAAAGATTGTGAGATATGTATTAGTGGAGGACAATTGGTGGTGGATTTGATGCCCTTGAAGATGGAGGGATTGGATGTGATCTTGGGTATGGATACATTAGAAAAGTATCATACCAACTTAGACTGCAAGCAGAAGACAGTGAAATTCGAGTTAGAGAATGGCAGAAAAGTGGTGTTTATGGGAGATAGAAAAGTCAGTCCACCTCTGGTTATTTCGGCTCTGACAACAAAGAGAATGATGAGGAAGGGATGTGAAACATTTTTGGCTTATGTGTTAGACACGAAGGCAGATAGAGAAAGGTTAGAAGATATTCCTGTAGTCAGGGAATTCTCGGATGTCTTTTCCGAAGAATTGCCAGGACTACCTCCACCTAAAGAAATTGAGTTTTCCATTGAGCTTCTGTCAGGTATTACGCCGATCTCAATTTTGCCTTACCGAATGGCTCCGACAGAATTAAAGGAGCTTAAAGAGCAACTGGAAGATTTGTTGGAGAAGAGTTACATTAGGCCGAGCTCGTCGCCTTGGGGAGCTCCGGTCCTCTTTGTGAAGAAAAAAGATAGGTCATTGCGAATGTGTGTGGATTATAGGAAGCTCAATCATGCCACCGTTAAGAATAAATATCCGCTTCCTAGCATAGATGATTTGTTTGACCAATTACAAGGGACAAGAGTCTTTTCCAAGATATATTTGAGATCGGGTTACCACCAATTGAGGATAAGGGAAACCGATATGTCAAAGACTGTTTTTAGAACACGGTATGACCACTTTGAGTTCTTGGTTATACCTTTTGAGTTAACGAATGTACCTGTAATTTTTATGGATTTGATGAATAGAGTCTTTAAGCCTTTCTTAAACTAATTTGTCATAGTTTTTATTGATGACATATTGGTTTATTCCAAGAGTGATAAGGAGCATGAAGAACACTTGAGGCTTGCTTTGGGGACATTGAGGAAGGAAGAGTTGCATGTCAAATTCAAAAAATGTGAATTTTGGCTAAGGAAAGTAGTGTTCCTTGGACATGTAATTTCGAAAAAAGGAGTGCATGTAGATCCAAGGAAGATAGAAGCAGTTGTGAAATGGAAAGTACCGAATAATGTAGATGAAGTGAGAAGTTTCTTGGGATTAGTCGGGTATTACAGGAGATTTGTGGAGAGCTTTTCTATGATAGCTGCTCCACTCTCCAAATTGACAAGGAAGAATCAGAAATTTGTGTGGACTGAGGAGTGCCAGAGTAGTTTTGAGGAATTGAAGAATAGGCTCACAACTGCATCGATTTTGACATTGCCTTCTGGTGATGATGGATACATTGTGTACAGTGATGCCTCAAGGAAGGGTTTAGGGTGTGTGTTGATGCAAGGAGAGAAAGTGATTGCCTATGCTTCTAGGCAATTAAAGCCTTATGAAATGAATTATCCGACACATGACTTGGAATTGGCTGCTATAGTTTTTGCATTGAAGATTTGGAGACATTACTTGTATGGAGTTACTACTAAGGTGTTTACAGACCACAAGAGTCTTAAGTACCTGTTGAGCCAGAAATAAATGAATTTGAGACAGAGGCGATGGTTAGAATTGTTAAAGGATTATGACTTGATGATAGACTACCATCCGGGGAAAGCTAATGTGGTAGCATATGCACTGAGTAGGATGTCCACTATAGCACATGTGAAAACGGTGTACCTTTCTTTGTTGAAGGAATTAGCCGTACTTAATGTGACATTGAGACAAGTTGAGCCTGATTGTGTGTTGGCAAATTTTAGAGTGAGGCTGGTATTGAATGACAAGATTAAGGAATTGCAGGAATAGGATGAATATTTGAGCAAATTTTGAGAAGAACTTAAAAGTGGTAAACATTCTGAGATTGAGATAAGAGAAGATGGATTGATGGTTCTGGGAAACAGATTATGTGTTCTAGACATGTTAGAGCTAAATGATGAAATTCTTGATGAGGCGCATAATGCTCCTTACACAATGCACCCAGGGAGTTCGAGGATGTATTGGGATTTGAAAGAGCATTTTTGGTGGAAGGGAATGAAGAAGGATGTTGCAGAGTATGCTAAAAGATGCTTAGTGTGCCAGCAAGTTAAGGCTGAACACCAAGTACCTTCAGGCAAGCTTAATCCTTTGTCGATTCCTGAATGAAAATGGGAAAAGATTACAATGGATTTCTTGATGGGATTACCAAGGACTAACAGAAAGCATGATGCAGTATGGGTGATCGTTGATAGATTGACTATGTCAACACATTTCTTGCCAATTCGATAGACATATTCTTTAAATGCTTTGGCTAAAAAATATGTAGATGAGATAATCAGACTTCATGGGATTCCAAGTTCGATAGTCTCGGATAGGGATCCTAGGTTCACCTCCAGGTTTTGGAAAAGCTTGCAAGAGGCTCTGGGGACTAAATTACATTTTAGTACAGCTTTCCATCCACAGACTGATGGACAATCGGAGAGGACAATACGGACTTTGGAGGCAATATTGAGAGGTTGTGCTATGGATTTTAAAGGTTCGTGGGATGATCACCTATCGTTAATTGAGTTTGCTTACAATAATTCCTATCACTCGAGAATTCAGATGGCACCTTATGAAGCTTTATATTGTAGGAGATGCAAAACTCCTATTTGTTGGGATGAGGAAGGTGAAAGGAAGCTTGTAGGACCTGAGCTGGTACAAGTTACAATTGATAAGATTAAAGTAGTGAAACAGAGACTTAAAGCAGCTCAAGATAAGATTAAGAGCTACACAGATGTCCATAAAAGAGAGATAGAATTTGAAGTGGGAGACAAGGTGTTTCTTAGAGCTTCTCCATGGAAAGGTGTTTTGAGATTTGGTAAGAAAGGCAAGCTTATCCCTAGGTACATAGGCCCATATGAGATCATTGAGAGGATTGGGCCTTTAGCTTATAAGTTAGCTTTGCTACCGGAGTTATCTAAGATTCACAATGTATTCCATGTATCGATGTTGAGGAAGTACCGATCGGATCCTTCACATATAGTTCAACCTTCAGAGGTTCAATTAAGGGAGGATTTGACTTATGAGGAGTAACCGGTGGAGATCTTAGATTCCAAGGAAAAGACATTAAGAAACAAGATTCTAAAGTTGGTTAAAGTCTTGTGGAGGAACCATTCGACGGAGGAGGCAACATGGGAGCCTTTGGAAGCCATGAAGGAGAAGTATCCATACCTCTTCATGGACTCAGGTGAGAATTTCGAGGACGAAATTCTTTTAGGAGGGGAGAGTTGTTGGGCCTTGAATTCTTTTTATTTATTCTTTATTTTGCTTTAATTGTTTTGTTATTATTTTTAATTGAGTCTTTAAATTTAACAAGGATGAATGGGGCATTGAATGGAAATGAGAATTTAGAATGAAGTGTTAGAATTATATTAGGTGGTGTTAATGGATTGAAGGTGTAGAGACATAAAAGACAAAGAAGGACAAAATTGGAAAGTCCAAGTTAGTGAGGGGCAAAATTGGAAGGAATAGGTTGTTGGTGTCTTAAAATTAGAAGAAGAAGTGAGAGATGTCGTGAGTGGGAGAATAGAAGAAGAGAAAACGTGAACTAAAGAGAAGAGGAGAAGAAAATTCGAAAAAAAAGAAAAAGAAGCTAGGAAAAGGAGGAAAAATCAAGGAAAGAAGAGAAGAATCAAGCTTTTAAAGGTAAGTTTTTCATCTTTTCTTCTTGCTTTAGTAAAGAAATAGGTTGTTGTATTGTGAATGATGAAGTTGTAGAGAGAGAGAGAGAGGTTAGGGTTTGTGTTGGAAATGAAGGAAGAAAAAAGAAAGAAAGATGAAAACCAATTGATTTTGAGATTTCTAAGTTAGGGTTTTGGTTTGTCTAGCTTATATGAGCTATGGGTAGGTTAGGTTTAAATTCAATTTTAGCATTGATTTGATTCTTGAATTTTATGAACTTTCTTTTGAATATATGTATTAAATAGAAATTGGTTTAATTGAAGGGAATCAAGGAAACCATATTTAAGAGAGAGAGGAAGGGCAATCTTGAGCTTGGATTTTCAACAATTTAGGTGGGTAATATGTTTATGGTTATTATGTGATGAGCAATGCCCTATTTGTGTGTGTGATTACTTTAAATGACGTAAATGTAGAATTGTGGTGAATATTTGACAATGTATGATGAAATAGGATATGTTTTTTTTTTTAATAAATGAAAAGTAGGAAGATATGAGAATTTGATAAACTGAAAGAAGCATAAGAATGAAATTTTGCGATTGACTAATTTGAGCATAGATTTGTTGTGATTGGGCAAGATAGAAACTCGTTTCGTTAGTCATGTGCACGTTGACCTATAGCCTTTTTCCGGCTGCCTGCTTGAGGCCACGAGATCCTGAGAAATCGGACTTGTTTTGTTCACGGTGTAAACCGTTTTGTTCCACGGAAACTCTCTAGCCATTTGTTGTGCATTTCATTATGGCTTTGTTGAGTATGATGCATAATAAAGTGTTATGATTGATAGAAGATTTCACGATATGCTTTATGTGATAAATTGCGGTTGATTATGAATTATGTGATGAATTTGCGAATGAATTGGATTGCTTGATATATGTGTATTTGTGCTTGTTGTGTGGCTCATTACCGATGGCTATAAACGTATTAGCCACTGAGCCGAATTGCTCACCCCACTTTCCCTCCTCAGGTGCAAAACAAGACGAGCGTGAACCTTGCAAGGCATCGGAAAACTCCAAGGCTTTAGATACTTTTGTACTAAGTTAGTAACTAGCATTTTGAATAGCTCTTCAAGTATATCAAACATGGAGCATCTCATGTATTATGTATCTTGTGCTTAGTTCATGATGGACATGTTGATATGTATTTAAATCTATGCATGAACATTTATTTTGGTTGGAAATGAGAATGAGAATTCAAGTATTCTCCTCTTGAGTACGATTGTGTTGTTTTATAGATAATGTATGAGATTGTGTATGACTTTTGTGAAAGAGGAATGTGCATGCGCATATTCTTCATTGTTGAGTTTGAAATTGGTTATTTGTTGTGGAATAGCATGTTGGAGATTTGAAGGGTGTATGAGATGAATTGGTTGAGTTGGAGCTCAAAAGTACCGAAAGGTACTTGGTAGTGGGTGAATATGAAGGGAATTGTGATTTGGCAAGCCTTCCTAGGTGTAGGAAAGGTGTGCAGAGATTCAATGGAAAAATTGTATTGATCTAGATAGAATCAGCCAAAGTGGTCTAAATAAAAGTTGTAGCTTATATTTCCAACTTTCTAACACTATAAAGTATGACATTTTTCGATATCGGGGCTGAACGTTATGATCGATTGAAGTCTTGATGTTGTTTAGGATGAATTTTTAGGGGCAGTCACTTTGATTGAAATTTTGACCTTTATAGAGGCGAAAATTGCTCTTAAGATCTCATGAAAGTTGTAGGTTGTCTTTTTATCTTTCCGTTAATATAAAGTATGAAATTTTTGAGCAATGGAGAAGGAAGATTTGATTTTTAGAAGTTATGATGCTGTTCAGGATGAGCTTGTCGACCAGTCACTTTTGCGTGAACTTTTGACCCCTTTAGAGACCAAAATTATTTTCAAGTCCATCATGGAAGTTGTAGATCTTTCTTTTAACTTTTCATTGATACCAAATTTGCAAATTTTAGAGTTCTAGGTCACAAGTTATGAATTTTAGAAGTTGGAAAGTTGGAAGAGGAGAAGGCAACATTCGCATGCGCTCTCGCGAGGGCGAGTGCGCACCTCGCGAGGGCGAGCGCCGATTTGTGATTTTTTTTCTCTCCCCGATTCGACCGCTCTCCATTCTTTTAGCCATAACTTTTCCATCCGACCTCCGATTTACCTGATTTTTGAAGCGTTGGATTTCTAAGACAATCTTCTACCTCTCCACAAAAATTTGTAGGTTTTGATTTTAATTTGAAAAAGATGGATTGAATCAAAGTGAGTTGGATTTTTTTTTAACATGCTTCTGTATTTTGACGATATCTTGATCTGTAGAGCTTCGATTGGGTTGATTTTTATTTCAAATTAAACTAGAGATATCGAGCTACGACCTATCTGAAGGAATTGAATTTCAATTTGAGCCCTAAGACTGTCAGTTTCTTGAGTGAATTCGGGTGTAGCTCCATACCAGTCAGATATATCAGATAAAGTAGCAGAAAACCCATACCAGTCAGGAGGTCGAGATACTCTACTAGATCGTCGAAGGATAGACACTGAAGGAGCAGACTCAGAACTAATCGTAGAGACTGATGCTGGATCAGGTGTAGCACCCCACTCCTGCCAGATCCGAACCCGATATCGATGGTGATATCCGAATTCGCGTCCCGCGAGGGTGGCGTGCTAGAGCACTCAAATCCGTTCAGAAATTTCTTAAAAACAATTTTCATTTTGAACTAAATCAAATTCACTTAATAAAGACTCCAATTACATTGAATTCATATATTCGAAATTCTCATAATTATAACCCAATCATCAGGAAACTATCCTTAGGTTGTAATACAATCACATTCATAACTTTCTTTCACTAAATGAGATCTCTAAAACCCGAATTCAAACTCTCATTCTTTTCCTTAATCATAAACCTCATTCACTAGATCATAGCAAATCAAACCTCACCTCAATTGGAGGTCTACACAATTAGTTATACCTCAAAAACCCAATTAAAACACATCAGAAACTGTTCCTCGCCGCAACGCACAGACGCTCGTCGCGACGTGCAGGAGTGGCTCGTCACGACGTACAGACGCTCGCCGAGGCGAACGTTTCCTTCGGGCTAGCCGCGACATGAGGGAGAGGGCTCGCCGGGACGTCCCCACCTTGCTCGTCGCGACGTCTAAAAACTTTCCTCGTCGCGACGTCTAAACACTTTCCTCGTCGCGACGTCTAAATATTTATTCGTCGCGACCTGCGACCCTAGTTCGTCTTCTCCGATTTCCTTTTTCCTCTTTCTCTCTCCAAAATCCAGTATTAACTCAACTTAAACATTCAAATCTCTAACAATTATCCCCATGCATGCTTTAAACACAATAATAAACAACATGAAACCATATACTTACCAATCGAAGCTCAATCCCTAAACCTTAAAATCTCCAAAAATCTCTTCCAACCTCTAGCAATCACGATGATCTCCATAGCCAAGCCTAACATCAACCTCTCTAAAGTTTCCAGCTAGTCTTCAACCACAATGAAGGAGAAACAAGCAAGAATCAAGAAGAAGACAGGAACGAAGATCACCGAGGAAGGAGAAAAGGGTTCGTGCCCTAGGAGAAGAGAATTCCTTTTTCTCCTTTCGAAATTCTAAGGCATTTATAAGGCTAATTCCATATATCTCCTGTCCCCTTTTTCCTCATAATACAAGAAATTCTGTTACTCTTTTCACGATCATTTTCGGTCTAATTTGTCTCTAAATTTCAATGGCTCGACATATTTAAACTCTTAAATCATATTTCTAATTTCCATAGCCATAGGACAATTATTTCGGTCCTATTCAGTCAATCGGTCCGCCACTCGGAGAATTTCCGGTCCTGACATTTTCTCCTAATTATTCCAGAAACTTATCCTAACGATCACTGTCACTTTGTGATCACTCTAACACAGTTCCAATTCCACCATTCACACCCAATTATTCCATAATTCACAATATATCATAATCTAATCTAATTATCTCACCCATTCATAGTTCAAATCATTTACAAAATCAAATGCCGGGAAAATTCACGAATGCATGTACCTATATGTGCATGTGCCAAATGACTCAGTCCTCTACAATCAGAGGCCAAATAAATGTTCACATCAAAAATATGAAATGCAAATTACTAGCCTGACTAAATTGACCCATATACCCTTCCCATATACCCTTCCCATTGGGGTCGGGATGTTACATCAGGCGCAGGTGACGGTTCAGTCTCGACAGGAGGCAAAGTCGGTGGACGTCTTCATACACAAACCCAGGCTTAAAACGAACAGGAGCATTTGATAAATCTTTAAAAGTAGGTAGAATAGAAGGGACAAAAGAGGACTTATCACTCATAGGAAAAAAAATACTGATTTTCAAAGAAAATAACATTTCGAGAAACACGAAATTTGTTAGTACTAGGATCATAACAAACAAAGCCCTTTTGAGAAAGACTATAACCCATAAAGGCACATTTAATAGATTGAGCAGAAAGTTTATGGCGTTCATGAGGAGGCAAATGAACAAAGCAGACACAACCAAATGGATGTAAATCATGATAGCTAGGATGTTGATGATAAACACGAAAATAGGGAGAGTCAAGATTTAATACCTGAGATGGCAATCTATTAATTAAATAAACTGCAGTAGCCAATGCTTCAACCCAAAATTTAGATGGCACAGATGACTCGAGCAATAAAGTTCAGGTAACATCCAGTAGATGTCGATTTTTACGCTCCGCAACCCCATTTTGTTACGGGGTATATGGACAAGAGCGTTGTGAGACAATGCCTTTGTCTCGCAAAAAATTATGAAATTCATGAGACATATATTCCCCACCAGAATCAATTCGCAATATTTTAATACAAGTGAAAAATTGTGACTCAATAGAAGCTAAAAAATCCTTTAAAACAGAGAAGACATCAGATTTGGAACGAAGAAAATATACCCAAGTATATCGACTATAATCATCAATGAATGTGACAAAATACTTGTAGTGAGCATGAAAAATAATGGGGGTGATGCCCCAAACATCACTATGAATAACATCAAAACATTTGATAGCACGACTACCATTAGAAGGAAAAGGAAGAATTTTACTTTTGCCCAGTTTACATGTGGAACAATCAAAAGAAATACGAGAAAAATGTTCTTTATTGCCCAATAAACCAAAAGTTGATAAATGAGACAAGATAACAAAGTTTGGATGGCCTAAACGTTTATGTCAAACTTCACTTTTACAAGTCGTAGTAGCACAAGAAAAGGAACTAATACTTGGAATAGAAAAAATAAGTGGGAACAATCGTCCAATTTTAGGCCCCTTCTCTAGGACCGTCTCCGTCACTTGATCATGCACAACACAACCATTATGAGAAAAGTGTACATCATAGTTATTATCCACCAATTGACCAACAAAAATAAGCTTAGTAGTGAGCTTTGGAGATACAAAAATATCTCTGAGATATGATGTAAGATCTCCAACCTTAGTAATAGGTAATGTACTGCCATTAGCAATCTGAATTTCTGTGGAACCATGATACTTACAAACATTTTTAAGCATGGTAGATGAGTTGGTCATGTGATTTGAAGCACCATAATCAACAACCCAACATTTAGATAAAATATCATTACCTTGTAATCCCAAGGCAGATAAAGCTGAAACAATCATCTGCTGCACCATGTCTTGAGTAACCACAGATTCAGCAGTCGCAGGAGTAGAAACAGCTGAAGCAGCAAGATGACGTGAACTATCAGTGTTGGCTTTACGATTTTGAGGTCGTGTAGGGCATTCCTTTATAATATTTCCTTGTTGTTTACAGTAATTGCATACTTCTTTCTGCAATGGGTAGCAATATGGTCGTATTCTTTACAGCTGTAATATTTAATTTTGCTCATATCTCGACCCTTCCTTGTTCCTTGACCTGCAAATGCAACTGTGACAGTATTCGCTAGTTTGAAAGCGCTTTGTGTAAGAAGACGCTGTTCTTCGCGAAGCAATTCACCAAAACAAATGTCTAAGGATGGTGAAGGTTCTCGACTCATTAAATTGGAGCGAACAGCCTCAAACTCAGATCTTAATTTCATCAAAAATTGATCTCTCTTGCTTTGTTCATGAATGTCTTGAATTATAGAAAGAGATTCTGCCGGTACCTTAGCATAAATAATGTCAGTAAATTCAGGCCATAAATTCTGGAAACCAGAAAAATATTCCTGGATGGACATACTTCCCTGAGAGTAATTAGCAATATCATTATCTAATTGAAAATGTCTGGCAGTATTGTCTTGAGTATATACCTTTTTCAAATAATCCCACATAGCTTTTGCAGTCTTATATGGCCACAGATTGAGAACAATAAGAGGGTCAACGGACCCTAAAATCCAGGTCATTACCTGAGCATCCTTAACTTTCCATTGGAGCAACTCCCTTGAATCTGTAGGAGGTGAATCACTGCCATCTACATGTCCCCATAAACCTTTTCCAGTGACAAATAGTTGAAACTGAAATTCCCAGGAGGAATAATTTTTTCCAGTAAAACGGACATTAAAATTCTTGAAGTGATGTGAAGTTGTCATCTAGAAGAGCACAAGAAATACCAAGAAGGAGAACCAAGATAACCAGCACAGAAAGACCTCTCTTTCCCAAAAAACTTTCACTTTACAGGACTTGCTAACAAATATCCAGCACAAATCGATAGATATCCAGCACAAATCAGCTAAACGAAGCACAAGTTACCAACAAAATAGAGAGCAGTAGAGGACGCAGCTGACCCACGCAAGATCGAAGGACGCAGCTGACCCACGCGAAGGAAGACTCACCAGACGCAAGACCGAAGGACTCAGCTGATCCACGCGAAGGAAGAATCTCCAGACGCAAGATCGAAGGACCCAACTGACCCACGCAATCCAAAATTGACCCACGTGAAGGAAGACTCTCCAGAGCTTTTCGTTCCTACCACAAGAGCCAGATAACCACAAAAGCAGTCTAACTGAAGCTTTGTGACCGAGAACCCCAACCAAAAGAACCCCAAATATCGATCAGTAAAACCAAAGGAAAAAAAAACAAAACAGAGGACTTAAGAACTCAAGAGAGTGGGCTCTGATACCATGACAAACTTTGCCGAATTGTCTTTTCATTGAGAAACCTCTCCTTTAAATAGGGAATAACTTGGTTATACATACCTAAAATATCAGTTAGAGGATTAATACTCCTTAAATATACAGATTGACTAGCTAGCTAATTAGAGAAAGCTATTTACATAATAATTACAAATATATGTAACGACTATATACGAAAGTAGTGATTACAAAGAAATAATGACTATACTAACAGTATTCAGTCTTGGTTTAATGTTAGCCCAATAGTGTTTTGGCCATAACTTCTTCATTTCTGAACCAAATTAAGTGTTTTTAGTGTCGTTAGAAACATAATTCAATGGGGAACAAATGTTCTGAAGAAGCCGGTCTGAGACTCCAAATGAAAGTTTCCCAATTATGCTCAGTAAGTTATAAGAAGTGAGCCCTTCATGTGTTTATGATTCCGAATGTTGGACTTCGAAAACGAGGTCCAACACAATCACTATACAACACATTATTTATAAAATTAACCCCTTTCATCTTATATATCGAGTCTAGCACATATAAGATTGCAACAATATGTCCAACTATATATCAATAAAAATTGAGCTTCTTCATCATCTATTCTTCTAGAACACGAATAACCTCATGGGTATCAAATATCAATAAGGTAAAGTTTTCTTTATCTCACACATAGTGTTAAATAATAGTGCAAAATTGGATATTTTGTTTCCTAGAATAATCTAATCACAATATAAAATAATTCCAACTTCCCACAAAGTTCTATAGCCAAGTCTCATTAGTTTTTTGTATCCATACAAGTGTACTGAGAATCTCTTTGTCTTAGTCTGATAAACACATAACATATTGGATTGTTGACTCTGACATCTTGAAGGTTTAGTTCCATCTGGTTGGACAATCTAAAACCACCTTCTTCGTACTCATAATGCATAGTCATCATGAAATTTCTTTAAATTTCTCATATTTCTTAGGTTTTGCACTCCAATATACTACACTATTTTAAATAGAGTCAACTGCTTCCTTTATCATATTCAACTCATCCTTCACAATTAAATTTATAATATGCCAAAGTAACGCATGTGGAATAACCTTCCATTAATCAACAAGCTCCCAACTTGTATCTTATTAACTTTTTAATCATAGTATCATTCATGCTACAATTGTCTACTATTATGGTGTACAATTTGGTGTTGTTATTACAATCTATCAAATAGTCTCCTAATACGGTTGTCAACCTTTCGCTTGTATGTGGTACTTGCACATAAATGAACCTATCATATACAAATATAACCAACATCAATTATAATATAATGAAAGGGTAAGTGATAATAATATTAAAGAATATAAATTACCTCAAAATTTTATCGTATAAAGTTTAGTCATTATCAACATAATGTATTGTCACCGCTACATAACACTTCTTTTGATTATCGATTGTCTACATGTCCGTTTTAATGGCAAATCATCCTTCAATACTCGATAATGTTCTTAAATTTTATTCTTCTTATCTTCATAATGTCCTTCTTCGACGTGTTCCTAGTTAGAAACTTAAAGGTTGGTTAGAAACTTAAAGGTTGGTTACAGTGAATTGCAAAATATTTTAAATCTTTTGGTATCAACTATAAATAGTGAATGTTCATCTTCAATTACTATAAAAGCATTAAAAAATCTTATATGTTGTTGTTATAAGATGTTTTAGAAATTTCATGCTTTCCTCTCAAATACCATTTTTTTCTACTACACGAATCTACATATTTATTTAAATGAGAAGTTCCACCTTTTGAATTTCTGACCAACATCTTATGACAATATTTACATTCGACTTTTTCTACTTTATCCATTGATCTAATCTTATTGAAGTGATTTCAAACTCCATTTTTCAATTGCCTTAGAGTTGGACTTCTATCTTCACTTAGAATGAGATTAAAAGTTTCTACTTCTATTCTTGTTATTGGATTACAACTCTCCACTGAAAAAATATACTTATCCATATGAAACAATTAACATATAAATATATATGTTATTTATAACCATAATTGATAATTTATAAACATGAGAGAATAGGAGAACATAAATCATAATCATAGATTTAAAGTTTATCAATTACTGACTTACCCGATCACATATAAGGGTATGTGACCATGTAAATCATCGAGATCATGTTACACAACACACACGAGCATACATGTGTGTGTATATGTTTTTGCGGACTTACACGATTATGTACTGTAAAATTCACATTTTTATAGTGACTTACATATTATGTGTTTGTGTGCACGTAATTGAGTAAGTCTGCGAAATTCATAGTCTTACAAATGAATTGGACGTTCATATACATAGATGTGGATGTGACCATGTAAGTCTATGAAAATACCTTCCTAATGACAACAATATTAAAAATTTCAATATTTTATAAATTCAATCAAAACTAAAATACGACGAAGAAATTTTACCTTGATAGTCGGGCGGCGAAGAAGCAAAATGACACGGCGGTAGGAAAGCCAGGCAGCAGAGCGGAGAGCTGAGGGGGCTATTGGAAGGTACTCGTACAAATGTGTTCAATGGTCTTTTAATGAGTGCCCAGAGGATTTAAACTTTGTGAAATTGTGGTCGAAGCTCTCTTTACCAAAACTTCCCCTCACAGAGAATGAATAGTGTGTAGGCCAAGCCCAATTACATAGGTGAGCTAAATCCAAAACAGAAAGAAACCAGACTCCAGAACTCTCTAGTTTTTGGATCCCTCCATGCTTTTCTTAGAGCCATCTCCATTTCTCTCCCCCTAGTTGCTTCTACCAGTCTCTCCTCTTCTCTATACACTTCTGTTGTCTCCTAAAGACCCCTATATATTTCTGCCTCGAAGACAAATCATACATCTCAAATTTCAGACAACAAAGCATTTGTCACAAAAAAGAAGAAAACACACACAGTTTCTCCAACCAATCACAACTTCTGATTCTTGTTCTCTGTGATTGCTCAAAACCACTTGCTTCTAAAAAACAGTTTTTAGTTGCTATATTTCATCCAATGGCATCAAACAAGGCTATTGGCATCGACTTAGGCACAACCTATAGCTGTGTGGGTGTGTGGCAAAACGATCGTGTAGAGATCATAGCAAATGATCAAGGCAACAGAACAACACCGTCCTACGTTGCCTTTACTGACACAGAACGTCTCATAGGCGATGCAGCCAAGAACCAAGTTGCAATGAATCCTCCCAACACCGTTTTCGACGCCAAGCGTCTCATCGGCAGGCGGTTCTCTGATCCTTCTGTGCAGAGCGACATGAAACACTGGCCTTTCAAAGTTGTTTCAGGCCCTGGCGACAAGCCAATGATCGTGGTCACGTACAAAGGTGAAGAGAAGCAATTTGCTCCTGAAGAAATCTCTTCCATGGTGTTGACCAAAATGAAGGAGATTGCGGAAGCTTATCTGGGTCAGGCCCTGAAGAACGCCGTGATCACTGTGCCTGCATACTTCAACGACTCGCAGCGACAGGCTACCAAGGACGCTGGTGCTATTGCTGGATTGAATGTGATGAGAATCATCAATGAACCTACTGCTGCTGCTATAGCCTATGGTTTGGACAAGAAAGCTTCCAAGAAAGGTGAGCAGAATGTTCTTATATTTGATCTCGGTGGAGGGACTTTTGATGTTTCTCTGTTGACAATCGAAGAGGGTATCTTCGAAGTGAAAGCCACAGCCGGCGACACCCATCTTGGTGGTGAGGACTTTGATAATAGGCTTGTTAACCATTTCGCTGCGGAGTTTAAGAGAAAGCATAAGAAGGATATCAGCACCAATGCCAGGGCTTTGAGGAGGTTGAGGACTGCTTGTGAGAGGGCCAAGAGGACTTTATCTTCGACCACTCAGACTACTATGGAAATTGATTCGCTCTATGAAGGTATTGACTTCTATGCGACTATTACCAGAGCGAGGTTTGAAGAATTGAACATGGATTTATTCAGAAAGTGCATGGAACCAGTGGAGAAATGCCTCCGAGATGCTAAGATTGATAAGAGTCATGTCCATGAGGTTGTTCTTGTTGGTGGATCAACAAGAATTCCCAAAGTACAGCAACTTTTGCAGGACTTCTTCAATGGGAAAGAGCTCTGCAAGAGCATAAACCCTGATGAAGCTGTTGCATATGGAGCTGCTGTCCAAGCTGCGATTTTGGTAGGAGAAGGAAATGAAAAGGTTCAAGATTTGTTACTCCTGGATGTTACTCCACTTAGCCTTGGTATTGAAACAGCCGGTGGTGTCATGACAGTGTTGATACCAAGGAACACTACGATTCCTACGAAGAAAGAACAAGTCTTCTCAACTTATTCAGATAACCAAACCAGTGTGCTTATTCAGGTATATGAAGGTGAAAGAGCTAAAACAAAGGACAACAATCTGCTTGGTACTTTCGAGCTTAAGGGCATCCCTCCAGCTCCAAGAGGGGTTCCTCAGATCAATGTCTGCTTCGACATTGATGCCAATGGTATCTTAAACGTGTCTGCAGAGGACAAAACCGCTGGAGTTAAGAACAAGATTACAATCACCAACGACAAGGGACGATTGAGTAAGGAAGACATTGAGAGGATGGTGCAAGAGGCAGAAAAGTACAAGGCAGAAGATGAACAAGTCAAGAAGAAAATGGAAGCCAAAAATGGTCTTGAGAACTACGCTTACAATATGAGGAACACGGTGAGAGACGAGAAGATTGCAGGCAAATTGGATCCTTCTGACAAGCAAAAAATTGAGAAGGCAGTTGATGATACAATTGAGTGGTTGGACAGGAACCAATTGGCTGAGATTGATGAGTTTGAGGACAAATTGAAGGAATTGGAGGGTTTGTGCAATCCAATAATTTCAAAGATGTATCAAGGTGCTGGACCTGGAGCTGACATTCCAATGGGTGGTGATGCCCAGATGCCAGGAAGTGGTTACGGCAAAGCCAGCAGCGGTGGCAGTGGAGCTGGACCAAAGATTGAGGAGGTTGATTGAGGCTTCAAGACTAGTACTTGAGGGTGTTCTCTGTTGGCTTTCTTTCTTGTTATTGTTATCTGTTTTCTGCAATGTCTTTTATATGCACAGTACGGAGTCATGTTCCATTGTAATACTTTCACTGAAGAAATTAAAGAGGTTTTCTTTATTTTTTGGTCTATTTTCTTCATTGATCCTTGTAGTTACAGCAAGTGTTGTCGGATTTTGCGTTTGACCAAGAAGTTGATATGAATTTTGAATTTGCATCCATCAATTTAATGTGACATAGGCCAAACTCAAAGGCTAAAAGCACAGAACAAACTGAAGTCGGGCCTTTTCTTCAGGACTGATCACAGATTGGCCTCTGCTTCAAGCAAATCCGTATTCTGTTCTTGCAGAGTTTACCCATCATGTTTGGAGCTAAGCCTTTTTGTATCAGTGCTAACTTTAGGCAATTCCACGACTTCAAGTTAAAAAGAAAATGAGGGACATCTAATTCTTATGCGACTCCCTAAGTAAGAAGCATCACAAGCAACAGCAGACTTCTTATCGGACCTTTATTCTTAGGACCCATTAGAGATGTCCAAAACTCTTGTTGTGCTTTCATTTCTTCTTCCTTTTCTAGGCATCAGAAATTGAGGTACTTGCATGATGCAAGTAGCTTGCGTCATTTATGCCCATTCCAACTGGTCACGCTGTCCATATGAATTGGCAGCATCTGGTTAAAAAGAGATCGGATTAGATACGGTGACTTTGCTCCTCTTTAACGCCACTACTAACTAAGCATCCCCTTTCGATAAAGATTATGATCTACCATCTTTTTTATCTTCTTCAGTGACTGACACTTCATATTTTCCCACTATATAATTTTCTTGTTTCTTGAATTTCTACCCAATACAACGCCTTCTTAGCTCTCCCAAGGGTCATCCCCTAGCCTGCAACATCCCCCCTACTCCAATTCTAAGCTCTCAACTTTCCAGGGAGAGAAGAAGGAAAAATCCAAGGTAAAGTAAGGCAGGACATGAAGTTCTGGACTCTTGCATGGTTCGTCTTGATCTTATTTACCCTGTCAAAAATGGCTCTTGGAGAATATTTCAACCTTTCAAGTCCTGTTACGGAAGCAAAGTTTCAGGGTATGAAGAGATTTTTATGTTCAATTCCTTTCTCTTTTTGTTTTATTTCTTTTACAATGTTAAGTCATTAAGATGCAGGTCTAAATGTCAATGGAGCAACAATTGGAGGAGTAGAATCCAAGGAGAAGTACAAAATCTTGCACTCTATAAAGGAGGGACGTAAAGCCAGAGGAACTTATGGTAGTGCAAATATTAACCATGACAAACCTCGTTCATCTAACAAAGGTGCTACTCCAGTTTCTGCATGGCCCTCCATTGTTGTTTCAATTTGCATTGCGCTTGGTGTGATCTTAGCTTCGGCTTCCATGTTTCCACTACCAGCATTCTAGGCATATGGATATCAGATTTGTAATGAAAGCCAGGAGAAGTTAGTCTCCTAATTGACAATGGTTCTCACGTCTTCTAATGGTATCTCAAGCTTCCATATATTTCCCCCTCATCAGGGAACAGAAGTATTTGGTTACTGTGTGTGGCTTAGGATGAAGCTGCATTGCATGTCCTTTAGTTCTTTTGGTGATTGTTTCCTATATGGTTACTGTGTGTGGCTTAGGATGAAGCTGCGTTGCATGTCCTTTAGTTCTTTTGGTGATTGTTTCCTATGTAAATGTGAAAAATTGAAACTAAGACACATTACGGTTGTGAAATACACGATCTATTTGTAATCAATATGATGTGAATTATTTATGCAGGAGCTTGGTACGGTGGCCTAAGCTCTGAAATACATTATTCTTCCTTAATATCCCAATTTCTACTTGCATTACCGGAGGTTTTCGCTGTATCATTTTCTCCTCATGTAATTCGTATTTAAGCGTATACTGGGGAGTGATTGCTCCGCGGAGGATGTCAAAGCAAACTCTCCATTCTTAAGATGAAAACAAAATAACCAAAAGCTCGTTGATGGAGTGATGTTTTCAAAGTTAGAAGTTTAAAGAAACGTAGCTAATAGTTGCTTGTAAGAATGATCCCACGTTATTGGATCAATCAAAAGAAGTGCTGAAGTTGTAATAAAGTAGTCTCCAACCACACTATCAAGAAATCAAACAACATAATCAACATTGATTGTTAGCTCTTTGGACAAAGTTGTTTTTTACCTCTGTCAAAGTTCCTCGGGTACAGAGCATTATTAGAGAGCGGTTTTGTCATTGAAACATTTCCTTACAGGAACAATATGTAAGAACAAATACTAAGAAAAGAAGTATTTGGCAATAAGATCAAGATGAGCGTTATCAGCTTAAATCTCGTATATGAACTTGTCAAAAAGCTTCATGTGCTCAGACTGCAAAGCAATGGCTACCGATAAACTCCCATCATTTGTTGGACTTGGCAAAACGAACGATAAACCCTCGAAAGGAATTCCTCCAGGGCCCATAAAAATGGGTCTTCCCCATCCAAAATCGGCGTCATGAATAGGCAACCTCACCCAACTTGTGATCCCAAGATTGGGGTTCTTGAAAGTATGAGCACCGCGAACGAGGGCTGACAAATCAGGCTGCAGCTCCAAGTAATCAAGGGCTGACCTTAGATAATCATTGTCCATCCTGACCAAGCCATCATGAATTCTCCCTGCGGCGAACCACGTGGGCTTTGATTGAAGATCCCCGGCCACCGCCACAGGCGTCGTCGTGAAGATCACGTTACCAAAATAGCCAGGTGGGAGTGGTGGCTGCAACCTCGACCTGCCATCAGTGGCTATGTACAACTTGGTTTCTTGGTCATAGGGAAGTTCACGAGCCTTGCACACACATCTCCACACATGACCAGCCAACATCTCGTATGAGCTGTATGCAACTGTGTTGCCATCTTCTTTAGCTTTGGCTTTGAGAGCGTTGAGCTGTGCTCTTGTTAGCTTAAACATAGACACGGTTGTGGTGTCATGTTTTGAGGTCTCTGGTGGCGATTTCAGTGCCGGTGGTGGCTGGTACTCGAAGTGGTGGAATGCTGGTGTTGGTGGGTCTCTAGCACGGAGGAGTGTCCGGTCGATGAACGGTGGAATTGTTAGGTCGAGACCTCGAGCCATGTCTGACCAGGTGTTCACGAAATGAAGACCAGAGCATCCATCTGCTGCGTGGTGTTGCATGCCCACACCAAGGGAAGCTCCTCCACATTTGAAGTAGGTTACCTGAATAATTACATGCAAATATAAGGGGGGAGTTTGTCCTTAACATTAAACTGACATCAAACTGGAGGACTTATTTGCAAATATCAGTTGACGTGTAATACCTGTAAGACCAAGAGTGGATAAGTAGAGATACCACCGGAGTAATCAACGGTGGGAATAAGCTGCCGGAGCTCCAAAGTTGGCGCAAAATCACCGAATTCGTCGATAACTGAACTCGTCTCCGCCACCACAAAGAGCACTCCCTCTCCGTTACAGTTAATCTCAATCCGGCCATCCTCGTCCCTCCGCAACCGTCCAGCCATAGGATAGAACGGCACCAGGGCTTTTCCCAACGCTTCCTTCATGACTTTCGGGTCAAAGAAGTTGGCTGCTCCAGTCGGCCTGTAGAAGTAGACGCTGGGCGTGTGGAACCGCGGCACCACCAGGTCCACGTTCGAGTTCCAGAGGCCGTACCGCGGTGTCTCCGACGACGGCGGCACCAGTGTTGACTCCTTCACGGTGATTTTCATGTTCTTGATCGATCTGCCCCTGAGAAATGAGCGCCGCCGTGAAATTAATTACATTCTTATAGAATAAGACTTTTTTAAGCGAGGTCCGACAGTTCCCTCACCAATGGCAAAGAAGGACAAGCCTACATCTTACGTGAAAAAACAAATACGTCCATATATGCACAAACCCTCCATTCTAACACATATTTGAAGTAGAATCCATGATGAAAATGCCAAAAGAATCCCAATTATCATACCACCGAGTATTTATAATTACAAATGACAAATGTTAATGAAGCTATGATAAATGGAATATTAGGTAACCTCTTTCATATGAAATCGGGTAGGCTCTGGGCACTTTGATCTTAAATTTTGAGGGGACGACCATTCTGCTAGAGTAGGGTTCAGTTCTACAAATGTTAATGAAATCCGACCAGACAGACAACCTTGAACAACAAAAGTGTCCTCTTTTTTCAGAAACATCCTACTTCTTAGTTTCTCATCGTTTGTAATATAATTCATTCAAAACAACAAAACAGAAGTGCAAGTTGGTCGTGAATCAGTTCTCTTCCTACCAACAGACAGTCGTGAAAAGCATTTCTATATTGAAAACTTGAAACAGAACATCGAAGAGTTACATATGAATCGTATCCATAACAACAAAACTAACCAAAAGATGAGTAACAGAAGCTTACCTGGAAAATTTCAGAGAGAATTGGTGGGCTTACGGAGTAAACCTGAAAACTTAGGAAGCCAGGTTTTGGTGGGAGTGCGTTGAAACCAACTAAATGAGATATCTTATTGATTTGTGTTATACACACACATATATATATATATAAAGAGGGTGTGCAATGGAATACATATAGGGTGGTGTTGGAGTGGGGACTGAGCCATTCACCTACTCCTACATGTTGACATCTACCATTTATCAATATATCTATAATCTCCATCTGGGTCTTGCTTTAGATCGTTTTCTTGAGACTTAAAAAGCACGAGAAGTGTAGAAAATTAGAGGAACACAGTGCAAAGACTTTTCAGTCGAATAAAAGTTAGACTAATGTTTGGTGGAGTCCATTATGGCTTGTTTACTAGTTCAAGCCTGGCACCTACCATCCCTTTTCGTGTTGTCTCTTTTTTTTTTTTTTTGAAATTAAATAATTTTATTAAAAATTAGAGAAGGTATACATCTGAATGAGTATTCCTCATGGATAGACCCACTTGGCTCACTAGATACACGTAAAATAGCTGAAAACGACAGCGTTCAACAAAAGCCATCGTTTGACAATTAGGCTAAAACTAATTTTGCGTTTCTCGAATCTTCGATCTTTTACTCAATTAAGGAGGATGATTGCGATGCTCCGATGGCAATACTTGCGATGATCTATGGGACTCCTCTTCTCAGTTCTGCTCTTAGTATCTACTTTCCTCAGGTAACCGATTCTATCTTAGACCCCGTTTAAGGATTAGGGCAATTTAAGTGTCGCTAAGAAATTTTTTTGTTTTCGGAAGAGGGCAAAACTTGCTGAGGTCTTAGCGCTTCTGTGACTAGCCAACAATTGAAGTCTTGACTCAGGTTACTATTGTTTTCTGCTTTCTTGCCTTACTCGACGCCTTCTTCAATCAAACATTGTTGACATCTTGGATTTTGAGAATGGCCCTAGCTATATTCTCCAAGCTAGGGCCATTCTCCTACTGCAGTGTAGGTTTAACTGATTGATGATCAGTTGCTCCCTTATACTAGCAGTAGTGAGATCTAATAGAGAGATTATCGAAGTAGGTTGATCTTTAAACCGTCTGCTGTTCCTCTCTTTCCAGATAACATGAAAACAAGTAGCCACCGAGAGTAGGATAATAGCCCTATCAAACTTTGAAAAGTTCAAGTTAGGTCATTCCCATATGATATATGTGAGTTTGTCATAGTTGAAGTCAGGGACACATAGAGTGAAAAATTTTGCCCATATTCTTCTAGAGAAAACACATTCAAAGAAGAGGTGATCCCTGGTTGCATTCTCTAGATTGCATAGGATACATAGCTTAGAGGATAATAGGAATATCAACCTATCTAAGGTACTTAGCCTGCCCCACATTGTCAGCCAAAGCTAGAAACTATCATTAGGTCTAAGGACCTTATTCTAGATTAAAGTGTCCCACCCTACTAGATTTACAGACCTTTCCCTCAACTTTCTGACTTCCTTAATTGTAATCACTGAAACAGGAATACCCTTCCACAAATATGTATCTTCCTCCCCATGACTTGTAAATAGAGGGACATTCAGAAGTGAAACTTCATTTAAGGAAAGATTCCGGTTCCCATTCCTTATTATTTCTTTGAGCTTAGTGTCCTTAGGGAGCCGATTTAATAGTGAGTTTGCCATCTGGTTTTGTGTTAACCATTTCCTATCCAATTGTCATACCAAAAGGAAAGTCTGTCTCCTGCCCCTATCTGGCATGTAATGTGTTGATATATCTCCTCCCTTATTTTAAGAAGTTGGTTAAAGAACCAGGTGTGGCTGATTTTGGATTCTAGAGCCCAAAAACTCCTTCCTTTTAGTAAATATGAATGAATCTATTTAATCCACATTGATTGTTTATCATTTAGAATTCTCCAAATCCTCTTGGACATAAGAAGTCTGTTTTTACTAGAGATGGACTCCAATCCTAATCCCCCTTCATCTTTCAGTTGACAGATTGTCTTCTAATTTACCTTGGCTATTCCTTTCTCTCTATTTATTTTCCCTCATAGAAACTACTTCATCAATTTTTCTACTGTTTTAATAAGCCCTTTTAAAAGAAAAATGTATGAACACCAATAGATATTCATAGACATAATAACCGAGTTTAGTATCTGAAGTTTTTTACCATAGGAAGTGCTCTATTAGTCTATGGTCCCAATTTTTTTATGGATTTTTTCTATCAAAAGAATACATTCACAGAATCTTAGCCTCCTTGATGAGATAGGAATCCTTAGGTAGTGTATAGGGGGAGTGTTGGCCATCGATTTTCGAAACCCAGCTTTTGATCTGATACCATAACTGTTGAGCACCGATTTCGAAACCCAACATTTCGAATCATAAAACATGAGCATATTATCCTATAGGATTATCTCCTCATTAGCCATCATCCCATAAGGGTGGCGTGCCCACACCTGTCAAACGTTAAAAAAAAACTCATTTCTCCTATTTCAGAACAGATTTTTAAAAACCTCAAATTGGAATTACAATTTGACTTCTGCAGAACATTTGTTTCCCATTGTCTTAAGTTTCTAATGATACAAAAATCATTCAATTTGGTTCAGAAAGTTGAAAGTTATACCCCAAACATTTTTGAGCTGTTATTAAACTGAAACAATACACTATACTCAACTTCTATCCAGAAATTGAAATTCTTAGAGACTAAATTAGAACTCTATTTCTTCAGAGAATTTTCAGCTCTATGTCTCGAGTTCATTTAGAAATAAGAACCATCTCAATCGGAGCTTTAAAGATCAAGATATCATCAAAATACCAAAGTATATTCAGTAAAATATCCAATTCATACTCTTCCAACCGATACCCTTACTTCCTTTCCATCAATCTTTTTCTTAATCAAAATCAGAGGCTACTAACTTTTTTTACGGACAGATAGGGAAATTTGTTAGGAGTCTATTGGTTTAAAAATCACTTCATTTGGAGGTCGGATGATAAAGTTATTGCCAAAAGAATCAAACATGGTTTTATTCTTAGATGGATCAGACAATGGGCTTAAGTCATAGATGGATTAGACGAAGTGCTTATGACTTAAGCCCTAGATGGATCAGATGAAGGGCTTAAGTCTCAGTTGGATTAGACGATGGGCTTAAGTCATAGATGGATCAAACGAAGTGCTTAAGCCATATATGGATCAGACGAAGGGCTGAAGTCACAAATGGATCAGACAAAGTGATTTAGTCAAAGAATCAGATGGATGGATTCAATCAAAGCTGAATCAGACTAAAGGGTTTAATCAAAGAGTCGGATGAAGGGATTTAGTTAAAGCTTAATCAGAATAAAGGGTTCAATCAAAAAGTCAGACGAAGGGATTCAGTCAAAGTTGAATCAAACTAAAGGGTTTAATCAAAGAGTTAGACGAATGGATTCAGTTAAAGCTAAATCAGACTAAAGGGTTCAGTTAAAGAATCAGACGAAAGGATAGTCAAAGAATCAGACAAATTGATTCAGTCAAAGCTGAATCAGACTAAAGGGTTCAATCAAAGAAGTAGACGAAGGGATTCAATCAAAGTTGAATCAGACTAAAAGGTTCAGTTAAAGAAGCAGACGAAGGGATTCAGTCAAAGCTGAATGATGAATAAAACTATAGGGTTTAGTCAAAGAATCAGATGAAGGGATTCAGTCAAAGCTGAATCAGACTAAAGGGTTCAGTCAAAGAATCAGACGAATGGATTCAGTCAAAGCTGAATCAGACTAAAGGGTTCAATCAAAAAAGCAGACGAAGGAATTCAATCAAATCTGAATCATACTAAAGGGTTTAGTCAAAGAAGCAGACGAAGGGATTCAGTCAAAGCTTAATCAAACTAAAGGGTTCAGTCGAAGAAGCAGACGAAGGGATTCAACCAAAGTTGAATCAGACTAAAGGTTCGATCAAAGAAGCGACGAAGAATTGATCAAAAGCGAGCGAAGGAATTGATGGTGAATCGGAAAAGGGTTTAGTCGAAAGAAGCGATTTAAGGTTCATCACAAAATCAGACGAATGGATTCAATCAAAGCTGAATCAGACTAAAGGGTTCAGTCAAAGAAGCAGACGAAGAGATTCAGTCAAAAGCAGACGAAGGGATTCAGTCAAAGCTAGATCAGACTAAAGGGTTTAGTCAAAGAAGCAGATGAAGGGTTCAATCATAAAATCAGACGAATGGATTCAATCAAAGTTGAATCAGATTAAAGGTTCAGTCAAAGAAGCAGACGAAGGGATTCAGCCAAAGCTAAATCAAACTAAAGGGTTCAGTCAAAGAAGCAGACGAAGGGATTCAATCAAAGCTGAATCAGATTAAAGGCTTTAGTCAAAGAAGCAGAAGAAGGGTTCAGTCACAGAATCAGACGAATGGATTTAGTCAAATCTGAATCAGACGATGGACTCAATCAAAGCTGAATCAGACGATGGGGTTTCTACAGGGAACCCTACAGGGTCTTCCTCACATCACCTAAAGTTATAAATCACTAACTACACTCTCTAAAGCGTCTCCAATGGTTCCTACATCCATTCTAACATCACTTTCATTCATACTCTTTTCAAATTCGCTTCTTCTAATGCAATATCACTCCTTAAATATTCAATTACCAATTTGGTTGTACTAAACTCCCAAATCTCAACTTAAATGACCCATCCTTACTATAATTGTTCTATATATACATCCTATGTGGCATCATTCATAACATTTTAACTACCAATTTTTATTTCATTAAACTCCCTGATCTCCATTCATTTGATTCATCATCTACATCCAATTCTCATCATCCATAATTCCTATTTTTCTTGTCCATAACATCTCACTTATATATATATATATATATATATAGTACAAAATCATCATCATCATCCATACACAATTCATTTTTCATTAACAACATAAATAAGAGTTTGCAAAACTTTAATGACATTCCAAGCCACATTACATCATCGGTATCAAAATCCAAAACATAAAAGATACCAACAATAATTCTCAAAATGCGACCAAAGCCTTGCTTTTACAAAATCGAACTTAATTTACAAAAACATTGCAAAAGTGTAATGATTCCTCGACTCTTGGTTACTTGATCTTATTTCTTCACTTGAAGATGGGATGAAAAGGGGAGTGAGCTTGAAAGCTTGTGGGTAACAATTTTATAACGGAGAATAAACAAACTCGTTGAAATGTTAATTTGTCGTATAAATGTCATAATAAATTCATAAAACACTTCGTTCTCAAATTCTCAGTCAAATTCACAATTCTAGCTTAAAACTCATAGTTAAAATATCATCACATCAACATAACATATACATTTAACCATCAATGCAGAACACTCAAATTATGCAACATACTTGACAATTCAAAGATGCAATGCACAAACAAATGGCTCAAGGCTCCATGGAACGAAATGGCAAAACTGAAGTTTACACTATGAACAAAATGAGTCCTTTTTCTTTGGATCTCATATGTCACAAGCGGGCAGCTGGAAGAAGGCTCTTGTCAACGTGTATGTGACAAATAAAATGGTTCTACTCTTGCCCAAACAAAAGCACATATTCATGCTCAAATCATTTCATCATACTTTCATGCTTTTTCTTCTTTTTTGAATATATAAAATGCCATGATATTTTTCAAGGCATAACATAAAATGTTTCAATGCATTTCCATCTTTATTTTGAAATTCATCAACAAAATTCATATGCCAACACATAAAGATTTCTCAAAGGATTCAAATAGCAATCATGCAACATTTATTAAAATAATTGAAATCATTTAATTGTCTTGATTCAAAATAAAGCATTAGTGACTCATACTCTATTATAAACATGGAACCCACCTTGAATTCCTTGCTTAAGAAGTTGACTTAAGGATGTCTTTCCTCTTGCTTCTCTTGCCTCTCTTAATCCCTTTCTACAATAACAAAAATCTCACTCAATAAGGTTTTCAATTAAAAATCCTACAACGCACAATCACTAAAATTAGTGCTAGAATACATAAACTCATGCATTTACTAAGTTTCATGAACCAAAATCCTTCCAAAAATCTAAAAGATTTACAATGGTCTTATCTTGAATCTTCACCAAATGAAATGATTATTGGCTCAAATGGAAGCTCTTCTCTTCCTCTTCCTTTTTCCCTTCTTAAACAAACTCAAAATCTCTCTTAAAAATCAAGAAATGATGAAACCCTAACTATCTTTTCTTCTTTTCTCTCCTCTCCACCGAAACTCTCTTCCCTTTCTTTCTTATTTTCTCTTCTTCTCTCCCAATTCACGTTTTTCCTTCTTTCAAAAGAACAAGACAACATTTCTTCTTCCATTTCTTAATGATATGCAAAGTCCATTTTGTCTTTCCTTATAAGCCTTATGTCTTTTATTCTTAAATGTCTTACCAAAAATATCCTTGAACATTCTTATAACTTTAACACTTTAATTCCATTAACCCAATCAATAAATCCTATTAACTTTGACATAATTAATTAACTCCAAAAATAATTAATCTATCAAGACCTCAAAATTTATTTAAATTATGCTTATTCATCAACAAAAATTCAGGGGCCAACAGGGAGGGATCTTTAGTTTCCATACTCGTAGCTTGAGCTAAAGTATTTGAGATATAAGAAGCATTTTTTGAGAGTATGATAAAGCTCTTATGCTGATTGACACTGAAGCCCGACATTTCCTTAAATAACTTGAGAGTTTCCATCAGAAGAGAGATTGAGTGAATATTTGCTCTGCTTAGGAGAATAAGGTCATCTGCAAAACATAATCTAGTTAGAAAACCTTTCTTACATTTGGAATCAAATCTAAATTAGGATCAGTTGAAGTTTTGTGCTTCAGTAGCTGGGTAAGGACTTCCATACAAATTAGGAATAGGTAAGGGGAGAGGGGATCCCCTAGCCTAAATCCTTTATTTCCTTTAAACACTTCCATGAGACTCCCATTAATCAATATCCCATAGGAAACAATATAAATGCATTGCTAAATCTACTTGATGAATGTTAAGGGAAAGTTCATTATCTCCAAGGTTTTTACCATAAAATCCCAATTCACATTATAAAATTTTTTTTTAAGATCCACTTTTATAATGCAATTATGAGGGCTTCTCCTGCATTTATTGTAAGTGTAAGTCATGTACAAGTCGACTTGTTACAATGGATAAGTCGACTTACACTCATCCAGTACCGATAAGTCGACTTGTACAAAGGATAAGTCGACTTATGTATGGACGGTACTGTTTATTTGTGCCCTAAAGGCAATCCCTTTAGCGCGTTTTATTCACGATCGTATCGCATCGAATGAATAAATAAAGAAAAGGCATAATTCATTAATTTGATATTCATAAACATTGTTTATGAATTGATTGAATCTTTAATCGATTAATGAAGTCCATGATATATGACATAGCATGAAGGAAATTATGATGTGATCATACTACTGAGATTCCTATCATGTGCAATTATGTCAAGATCTAAATACTCCTAGTCATAGGATTAATGAGACTGGACATCATTAATCCGGATAGACTAACACATGTCATATTCCTGATTGGATCAAGCGGTGGATCTCGAAGCGTAAATATGAGATATTTAGAATTGACATGTGGATGCTTACTAGCGATAGTAAGTTCATTGGTTGACTGCCATGAGATCATCACATGGATATCTTATCTAAGTGTCGGTGATAATATCATCATAGCAATGGTGCAAGTATCCTTAGACTTGAGGTACTCGAGGATATCTTGAATCTTGATCACGTGCTTTGACTCCATTCCTTGTTGCCTTCGGAGGTAACTCATAGGGTGGTGCTTGGGTGCGAACTTGAGGTATTCGAAGATAATTGAGTAGCCAATAAAGGATTCACCACTTCTGGATTAGCAGAAGAGATACCCATGGCCTCTTGTCAGGATCATTACTCAGAAATCTCTGGCCAGAGTGAATATGTCATGGAGAGTGTCTTCATGGACATATTGAGTAATGAGTCATAAGACGAGATTTGTTATCACTTGGGCTAGACTCAGTCTAGTGAGAGTTGACACTTTGACCATACTCATAACCAAGTGGGGTATAGGATGGTGAAAGGACGAATTGCACGGTAATTGTCTATGGAAGGGTTCGTGATCTGGTTCTTGATGAATACATCAAACCGATTACTTTCCGGTCAATTGGGAGTCATGATGTGTTGCTAGATACCGCTCATGACTTGCTCAGATTAATTGTTAATCTAAGTGGCCAACATAACCGGGAGCCTAAAGGGTCACACGCATAAGAGTGTCTCAGAGAATCTGTAAAATAGTAATTGGACAGAGTTCCAATTATGGAGAGCATTAGGATTAAATGGATCCCAATGGGATTGGGATATGTCCCGATGAGATCGCGACATCTATATTGCTAAGAAAGGTTTAGAATTGTTTCAAAGATCGGGGCGATGGCCGTAGGGCCGACCTCGCTTGGACAGACCTTAGCAATTATATATCATTTAATTAATTAAGTAATTAATTAATTAAATAATATATAAATATATATAAGCATGTGCGTTGGACGTTGGCATGGGATGGAGAGTTGATAAGTTGTTGACTTTTCAAAGGTTTATTAATTAATTCATTAATGTAATGAATGGTTAATAGCCATCCAAATGTCAAAATCTTATGGAACCTCTTTACTTATAAAAGAACAACATAAGAGGCTTGTAGAGATGCTGGAACGTCGGTGGAGCTCCATGTGAAGAGAGAAGAACGAAAGCTTAATGGTTAAGCTTTTAGAAAAATGTTTTTCATGTTCTTCTCTCATGGCCATCATCGTTTCTCTACTGTTCCAAGCTCATGGTCCAACGATCTCCTTCAGCTCTCCAGGACAGAGGTAAGCTCTAGCAGGCTTTAATCTGTTCTAGCTATTCCCGGGTCAAAGGGGTTTGATCCGGTTAGGTTTTCTGATCTCTGCGTGGATCACCTTTAGAGATAGTCTCTTTTGGCTATTTAGGTTGATGTCTTCATACGGATACTGGATCACGGGGATCGAGAAAGTCCAGGAACAAAAATTTTTGTTTTCCGCTGCGTGTACATGTGATGTACCTCCCGGGATTTTCCTACAGTGGTATCAGAGCGTCTGGTATCCCGTATGAAGCTTTAACCTAAGCTAGATCGGAAATCCTAATTGCTTCTGATGTTGATGCATGTGTTCTGTTTGATTTTCGAAATTCTATAGAGATAGCTTTTTCGAAATTTATCTGCCCAGAAATGTTCATAACATGTTAGAGAATATGTCTATGAATTTTCAGAATTTATCATGTTGATTTGATATAGTTTTGCTAATTAATTCCCTAAGGTTACAGATGCTGTTTTGTGAAACGATTCTGGAACAGGCATGAGTATAAAATCGAGAATAAATTCTAGAAAAATGGTTTTCTGGATTTTCCTTCACCTACATGTCTCTAAGATGTTGGTGAATTTCTGTGAGCATGTAAATTGGATTTCAAGGTGATTGGATATTTATTCACGAATTTATTCTATGCTATTGGGAATTGCTGTGCTGATGAACACAGATTTTGAATCGGTTTTGTTATTTAGGTTGACTGAGTTTTTGATGGCCTAAAATCCTGAAAAAATTCATGTAGCATGTTCTGAACATGTAGTAATCTATGTAATTTTCTCAGAATTTATTGAAATTGTTTCATTGATCATTTCGAGCAATGTACAGAACTGGACAGTTTTGGTGAAAATTGTTGGGACTGTTTTGCTTGGCTTGATTGAGTGTGCTTTTTCAGTTCCAATGCCTTACAGCATTTTTAATGTGATTAAAAATGTGTTATCTTGATGTAGTATGATTGCCAAAGTGAATTGCTTGAAGTTGCTTTTCCAAGAATTTTTGAATGCCGAATTGGTCACATTTGTGTCTCGTTAGTATATTGCATTATCTTGTTTGTTTTGACCGTCATATTTTTATGGCATGTGCTGAAGTAAATTTGATAATGTATATGCTAGCTAGAGATGCTTAGGATGATAATTTGGGTGTTCCTAAATTGTTTGGACTTTGACTCATTTCAAGTTTTTCATATAGTTTGACTATTTAAGGCTTTCATGGTTCAATGAATTGTTCATTGATACATCAAATTTATCAGATATTACCTTAGGTATGTAGGTGTTGTGAATTGGAATTGCATTAATTGAGGAATTAGCCGATTAGAGTTTTTAGCAAATTTACCTGGATAAGTCGACTTGTGTATGAAATAAGTCGACTTGTTCAAGGTTTTTGGGATAAGTCGACTTGTGTATAGAATAAGTCGACTTGTTCAGGATCTCAGTATAAGTCGACTTGTAGTACCTTATAAGTCGACTTGTTCATGGGCAGGTAAAATAAGTCGACTTGTGTCATACAAGTCGACTTGTGTAATGGTGCAGAAGCATAAGTCGACTTGCATTTGATGAAAGTCGACTTGTGGCATCTTTCGAGTTGGATGATGGATGATTATAAGGATTGATTCAATACGATTGATGAAACCTAAATCATTCCATATAGTCTTCGTGACTATAATCCTTAAGCTTGGAGTCTAGAGACCAAATCCCTCCTCGGTATATGAAAACTAACGCCTTCCATTAATATGGTAAGAACCGAGTTCTTATAGGGTTGGGTTGTTGAGCTAACCTCAAGCTCACTCTATACGAATATGTTCAAACCATGAAAATAAGATTTTCGGATTAATGGGTCGGTTTTCCTAGAAGCGTTGATTTGTTGAGCTAACCTCAAGGTCAACGTGGACAGAGGCGAAGTTGGGTAGCATACATTAGATGTATGCGCATCAAAGAGTTGATACCCAATGAAGTGTACACATCAACAAGTTGATAGCACTGAACGATAGTTGTGTCTTAGATGTAATTGGTATATCTGATACCTCCCGAGACATAAGGTGGCTTGTTGAGCTAACCTCAAGGTCATTCTTAATGTCGGTTATCGATGATACAATTGGTATGACCAATACCTACCGATTGACCTAAATTGTGGCTTGTTGGGCAAACTCAAGGTCACTCTTAGCAATGTCGGATATCGACCCACTAGGACATTATGTCACATCGTTTCTCTGGATTCGTAAAGAGGGTTATGGATTCTAGGAAACTAGTGGGAGCCATATGCATGTCATGCAAGTCCTTATGATCATGCAGGCAATTCTATCTTATCATTCCTTCTCTCTATCGCGTTTAGGTTGATTGAAGAAGTCTTTTAGTGTGAATTTTCGCTCTCTATTCTGGACCGAATTTTCTTGATTGGCTAAGGAATCTGAGAATTGTTCTCAGATCTGAGGAACTGGGATACATCCTAGATGTTCCACTTCCAGATGCACCTGCTATCAATGCTTCTGATGGTGATCAGAAGGCATATCGTAAGCATCTGAAGGACAGTGACATGGCTGCTTGCCTCAATGTCACCAGAGCTGCAGAAGCAGCACGAGTCCATGGATGCTCACGTTATAGTATTTCATCTAAGGGAGTTGTTTGTTGAGCAAGCTCGGTCTGAAAGGTTCAAGACCTCAAGGCTTCTCTTCATCACAAAGGTGGCTCCAAGGATAACTGCTGTGCAGTATACCCTGAAGATGAATGGCTATATTGAGAGATTGGCTGTCTTAGGATTTATAATGGATTATGAGTTAAGTAGAGACTTAATTCTGGTTGGATTGTCTGATGGTTATTCACAGTTTGTGTTAAACTATCGGATAAACCAAATATCCACAACAATTCCTGAGCTGATCAATCTGCTCATGATAGCTGAGCAGGCTATCAAGAGAGATAGCAAGTGATAATGGTGGATGCTTCTTCTTCTAGTTCAAAGAAGAAAAGGGCCAAGAAACCAAAGGGAAGTGCCATCGAAGAAAACCAAAGTATTCTGCCCCAAAAGGTTTTTGCTTTCATAGTGGCAAGACTAGCCACTAGAGGCGAAACTGTAAAATCTATCTGGAGTCATTGAAGCGAGAAAAGGCATCGATGCCTCTACTTCTTCAAATATGTTTGTCATTGAGGTTAATACTATTCTGATCCAAACATATCGGTATTTGATACGGATGTGGCTCATACATATGAAATGATATGCGAGCCTCGAGGACGATGAGCGGCTCATCCAGAGAGAACTGGACTTTCGTGCAGGTAATGAAGCAAGGGTTGCTACATCAGCCGTATGCACTTATGTCTTGTTACTCCCTACTGGGCTTGTATTCAAATTGGATGATTGTCATTTTGTACCCGTTTTAAACAAAGAACATATTGTATGTTTCATGTTTAATTAGAGCTGGGATCTATTGGACTTTTAGGAGCAATGGTTGTTCTATTAGTTGCAATGGAAAGCTCTATGGTACTGGTACATTATGCAATGGAATTGACATATTAGATATGTCATATCCAATTATGAATGTCAATGATGCGGAAAGACATAATCGAGATAATTTAAAATTAACGTACTTATGGCATTGTCGGCTTGGCCATATAAATGAGACACGCATAGCTAAGCTCCATGAGAGTGGATGTTTAGGGTCGTTTGATTATGAATCATATGACACATGCGAATCTTGTTTATTAGGCAAGATGACTAAGTAATCCTTTAAAGGAAAGGGTGAACGAGTGAATGGAATATTAGACCTAATACATTCGGATGTATGTGGTCCGATGTCCATCCATGCCAGAAGTGGTTGTTTTTACTTCATTACTTTTATCGGTGATTATTCACGATATGGGTACTTGTATCAGATGATATACAAATCTGAAGCATTTGAATAGTTCAAATAATTCAGAAATGAAGTAGAAGACTAGCTTGGTAAAAGTATGAATACATTACGATCTGATCGTGGTGGAAAATACTTAGACCAACAGTTTTGGGTTATCTCAGAGATAATGGGATTTTATCTCAGTATACTCCACCTTACACGCCGCAGCACAATGGTGTGGCTGAAAGGAGAAATCGAACCTTGTTTGACATGGTGCGATTAATGATAGGTTTTGCACAGTTTTGGGAGTATCGCTCAAGGCAAGCGCTTTTACTTGCTAAACGAGTTCCATTAAAGACAGTTGTGGTTACTCCATATGGAGATATGGACTAACGAAAACCCTATCTTTCTTAGCTGAAAGTTTGGGATTGTCACGCTTCGTGAAGCGGACACGCGATTAGCTTGATGCAAAAGTCGACAAGTGTTTGTTCGTGGAATATCAATTCTACCTTGCTTAGGAACAAAAGTTGTTTGTTTCAAGCATCTGTTTTCTTAAAGAAATAGTTTCTTTTACAAGAGGACGATGGGAGCAAAGTTGAACTTGGAGAAGTTCAAGATGCTCGAACAAACATAGATCAACTGCTCAACTCAAACTGTCACTCATATAGATGAGGTATCGATTCAACCTTCTATTACACACAATTTACGTAGGTTAAGTAGGATACGCTGCTCCTCGAGAAATATGAATTTCGTAAGGAACATAATGACGTATTGCTTCATATGAGATGATCGCCTACTACCTATGAGCGAGGTTCGAAAAGTTGATGCGGAACATGACTATATGCCATGAAAACCAAGTATGGACTTTGGTTGTTATACCTGAAGGGATAAAACCCACAGGGTGCAAAGAGTTTTCAGAAGAAAACCAACATGGATGGTAATTTGATTACCTATAAAGCAATGCTTCTGGTTAAAGGATTTCGTCACAGACAAGGAGTTGACTATGACGAGACCTTCAGCCCCGTAGCAATGCTTAAATCCATTAGGATACTCCTAGCCATTGCCACTCATCATGATTATGAAATATGGCAAATGGATGTGGAGACGACTTTCTGAAAGGAAATCTACCGAGGATGTGTATGACACAACACGAGGGCTTCACTTCCATCGATGGCGAAAAGGTATGCAAGCTTCGTAAATCCATGTTTGGATTGAAGTAAGCATTCAGGAGTTCGATTATCCGTTTTGATGAGTCAATCAAAGAGTTTGATTTCTCACAAAATTCGGATGTACATTATGTGTATAAGAAGGTTAATGGGACTCGATCGTTTTCCTTGTGTTGTATGTAGATGACATCATTTACTCGAAGCGATGTCTCGATCTCGCAATCGATTAAAATTTGGTTGTCCAGCGATTTGCGATGAAAGACCTTGGTGAAGCAACATATATCCTTGGGATATAGATTTATAGAGATAAATCAAAAGGTTGCTTGGTCTTTCACAAGCATCGTACATAGATGAGATCTTTGAAGAGGTTTAGCATGAAACGATGCTATATACGAGGCCCGATGTATCGTATGCTCTAAGTGTTCTGGCGGATACAATCGGATCTGGTGAGGGTCATCGAATGGTCGTCAAGAATATCCTCAAGTACTTGTGAAGCAATCGAGGATGTTTTCTTGATCTATGGAGATGGAAATCTCCGGTGAGCGGGCATTCAGATGCGATATCTAATCGATAAGGATGATTACGAATCATGATCAGGTTATATACATTCACACTGAATAGCGTGGCGGTCAGTTGGAAAAGTTCCAAACAAGAGAGGACTGCAGATTCATCAACCGAGGCGAGTACATTCTTTGCATGAGATGCATGCAGAAAGGCGGTTTGGATCTAGAAGTTCATTCTTGAACTTGATCGGTCCCTACCGTGATGGGCCCATAGGATTGTATTGTGATACAATGGGGCTAGTCTTGCGCAGAAAAGGAACCAAGGTCTTATCGACGATCCGAACTCGTGCTTACCGATTCGGAGATCATTAGTCGAGATGATATCCCGATAGAGAATTCCACGAGCAAAGTGTTGCTGTTCCGTTGACAAAGCCATTGTCACAGGAGAATTGTGATTCTCATGGACTCGCTTATGGTATTAGATACTAAGGCGATTGGCTTTAGGTCAAGTGGGAGATTTGTAAGTGTAAGTCATGTACAAGTCGACTTGTTACAATGGATAAGTCGACTTACACTCATCCAGTACCGATAAGTCGACTTGTACAAAGGATAAGTCGACTTATGTATGGACGGTACTGTTTATTTGTGCCCTAAAGGCAATCCCCTTTAGCGCGTTTTATTCACAGTCGTATGCAGACTGAATGAATAAATAAAGAAAAGGCATAATTCATTAATTTGATATTCATAAACATTGTTTATGAATTGATTGGATCTTTAATCAGATTAATGAAGTCCATGATATATGACATAGCATGAAGGAAATTATGATGTGATCATACTACTGAGATTCCTATCATGTGCAATTATGTCAGTATCTAAATACTCCCTAGTCATAGGATTAATGAGACTGGACATCATTAATCCGGATAGACTAGCACATGTCATATTCCTTGATTGGATCAAGCAGTGGATCTCAGAAACTGTAAATATGAGATATTTAGAATTGACATGTGGATGCTTACTAGCGGTAGTAAGTTCATTGGTTGACCTGCCATGAGATCATCACATGGATATCTTATCTAAGTGTCAGTGATAATATCATCATAGCAATGGTGCAAGTATCCTTAGACTTGAGGTACTCAAGGATATCTTGAATCTTGATCACGTGCTTTGACTCCATTCCTTGTTGCCTTCGGAGGTAACTCATAGGGTGGTGCTTGGGTACGACTTGAGGTATTCAAGATAATTGAGTAGCCAATAAAGGATTCACCACTACGGATTAGCGTAAGAGATACCCATGGCCTCTTGTCGGGATCATTACTCGAAATCTCGGCGGAGTGAATATGTCATGGAGAGTGTCTTCATGGACATATTGAGTAATGAGTCATAAGGCGAGATTTGTTATCACTGGGCTAGACTCGGTCTAGTGAGAGTTGACACTTTGACCATACTCATAACCAAGTGGGGTATAGGATGGTGAAAGGACGAATTGCACGGTAATTGTCATGGAAGGGTTCGTGATCCGGTTCTTGATGAATACATCAAACCGATTACTTTCCGGTCAATTAGGAGTCATGATGTGTTGCTAGATACCGCTCATGACTTGCTCAGATTAATTGTTAATCTAAGTGGCCAACATAACCGGAGCCTAAAGGGTCACACGCATAAGAGTGTCTCGGAGAATCAGAAAATAGTAATTGGACGAGTTCCAATTATGGAGAGCATTAGATTAAATGGATCCCAATGGGATTGGGATATGTCCCATGAGATCGCGACATCTATATTGCTAAGAAAGGTTTAGAAGTGTTTTGACGCGGGGGGTCGATGGCCGTAGGACCGACCTCGATTGGACGGACCTTAGCAATTATATATCATTTAATTAATTAAGTAATTAATTAATTAAATAATATATAAATATATATAAGCATGTGCGTTGGACGTTGGCATGGGATGGAGAGTTGATAAGTTGTTGACTTTTCAAAGGTTTATTAATTAATTCATTAATGTAATGAATGGTTAATAGCCATCCAAATGTCAAAATCTTATGGAACCTCTTTACTTATAAAAGAACAACATAAGAGGCTTGTAGAGATGCTGGAACGTCGGTGGAGCTCCATGTGAAGAGAGAAGAACGAAAGCTTAATGGTTAAGCTTTTAGAAAAATGTTTTTCATGTTCTTCTCTCATGGCCATCATCGTTCTCTCTTGTTCCAAGCTCATGGTCCAACGATCTCCTTCACTCTCCAGACGGAGAGTAAGCTCTAGCAGCTTTAATCTGTTCTAGCTATTCCGGTCAAAGGGTTTGATCCGGTTAGGTTTCGATCTCTGCGTGGATCACCTTTAGAGATAGTCTCTTTGGCTATTTAGGTTGATGTCTTCATACGGATACTGGATCCAGGGATCGGAAAGTCCCAGGAACAAAAATTTTTGTTTTCCGCTGCGTGTACATGTGATGTACCTCCCGGGATTTTCCTACATTTATACCCTTTTAAAAGCTCCTGAATGATAAGAATATTGTCCCCTATATCTCTGCCTATCATAAAAGCTCCTTGATTCTCACTAATGAGATATTTTAGAACTTCCTTTAGCCTATTTGCCAAAATCTTTGCAATTATTTTGTAGAGGACATTAGTATACAAAATAGGCCTGTAGTCACTCCAAGTTCCCGGATTGGAGTTTTTAGGAATCAGGCTTGGAAAAGTCTTGTTTATTTCTTTCAGTAAAACTCCTTTTAGGAAGAACTCGTATACTGCCTCTTTGACTATAAAATGTTCTTGATGGAAAAAATGTGAATGAAAGATCCCACTGGATTGAATTAGGTCCATGAATATAAGAAATAGTGAGAATTCTTGATCTTAAAATCATGATTAGATCCGCATATGTTTGGTAAAAAGAAGAATCTTCTCCTTTGAATACAGAGTTCAGTTCTTTAGAATACAGAGCTGAATCCATAGACAAAAGTAGATAATATCCTAGAATTTTCCATTTTGAAATAAATCTTAAGAGTGAATATGGTGCTGACTAGATTCTAGAACTTCTGGTTTCAGATGATCCCCATCATAAGCTATTATAATCCTTCCATATGCATGACTTTGATGATTTGTAATGAACTATCATTTGCTACCTAGACAAACCATTTTATTTAGATTAGCTTCTCTAATTTTAGTCTCCAACATACAAAAAATCCAAGGCTTTTCCTTTAGCACAAAATCCTTTAAAGCTGAAAAATCCTTTAAAGCATTAAGCTTTAAAGGATTATTTATTCCACGCATATTCCACACAATCAAAGTCATAATCAAATAGCTTTCCCTTTGGAGCTTTTCCTATTGCTCCTATGACTTTTCCTAGAAGTGACTTGCTCAAACTGCTCCTCTTGATTATTACCATTATGCAAATCAACCTTGGATAGACTTTGTTCATTCTGTTGCACATTCGAAGATTCTTCACTTTGATTTGCACCATTAGATTCTTGAACTTTTCCTCCCTTGTAGTATTCTTCTGCTTGATTATGAAGAACTTCTATCATCTGATCTAATTCAGTTTTATTGCCCTTCAGAATGTCTTCCCTTTTTTTTAGGGGAGATTTTTATTGTCTGAACCATTTCTTTGTTTTCTACTACTTGTTCAGCCTCCTTAATTTCTTTGATTTCTTCTGGATCATTTTTTTCTACACCCATCACTTCCCAATAGTCACCTTTTAAAAAAACCCTACCCATCGGTTTCCATTCTTTGTCTTGAGCTTTAAGAGATGGTTTCCATTAGTACGTCACCAAGACTTTGTCTTCTCTAAGAGAGTTTACATCGGCCAACCTTAGAATGGGGATGCTATCCTTCATTTCCTTAGACATATCCATTCTCACACATAATCTAGCAAATCCAACTCTTTTCCTTAGAGCAGTATTCTCATCCATGTAGATAGGTTTCCCCAAGTAGCTCCCTGAGCATACTCAACCCCTTTGTAGTCCAATATTCCAATGAGATATTGTGAATGTTCACCTATAGGGGAATGTTCTTTATTCTGATTTTTCGAGCTCCATCCCTGGTTACCAATTTTAGAGAAAAAGTGGAAGTTGAGAGATATGTCAGGGACCCTTTTTTATTACCTTTTGAGCTTCCGATTTAGAAAAAAAAGTTAAAGATTATATTGTCTTCTTTAGTAAACATAACCTCCATTAGACCTCTTCCTTTCTAATTTCTCAAAGCTCATGCTTGTCTAATCGAAAATGCAGGCATTTTTTGATGAAAAATCCCGTAAGTATAGCTTCCTATGTCTTAGCTCCTTGCTGTAAAACATCTAGGCTAGGAGCCACCATTAGCTTGTCATCAACCTCTATCGGAGGGCAGAATACCAAAAAGGAGTCAGAGCTGTCTCCAACCACCTGTTTCCAAGTTTTCCTAGGTCCTTTAATAGATTCTACCTCAGTAGGAATAAATCCCTTAGGAGAAGCAGCCATAATAGGGATTGAGATAGATGTAGAAAAGGATGGGAAAGACGGGAGTGGTGTAGAAGGTTTAGAACAGGAGGGAGGGGTGGAGTTAGGGTTAGGGGGTATGGTTTGTTTAATGGTTGAAAGAAAAGTCAGAAACAGTGTGCCCATTTGTGTTTGGTAACTAAAAATTTTGGTTTATTGCAGATTTGAGCAAGAAATATGAGGGTTAGAGCTGAGCTAAATTTTCTTGGAGTTTGAAAAGATGACAGCAACTATTGTTGCTATGTCGTCTAGGGGAAGGAATGGCAATGGAGTCAGAGAGAGGGACAGAGTGTGGGTGAGATGGAGGCAATATTGGTAGAGGTCTGGTTATTTGCAAGTTGAAATATGAGGTAAGGTTTCTTTCTAGAGTTTGAGTTTGACTGATTTGTGATGTTGTCTGGGGGAAGAAATGGCAATTGCTGGGAAAAGTGGGTGGGAGGAATGGATGGAAGCAGTGGTTGAGGTTAAGAGGCGGAGAGGTCATGGCAGAGGGCTGATGTGCTTTTCAGATAGTTTAGTGTCCCGATTCTGTGTCGTCTCTTTTAGCGTTGATTCTTGAATTTTTTAAATTTAAAATTAAATACTAAAACATTTTTAGAATACTTTTATTTTTCCAAATTATTTTGATTGAATTTATTATTAAAATTAAGTTAAATTAGTTGTACAATTTATACTAAAATAACCACAAAATTTTAATAAAGTTGTAATGTTATAAAACTTTCTATTAATTTTAAATTATAAGACATTTTAAAGATAAATAAAATAAAATTTCTTATTATTCTCATTTTCTTCCATTGATTTTTGTTTGGAAGTGGATAGTTATGATTTCACGAAGTTTTATGTTTCTCTAAAACTTCTAACTTCCTCATATAAGCTAAGTACAAGCATGATTCTGCTTTTAGTATTAAGCCAATTTTTTTTAAAAAAGACCATGTCGGTGAAAATCTATCGAAAATCATTAATCACTTCATAGTGTGACGCTTATTTGTTTTCATATTGGACATATGATATATCCTATTTAAATATATATATATATATATATATATATATATATATATATATATATATATATATATATATATATATATATATATATATATATATATATATATATATATATATATATATATTTGATATTAGAAGTATCTAGTATGTTATGTTGTCCTACACATACAAATTAATGGAAAATAAATATCTTATGTTGGGAATGTAAATATAATACTCTTATAAATCTCTTGTTTTCATTTCTTTTTACCGTTATGAAACATAATGATAAGGTTATTTTTTTATGACCAAAAAAAACCATAGACTTAAGTTAGCGAAATAGCTTATTTATAAAGAATAAGGAGAAGAATGTAGATAATTGATTTTATTTTGAAAAACTGAAAGAGTAGTAGTTTCGCAAATTTTCTGATTCGTTTCTAGCAAACAAAAAAATCTGAAAAATTAAGAGAACAAAAAAAATTAACACCAAAAATTTGATAACGCAGTTCGGCACACCTTGTCTACGTCTGTGAGGCCCTCACCCAGCTTAATAACTTTCACTGAAGTACAATAGATTTATTCAAGGCTTTACTGAGCCGACATCACTCAACCTTTGACACTATCTCTCAACCTCACTTCCTGTGAAAGAATTTCACACACAATAGTACGACTACCTTGTACTAATCTTAACTACTTTTGATTAAACAACAATTAGTTAGTATTTAATCAACTAAGAATTGAACAACAATATACTTGAGACAAAAGAAAGACTTCTCTATGGTTTTTATCTTCTCGAAATAATCCAGCTAAAACTCTGCATCATAGCCAACTCTTTCTTCACAAACATAAGTCGTAGTGTTTCTTCAATTTAATAACCAGTGCCCACTTTATCGTAGACGATATTCACTATTTCATAAATTCATACCCACGACCATACTTCATGAAATCTAGAGATTCACTTCAATTCACTAAAAATAGGAAAAACGTCTGCAACATCAACACATGTTCACTCACCCACTGCGCTATTTTAATTCTCACACACTCACTGCATACTTCAATTTATGCACACCAGTGCACTTTTTTTCTTTCAAGAATATCGAAGTCCACTTTACTGTTTTCTTTTTTAAGAAGACCCACGTCCACTGCACTCCTCAACTATAAGCAAGAACACCCACACAACTTTTGAACTCCACTGCCATAAAAAAAATTTGCACATGCAGCTGTATTTTTCTGGTAACAAATAACACACCATCCACAGTCGTAATTCCATGCCTATGTGAGATTTGCTTCAACTCTAAATAGAGACATGCACATGCACTCAAACAAGGAGAATTTTATTTCAGCCACACAGCCAAATAACATCCAAATCACTTTGTTTTCAAATCCACCCAAAACACAATTTAATTACCAACATGATAATAAAGTTCAATCCAAGATAGGATTCTATCCAAAAAAACAAGAAGATAGGATTGTATCACAACTACAAGATTATCCATATAACTTTTGAACCAAGTTATTATCTAATTAATATCTTATAAATCCAATAATAAATAGTGTCAAAAATAATTATTTAGATATAAAACATATATCCTAACATATTTATACGTATAAAATCAATTATTTGTTTCTATATAATAGATTGTTTTTATTTATTGTTTTGCGCTTTAGAACATTTCAACTTTGAAGCTGGCAGAATTATTTGGGTTGGATACTATTGGAAACTAACTAAAATGATATTGTTCCCCGGAGCATGACAGGTCCGCTTGTCCATAATTACATGTACTTAATTAATTAGCCGTCAAATTGGTTTTCTATTGAATTATATGGATGGAGTTATAAATGCATATCCTTAATCAAATTTAACTTAATTCTTATTTCAGCTTCATACAAATTGCTTTGTGTGTAAGTCAGCCGATTCAATTCAACATAATCTTCAATTTATGTACTTTGTACACTCACATGAAGCCCGTCATTGTGATTATCACTCACTATAAACTGCTTCTTAAGATTTCCTTAGCTCCTGAATTCCAAACCAAACTTCAGAATCAATAACTATATGTTTCGTGCAAAATAAACTCCACATGATTCTATCGAGCAAGTCAACAGAATATTTTTGGTAAACTATTACGTTAACTAGGAGTTGTTCATCATACATTATTTGGATGCAACTATGAAAGACGCAATTATTACGTACTCATTAATCAAATATGGAGAATCCTTACCAATACCAGCCTTTCGATTAAGATTCTGAATTATTAATTGACTAAGAGCATCTCGTACAGATACAAGTCTCTTTCCTTGACGTGCACATCTAGAACTAGTTCAATCAATAAACTAAACTTTTGTGTTAGTCGTGGAGGCCTCCAATAATTCTTCAGTTGTGTTGATTACATCAGTTGAAGTTGAAACTCTGTATTAAATAATTTTATTTATAAAATGCAATAGTGTATGTGAATTTAACAGCATTGTACATTTTAATTTGCTAATTAATTCAATTAAAATAAAACATTTGACCTTTGACAACGACATACAAAAATTGGCCCAAAATTAGGCATAAACTGCTTTAGTGACGATATTATTTAACATCACCAAATCCATGACTTTGGTGACAAATTTGGTGACAAATAAAATGTTAATTGAAGTCTACAATAATAACAATCTAGTAAAAATTTCGTTAAAATATAATATCTAAAGAGATTTTGTGGTACACAACCTTATTCTTAATTAGTAGAAAGTGTTTCTAATTAATTTAAGTCGAAGTAGTATAATTTTTTTAAGATGCAAGATAATTTTAAGGATGGTAACGAGCGTATGGCTAATTTGAATTAGTCCAACTTTCTTAATTTGCGGCACAAATCAATTTGAAACTGGGTCAAACTTGAGTCGTGTGGCTTGATTTTTGATTGAGTCACACGATCCAATTAACATTATTAGTATAAGTATGACAATTAAGCTAACTTAACGACAAAAAAAGTTGCTTATGAACTTTAGCTTAGTTGAATAATATATGATAACAGATAGGCCTTCTATCAAAGAAGTGCAACAAAATTTTGAATAACAAAACCCTTTACTATTAGTTATCTTGACTATGTAAGTATTAATATTTAAAAAAATTCTATTTAAATATTATAAAATATTAAAATTGAAAATTCAGATATCACATACATCAGAAAAAAAAAAGCATTGAAGGGAAATTAGGGCCAATGCATTGATGCTATTCGAATAATTAGCCGATCTATTTGGTGTTCCTTTTAATACTTATCACATGGAGTCAGCCCGGTTGAGTGGGAGATAGGAGGTAGGAGGTTGGTGAGACGGTGACATGGCAATCCCCTGTCCACATTCACATTCAAAGCGTCACCAACTCTGAGTACGTCGTGGACCGGACCCCCGCTACGAAATCCTATACATTGGCTGGGGCTGGTTTAACTAAAATTCATTTAAAAAATTTATTGAAGATTTAAGGTTACACACATTTTTTTAATGGAAGCTTTTTTTTATTACATTAGATATCCCAATTTAGTCGAACTAATCTTAAGCCCCTAAGATCTTACCCTAAGAGTCTTAGAGGATATAAACCTAAAACTTTAAGATCCCTCAGGTTTCTATATAGCCTGTACACTTCGGTGTACAAGGAGTCTTCATATACTTGATTGTTCAACTGATAATTAATCACTAGCCTATCTCTGCTCAGCATCATGTTTTCATCAGCCCTCAGGTTTCCTAGTAGCTCCAACTTTCATACTACCGCTGAAAGTGAAACGTCTATAATTGATCCGATCAAGAAGCTTTGCCCAGAGAGCTAGAGGATCATCAATAAGAACATTTCCTTTTTTTTTTCTTTAACATAACTCGAAATCAAGACCTCATAAAAGAAAGACCCTTTTAAGTAATATGGAAGAGGACCTTTAGCTTAATTCCAAAAGACAAACGACTTAAGATAAAATTACATCACATAATAAACAGATAAAAACAAAGTTGACATAAAAGACAAAACTATTTTTAAAAGATGAAACACCTAATGGTAGAGAGAAACAATTTTAAATATAATGCCACAAGGAAAATAATAAAAATAAATCTTAATCGTATTGTCCTTTTCTTTTCTGATAGGTTCTTACCATAATTGTAAATTTGATGAGAAAGTACTGTCGCTTTCATTATCTATTATCCTCCTTTTGTTGGGGCTCACTTTTTCTATTTTTAATTTCTTCAAAAAAATTATCCAGCTCCTTTTTATTAATGATTGGAAGATCATCATCAGAAATTTTGAACATCTTAGAAGGCTGAGGCTCTAAATTGAGATGGTACAACAGTGTCTAGGCCTAATTTTAAGTCCATTATAGGGTTATATGGATCACTAAATAATAAATACCAGCAAGAAAGATGAAAATCTGGCATTTAAGGTTCTTCATAACAAATTATTCTAGGTATGGTCCAATAAATGTGACATGGTGTCTGATGTTAAATAGGATGGGCAACAATGTAAGCATGATTGTTTAAGAAAAAGGTGAAGGTAATCAAAGAGGCTTAGTCAGGCAAGAGTAAAAATTTCGTCAGTGGAGGTAGGAATTCTTCCATTGGGAAGAAAAAGCAGTATTCAATCTGATACCAAATCGCAAGATTGGCTTTACCAAAGAAAAAAGCTGAAGAGAAAGAGTAATTAATTACTCCACTACTTTAAAATAGTTACTTTGTACAAGAACAAATTATACATAAAAACATTAACACCACTCAACGTTGAGCAATACCAAGAGAAATGACTTCAAGGTGGAATTCAGACATGGATCTTGAAGAGAAGTTTAATATGATAATTTTATTTCACTTAATAATCAAATTTAAACATTACACAAAATATATTATGTCTACTTTGAGAATATACATATTGTTATCTTTACTAAATTTGCTGTAGACTATATATATATTTCCTTTGTTTTAAGTTGTTATCGGCTGTTGCTTTGAATCCACGTTGTGTATCCCTGAGGCACTTGTAAAAGACCGCTATGTACATATCTCGTTCTTATTAATTGATTTTTTCTGAATTATCAAAAATATATATATATTTCCTTTCAATATTTAAAACCATGGTTAGAATTTGACTTTATGCAATTGAAAATTTTATTTTAATAATTAAATATTTTCTTAACAGTTAAATAATGTAATAGATAATATTGATCATATTTATAAATATCATCTCATTGGAATTAAACAGTATTAAGACTCAAAATAGTGATATACTAATTTACATTTATTTTAATTGCTCTGTGTTGATTTTATTTCATTTGCCTCTTCTTTCATTTTTCACTTCTTCTTTTTTTAATTTTCCAATAACTATAATAAATTTAAACTAAATGTCAACGACCAAGTGATGTAAGAAGTGGAGATGCAAACAAAAGCTAAGGGAAGTGCTGAGCAGTCTTAACATAAACATCTGATGAAATTAAAACATCGATCCTTAGCTCTAAATCACCGTAAATCAAACCATAAGGTTAAGCATGATAACAACTGAAATGATTTTGGTTCTAGTCCTCCGTATATTTGAATGCCAATTCAGACAATAAGACGTCCAGCATCAATGGAGGCCGTATGTTGTAGTTTGAAACTGCAAAGCAAAGTGTATATTAGACAGATCGATGTCTCAACGTACAAGTGGCGAATTATTGAAGCATTCATACAATACCTTTAACGTAGGCAGTCACAGTTTCTGCCAAGTCTTCATCGTCATATTCACCTACCTAAGTAGTCAGGGAAAGTAAGTGTTAAGTGATCTTATTGAAAGAAGAATAAATGTAGAAGACTTAAGTATATTGTTGATAATTAGTGGAGTTGTAAAATACTTATACCACAAAAGCAAAGTGACGATTGCCAAGAACATAATCACGAACAGTCTCATAGCGCTCAAAGAGAGCTCCACAAACACATCCTGTACTTTCTCCGAAAACACAAGTTATATATAGATATGGTAAAGAAGGAAAGAAAAATAGGTAGTAATACTCAATGTCTGACAACGTGAACAAGAACAAGAACAGGCTTACCTACTAAGCGAAAATCAAATTGAGCATGCAATAGCTCCAAGGATTCTTTAATGTTATCAACTTTGTTACTGATCACTTCATTAGTGTGAGGGTGATGAAACGTCCCTTTACGAAAAAGCACATCTGCACTTTTTCTACAACTCATAAACTATGCAGTATAACACAGTTAATTATATATATTATTGAGGAGGGGGAGGAATCACTCACCTAAAATTTCCTCGAAAGTTGTTTCATCAAGTTGAGCATTCATGACGTTGTTTACCATTGTCATAACATACCAACCATGGCTTTCAAACTTCATGTAAGTGAACAGCAGAAGCCCATTCCTTTGCATGGCGCTGTTCAGTATCTTCATCAATGGCTACACAAGTTGTAAATAACAAACTATATACATTAATCTGCATAGTTTATGAGGTGTACGGTGATGTTGATCAACGTTCAGAGTTCATTTTACTAACCTGATAATAGGTATTCGAGAACATCTTCAAGTAAGCCTGCACTAACATAGTTAAAGGCTAGGGAGTGAAGGAAAAGAGATGTGGGAATTTATAATATGCACAAATTCTCTTACAGGTCTGTAGACATTTTCATTGCCAACGCGATGAAATGGATCAAGAAAAAGCTCCTGTTATGAACAAAATTATGAGGTTTTTTGTTGAGTTACCGAAATACAAAAGATTTTACTTTTTGTTGGAAAGCTTACCCTGACGGTATCCGGTTTATTAAAGAAATCCAACTGCAACTGATCCATCAAAATTACAGTGCCGGGCAATCGAGGTCGCGATGGTGAGGGTGAAGAAGATGAAGATTCACTTGTTTCAGAGGTCGACATTTCAAGGAAGAGGAACAATAGGAGAAGAGAGAAGAGTTTCAATGAGATTATTTCCCTGCAATCTAACATTCTGTTTTTCATTGCTAGTTCTTGTTGTTATATACCCTTTTGCTTACAATCTCCTAGTACTGTCAAAGCATGCAGATCTTAAGTTGTACTATTACCCACCTTACTTCCATTTCTGGTTTGACGCTTATTCTGTGTGCTTTCATATTTCCAGCGTGATGTGATAATGATGATCATTCATTTTCAACCACTGATGTTCTTTTATTTTCTAAACCTCTTTCTTAGACTGTGAGATGAATGAACTTCAACTTCATCTTTACTGTAGTTATGCAACTGATCATTGATTTTTTTTTTTTACTATAGTTATTCAATTCTGAGCAGAATAGCTGCAACATCAGTGTACACTGCGGTTTGCTTTTTCATCAAGCCGTTGTGATTGTGTTATAGATCTAACTCATTGCTTTTTGACACATTTGAAACGCATTTCCATTTATTTTTTGGGTCAATTTCGATATCAGAAAGAAATTTCATTATTTTGTTAGGTTTTGCATTTGGTATAGAAGCATGATTGGCATTCTCTGGTAGTTGTAAACAATTTATGTTTTGAAATTTGCATTTGGATTTGCATCCATCATGCAATATGGATGCTTGCTCAAATGAGATGATCGTTGGTAAAACCTTCATTCATCACATCATTTTCAAGAAGGTTATAAAGTACTGAAGGAAAAAAAAAAGTAATGTTACTTGCACTTACATTAATTACTAATAGCTTTCTCGTTTAATTTAGTAATAACACTCTAATTAACAAAATATTATACTGTGATATGTACGTTAATTTAACCTAATCAGTGTATCATTATGTAGCTTTAAAAGGGTCAAATATGAACAAAGTGTGAGTCGAAACTTATGAGTTATTACAATTTTATAACTTAATCAGCAATAACAATATCTTAATAGAAATTTTATTAAAACATAAAGTCTAGGAAAATTAAAAATACACAGCCTTATTCTTAACTGATAGAAAGATTGTTTTTGATAAATTACGCACAAAGATATATTAATGAAATCTCATCCATAGTTAAAACATGTAGATGTTAAAAACAAATGTACAAGTTATAAGCTTCAATTACTTCTAGGTATTTTTTATTCATTCGTAATAATAAGTGGTTAATTGTCCTTAGACATGAAAGGAATTTGTCTTACCTCATCCCGCTTACATAGATGAGTTTTGGTCAAAGAAATCTATTTATGAAGGCTTGCTAAAAATTTAAATTTCTAAAAGAACATGTTGATTTTTTGTTTGTTAAACCACCGGGTATTCGACACCACATGAGCAACCAATTAATCTAGATTTGAGCCGGGTAGGATCCTTCTGGGCTGCAAAACTCTCATTCGCGAGTTTTAAAGCGACTTCATTATCAAGACTCGAACTCAATACCTTGGATAGTTTAAAAGAAAAAAATTAGAAATATATTTAAGTGAAGTAATAGATATTTCTAATTTAAAATTATAAGGAATTAAACTATGGATTATTTCTTATATATAAACTATTCCTACCTTATAATGTCATTTATTTATTTTTTTACTTAAGTAACTCGTGAGTTTTCAAACAAAACTTGAACCATTTATGAACACGTACAAGAACGCACTTCTAGAGTACGAATTCGAGTTTCATGATAGATTCTTGAGCTTCAACAACTCTTACCAAGACTTACATTGCTTAATTGCTTGCATAAATAATTAATCCACCATGGGTCGGGACCCTGGAGGGTACATAGGAAAAATACGATAATCAACTATCCAAAACAAGACATTTGAGAAGACCATTGACTAATCAAAGTCAGATTGTAGACTACTGAGATGTCTGGTAGACTATTATGGATCAACATGAGAACCTTGTGACTATTAGTAAGTTTCAGGTATGATGACTGAGACAACAAAGCCCTTCTCTCCATGAGCACATAATTTTCAACTTTCCTCTTAGGAACCTTATACCCTTCACAACTCTCTTTCCCCTTTTGAAACAATAGTCGCAATAATACCTATAGTCTTTTCTCCGTTAAACTCTAATCTCACAAGGGAATCGCTTTTTAAAGTAGTCACAAATTATCTTAGACTTTCTGATACATAAGATCCTCATAAGAGGTGAGTGTAGAACATACTTGTCTTTGTACCTAGATAGATAGTAACATCACTCAACACTTAAAATTTCAAAACAGGGAGAACTTAAAGAGAATAGAAAACACTTAAACCAAACTTCATTAAACTAATCTTCAACGTAAGAAGAACCTTTAAGAAGAACCTATTTACAACTGAGAAGAAGCCTTGCTTTTATAGTCCAAGCAAGGGTAGAAAGGTAAATCTCTCAAAAGACACACTCATTACAATTTTAAAAGAGAAAGTAACTTTAAAGTACAATCATCACACTTTTAACAAAACTACTTTGAAAAAGTAAATAACTTTTTATAAAACAAACAATATGATGATAAGATGGAATTTTGTATGTTGGTTTGTGAGCTACAAAGATTTTCCTTTCATCAAAAGACTAAAAAACAAAAGCAAACGCCTAAAAAAACGAACCAAGGCATTAAAAGCATTATTTGTCACAAATTATTTCATGCCACGATTGTAGATTAGATGGAGAATCTGGATCATTTGAGCTATTAGTATCAACTTGATAGGTCTTTTGTCGTTTATTAGGACTGAGCTCAAATGTGTGAAATTTATGCAGGAATTGATTTAACACATCTTCATTAGGACTGTAGTTATCATCATCTGGATCCTAAACATCTTGAAAGACTGAGTTAAAAGGTTGAGAAGGTCCTACAATATCTGAGACCAATTCTTCTGTGTCATAATGAGGACTATTGGAACCTAGTATATCAACTTCTAGTGCTTCTGGTTCACTAGGAATAAATTAACCAGGATATGGTCTAATAAAGGTGGAAATGAGTGGTGTATTGGGGAAGTGATTTAACTCTTTGAGAAAATCTCTAAGAGATTGAAGCATTTGTTTTGATATCGTGGCCAGTATAATGATATATGATAAAACTGGGCATGATGTTCTGTGTAAAGAACATTATTATATGTTTCTCGATATGGACAATGGAGGATGAAAAAGCAATAAGTAGATTGCCATCTAACATAAGATTTCCATAGATGTTGTTGTGAGATTATCAGAGAACATTGTTGCTTCTATTGATCTAGTGGTTAGAACCACTCATGAATTGTCCATAACATAGAGCTTCCATTGTTATGTCACAGAGATGTTGATAGAGTTGAAGAGGAGATATAGTGACAACACAAACATAAAGGTCAGAGAGTGCCCAAAGATACTATAATGTGTTTTTTTTTTAAAGGATAATGGAGAAAATTCACATTAATGTAATGTACTTTGAGGTTGAACATTGTGGGACTTCTAAGAGAGTTATATTCAAGAAGAAACTGATATAAATAATAAAACAAACTCATGTGAGCAAGTGAGGCAACTTCAAAAACACTAGTGGGTGTACTAGCAATAGGAGGGAAAGATTTCTTTGTAAAGAGAGGTTGACTAGCCATAAAAGCTTGATAATTAAAAACTTTAAAAGATAAAAGAGTTGTAACAATACTTGGCTAAAGAGGATATTTATAATGAAAAAGGAAGAGAAAATATTAATAGGCCAAGGTGGATTTTGTCTATCAGGAGGCCAAGGTGGATTCTATCTTAGTAGCTTGGATAAACATGAAATATATAAGCTGCCATATATGATATGAACTCACAGATATAATTAACAATCCTAAGAAATTATTGTATTTGTTTCACAGTGAGATGTTCATTAGGAAAGTGTAACAACTCTTATGCAATATGTGGACCAGATTGGTAGAATCCATCTTTGAAATGCATACCCAGAAATTCAATTTCTTTAATGCCAATGATGCTTTTCAAGGTTGAAAGCATAATGCCATGCTGTTTAGTAAGATCCAAGAATTATTGTTGTAGGGCTTGATGTTCCTCATGGGTCTTTAAAAACAGGAGAATGTCATCGATCTAAATGATTGCACTTTAGAGGATAGGCTCATAGATCTTGGCCACTGTTCTTTGAAATAATGATGAGGCAACTTTAAGCCCAAATGACATAACAATCCATTGGTACTGTGCATTGGGAATGTAGAATGCAGTCTTGTATCTCTCAATTGGGTGAATACCTAGTTGTCAAAATCCTGCTTTAAGGTCAAACTTAGAAAGGATAACAACTTCTTTTATAAATAGTACATAATTACTGATCTTTGGAAGAGGAAACTTGTCATCTTGCAGGAATGCATTCAGAGGCTTGTTGTTAATTACTAATATCTTTTGTCCATGCTTTTTCTCTGAATTTTTGTTGACATAAAATGCCTAGCAAGCCCAGTTTGATTTTGTGGGCTCAATCAATCCTTGCTTTAGAAGGATAACACACTCATCTTGTGCAAGCTTTAGATCATCAGGGTTCATCACTGGATGTGTGACTTTTGTAGGATTAATATCCTCATTTTTTTGAAAGATAGATTTATGAAAAAGTTGGCATTTTTTCATAGACGATATGGGTGAGAAAACTGTGCATGTGATTTAGGACAATATTTCAACAGTTTATCTCTTAGCGATGCATATGATATAGGAATTTGAGAAAGTTCAAACACATTTTTTATGTTAGTATAAGGATTGAAAAATGATCGATATTTAAGACCTGTGGGTAGGATCTGAAAAGGTAAGGCTTTACTATATACATCCATACTAATAAGAATATCTAGGTCAGGTATATTGCTTCTAAGCACTTTAGTCCAAACTGTACATTGTGGAAAGAATCGTATCCCGATCTTTCTCTTTGTAATAAGCCTTATTTTGAATGAATTGCCATCTGTAGTTGTAAAATACTCATCATGTGAGGTCCATGCTTTAGAAGGTTAAATGTTGGGCTTCATTATGGTATGACTGGATCCAGTATCCATAAACCCAATAGCTTTTATGGGTCTATCATATTTATCTTGCCTGAAGAGTTGGATCTGGATATACTGTATTTAAATTGGAGTACGATCTAAATTCATACAGGTCTGCTGTAGCATGTATAGTGAATCATCCTCTAGAGAAGCAGAGGAGTCAGAGGATTCTTCGTCTTCGGACGTCGTGATAGAAATAGCAAACTTTGTGTCGTCATCTTCATAAGACTGTTCTTCAATCATATCTTCAAAATTATTAGAAGAATGCATATGCAAAATTGATTGCATCTGATTCAACAACTTGACATACTTTTAAGTCTTATGAGGACAAGTACGTGCAAAGTATCCTGATTGTCTACAGAGAAAACAATGATCAGCTTTCTGGCAATGAGAGGATTTCTTGAAGAATATAGCAATTCTTCTCTTCTTGCCATTCTTTCTCTCATATGTTTGTCTATGAGGCTTGTAGCCTTCCATTTGTCTACGAAACTTTCTTCTATGATAGGCATGTTTAAGATGAGTTTTCTTCTTGTTATGACAATAATAAGTCTTCTATTCTTTTCACTTGATTTGAAGATAAGGCTCCTTGTAAGCCTATTTAAGAATTGAATCACCCTTAATGACGTTCTTGAATAAGGCATGTTGATCACTTAACTTATCAAGAGAGGTTAAAGCAAGTTAGTAGATTTCTCCAGGAGATATATTAGCCATATCTGGTTGTAAAGAAACAATGGACTTTTGTAACTCCGATTATAGTTGATCAAGAAGGGATTAAATAAAAGTATATCAAAGATTAACATAATTCTAACTGTTAAGAAGATAGAACCTTTCCTTCATATGTTGACAATGCTTTTGTATATCATACTTTTCAAGTGAACAATATTTCATTGTAAAATATTCCTGACTGATCTGCTTATCAATAAGCTGAAAGTCACCAATGAATTCCTTATGAATTATTGCAAAAAGAACTTCGGCTGTAGTGACTTGGATAAAGTAAAGTTGTTATTAATCATTAATACTTTGCCACCATTCTCGCAAAGTACTAGTAAAATGAGATGTAAACTCAAACAAAATATTTGGTAAAGGATTATTCGGTCTAGTCATTTGTAGATCTATCCATGCACTAAATTCATGCAAGCGATCTTTCCATTTCTTTGGAAGTAGATCGTCAAAAATGAACCAAGTTCCTGAAGTAGACTTGGTTTGAATAGCTGCTTGAGTAGGTGCTACCTATGGTGTTGGTTCAGGCCTGAAAGGTTCAGTACTTGTAGATTCTGCTTCACTTATTTCTGGTTCAATTTCAGTAGGCTCAGGCATAGTCATCAGAACTTGTGATAATTTTGATAGAATAGCTAGCTGTGCTGAGGAATCAAAAGACAGTTCAGAGATTTGTTCAGATGATGACTTTTAGATTGTTGCAGAGACTTTAGATGTTGGGACAAAGGCTTCAGAATAATCTTCTGTATTATTTGATTAAGCAGATGAATCTTCTGCATCAAATGTAGGTACAAGAGTTGCTATAAACTTTATCTGAGGTGCTTTATCCTTCCCAGTAGAAGTGGAAGGTTGAAACTTCGTGGAGAAGTAGGAGGTGTACAAATCTATAGTGATTTACTCCACTGGTTAACTGATTCAGATTTAGTGAACGAAGGTAATGGCTTAGGAACTAGTTCAGGCTTTGGCTTTGACTTTAATTTCTTAGGTTTAGTTTGAGCTGCCTGGGGATGAGTATACTATCTAATCAAAGGATAGTTGAACTTGAAGACCTTTGAATAGTCAGCTTCTTTTGGATACGTCTGATACATAAGAGACGTGTATGATGGTTGTATGTTTGGAAATATTGAAGAGGATGAGCCTTATATAGTTTTAGATTGAGTAGATTGCATATTACCTTCCATTTGTTGCACAATTCCTTGCATCTTCTTGATTTCTCTAACTTTGGCATCAAAGTCAGGTCCAATATAATGTGTAGCAATGTAATGTCGAAGATCAACATCAACTTGTTGAATTTGAGCTTTGTAAGACTGATACATTTGTTGAATCTACTTAGAGATGACGTCAATTTTATGTTGTGTAACATGAGTCTGTTAACTGATTTCATCTAGTTTAGAATCAATTCTTCAAAAACTTTGTTTTGTGTTGTTGCATTTGATGTTTTCCAGTTAAAAACATCATCAAAAGAATTTGAGACAATTGTTCCTTGTGAAGTGATTTATGTGGCTTAAATAGTAGGGCTAGAGATAACCCTAGTTGTTTCAATAGTACTTCTGTGTAAAAAAGGAAAGTCTTCATCATATGGCTTAACCATCATGCAAGGTATAGGAGTAGGAGTCATAACAGGAATTGTTGGTTTAGATTGATAGGTAGAAGATTTCAACATTTCATGAAGAGATCTGGGTCTGATTTTTTTTGTTTGTAAACCAATAGATTTGCTGGAAACATCTGGATCTGGTGTAGATGATGTTGTTGAGAAGGCATACAACGAGGTTTTGGCTTTTTCTTCTTCCTTCTTCTTCCAGCATACCATTCATTGTCATCATCATTATCTAACTCAGGATTGAGATAGACTTCACAGTCGGATTCACACGTAGATGGGTCGACATCTCATACAAAATGTCCACGATGATTACTAACATAAGCGGGATCTCTATTAGATTTGAAATAATTGATAGGCTGGATCATAAAGACAGATCATGATGTAAAGGGTCCAGGGCTTTGCATAGATGGACTTCACTGTTTCATCCTTTAATGTCTTTAGAATCGGAGGAGTTATTTTATGAAAAGAGTGTCGATGAGGCATATGAAAGACCTTTCAGTAATTAGTGATCCATTCATTAAGCATAAACTTTCTAAGCTCCTATGCTGGTAGTTACTTCAGAATATAGATGATAGTAGTGTAATCATTGAAACGATCAGCAACCATGTAAAGGACATCTGAAGTAAAATTTGAAAAGTTAAGATCCAAAGTATGATTCTGTAGTCGATAGATCATCTAGTGATGTAAAGTAGCCATGATGGTTATAGGATCTTGATATGCCTAGTGATCTGAATTTAAACTTGCAGACGTTCAGACAAAGTGAGATCATCCAACTTGATGTTGAAATCAGGTGTTATCGTTAGAATGACACTTTCATTATTGAGCGGTGTTAGCAAGGTACCAATCAAAGCATTCTTGTATGTTATATAGGCAGTGTTGAGAAAAGATATCCTGGCTATAGCAGGTATTCCTTTGCTCCCTCTAGAGAAAAATCAGCTCTTTAAGGTTTTTAAGCTTTACGTATTAATCTGCGGTTGTAGATCTAAGACCACACTATTCCAACCTAGAACTTTAGATGATTTCTTTTACTTTTAGGCAGGATATAGACAATATAGTATGAATTCTCTTTGTCCAAGAACGATCACGAGAATAAATATTGTACAGACTTAATAAAGGTAAAGAAGGCCCACAAACATGATTTTTTACAGGAACAGGGGTAATCTTTACTAGATTTTCTATACCATTAGATAACACACGCTTTACACTAGAAGGTAGACTAGACATAGACAAAGTTGAAGACAAATAAACATGGTCATTGGGTAGTGTTTCCATTACGTATGGGCTCTCTCCCTACTCACTCCTATTAAGAGACAATGTTACCATCGATCAAGACACGAAAGCTAGCTCTTCAGAGTGTGTCTTTTGAGAGATTTACTTTTTTACCCTTGCTTCACCTATAAAAACAAGGCTCCTCCTTAGTTATAAGCAGGTTCTTCTTACGTTGAAGATTAGTTTAATAAAGTTTGGTTTATCTGCTTTCTATTCTCCCTAAGTTCTCCCCCTCCTGAAAGATTAAGTCTTGAGTGATGTTATTAGCTATCTAAGTACAGAGATAAGTATGCTCTACAATCAACTCTTCTGAGGATCTTGTGTATCAAAAAGCCTAAGACAATTTGTGACTACTTTAAAAAATAATTTCGCTGTGAGATTAGAGTTTAACAGGGAAAAGAGTGTAGGTACCATTGTAATTATTGTTTCAAAAGGGAAAAGAGAGTTATGGAGGGTGTAACGTTCCTAAAAGTAAAGCTGAGAGTTGTGTGCCAGTGGAGAGAAGGGATTTTTTGTCTTGACCATCATACCTGGAACTTACCAATAGTCACAAAGGTTCCCATGTTGATCCACAATAGTCTACCAGACAATTCAGTAGCCTACAATCCGACTTTGGTTAGTCGATGGTCTTCTAAAAGGTGTTGTTTTGGCTAGTTGATTGTCGTACTTTCCTATGTGTTCTTTAGAGTCCCGATGTGGTATCAAAGCCAACTTTCGTGTCTTAACTGATGGTAACATTGTCTCTTAATAAGAGTAAGTAGGGAGAGAGCCCATAAGTAATGGAAACATTACCTAATGATCCTGTTCATTTTTCTTCAACTTTGTCTATGTCTAGTTTACCTTCTAGTGTAAAGTGTGTGTTATCTAATTATTAAAAAAAATCTAGTAGAGATTACCCAAGTTCCTATAGAAAATTGTGTTTGTGAGTCTTCTTTATCTTTGTTGATTTTGTACAATAAATATTCTCATGATTGTTTTTGGACAAGAAGTTTTCGTACTAGATTGTCTATATCTCGCTCAAAAGTAAAAGAAATCATCCAAAGTTCCAAATTGGAACAATATGGCCTCAGATCTACAACTACAAAACAATAAATAAAGCTTGAAATCCCTAAGGTGTTGATCTCTCTCTAGAGGGAACACAATCATACACATCTTCTTTTTAGAGCTATACGTCTTGTTCTTACACTTCATGGAAGAAAAGGAATACTTGTTATAGCCAAGATATCTCTTCTAGACACTGCCTATACAATGTATCATAATGCTTTGATTGGTACCTTGTTGACAACACTCAATACTGGAAGTTTCATTCTAATGATAACACCTGATTTCAACATCAGGTTGGATGATTCCACTTTGTCTGAATGTCTACAAGTTCAAATCTAAATCACTAGAGCAGATCAAGATCCTACAGCCATCATGGCTACTTTACATCACCAGATGATCTATCGTCTACATAATCATGCTTTAGATCTTAACTTTTCAAATTCTACTTCAGATGCCCTTTACATGGTTGCGGATCATTCCAATTATTAGACTACTATCATCCAAATCCCGAAGAAACTACTAGTACAGGAGCTTGAAATGTTTATGTCTATTGAATGGATCACCAATTACTAAAAGGTATTCAACGCACCTTATTGACACTCTTTTCATACAAGAACTCCTCCGATTCTAAAGACATTAAAGGATGGAACGGCGAAGTCCATTTATACAAAGCCCAACGAGGATCCATTTAGATCCTCTACATTAAGATCTGTTCTTTATGATCCAGTCTATCCATTATTTCAAATCTAAAAGAGATCTAGTTTATGTCAGTCATTATCGTTGACATTTTGTATGGGATGTCGACCTATCTATATGCGAACCTGACTGTGATGTCTGTCTCAATCCTGAGTCATATAGTGATGATGATGATGATGAACAATATGCCAGAAGGAGAAGGAAGAAGAAAAAGCGAAAACCTTGTTATATGCCTTCTCAACAACATCATCCACACCCAGATGATTCCAGCAAATCTATTGGTCTAAAAATAGAAAGATTCAAACCCAGATCTCTTCGTGACATGCTGAAATCTTCTACCTGTCAATGTAAGCCAATAGTTCCTGTTATCACTCCTACTTCTATGCCTTACATGATGGTTAATCAATATGAAGAAGACTTTCCTTTTTTATACGGGAGTACTGATGAAATAATTAGGGGTTATCTCTAACCCTTATATTCAAGCCACAGGAATCTCTTCACAAGGAACAATTGTCTCAAATCCTTCTGATGAAGTTCTTAACTGAAAAACATCAAATGCAGTAACACATAACAAAGTTCTTCAAAGAATTGATTCTAAGCTAGATGGAATCAATTAATAGACTCAAGCTACGTATAAAGCCAGTATACTTGTCTCCTATGTATCAGACGTATCCAGAAGAAGCTGACTATTCAAAGGTCTTCAAATTCAACTATCCTTTGATTAGATTGTATATTCGTCCTCAGGCAGCTCAAGCTAAACCTAAGAAATCAAAGACAAAGTCAAAGTGTAACCCCCACATACACCCCTTGGGAGGATATTGCTAGTGCCACACATACAAAACATACAGATAAAATAGAACCAAAACCAAATCCAAAACACAGAACATAACATACATGCATTCCCAAAATCTCAACAAACATACATCACATATCTTAATTTCATAAAGCAGTCTAAATTAAGGTTATTACAACCCATCAAAATAAAAATTTAGGAGTTATAAACATCATATACAAGTCCAAAAACGATCTCAAAATACATATGAACAAAACAAAAACCAGATTCCTTTGGCCATCGCGGTTGTCTTGTCCCAGTTCCTACATCCCTCTTTCAAAACCTACACGACGCAAATCTATCGTGTTAAGTATATAGCTTAGTGAGTAATAACTAAACTATAAGTCAACAACAGATACAAAAATTCAGAACAAAACAGAGTTTTATAAATAACAGAATTGTTCAGCACAAGAGGGTATAAATCCTTCACGAACAGAATACAATTCAACTTATGCCAAAATTAAACTGATATCAGAGTACAAAATCATAAGACTGCTAAATCCATGTGCAGAAGTGGATAACGGGACTTATACAGAAGATACCATAATTGGTATCATATAACAGAAGAGACTTACGTCTCAATAATAAGAGACACCGAAGTGTCAGACATCGAAGTGTCACAGAAGCAACTGTAGACCCTTCTAGGCATGCCTATTTACCCACAACTAGGACTCAACAGTTTTAAAACAAAACAAGATCATTTCAGACATTTCATGTGCAAAGCAAGTAGTCAATCATATTCACATGCAAGTAGCACTTCCAATGATATAAACATGCATCAAATGCCTCAGAAAATTATTTTTCGAAATTTAGAACACAATCAACATAAATCAAATTCAACAAGTAGAATAAAGTAAGGTAAATAGCACTTTAATATCACATTTATCAATCAATATCTCGGACCTTCATGTCCGGAATCAGTACACAATTCAATACACACTCATCATTTTCAATTCCAATTCAGCAATAAACAAGACAAATCAAGGTGGGACCATCTTAGGTTACTCATAAAAGCTCCCTGATTGCTTATTGCCTCGAAATCCTGACAATATCTGAAATCGATCGCCTTAAGATTTCCTCCAAAATATTCAATACAAACATATATTATTATTGTGCACAATTATGAATTCAATTATGCACATTCGTGTATACTAAATATGTATGATGTATATTCATTTAAAAAATTTAGGTTTCTTATCCTTAATCTTATCACATTATCGATCATGTGAAATCATATTCAATCCCTCAATCCAGATTTATTTCACAATCCACCTTCGAGTCCACTTTGCTTAATTATTCTCATTAGAAAGGTGAGGTAATTAGGAAATGCTTCCTTCTAGAAAGTTTTCCCTCTTTGTCTTAGGTTTCCAATGATACCAAGTTCATCAAATTTGGTTTAGTATTCCATGAGTTATGTTTAAACTATCACAGACTGTGTACATTTAAAATTTTTGCTAATACATGATCATGCCTCAAAGTTGTACACCTTATAACTCTCAATTACAATATCCAAAAATTACAAACTTTATACCAATTTAAATCTAAGAGAATAAGCTACAACTTTAGTGGAGACACCTTAGTCTAATTCAACCTATATCAATACAGTTTATTCAATAACCACAGGACATGATTTATGTCCCTTGTAGTGCTACAGCCTAAGACAAGATTCAATTCCATGCCACTTTTGAAAGTCTTAGAGACAGAATCAAAATTTAACTTCTTCAAGAAAGTTGTAAACCTATGTCTCAGGTTTAATCTGAATCAAGAATCATCTCATTTGGAAATATAAAGATCAAAATATAAGTAAAATATCGAAGCATGTTCAATAAAAACAATAACCTTCTAATAGCCTCTAGGCTTTCATCCGAAACTCACTTCCATTTTTACACCAAATTCATTTCAATTTTTCTAGATTACTTTAGCATAAACACATCACCATTCTATATTCATTCAAAACCAATTTTTTTTTCATAAAATCATCAAACTCTAATCACTTTTCTTAAACCTCTTCATCTTCATAAAATCAATCATAAACCTATCAATTTTCCAGATTTTTATCTTAAGTAGATTTTGGGTCAGATTTGTATGACTATTTTGACCTAGACAATGAGGTATTTAGGCAATAACTTATCCTAAATAAAATTTCCAAAATGTCTTAAGTGTTCAATGACATCAATTTCATGCATTTTGGTTCAATATCATTCAAGTTATAATCAAAAATCTGCAGACTATTTTTATATCTTGACAGAACACCAATTTCAACTTCAAGCCAAATTTCCAAACTCTTAAGGGCATATTTTGAATTCGATTCTTTCATGAAAATATAGTTATATGTCTCTAGTTTACTATAAATCAAACTTCATCCAATTTGGATATTCACATATCAAGTTATGCCCTAAATACAAATGTATGTTCAGTAAAATACTGCATATATCATATTCCAATGACTAAAATCCTTCATCTTGTTAATCAATCACCATATTTGCTTCTTCTTTCACCACCCACACATGCATCAACACCAATTACATATGCAGCACTCCCTAAGCACGAAAATATACACCATTCAACATAAATCATTTACACTATCATAAAACTTAAAGCATTACTTACTTGGTTTATACTTCAGAAAAATTCTAGAAATGGGGATAGAAAATAAGAAAGAAGATGGTTTCGGTGAAATCAAAGATAAAGACCTGCTGAAACATTTTTTATCTTTTTTAATGCCTAGGTTTTTCATTAGTGCTTTAACACATGTCTCCATTGCATGTCTTCCACTTGTTCACTAGATAAGCTACCATTTGTCTCATAGCTATAAGTCCATTTGTCACTCCATAATTTGTCCATTTGTCAATTAATTTCTAATACAATTGTCACTCTTCTATTTGTCTCTTGTTTTTCCTAGTCAAAAAATATTCCAAATTTTCAGAAATTTCCTAAAATTCACCAAAAATATGAAATAATACTAATAGTCTCCAAATAAATTTTTAGCACAAATAATCCACAATTCACGTTTTAATTGCAATTACAAACCAATTATACCCAAAAAATGTCATGAGTACATGTACAATTATTTGTAAAAGTCAAAATTCATATGTACATACCAGCGAATACTCAATTATGCAAAGCATATGATGTACTAGAAATTCCTAAATTTTCTTACCCCTAACATGGGGTGTTATACAAAGCCTGAACTAGTTCCTAAGCCATCACCTTCATTCACTAAATCTGAACCAGTTAATCAGTGCAGTAAACCATTACAAATCTATACAGCTCCTACGTCTCTACCGAAGTCTCAAACTTCCACCTATACTGGGAAGGACAAAACACTTCAGATAGAGTTCATAGCAACTCTTGCACTTACACTTACTGCAAACGATTCATATGCTCAATCAGATAATTATCACAAGTTTTGATGACTATGCTTGAACCTACTAAAGTTGAACCAGAAATAAGTGAAGTAGAATCCACAGGTATTGAACCTTTTAGGCCTAAACCAGCACCACAGGCAAGACCTGCTCAACTAGTTGTTCAAACCAAGCCCACTTCAGGACCTTGGTTCACTTTTGACAATCTACCCTTAAAGAAATGGAGAAATCGCTTGCATGAATATGGTGCATGGATAGATATAAAAATGACTCAATCGAATAATGCTTTACCGGATATTTTGTCTGAGTTTACACCTCGTTTCACTGGTATTTTGCGAGAATGGTGTCAAAGTATTAATGATTATCAAAGACTTCAGTATATCTAAATCACTACAGCCGAAGCTCTTCTTGGAATAATTCATAAGGAATTCAATAATGACTTTCAACTTATTGATAAGCAGATCCGTCAGGAATATTTTGTAATGAAATATTGTTCACTTGACAAGCGTGATCTACAAAAGCATTATCAATGATGGAAAGGTACTATCTTCTTAATGATTGGAATGATGTTAATCTTCAATATACTTTTATTTCATCCCTTCCAGATCAACTGCAACCAAAGTTACAAAGGATCATTGTTTCTTTACGAAGAGATATGGCTACTATATCTCTCGGAGAAATTTACCAATTTGCTTTAGCCTCTCTTGATAAGTTATGTGATCAACATGCGTTATTCAAGAACACCATTAAGGGTGGTCCAGTTTTCAAATAGACTTGCAAGAAGCCTTGTCTTCAAATCAAGTGCAAAGAACAGAAGACTTGTGATTGTCATAACAAAAAGAAAACCCATCTTAAGCAAGTCTATCATAGAAGAAAGTTCCGCAGACAAATGGAAGGCTATATGCCTCTCAGACAAACATATGAGAGAAAGAATGACAAGAAGAGAAGAATTGTTAGGTTCTTCAAGAAATCCTCTCATTGCCAGAAAGTTGATCGTTGTTTTCTTTGTGGACAACCAAGACACCTTGCACGTACTTATCCTCATAAGACTAAAAAGGATGTCAAGTTATTGAAGCAGAGGCAATCAATTTTGCCTATTCATTCTTCCAATAACTTTGAAATCTGATTGAAGAACAATCTCGTGAAGAAGAGGACACAAAGTTTGTTATTTTTTTTATGACCTATGAAGATGATGAATCCTCTGACTCCACTGCTTCTCTAGAGGATGATTCACTATACATGCTACAACAGACCTGTATGAAGTTAGATCATACTCCAGTTCAACTACCATACGTCCATATCCAACTCTTCAACTAATATAAATATGATAGATCCATAAAAGCTCTTGAGTTTATGCATATTGGATCCACCGTACGATCATGAAGCCCAACATTTTACCCTTTGAAGCATGGACCTCACATGATGAGTATTTTACAGTTGTAAATGGCAATTCATTTAAAATACGGCTTATTACAAAGAGAAAAATCGGGATACAATTCTTTTCACAATGTATAATTTGGAATAAAGTGTTTGGAAGCAATCTACCTGACCTAGATATTCTTATTGGTATAGATGTATACAGTAAAGCCTTACCTTTACATATCCTACACACAAGCCTCAGGTATCGATCATTTTTCAGTCTTTATACTGATATAAAAATGTGTTTGAACTTTCTCAAGTTTCTACACCATATGTATCGCTAAGAGATAAACTGTTGGAATATTGTCCGGAACCACATGCACAGTTTTCTCATCCATTTCCTCTGTGAAAAAATGCTAACTTTTTCATAAGTTTACCTTTCAAACAAAAGAGGATATCAATACCACAAAAGCCACACATTCAAGGATGAACCCTGTTGATCTAAAGCTTGCATAAGATGAGTGTGCTATCCTTCTGAAGCAAAGATTGAATGAGCCCACAAAATTAGACTGGGCTTGTTAGGTGTTTTATGTCAATAAATGTTTTGAGCAAAAGCATAGAAAAAAGATATTAGTAATTGACTACAAGCCTCTGAATGCATTCCTGCAAGATGACAAGTTTCTTCTTCCTAAGATCAATACTCAGGTATTATTTCTAAAAGAAGTTGTTATCTTTTCTAAGTTTGATCTTAAAGCAGGATTTTGGCAACTAGGTATTCACCCAACTGAGAGATATAAGACTGCATTATGCATTCCCAATACACAGTACCAATGGACTGTTATGCCATTTAGGCTTAAGGTCACCCCATCACTGTTTCAAAGAATAATGACCAAGATCTATGAACCTATCCTCTAGAGTGCAATCATTTACGTCAATGACATTCTCCTCTTCTTAAAGACCCATAAGGAACATCAGGCCCTATTGCAACAATTCTTGGATCTTACTAAATAGCATGACATTATGCTTTCAGCCTCAAAAAGCAACATTGGTACTAAAGAAATTGAATTTCTGGGTATGCATTTCGAAGATAAATTATACCATCCTGGTCCATATATTGCACAAGAGCTATTACACTTTCCTAATTAACACCCCACTGTGAAACAAATACAACAATTCCTTGGGATTGTTAATTACATCCGTGAGTTCATACCATACATGGTAGCTTATACTTCATGTTTATCCAAGCTACTAAGATAGAATCCACCTTGGCCTCCAGATAGACATAATCCACCCTAGCCTACTGATATTTTCCCTTCCTTTTTTCATTATAAATATCCTCTTTATCCAAGTATCGTTACAACTCTTTCATCTTTTAAAGTTTTTAGTTATCAAGTTTTTATGACTAGTCAACCTCTCTTTGCCTTCACAAAGAAATCTTTTCCTCCTATTACTAGTATACCCACTAGTGTTCCTGAAGTTGCCTCACTTGCTTGTATGATTTTGTTTTATTATTTGCATCAGTTTCTTCGTGAACATAACTCTATTGGAAGTCCCACAATGTTCAACCTCAAAGCACCTTACCTTATGTGACTTTTCTCCATGATTCTCTTTCTGAAAACACATTATGGTATCTTTGGGCACTCTCTGGCCTTTATGCTTGTGTTGTCACTATATCTCCTCTTCAGCTCTATCAACATCTTTGTGACATAAACAATGGAAGCTCTTTGTTATGGACATTTCTTGAGTGGTTCCAACCACTAGATTAATGGAAACAACAATGTTCTTTGATAATCTCACAACATCATCTATAGAAAGCTTCTGCTAGATGACAATCTACTTGTTGTTTCTTCATCCTCCATTGTCAATATCAAGAAACACATACTGGTGTCCTTTACATAGAACATCGTGTCCAATTTTATCATACATCATTATACTAGTCATGACGTCAAAACAGTGTGTTTCAATCTCTTAGAGATTTTCTAAAAAAGATAAATCATTTCTCCAATACACCAGTCATTTCCACTTCTATTGGACCATATCCCGAGGAATTTACCAAAAGCACCAAAAGTTGATATACTAGATTCCAATAGTCCTCAATATGACACAGAAGAATCGGTCTCCGATATTGCAAGATCTTCTCAACCATTTAACTCAGTCTTTCAGGATGCTCAGGAACTAGATGATGATAACTACAGTCCTAATGTAGATGAGTTAAATCAATTCCTGCACAACCTTCACACATGTGAGCCTAGTCCCACGAAACAACAAAGATCTATCAAGTTGATACTGATAGCTCAAGTAATCCAGATTCTCTACCTAATCTACAATCGTGGCACGAACCAATTCGTAACAAATAATGCTTTCAATGCCTTGGATTCCAATTCTCATAATGAGACTCGTCTTTTTAGGTGTTTGTTTTTGCTTTTAAGTCTTTTGGTGATAAGATGGAATATTGAATAGTGGTTTGTGGCGAAAAATAATCCAAAAGTTATTGTTTCACATGAACTAAAATCATTTTTTTAAACTTAAGTGAAGCAAAATCATTATTTGCTTTTAAGGGGAGTTCTTACCATGAACTTCTAAAAATGAAATTCTAAATTAAGTGTAATTTTAAAAAATAGTCTCTCTACTAGTTAAGAATAAGGTTATATTTTACTAAAATTTCTCAAACCCTGCATGTCAGCGAAATTTTTACTGTATGATGTTTTTGTTATAGATTGCTCAACTATCTAACAATCTTAAATTGTTTTTTTTGTTAAATGTTGCTCGATTATTGGTTAAATAATTAATTAAGCAATTCATATTTAAATATATTATATTTATTTTATTATAATTAAATAAAAAAATTTATTTACTTATAATTATTTAGATTGGCACGACAAAGTAATTAATTTTGAAATTCATGCCCATAATAGTTTAAACATTCAAAATTAAAATAACCATAGTTTTAAAGCACCATAAAAATAAAAGTACTTAAGTCTAAGTGCCTGTTTGGATGGGCTTATGTCAGTAGAGCTTTTGTCATTAGAGCTTTTTTTAGTAGAGTTTTTCTGAAAAAAAGCTTTTCTGATAAGTCAGTTGACTGTTTGGCTGTCAATTAAAAATAATTTTTAAAAGAACTTCATACATGAGACTATTTGGTAATATAAAATAAAAATACTTTTATTAATTTTAACTATATTTTATTTTATAATAAAATTATTTATGTTAAATAATATTTAAAGTATACTAAATAATATGCAAAGTACAATATATTATATTTACTGATTACCTATTTCTTGGATAACCATCTTGTAGGAAATTTTGGATAACTATCTTGTAGGAAATAATTTAAAGAGATATCTCATTTTCTTGTAGGAAATAAAATTAATATAAAATAATTATTAAAACATGTAAAAATTCAATAATATTATAATTCCAAAATAAATATTCAAGTCGAGTGAATAGTTAAATACATAATAAACTATACATTTTATTGTAATATAAAAAGATTTGCAATATGTTCCATCGCATCATTCATCTCGTTATTTTGTGGCTCGTCTAAATGATTTCTTTCAACGTCTTCATTTTCACTAATTTTTTTATTTGTAGGAAGTAATTGATCATTTTCATCATAGGGAGAAAAGAAGTTGGTTTCTACCCATACAAAATAAAGAAAGGTAACAGACATTTGATCTCTACGAAATTATAAATCTTTTCTATGATTGAGTTCAAATATAAATGTTGGAATTTATGGGCAGTCCAAATACTTGTAAACATTTCAGAAAATTCACAACGCAAAAAAAAATATTGAACTTACCTCAACAACAACAAAAGCTTCTTCCGCTTCTTTCAACCTCACAAATAATTCTCCAACAGATTGCACAGCTCCAGCAGCCTCACAAGTAATATGCTGGACAATATGAAGTCACAATATTATCAGAAATTGTTCTAATACTAAACAAGACCGCACAAAGCAGACTTGGTTTGCGTTGAACTTCGTCTGCGTTAAACGTAGAGACGTTCAACACAGATGTCTGCGTTTAACAACGCAGAGAAACGTCTGCGTTGTGACCTTCGTCTGCGTTGATCGTTGTCAATGCAAACATTTATATAGGCGCAGACGTTTATATAGGAGAAAAAAATCAAAAACTAACCTGTGAGTTTTGATCCGTGAGTATCTTGAGAGAAGATCAATGTTTTGTGTGTTTGTAAACAGAAGAAAGAAAACACATAAACAGAAGAGCCGTCTGAGTGTTTGTAAACAAAAGTGTTATATACGGAAATGACGGAAAAATCTCTACCCAAAAAGGTTAAAATTTTGGGCTTTTTTAAAAAACTTCAAATTTTAGCTTTTGAAAAAGCTGTATTTTAGTTTTTGAAAAAGTTATTTCTACTTTAAAAGTACTTTTGAAGTTTACAACCAAATTCATTTTTTCCTTAAAATAGCTTTTGCGATAGAAAAAAAGTACTTTTAGAGTCTTCAAAAACTGAACCAAACATATGCTAAGCATTGGCAAATAACAACTGCATTGTGATGAGCTATTCTATCATCACCTAATTAACATTACCCACATTCACTACGGTTCTACCCCAACACCATATTTGCGTGCCAATGCAGACAATAAGCTGTCCAAAAACAAGGGAGGTCGATTGCCATTTTCTGGAACTGCAAAATGAAAAGATGATATACTAAGAACACTAAGTGCCCGTTTGGTTGAGCTTTTATCAGTAGAGCTTTTATCAGTAGAGCTTTTGTCAGTAGAGCTTTTCTAAGAAGAGCTTTTTTAAAAAGCCGCTTATTTGTTTGGTACATTAATTAAAAAAAACAGCTTTTTTAAAAAAACTTCATACAGTAGACTGTTTGGCAACATAAAAATAAAAAGTACTTTTATTAATTTTAACTATATTTGATTTTATATAGTTAAATTATTTATGCTAGATATAATTTAAAGTACCATATTGTTAAAATTATTTATAACTATATACATCTCTTTATGCTAGATATAATTTAAAATTGTTTATAACTATATACATCTCTTTATGCTAGATAATTTTAAAGAAAGTAATATCTGATGAGCGTTACGGACCTTCTACCGACTTGGCTTTCTTTTCGGTTTCAATATTTGATTATTCTATTCGAGTGCGCCTATTTCAAAGTAACTAAAAGGAAGATGCCTAAAGAAGAAAGAAAGAATAAGAAGTAGGTACTGGATTTTTCTTTGCTTTTTGATCCCATTTTCCGTTCCCTCAATCAAGACCAACCACCTTGATCTCCAATATACATTCTAAATTTGAATTCCCTTCCCTTGGTGTTTTCTCCAATGATATACCCATAACCAAAGTCTCTTTACTTAAGCTAATGGCGGATAACCATGTTCAACCGGACCGGTCATCTACCGCTCGCACCCTCTTCTCAATTCGACTCGAATCAAAACCATCAATCGACCACCACGCTCACAAGAGCGAGTGAAGAACGATGTTGATCTTGATGGAGTCCTTCAAAAGCTTGAAGCTTTTCTAACATTTCTGGGTTTTAATCAATCTTCTATTTTGAGGTCTTTTGTAACACCCCACACCCGTAAGACCCGAACCCGATATCGTTGGTGATATCCGAGTCCGTGTCCCACGAGAGTGGCGTACTACATCAGTCGATTTAAAATTCAGTATACATTTTTTTTTCTTTTCTTTTTGCAGCCATTAACTCCACGTTCACATGGCAAACACAGTAAGTAAATAAAATCCGTATTCAATATAAACCCGTTTCGTTATTACACCATCCAAGAATAATTACAATCGATCAATGCGAGAAAACATTAATACCACAAGGCTCGGTAAAATACAATGCCTTGTTATACGATGATTGCGAATACGCTTTACTAAGACACTAATGCATAACCTGGCCGATCCCGACCTCTAACCTTTACTCGTCTACAGAGACATACTCCGTGTCAACCGGGTATTCTTCAGACCTGAAAAATAAATGCAAATTTTGGGTGAGTTTTGCGAACTCGGTGAAAACCATCATCGATGGTTCACTCAAATCATGCATTACGCCCGTGGCGTCTGATGCAATCTGATAATCATCAATTACGGTAAATAGTCAATAACGATATCCATGTGATAAAACATTCACGATAATTCATCCCATCACGAAAGTAGAACTTATCACATAACATTACTTATGCGAATGCAATGCATATGTGACTCTTTCCGATTATTCAATATTGTGCCCAAGTGCTCGGTCGATTTGATGGGGGCGCGTCGAGATTTCTCCCCTCGGGCTCGTGGCCGTCCAAGATAATATGAGAACTCAAGCTCTTATCGAGAATAATAGCAACTTGGGGCACGTCCATTATCTCGATCATGCAATTATGCATACGATGCGATATGCAATAAATGTCTGATGTTTGGCTAAAAAGCCCGAAGTATCGATGAATCAATGATATGGCTATAAAGCCCGATATAGCGAAGTTGATGACGGTGGCTATAAAGCCCGATCTATCAATATCGGTATCATTCAAGACAAGTAAAATCATATAATACAATCCCATACATTACATGCCAAGATTCATACGGTGATCATTCAATTCACTTTTGCACGTAATTCACGTTGAGCATGTAAACAACCAGAAATTTGAGAAACCAACTAGGTTACTCACCTATTACTTCGAGCTAAAGCGGAAAACCTCTCGGACGTCGGTCAATCGACGCTCCAATTGGACCTCTATATGAATCAGAAAAAGTACGAGTCACTAAATATGAAATTTGTGCTCATGATGATGAGATATGCATGTTCATGAATTTCCGGTCCTAATTCAATATTTTCCCATAACAAAATTCTATCAAAAATTAGAAATCCATAGGCGCTGACGGTGCGCAATTCGGACCTCTATAGGTCCTCAATTAAATAAAACAGTGTTTACATGTTCCGTCAATAGGGGCTACGTCAAATTCCGGTCTAAAAATTCTCGTTTTCTCATAATTTGAAATTAAATATTCAACGAATCCGATGCCTCTGGAATCAGGTCAATCGGACGTCGGACGGGAAAGAAATTGACACAAGAACCATTGGATCAAGTAATGCCAAATAATAATCAAAACAGTAATATATATATATTCATAAGCCTGCCTCGCGGGGGCGAGACGCCGCCCTCGCGAGGCTGAATCATCCTGCTTCGTCGCGAGGGCAAGCCGTCGCCCTCGCGACCAGGCCAATTATCTCGCCCTCGCGAGGCGAGAAGTCGCCCTCGCGAGACGGTGAGTTCCCCTGCCTTGTCCTTTTCTTTTTTTTTCCAGATTTCAATTCCTAATTTCCAACGACTCTAACTTTTAGCACACAAATCAGAAAAATGCCCACTATACCTCATTGGAAAGCTTATGAAAAGTTCTACAATTCTCTAGAAGACCATAAAAATCAATTCCAACCCTAAGGGTGTCAAATAAGCCATCAAACCTTCTGCCTACTCAATTTCCATCAACACAGGGCAGTACATTAACAATGTCATAACTCACGGATTCTTCAGTAATAAATTACCACACAAATATGGTCAATAAGTTCACAATGTCCTCTACAACTTTCATGAACAACCCAAAATCAAATTCTATTGCAAACCAAGTCAATTAATTCATCTAATGTTACTGTCCTCAAATCCTTCACTTTGGGCGGTAATCTTACAAAAGCATAACTTCCAGTATATAAGTCAATAAAATCAGAACTTTATATCCTTGTAAAGATAACATCATAAACTTCATTTTTCATGAAGCACTCAACACCCAATTCGATCTCTAAAACATTTACCGCTCATTTCCTCTATGATTTCCATATATCTGTCTCATACATTTCATTAGTCACAAACAACATTACTGTCCAATAGATATCCCTAACAGTAAATTGACTTAAATACAATAACTCTTTTCATACACCACTATTGTGGTTTCATTTTTTTCAAGATCTTTATTTCATTCTCACCATATCATTAAACTGTATGTCTCATTCCCCTATCCAGATTCGTGCAACTTGACCTTGTAAGGTCATATCAATTTAACTTATCGACTTATGATCATTATTCCTATTTTCATTCCGTTTTTGCTACTTATCTTCTATTTCCTCAAACAGTCTATGATCGGGTGTTCACGGTCCCCAATATCCCATGCAGTCGTTGATACCACTCCATTTTATCTCTATCAATATACCTATCCATTTACCATTTTCGTGTCCATATACACCTAATTCAGTATTTCCCCATACACCATCAGTAGAATCATCAGTCTGTCTTTTTTTTATGATTTTATCATACGAATTTCCAACCTCGAAGCACAATAATCACCTAACAATTTCAGTCTCAAACTTATGCGGTCTAGTTCATAACCATTTTCCGAATTCATTTCAGTTTATCTGTACACTTTTTACATTCTTTCAGTTCTCAATAAACCATTACAGTACTCTATTGAGCTTCTTTCCATTTCGCTATTATCTCTACTAATCTCTAACTTGAATACAGTGAATCAAAATATGCCCGATTGGACCATCTACATTTTACTCAATTCCAATATTTCCCCCTTTCATGTCATATACAGTCAGAACTGTAATTACCTAACCATCCCGAGCTTTTAATTTCATTTAGATCTACTATAACCAATAAACTTCCCATATCTCTAATGAATCTCTCCCGCTCTCAACATCGCATTTTACATCACCATAATATTGTCAATTTAATTGGAAATTCTTAATCGATCTAGGCCAACACAGGTCATTCGGCTTATCACTTATAAGGGTTTCTAACCCAAGACAATTTCAATCTTCTTATCCATTTTTTTTCCTTTATCCTTTCCTAATTGATTATCCCCTTTTAGGGATTGCAGTCTCACTCTTCTCTCACTTAATCACTTAACACTTATGCACCCTTAGGCTTTATCTTCGATGCGACTCGACTAGGGATCGATTACCACGATGCGCAACGACACAACTCAAATGCATGAAACCTATGTTCCAAACTGTGCCCAGATACATTACGTACTACTGGGCTCTGATACCACCTAAATGTAACACCCCACAGCCGTAAGACCCGAACCCGATATCGTTGGTGATATCCGAGTCCGTGTCCCACGAGAGTGGCGTACTACATCAGTCGATTTAAAATTCAGTATACATTTTTTTTTCTTTTCTTTTTGCAGCCATTAACTCCACGTTCACATGGCAAACACAGTAAGTAAATAAAATCCGTATTCAATATAAACCCGTTTCAGTTATTACAGTCATCCAGTAATAATTACAATCACCAATCGATAAAACATTAATACCACAAGGCTCTCAAAAAAATACAATGCCTTGTTATACAGTGATTGCGGAATACAATTTACTAAGACACTAATGCAGACACGAACTGATCCCGACCTCTAACCTTTACTCGTCTACAGTAGACATACTCCCGTGTCAACCGGGGTATTCTTCAGGACCTGAAAAATAGATGCAAATTTTGGGTGAGTTTTGCGAACTCAGTGAGAAACCATCATCGATGGTTCACTCAAATCATGCATTACGCCCATGGCGTCTGATGACAATCTGATAATCATCAATTACCAAGAATAGTCAATAACGATATCGATGAATATAAAACATTCACGATAATTCATCCCATCACGAAAGTAGAACTTATCACATAACAAGCTACTTATGCGAATGCAATGCATATGTGACTCTTTCCGATTATTCAAGATGTGCCCAAGTGCTCACCAAGATTCAATGGGGACGCGTGTGATTTCTCCCTCGGGCTCGTGGCGGTCGATGCAATATGAGAGCTCAAGCTCTTATCGATAATAATAGCAACTTAGGGCACGTCCATTATCGATCATGCAATTATGCATACAATGCGATGTCACGATAAATGTCGATGTTTGGCTAAAAAGCCCGGTGTATCGATGAATCAATGATATGGCTATAAAGCCCAAGATAGCGATGTTGATGCGGTGGCTATAAAGCCCATCTATCAATATCGGTATCATTCATGACAAGAAAATCATATAATACAATCTCATACATTACATGCCAGTATTCATACAGTGATCATTCAATTCACTTTTGCACGTAATTCACGTTGAGCATGTAAACAACCAGAAATTTGAGAAACCAACTAGGTTACTCACCTATTACTTCCGAGTTAAAGCCGGAAAACCTCTGTGACGTCGGTCAATCGACGCTCCAATTGGACCACTATATGAATCAGAAAAAGTACGAGTCACTAAATATGAAATTTGTGCTCATGATGATGAGATATGCATGTTCATGAATTCTCGATCCTAATTCAATATTTTCCCATAACAAAATTCTATCAAAAATTAGAAATCCATAGGCGTTGACGGTGCGCAATTCGGACCTCTATAGGTCCTCAATTAAATAAAACAGTGTTTACATGTTCCGTCAATAAGGGCTACGTCAAATTCCGGTCTAAAAATTCTCGTTTTCTCATAATTTGAAATTAAATATTCAACGAATCCGATGCCTCTGGAATCAGGTCAATCGGACGTCGGACGGGAAAGAAATTGACACAAGAACCATTGGATCAAGTAATGCCAAATAATAATCAAAACAGTAATATATATATATTCATAAGCCTGCCTCGCGGGGGCGAGACGCCGCCCTCGCGAGGCGAGACGCCGCCCTCGCGAGGCTGAATCATCCTGCTTCGTCGCGAGGGCAAGCCGTCGCCTCATGACGACAGCCAATTATCTCGCCCTCATGAGACGGCGAGTTCCCCCTTGTCCTTTTCTTTTTTTTCCAGATTTCAATTCCTAATTTCCAACTACTCTAACTTTTAGCACACAAATCAGAAAAATGCCCACTATACCTCATTGGAAAGCTTATGAAAAGCTCTACAATTCTCTAGAAGACCATAAAAATCAATTCCAACCCTAAGGGTGTCAAATAAGCCATCAAACCTTCTGCCTACTCAATTTCCATCAACACAGGGCAGTACATTAACAATGTCATAACTCACGGATTCTTCAGTAATAAATTACCACACAAATATGGTCAATAAGTTCACAATGTCCTCTACAACTTTCATGAACAACCCAAAATCAAATTCTATTGCAAACCAAGTCAATTAATTCATCTAATGTTACTGTCCCTGAAATCCTTCACTTTGGGCAGTAATCTTACAAGAAGCATAACTTCCAGTATATAAGTCAATAAAATCAGAACTTTATATCCTTGTAAAGATAACATCATAAACTTCATTTTCATGAAGCACTCAACACCAATTCGATCTCTAACAATTTCAAAATTGTTATGGAAGTTTCTGTTATGATCAGCCACTCATAACCTAATGTAGGGTTCACTTTTGAAAAATCATAACTCCCAATTATGACTTCTAAAAATCACAAACCATATGTCATTTTCAAGGTAATCTCTTCCTCTACAACTTTTCAGAAGCTCACTAACACTAGTTCAGTCCACATAAAATGTTAAAATTGCCTCCAATCAGTAAACTCACAAAATCACACTTAAACTAGGTTTCATCCAAAATGCTCAAAACCAGTAATTAGTAATCAATTCATATCTCCCAATACACAATTCCAAAAATAGAAAGATTAGTAGCAATGGAAAGATAATTAACTATGCTATAACTTCCATGAAGACCATTCTCCCTAATTCCATCTCAATTAATTCATAAAAATCAACAAAACTCAGATGTCATGGTTGCGGTTACTGTTCACAGGCAATGGAACAGGAACTTTCCCATTCAAAAATTCACCCTTCTATCATTGAAATTCAACAACACCTATTTCACACTAAATTGGAGCCAACATCCCAAAGTTTCAGTGGCCACTAACCTTACCTCATTTGCATTTCTACACAATAAGTTATGAATAAAACAGTAACATTAATCAAAATTCCAATTTTCCAGATTTAATGGTAACCTTAGTTCTAACATTTCCAATGCCTTTTTCACATCACTAGACATCAAAATAAATACAAATTAAATATCACTCCAGTCATACATATACTAGGGTTAATACTGAAAAATTTATAGCATTTAATTCCTCAATTCAATTTCTCAAATAATTATCTATATTCACTTCAAACTCAAGTTAACAACACATCTTTCAAGCTAACTTCCTCAAATCATAACTCAACAATTCAAACTATCTTTTTCATAACATTTAACCATCATCACTCAAAATAAATGAACAATAACCCCCTTTAAATGCACTCACTAATCAAGATTTATGAACTACATAATCAAAACATCATTGAAAACAAACTTAAAACCTTACCTACTAAAAGCTTCCAACTCCAACTCATACTTCTTCACCACAATACCAACCTCCCTTTCTTTCTCAAGTATACTCAAAACCCATCATCTAACTTTGATGAGACACAAGAGGTGGTAGGTTACAGTTGTGGAGAAAGATGAGAAGAGAGCAAAATTTTTCGATGGTTTATAAAGAAGAGTTTAAGTTGTCTGTGTTTCGGATGGCTTCACAAAGCCTTAATCAGTTTCTTCTTCCTTCCTTTAAAACATACACGTCCGAAACTTGATAGGGAATGCATTTAATGTAACCTTTTGCAATGGCACAAAGTGATTGGTTTATTATTATAAGAAAAGTCAAAGTATATTTATTTAATCCAGTCCAAAATGTTACTCCATTTCACTCCAATGGCCTACTTTCATTCCCAAAATAAAATACCCAATAATGCAGCATGCAGGTGGGTAGCGATTTTTGCTACTCGAGAAGCAATACCGTCGCTAATTGGCGATTTATCCGGTCAGAATTTCAATTATTTTTCGAGAATTAAGGAAATTCCTAAAATTATAAAACAGTAACAGATGCACTCCAAATAATTTTTCAATCACAAAATCACCTTTTCTACCGCAAAACATGTTTAGGCGATTCTGGCGATTTTGCGGTCAAAATTTCTCCGAAAATTCCAGAAAATTCTGAAAATCCTTAAAATCGAAAAACGCTTAACGGCAAGACTCGAATAATTTTCAAATCCCATAACCACGTTTATCACAATAAAATACCGTTAGGCCCAATTCTGGAATGTCATGAATGCATTTATGTAATTCCATGTACACGATTGATCTTGTATCAATCCTATTATGCATGAACAGTTCTAATTATTCCTTATTAGTCTCATCCTATACCAATTTTACTATTTTACCCTTCCAGGAGGGGGTGGGATGTTACATCTTTGCTATCGTGGGTAGCATTTTTTTTGGTTGGTCTGCTACTTCCTATTGGTATGCTAGAGCTCTCCAGTTGTTCAGACTGTGAAATGTATCAGATTAAGGATTTCGAGCTGGATATCGTAACAACGCAGAGACGAAGAAAGGTCTGCGTTAACGCAGACGTATACGCAGACGTCAACAGACCCAACAATAAATAGAGAGACTCTAACCTGTGAGTAGAGAAGAGGAGAGGAATAGAAGAAACACAGAGAAGAAATGCAGTAATCGGTGAGGAACAGAATAAAAAGAGAGGAAACGTTCAAGAGAGAACAAAGAGTCGTGAAATGAGTTTGTTATTTACGGAAGTGACGCAAATCCTCTATCCGCTAAAAAGCTCCAAATTTTAGCTTCTAGAAAAGCTGTGTTTTGGCTTTTAAAAAAGCTGTTTCTACTGTAAAAGTACTTTTATATTTTTTCACCAAACACCTATTTTTTTCTTAAAACAGCTTTTGCTATAGATAAAAGTACTTTTGGACCCTTCAAAAGTTGAACCAAACGGGGGCTAAGAATAAGGCTTAATTAGCAAAACATATAATCACTTGCACACATACCTTCCGCATAGTCATTCACTATAGTCTTGCCAAGCTTTGATCATATGCACCTATCAAATAATTCAGAATTAGTTGGAAATTAAATGCAAAGACACTAAGCGTATTAGTGATAATATGTTAATCAATCAGTGAAGAAGCAAAACATACCGCAAACGCAAAATGGCGATCACTTTGAATATACTCCTCAATACTGACATGGCAGGAAATCCCGGAATCACACTCTGTACATATATATATAGTCCAAAACAGGCGTTATAATTGTAAATGCTCAATGTTGAGGAAAAGGATAAAGTTACGAGCTAAGCAAAAATGAAAATGCGGTATGCATTTCATTGATGGCTAGTTTTATGTTATTACCAATTCTATCACAGAGCGGTCTGCTGGCCTGAGGATGGAAGTCTATCCCGTCAAAAAAACGGAGCATCTGCATTTTTTTGACAAGAACAGAATATTTTAGCAGAAAGAAAACAACCATACATATTATTATTTGAGGAAAAAAAATAATTTTTACCCAAAGTGATCTCGAAAGTTTCTTCGATCATGTCGTCGAAGGCCATTTCTTGCGTGTAGAATCTACACCAGCCAAGGCGTTCAAAGTTGATAAAAATGAACAATAGAAGTGAATTCCTATGGATGGAGCTGTCCAGTATCCTCGTAAATGGCTGCACAAGTATAAAATGCATTAGATTTTGTATAGTATATATATGTCATATATTCATCATCACGCCTTCAGGATTCGTTCCTAACCTCGTAATATGTATTAGTAAACAGCTTGATGTATTCCTGTATGAACAGAAAAAGAAAAACAAGGGAGTACTGAAGAGAGGAAAAGAGCAATGGGAATCTATAGTATCCACCTTCCAATTACAGGTTTATTGAAAACGTGTGTGCCAACACAAACAAGGGGATCAAGAAGAAGCGCCTGTCATGAACAAAATGAGCTTGATGTTTACTGTCTGCAAAATGCAAGGAGTTTTATTATATTATGTTATATGTGCTTAATTTGATCAAAAAATCTTACCCTAACATTATTTGGATTGTTAGAAAGGTCTAAGTCCAACTTGTCGGTTTTTGCCCTACAACCAATCAATTTGGTTGTAGTTAGTGACAAATTATTTAAAGACATTCTTTATTTTGTACATGTTTAGATATATATGATAAAGTTCATAGAAAAATTATACATTACAAATGAAATTGTAAAGAGATTATAATTATGAGATTCATATTGCATTTATGTATTATTCTTAAATGTTCCTAGTCATTGTTCTATTAAGATTGGATATTAATAGAATGGGAAAAGATTAGCACATATTTGTTTTTACTTATGAAAGAAATAGTTGATCTCATAGACTAAAGTATAGAGATACTTAAACAAACGTGTGAGTGCTTACTAGAGAATAAGTTTACTGAACAGACCCAATATGAGAAATTCATTTGGAACATTACCTGTATGTCTATGGAATTCTCATTGTAATGATTGTATAAGTGATCCTTTGACTTGAGATCATCTTGTATGGGGATTGCTATATTTTGATACTACTCGTGATCTATTTTTTCAAAGGTCGTTTAAACGATAGTCATTGGATGTAGCATGAACTATAGAGAGATAGTTGAATGATCAAGATAGAATTCATCACCCTAAAGTAATTAGAGAATATGTTCCGTTGTTCTCAATTAATATTGATTCAGAAAATCCTTGACCAAAGTGGAATGATATTTTGTAAATAATTTACAAATATCATTAACTGAATCAATAGTTAATGATGAAAAACTGATATAATTGAACTCAAAATATAGTAGACGTTGATTTCATGCTCTATGTTTAATTGAAACATTGGTTGATAAAAGGATTGAATTATACGAAAAAATCACGCACAGAAAAGTTAATCAAAACCATTTTGACATTCCTAAATATTTGGGTGGTTATGATGCGTTGTTAGACGCCAATCTTGATCTATGATTATAAATTTTTTAATTGGAAAATTAAAGATAAATAAAAAAAAGTTTTAATTTATTTAATTCTAATTATGAATTATAATTATAATTTATAATCATTACCAACATATTTGAGAACATAATGGGTCTCATATATAGAATGAGTTGGAGAAAGTAAAGTTGATTTAATCAAGTTGGACTTGATTATAAAGTTTGAGAAACTTTATAATTCATTATGAGATATTTAATAAATAAAGATCAATATAAGATATTGAATCTTATTTGGGAATAATTGATATTTAATTAAAATTTAATTGAAATTAGTGTTTAATTTCAATTAAATTACTAAAACATTCAAAACTTATTATAAATAAGCTTGAGCTCTATGGAGCTAATACTTCATGCTTAACCCTCACTGTAAAAATTACAGAGTTCTTTCAATTCATTATGTGGATACCGTTAGACGCCGGACACTTGTGCGACTACGGTGGTTGAAACGGATCGGTTTTGAAAACGATTCGAAAAATGCATCAAAATAAATATCAAGCTTCGGAATAAGGTACAAATTAAATTTCCGCTTTATTTTGATTCGTGTTAATCATTTTATAGAATTAAAAAGATCTTGATTTTCGGGAATTCAAAAGTCACGAAAGACTTTCGTGATTATTCTGCTACAATCGGATAAGATCCCGACCTAATTTTCCAACACAATTTATCCAAAAAAAATATGACAGTGCCGGGCAGTGGAGGTAACGGTTGTGCTTGTGATGAAGCTGCACCTGCATCAGACGCTGCTCTTTCAAGGAAGAAGATTTGCTGCGTTTCAGTGAGATTCTTTTCCTGTAATCTAACATAACATTCTGGTTTACAGAGCTAATTCTTGTTGTTACACGTGCTGTTCCTTTGCATGCATGTCTTGTACTTCAATGCACGCAGGTCTTATTTTGTAACTATACCTACTTTTGTTCCATTTTCATGCTGCTGCATGCTTATTCTGTTTGCCTTCATTTTCACCTTCTTCTAATTGTGCTAATACTCTACATCTTCAACTGCTATCTATGAGGTTTTCTTTGCTGTATGATCAGTACTTTCCCAGTTTTAAATTCCGAAATTTAGCAATTAACATGAAATCTTAGGAACATAACTTCAAAACTTCAATTTGTGGTAAAATAGGTCACATTTCTCTTGAAGACTGTTTTTGTTTCGCAATTTAAAATTTTTTAAATAAAGAGCACCGCTTATAATTCCAAAAATCTTGAATGGTGCAGTCTATATTCAGAAATTAGCAAAATCCACTGATTCAGATAATATTAAGGCTCAGAGCAGCAATTTTAAACACAGGGAACTACTGATGAAATGCGACTCGAGAACTTTTTTCAAAAAATGCCGCACCAAACCATCATATGCAATCTATATAGGGTTTCAAGTCTTTCAATGTTCAATGGAAAGTTCTACTTGTTCTCAATAATCTGTAGTTCGTTGATTCTTAGTGGAGAAAACGTGCCTCGTCAGTCATCAAAGTGAAGGCTGTCGTATTGAGAGGGTAGCTTTAGATAGCCAAAAAAACGTATTTACAGAATCATATAGAAAAGGTGTACTGAAAACTGGATCATTAACAATCACAAGAATTCAGTTCCTGAGTGGAAATTCCGGCTCTGCGATCCTTGAGCTCAAGCTTCTATGGCAGAAAATGGTTCGTCAATTGGTTCGCCTCAATAACCCCCGATTAGTTATCTTTGGTCTCCGCTGATGAATTGCTAGAAGAGGGCTGTAAATGATGAGAAGAAGGCTGGCGCTGCTTAGGAGCAGTTGTGTGGACAGGTTTTTTAAACTGCACCAGGACCATGGTCATGTTGTCGCATCCTTCACCGCCAGCTGTGGGTGCCAAACACCGATCGAATACTTTCTCGCAAACTGTTGAGAGCTTATTTTCCTGGATGGATTAGGAGAAATGAATCATTAACTCCTGGATTTCATATTCATAAGGCTTTAAGAACTCTCATCAGAACTTACAGTGTTTAACTGCTCCCGCACATAATCCACCAGTTGTTGACTGGACATGCAATCCCTGGTAAATAGCTGCTTTGTCAGACATATTAAATGATACAGTTGAATAAATTAAGATATAAATTTACAGAAGCAAATTAATCAATTATTAAACTACTACTCTACTAGTTTTCAGCATGGACAAGGAGCCTTTTAACTCTGTGTGGGAGATACAGAAGGATGGTGCTGCTATGAACCCATTAGTTTTGTTTAGGAATTGGTAGTAACTTCATGCATACTCGTAAAGGTGGCACGATCATCTCAATGCCTTAATCACGCCTTCCAAGTAGTTCCAAATGGATGATTTGGAGCTATTCTAGGATAACTAATTGCTTGCTTCCAAGTCCAGACTGGAGACAAAAATAAAAGGTCATTTCTGACTAAGTTCAATTTTGTGAAAGGGAAGAGGGGCTAATGCAGCTAATAGCAGAGGCAACAGAGTCAGCAATCTTTGTTGATACCAGCAGTACTACCACCACTGATGTAATAGTAATTAAGGTGTGAGCATGAGCTTGTAAGGGTAGGGTCAAGAATGATTGTTTAATTAATGAATGATAAGACAAATTGGTTACGGACAAGGATCTACTTTGAACTTAATGTGTAAGGATATTTAACCCAATCGTTTGAATCAATCTAGAAAACCCACATTCGGCCCTCTTTATCATTACACATCTGCGTGTCACGCAGACAATAACAGTTCTATGAACTGACAGTTTTACATTTTGAGTCCCACCAAAGATTCTCCATTTTGCTCAAATAACTTCTAACATTATCCATTAATCATTTGCCGTACAGCTATAGAAAGGCACAAAAACGAAAAAAGCAAGTATAATATATTGCTGGATAGCACTTACCAAATCCCATCACAAGCAAGAACAAGAAACTCATCATCCTCACAGAGTTCAATCTGTTCAATCAGTATAAACGCAAAATAAGAAAAAAGTTATGGTGGAAACAAGCACGACACAGACAAATACTTGGGGACAAAACGAATTCAAAGTAAAGGCCTCCCTTTTCCAATCCCATTTCAGATGACATTATTAATACATTCTTATAAGGCAAACCATGAATTAAGGGCTGCTATATTTTGAAGTCAGAAACGCACAAGCATGTAATGTTCACGTGGCACCAAAACTCAAACGAAATATACACAGAATCATCTTTATTTGACCTATTAGCACCCATCGAAGGTTCTGCAACATCTTAACCCAAACAATGCACTCAGAGATGGAGAAAGAGGGGAGTGAATGAAGTTGCAGCAGTAATGACATACAGTGGTTATATCTGGATAGGCAGTAACAATTTGCTTCTCAGCAGGCAGTGTTTTGTTCTGCTTGAACTCCATGTCTCCTGCAAATGTTATATTTGACACAATGAGATTAGTTGAACAGAGCAGAGAAATCCCCTTACTTTCTCCTACAGAACTTGCGCCATTGTCACATACCAATTGCCCTTGCCAAGTTTAAACTTCCATTCACTCTCCCCACTTGGATAAATCCACCAGCCTTCAGAATCCTATCTCTCTCAATGTCAAGTTCAGGTTTGTGATCCTTGGACAAATTACATGCCTGCAAGGGACTATTCACATGAGACAATGAACAAATGGAATCTGGTAAAAGAAAAGTCATTTGGTAATAACCATCTTATGTTACAATGGAAGACAGAGTCTGTAATACATACAAGTACGACACCTTACAGGCTTTAGGCTCTCTATATAATATAGGTACAAAAAATAGGACCATAAAAATGATTTAGGACCAGACATTTCCATTATCTTGGTCAATTTTAAGTTCTTTAAGGCAAGATTTCAGCAGGCATGTCTATCTTTTTCAGCTACCAATCCCTTTCTTGCAACTAAGAGAAAAAGTTTGGCCTTTTAGGCTTTGAAATTATTCAGTTAACAGTGAGGATGGATATAGCACAATTTCTAAACAATTCCTTTCAGATAAATTTATGTCCACATAGTGATTGATTGGTGGAATGTGATAAGGCTGACAGTGATGCATCAAATGGATGTGACAAGAATATTGGCCAGCACTTAAGGATGGTGACAGAGAGAATAGGGAAGAGAGAGATAACCAAGAGTCAAATCGAGAGGTAAATTTCCCCTGTAAGGTGTAAATTTAATCAACTTTAACTATCTATTGCCCTAAAAAAGCAACGATAATACATACTTCAAATTTTGTTCAACTACGACATAAGTCATTCTTACATTTGATATCTCTCTCCAAGTTCAATTAGTTATACACAGCTGGTTTTCAAATTTTGTTCAACTACGACATAAGTCATTCTTACAACTATGATTGCCATTAAATAAGTATATACTGTTCAAAACAAGGGGAGAGATGTGACATGGACATTATCACTGATCTGAAGGCAATATTTTTGAGAAAAGAAATTAAATCATGATATTATTAGTAAAATGATAGTAACTGGTCAATGATAGTGTGCTAACATTTACGCATAATAAACTCCCAACATTTGATTTGTTAATGGTATATGTGTAGCCAAGGCAATAGGAACAGTTATAAAAATCAACTTTACTATGTTGAAAATCCTGGGAGGCAAAGGAGTGTTGAAAAGGAGCTCAGCAGCTGAAAGCTTAAATCAAACAAAGATGGAATACATTACCTGTCCTTTCCTTGAAATAACACAACGAGAATCACCAGCATTTGCAACAACTAGTTGGTTGTCTCGAATGATTGCTACACATGCTGTGCTTCCAGAATTTGGTCCATGAAACTCAGAATGAGGTCCCTAGATTTGCAAAGCAAAATTGCCCCATGTCACGCTCATTTTTACCGACATTAATAAATGAGATGCTTAAAACTGAAAATATTTCATTGAATTACATCCTCAGAAGGCCAATCATCAAAATGGCCATTGGCTTCCCCACTTCTTGGAGACCATATTAACCCTTCAATCATACCAGAAACTTTATCTATCTTATCACCCAAAATGGCTAATTCTCTCCATCCCCTCTGCCCACGCATCATCTCATCCATTCTGCAGGAACCGACATCAAGGTCAAATTGCATGAGACCATAACGGTTCTAGAAATATAAATCAATACTGACAGAAAACAATAACAGGACACAGTGAAGAAAGCAATCATCGCAATACCAATCCCACAATTGACATGATCAGCTGACAGGTGATATAATTATCGGCAATAATTAGACACCAGTAACATAATATGATATTGCCAATGTCAAATTGACCAGGCTATTATAAGTGTATCATGCCAAAGAATACTACAGGAAACACATATCAGGTTCCATGTCGTGACATCTTCCACACTAGTAATAAATTAAAATCAGATATTAAATGGACATAGTAAAATAAAAGATAATCAAATTACCTGAGAAAAGTTTTCTCCAAAGCAGTGCCTATATCTCCAGCTAAATATGCTTCATGCTTGAGCACTTGTTGATGAAGATACTTGGCACAGAACTTAGCCACTGCTTGTCCTGGAAGGTGATGAAAAGGTAAAATAAGAGCATAGCTGCTTACTACCAACTTCACAGAAGGCTTAAAATGTACTGGTATTTCAAGCTTCACAAAACTTTAAAAGAATTTGTTATCATTCTTTATTGTGGTATATGTCAGTCTTTTCTAGCAATATTCAACTACATACATTTCCATAAATTATAGTCCAAATTCCACTCAACTTTTGTTGTTCAAAATCAAACCAATCACTACCTACTATTCCAACCCAAGTTCAGTATCATATAGCCGAAGTCTCAAATCCTTGTTGTCAAGCCTTTATCACCAAGAGTTTCCCAAACATAAATTTTTTCAAGTAATAAATCTTTTCCATATCTAGACTTCCAACTCACAGAGAATTATGAATAGGATATGCAAAGCAGTTATGACTTTAAAATTAGAAAATATAAACCAACATTATACTAGGACAAGGATCAAGATTGCCACTAAAGTTCCACAAAAACACAATAAATTTGAACTCAGAACGCAAGAAATTTTACCAAAATCATAGGAGTCATAACATTAACGTAATCTCAAGAAAAACCAGAATAAAGGAGCTGACCTCCATGACCATCGTAAACACCAAAGAAAGATGTAGAAGCGTCCAAATCTGGATAAGCTGCATGCTGTTAAACACCTCATATAAGTTGAATATGCTAGAAATAACACTTAGTGCGGTCCACTGATTACAAGTCTTATGACTATAATTAAGATGGTATAATAGTTAATGATAAGTTAAGACTCTAATCTTACTTAAGTTACTTTACTCACCAGATATAGAGAGTTATGTTATAGCTACAATATCCCCTTCCTAAGTAGTTGTAATTGCAATGACATATAAACCATAATCGTATAAACATCAAAGAAAGACAGAATTGTTTGAAGTCCGTGAGACGGGTAAACAGCGGTTGAGTTGCATCAAACTAATTCTCAAATGGATATGCTCTAGTAACAAATATAAAGGCGCAGATATAAAAGAAGCAAATTTGTCATCATTCCATTGAACATTTCTGTTGAGGGTGACCACTGACCATACAGACACATTGACACCTTCTATTAAACTCACTAATATGTGTCAACTTTAATACCAATTGAATTACAGAAAACTCAACAACCAAACCATTGGGACTTATTTTAAAGAAATTGACCACATTACAAATTTTAGGTTTGCGAAAAGGAACCTTATTCTGATCTTCGGAAGAACCATGAGATTAGCCGAATCAAATTCAACTATATTTCCTACAATTGATAATTTTTGAAAGTACAAACAGAAAACCAAATATTTTTCAGCACTGGTTAAAGATAAATCTTAAAACTTTAGAGGCATCATGCGAAATGGATATTCATAGCAAGCATGTTTGGAGTAGAAAGTGAAAGAAGAAATTAAAAAATACTCACTGCATCTTCCATTGTTGAACGCCACCCCTGCATTGAGGAGACGCCATATCGAAGTTTAGCATTTTCACCATCTTCTGATGCCTTATCTGTCTTAGGGGAGCTGAGATACACCCCCATGTTTCCTATATCAAATCACAATCTACGTCAGATACAAACAATGATCTACAGAAACAGAAAGAGGGCAGAGAGCACAAGTGATACTTTAAAAATTTTCTCCAGTTTCACAAAAACTTGTATTGGAATCATCTCCGTCGATCCAAGCATCAAAACTCACGCGAAGCAGGCTAATTCACAAGCACACTTCAAACAAACTCAAATACCGATATCGTACTAAATTCCAGGCTGATGTTTTCGCATTCTTCCACTTGAATTCAAAATGTTAACCACATATCAAGTTTGAATACAAATTTCCAACACGCATGCACGTACGTGAAAACCAATCGTTAAATCAAGATCCAGCTACTCACTGGCCACATCTAACAGATGAAAACGAAATCACAAAGAAACAAACGAAAAAAAATCCCAAATTCCGGATCAAGAAAAAACAACAGAGACAAAAACAACTATTGAAAAGAACATTTTGGAAGCAAATCAAGCCTCAAATTGAGCAAAACCATAATAAAGCGAAGAGTCTCATTCCAGCCTTATCTAACACAATCCATTGACAGCAGACGAACAAACAAACAAATTCCATTCCGTTTCCATTTTCCCGTACCTTTCTCGGAAACCAAACAGATCTCCCATCAAACACCAAACACACAAGACGATAACCAAAAAAAGTACATTGATTGTACATGACAAAACAGAGAGAGGCAAAAACTGGAGAAAAAAGAAATCACAGCAAGAGGCGAGAGTATTAGTGTCTGGAATGGAAAATGAAATGAACAGAGAGAGGAAGAAAGTGAAAAACTCACTTGCCAGTTGCAGAGACCGTACAGTTAAAGCGCACACTGACTCCAAAATATGAAGAGAATGGTTTTCAACTTTTGAGCGCACACTGACTCCAAACAATGAAGAGAATGGTTTTGGCGTTGTTGTTGCTGTTATCTTCTTCTTATTATTAAAAATTAGAAATGTCCGAAAATCTCAACTAATTGGTAATTACCAATCTCGTCGTCATATAACTACACATCCACACGCTTGTTGGTTTAAATTCAAAATCCTCATTTAACTTTCATCAAAGAGCCTTCCACGTCGATTCTACGGGGTGCACCAACTCCTGTTATCTGTGCCCTCCCACTCTCAGTCGTACCAACTCTTGTTATGGGTGTCCTAAACTCTCAACCGGATCGATCATTGTTCATCATCATATCTACCGAAAGAATGATGTCTGGATGACTGCAAATCTGGCCGTAAGCATACATCGGCGTCACGTTTTTTGACGTTCTACCCTTAGGGTGCCATAGTTTCCTTGTAGAGGATTTATCGGGGTTTATCCCCTATAGATTTAATTACCTTCTCATGTTTTCTTTTCCCTTTATGTAAAAAAAAAAAAAAAAAGCGCCTTCCACGCGTACGATGTAATTTGTTTTTGTTTGTGTACTTTCCCGTGTATCAAAAAACAAAAGAGCCTTCCACGCGTCCTGCACGTGCACTATTCATTGCTTCACTTATGCATAACATTATTAAAATTTGTTAAACTCATTTCTTCATATTGAAAGAAAAAATTTTAAAATACATAATTAAATTCTTTTATATTAGGGATCAATTTATTTCTTATTTAGTGATAATAAATTTCTGTATATTAATTTAAAATTTTATTAATATTTTCTATCTTTAATAAGATAGATCAAATATCTACTCTAATTTTTCTATGGTAAAAACTAAAAAGTAATTTAACAACAAAATTTTATTCAATCATTTTCAAAAACACAAAGTGATATTTTCAATAAATGAGAGATATAATAACAGCAACAACAATCTAATAAAATCTCGTTGATACCAGAGTCGGTCCTGAGCAAGAGCAAACAGGACACCTGTTTAAAGACCATTTTGACCTACCTTTATTTTGTATCATTATGTTTTTTTACGAGGGTTCATTCTTGACACTTATAAAGAATAAAACTAGGTAAAATAAGTCTTTTTTTATTTTGCCCGTGATATATAAAATATTAAGAGTGGACTCGATAGATACGTAGGGTATAGAGAAATTCAATAATATGCAATCTTACTCTTAAGTAATAAAGAGATTATTTTCAAAACTCAAATAGTTCAAAATGCCTAATTAATTTTTTGTTTGTTAATTTTGTATAATTTTAATTTTGGTGAGATTTAAAATAGTTGTTAAAATTAAAGAAAATTATGATTGATTCTTTTCTTTCATTATGTTTCAATATACCCTTTTGTTTTAATGGCTATCTTACAATTTAAGATAATATTTTTTTGAATTTTTTTTTTTTTGGGTTGGTTCTCCATATTTGATGGATTGTTATTTACCCTTCCTTTGGTATTTTGGTGGTTGTGAAATTCCAACTTGTCGGCCGATGTGTCGTTTATTAAATTTGTGCGTTAAAACATAAAATATTGAATAAAAGGAAAAAGTAGTGACATCATTGAATTTGGACATAGTGCAAAAAATTGTGGTGCCAACGTGCCACAGCGACACGACGCTTGCGATAATTCAAAATGCTTATGATAGTTTATTGTTCTTCTACTTTGGAAAAGACATCTTATTCGATAAAGTACACTCAAAAGTCCTCGAGACCTATCCTTTCGGAAACCTTTGAATTAAATTTCGTACAAAGTAAAGTTTCAAATTTTTATTCCTACGCTAATCATGATTAGGAGCTTCCGCTGGGTTTGATAGGAATAAGATCTTCTGTCTAATATTATTTTATCTTATTCTGTCTCATGAAATCTTAGCAATTTATTTTATGGGATCCACGCAAGACTTTAATGAAACTCATATAAATAAATGACTGAGATTTATTAGATACAATAAGACACCATAATATTAGACAGAAAATTTAAACTCACCTTGATGTAACCGAGCCTCAGGGCAATATAAAATTTGACTTCATTCACAATTTTAATTTTTTAAATTAAAATCAGAAATAACATTTTGTTGAATTATCGGCCCTGAAATTAAATCTTCTTAGGCAATTCAAGTTCATGACTCGATATCTTATCAAATGGAGCCTTATTTATTAACTTTAAGTCAAGTCAGATTGAGTAAAGTAGGGGAATTTGTCAAATCTAATCATGATCTAAAAGATAAAGTTATTGTTCACTTTTTTTCTAATATGACGTATATATTTTTAGAACTTTAACAAATAAGATCCGAAAGATAAAATATAATTAGAAAACTAATATTGAGACTCCGCCAAAGTCAAAAGCTAGAATTCCCCTTCCGACGAATGATATAATTTATCTCATAAAAATTTCCAAAATCTTTAAGATAATTCATGTAGATATCACTTAATTTGTACTATAACATATATAAAATGACACCATTTATATCCTCAAGCTTAATTTTATTAGGTGTTCATCAAGTCTCTATTTCGACACTCGTTATTAACACCCATATGAAATCTCGTTGAGGTGTAAGCTTTACAGGGTGTTTTAAATGATATGAATTTAATTCAACTCAAGTGTTTGAAAATAGAAAAAAAGGGACAGGTTCGATTCATACATGAATTGAACTTGATCATCCTTTATAAATTAAATTCACCTGAAAAAATATTGGAATTGAATTATGAATTGGGACTTTAATTCTTCTTTTGAACGTTGAAAATATCCTTTAAATAATACTCATTTAATCCTACCATATATCTCTTCACCTTAAACAGCCCATCCCACCTCAAACAACCCCGCCTACCAAAAAACAAAACAACACTTTCTCCACGTATCAACACCTCCCACCATATTTAGTTTTCCTTTTTCCTTGTTCAAGGATGTCTTTTCATTTTTTGTTTTTTTGTCTATGATCATCGTTCTCTTTTAGATCCATCGTCGGTTTAGCTTCTCCTTTTATTTTCTCGTCCTGTCTACAATCTTTTAATGATATCATTTATAATGAAATTGATATTTATAACTTGCTCTATGTAAATATGAAAGTTTATTATTTAATAAAATTATTTTTTAGTCAAGGGTAAAAATGTTATATGAAATAACTAAATTCATTTTGATTATATTTTAAACAATGTAATTGAATTAAATTCTAATGTTATTGAATTTGTTCAAAATAGTGTAAATTAAATTCAATTAAATCTCATTAATGTATTTGAATCTAGTTGGTGATGAATTCAATACAAAATTTCAAAATGGCTCGTAGAGAGATTTGAAAATACGTAATTTTATCTATATCTAATAGCGAGGCTATTTCTAATGAACCCACATACAATGCGTCATGAAGATATTACAAAATCACAAATAGATATAGATACATATGTTAAACAAAATAATAAAATAAAATACCTAAGTAAATAAGTCAAATAAACATAAAAGATATAATAAAATAACTAAATACATAAAAAGTAGTAGTAGTAATAGTAGTAGTAATAAAATAATAATAATAATAATAATAATACAACTTCAGACCCTTTTACCAAAAAGAAGAAGAACACAAAAACCTACAACTACAATCTTCATTAGTTGATAAAAAAAATTTAAAAAATTGCAAGACAAATAATATAACAACCCAGACCACTCGTTCGCAGGTATTGTCCGTTTTGGGCCAAGATCTTCGTGTCAAACACCTACACAATTTTGTTTTTCCAGCGTGTAGGCCACTTTAGGGCACTACTCCCGCGAGACTTCCCAAGAGATCACTCATCCTGATACTACTCTTGCCCTAGCACGTTTAACTTCGAAGTTCTGCTGGGATTCGGTGTGTTGGAGCATGGAAAATGTGTCTGCAAGGGGAAGGTATCCATAGCCTTACAAGGCATACTTCGTTCTCCTTCTCAACCGATGTGTCAGTTGGAAAAAATTATTCGAGTGATGAAGCTAAAAGTAGTAGTAGTAGTAATAGTAGTAGTAGTAGTAGTAGTAACAATAATAATAATAATAATAATAATAATAATAATAATAATAATAATAATAATAATACAACTTCAGATCCTTTTACCAAAAAGAAGAAGAACACAAAAACCTACAGCTACAATCTTCATTAGTTGATAAAAAAAATAGCAAGACAAATAATGTAACATTCCAGACCACTCGCTCGCAGGTATTGTTCGCTTTGGGCTGAGGCCTTCGTGTCAAGCACTTACACAATTTTGTTTTTCCAGAGTGTAGACCTCTTTAAGGCACTACTCTCGCGAGACTTCTCAAAAGGTCACCCATCTTAATACTGCTCTTGTCCTAGCACATTTAACTTCAGAGTTTTGATGAGATTCCGTGTGTTGGGGCATGGAAAATATGTCTGCAAGGGGAAAGTATCCATAGCCTTATAAGACATGCTTTGTTCTCCTTTCCAATCGATGTGTCAGTTGGAAGAAATTATTCGAGTGATGAAGCTAAATGAGAAACGGAAGAGTATATGAGGAAACAATACCCTTGCTTTCCTGATCAATCAGATAAGAATTTCGAGGACGAAATTTTTTTTAAGGAGGGGAGATTTGTAACATCCCATTACTCACGTTGAGGCTAAAATAGTAAATATGAGGGATCATTAAGAGATTAGAAAATGCATTTCATATTCATACATTAAATGCTATACACATACACGTGGACATTGGATTCTTGCACATGAAAATAATTGTACATGCATTCATTGATAATTCTGGTATAATTGAATTAGGATGTGATATTATTGAGAATTGGAGTTTATGTGTATTGAAAATTTAATTGGAAAGTATGTTTATTAATTTAGAATTTTGGAGAATTTTATGACTAATTTCCGAAAATGTTGAATATTAATAGACATGGAAATACACCACTTGGTGAGTAAACTGAGAGATGGAAATAGAAATAGTATTAGAGAGTTTATGAGAAAATGACTTTGAAAATTTGGAGATAATTAAAGCAAAAAAATTGGAGTTGATTAAACTAGTTAGGTGAGAAACTAGTTTAATGCTTTAGAAAATGGATGAGTGACAAGTGTCACTCTCCTAGTTCAAGATTTATTATTAGATTTTTTTTGAAAGACCAAGTCAAGCTCTTGTAACTAGAAGGACTAAGTTACTGTTTTTGTCTAAAAATATCTGCCCAGTTTTTCATCTTCTAGAAGCTTCATTTTTTTTAGAGAGTTTTCATCCTCATAATGCAATCCTTGCTCTCATTTTGTTTGCTACCTCTTTTTGTTATCTTCTTCACTATAATCGAAATACCTAACCCTACACTCTCGACTAATGATGATCGGGTGTTATTGGAAAGCTAAGACTCACATGATTTTTGAAGAGTTGAAGTTTTAAACAAGTAAGCACTTTTATGGTTTTTCTTGTTTTATAAGATGACATAGGCATTATGATAGTTAATAGTTAAGTGAGTATAAAATAGGGATATGAATATTATGCAAAAATGTGAGTATGGATTTTTTAGGTATGTCGTATGTGTTGATTTTTCATATTTGATGTGTAAGATGGCATAAGATAGTATAGAAATGATTTTTTAGTTGAAAGATGAATGAAAATGTGCATTAGATGAGTGCAGGAAATTTCTGAAGAAAATGTGAGTATATGCTATGTTTTCTTTTCCGGTTGTTCACGTGATTTTTGGATGTTTTTTAAATGAACTAGAAACGAGTTTATGGTTAAGGAAATGATGTAAGGTGATGTCCTGATTGTTGGATCACGTACGGTCTGAGTATTCACAATATACTGCGGAAAAAACCATACAACAACATGACGTATAATCGAAAATACCAAGGATGTACGAAAATACCTTATTTTTGTGAATAGGTTGCTTCTTTTCAGATTCCAAGACACTGCAAAACGTGAATGCCCTCTACCGGTATCCACACGAGTATGCACGATCAGGGCTGCGGTCGTGGTGTGCTAGCACGTCCTAAAACTCATTTTCGAACGCCGCACGATTTTTCTCTTGGATGGCGGCTAGGGTTTTAGACAATGGTGTCTTTTTTTTTACCTAATAAGACCTAAGCTTCTCTATTTATAGAGAAACCCTAATCCCATTGAGGCCCCAATAAGTTTTGGCCCATTATATCTCACATAATAGAAGCCCGACAACTTAATTCAATCTAGCCCAATAAATATATCTAAATATATTTATTCAACACCTAATAAATTAGGCCCAAGAGAATAAGCCTAGATCACATTACTCTTTGTGTGCGACCCTGTAGGCTCATTTGATGTTGGCAATGGGCTTGATCACACTTCAAGGCCCATAAGTCATAAGCGGCCTCTAACAAGACATTATGACTACCCAAATCAAATGAGGATCGATAATCCGATTTAACCTGTAACTATGGTTATAGACTCAGTCCTTTTGTAACACGATATCAAGATTAATCACAAGGCATGGTACATGTCAACCTTTGATTAATCATAGTTTCTTGATCCCCAAGTTGACTGATTATAACAAATGACATTGATGACTCTTCATCAACTCATTTGAGCACGGCCATGCATTTCTTCAGTCACACTTGTCAAGAGGCCCAAATGATATCTCTCTCATTTAAGAGAGGTACAAATCTCATCTACGTCATTCACATCCCTCCGCATGATTCATTTGGTGTCCAACATAAGACTATTTGTTATTCGGTTAAAAATAATTTAGTCTAATATCAAAACACTAAATTCCTCATGTAGGGAACCATGATGACTTCAGGTCAAAGGACTAAAGTCAAACCATATAAAGAATCACTAATGACATGAAACCATGTAGTATTCTTTATGTGGGTCGGTCCAATATATGTTCTCTAACATATATCTGTTAGAGTAGTGCCCTAAAGGCAATCGCCTTTGGATCGTTTTGTACAAAGTTCTGTACATACTTTATGAATAAATAATGAAAGACATATTTCATTAATTTGATGTTCATTATTTATGAACTGATATTGATCAATAAGCAAATTAATGAAGTCCATGATATATGACATAGCATGAAGGAAATTATGATGTGATCATGCTCCTGAGATTCCTATCATGTGCAATTATGTCAATATCTAAATTATCCCTAGTCATAGGATTACTGAAACTGGACATCGGTAATCCGGAGAGACTAGCACATCTCAAGCTCCTTGATGTGATCAAGCAGTGGATCTCAGAAACTGTAAATATGAGATATTTAGTGTTGAGATGTGAATGCTTAGTAGAGATAGTAAGTACATTGGATGACCTGCTATGAGATCATCACATGGATGTCCTATTCTAATGTCAGTGATAATCTCATCATAGCAATGGTGCAAGTATCCTTAGACTTGAGGTACTCGAGGATATCTTGAATCTTGATTACACTTTGACTCAATTCCTTGTTGGCTTACACAGGTCGCTCATAGGGTGGTGATTGGGTACAGCTTGAGGTATTCGAAGGTAATTGAGTAGCCAATAGAGAATTCACCACTTCTGTGATAGCAGAAGATGATACCCATGACCTCTTGTCAGGGTCATTACTTGGAAATCTCTGGCCGGAGTACGTATGTCATGAAGAGTGTCTTCAGTGACATATTAAGTAATGAGTCCCAGGACGAGAACTGATATCACTTGGACTAGATTTGACGTAGTCAGTCTAGTAAGAGTTGACACTTTGCCCATACTCATAACTAAGTGGGGTATAGCATGGTGAAAAGACGAATTCCACGGTAATTGTCTATATAAAGGCTCGTGATATGGTTCGTGATGAATATATGTTCATTCGTCAAACCAATTACTTTCCGGTCAATTGGGGGTCATGATGTGTTGCTAGATACCGCTCATGACTTGCTCAGATTAAGTGTTAATCTAAGTGGCCAACATAACCGGGAACCTAATGGGTCACACGCATAAGAGTGACTCGGAGAATTCGTAAAATAGTTTTGGACAAATATCCAATAAATGGAGAGCAATAGGATTAAATGGATGCCGATGAGATCGAGACATGTCCCGATGAGATCGCGACATCGATATTGCTGAAAAAGGTTTCCGGTGGTTTTTCCATACCGGGACCCGGTAGGCCGGTAGGACCGACCCCAATGTGACTAGACCACTTCAGCATTTATATATATATATATATATGTTAAACGTGTAAGATGGAGGAGAGAAGCTTATCTTTTCACTTTATTATATATATATATATATATATATATATATATATATATATATATATATATAATGGTTAACGTGGAGAAGCCTCCACCATTAGCTTTTCATGTGTCTTTAAAAGAGTTAAAAAGACATATGGCTTAATGAAGTGAAATAGGTGATCATCGTGGGTTTGAAAGAAGGGTTTTAGAAATCCTAAATTTTTCATCTCTTGATCATCAAGCTTCAAGCTCTCTTCTCCTCCTTCATCGTTTCTCTATAGCTCTCCAAGAACAAAGGTAAGATCTAGCAGTCTTTAATTTGTTCTAGCTATTTCCGGGTCAAAGGGTTTGTCCCGGTTAGATTCTCCGATCTCTGCGTGGATACCGTTAGAGACGGTCTCCTTTGGCCGTTATGGTTTGAGTTTGTTATATAGACACATGGATCCTGGCTTTCGGGAAGGTCCCGGGATAAAAAAAAATTGTTTTCCGCACCGTGTGCATGTGATGCACACACCGATATTTTCCTACAATATCTATGTTTCTGATTTGATATCTCATATCCATGATCAGTAAAACGTGATCATCAATCAGAACACATACTAGTCTTAATTCATTATTGTTCCACTAATAATGATCGACCAGGGACAGTCTAGAATAGTGTTATAATGCTTATGGTTTTACTATCAAGTCACATACTTGATGACATAAGTCTAATACTATTCATGGAATGTAAATCACATTACATAAACGAAATACATGCATATATAAAGGAATACCTCATAATATATTATTAACAAGTCATAATATTAATACATGAATCACAATTATCCATTGGCCTAGGGCACACTACTAACACTGATATGGGAATGGTTAAAATGATAAATTAAGATAAAATGAAAGCATTGATGAAGATGAAAGAGTGTAACAAAAAAAATTAAAAAATCAGCAATGGAAGAAAAAACAAAACCGTGCGGGTGCTTATCACGAAGGCCTTGGACCAAAACGAACAATATTTGTCATTGGGTGGTCTGGGCTATTACAATTGGTATCAAAGCCAGTATCTGGGTCGATGGGCCAGTGAGGATGTTGGACCTCCACAAAGGAGGGGATATTCCAGTAACACTAAGGTTATGGGCTCTATCCTACACCGGGTGGGCAGGAGAACGAAGCATGCCTTATAAGGCTGTGGATAACTTCCCCTTACAGATGTGTTTTTTATGCCTTAATAAACCGGATCCCATCAGAACTCGAAGTTAAACGTGCTAGGGTAAGAGCAGTACTAGGATGAGTGACCTCCTAGAAAATCCTGCAGGAATAGTGCCCTTAAGAGACCTAAACGCTAGAAAAACAAAATCGTGCAGGTAATTGACACGAAGACCTTGGCCCAAAGAGGATAATATTTGCAAGCGAGTAGTCTGAGTTGTTACATTAGGGCATCCTAATTTCTCTTATCTAAAAAGAATTTTCCCTCATTTGTTTAAATTTGTGGATTGTTCAAAACTTCATTGTGAGTAGTGCATTTTATCTAAAAGTCATAGGATTTCTTACCCTACAAGACCATATCAACCATCCAAACCATTTTACTTAATTCATAGTGATGTTTGGGGTCCATCCCGTGTTAAAACTTTTACCAAAAAAATGGTTTGTAACGTTTATTGATGATCATACTCGGTTATGTTGGGTCTATTTGATACATGAAAGATCTAAAGTTGCTCGTATCTTTCAAAACTTCTATACTATGGTTGAAACTCAATTTCACACACTCATTGGTATACTTCACTCTGACAATGGTACCGAGTATTTTAATGAAGTCTTAGGAAAATTTCTTAAGTCTAAAGGCATCGTTCACCAATCTACGTCTATTAAAACTCCTCAATAAATGGTATTGCCAGAGGAAAAATAAACATTTACTAAAAGTTGCTCGGTCTATTATGTTTACAATGAATATGCTAAAATACCTTTGGGGTGAGGTTTGTTTTGACTACTTCATACTTACTTAATCGAATGCCTAGTTGTGTTTTACATTATGCAACACCCTTAGATATGTTTAAACAATCATTTCCTGAAAATAGACTTTCCTCTACTCTTCCTCTTTAGGTATTTAGGTGTACTGCATATGCTCACAAATCAAACAAAAGAAACTCTAAACTAGATCCAAAAGCTTAAAAAATATGTCTTCATTGGGTAGGCTCCTAGTCAACGAGGTTATAAGTGTTACAATCCATTACTTAAAAAATTGTTGTATCTATGGATGTCACATATCTAGAACATTACAAAAAAATTCAGGGGGAGAACTCCAATGAAGCAGAAAATTTTTGGGTTACACTTAATCCCCTACTTACGGTCATTATTGATGACAATATAATTTCTGACAATGAAGCCAAAGATACTTCTTTAAATTTGTCTATGCCAAAAAATCCAGATTCATTCACAGGGGGAGATATACTACGATTCACTCCTAAGGAACGGAATACTGAGCTTTGTGTTTATACTAAGAGGAAGACTCAATTGAGAAGTGGAGAACAACGTACAATACACAACCTCTTAAATCCCTCGGAGAAGGAACCTGGGAACAATTCAGGTAACCCTTATACTACTCTACCCCTTATTGTGTCTAGTGATGATCAACACATATCTACTGATACACAAAGTACAACTGATATTCCTATTGATCTCCCTGCTAAATATTACCTACCCATAGCATTTAGAAAAGGGAACGGGCCTGTACTAATCTCATATCTTATAGGACACTATCACACACACATAAATCATTTATCTCTAAAATCACTAATCTGTTTGTGCTAAGAAACATTCAGGAAGCACTTCAACATCCAGATTGGAGTTCAGTTGTTATGGAAGAAGTAAATGCTCTTGAGAAGAATAAAATTTGGGAACTTGTGAACTCTCCTAAAGATAAAAGTTTGGTAGGGTGCAAATGGCTTTTCACTATTAAATCTAAGGCCGATGAGAGTGTGGAAAGGTTGATGGTAAGATTAGTTGCTAAGAGATTTACTCAAACCTATGGCATTGACTACCAAGAGACATTTGCTCCTGTTGCAAAGGTAAATATAATTCGAGTATTACTATCCTTGGCTGTAAACTATGAGTGGACTTTACATCCACTAGATGTAAAAAAATGTCTTTCTTAATGGGGACCTTGAAGAAGAAGTCTTTATGAGCTTACCCTCAGGTTTTGAGGATACCTATAGGCAAAATAAGGTGTGCAAGCTAAGGAAGTCACTATATGGATTAAAACAGTCCCTTAAAGCATGGTTTGACAGGTTTCGAAGGGTTGTGAAGAGCTACGACTATTGTCAAAGCCAAGCTGATGATACATTGTTCTACAAGCAATCCAAAGCAGGTATGAAATCGATTCTTATTGTTTATGTAGATGACATTATCATAACAAAAGATGATGTATCAGAAATAGTAGAGTTGAAAAAGAGATTAGCCAAAGAAGAGATCAAAGATCTTGGAACTCTAAAATTCTTCCTCATAATGGAATTTGCTAGATCCAAGGATGAAATATTTATGAACCAAAGGAAATATATTTTGGACCTATTGAATTAGACCAGATTACTAGGATGCAAGGCAACTGATACTCCTATTGAGGCTGGTGTAAATTTCAAATAAGTTTAACCTGAAAATTGTTGGACCAATGGTGGTTGACAAATTAAATCCCTTTTATGTTTTGATAATAATAAAATATCTAGAATTAGTTAAGAAATTATTTCAGGTATTTTGGGATTATTATTGTGCAAATCAAGATGGGTAAGTGATTAATCATTGAAGAATCAAGATGGAAGTTTCCTATAAGTGCAGTAGACATTAATAATGAAGATTATAGAAGATTTGATTGGATATTACCGTTGAAGCCTACATAAGTCGACTAGCACATCATAAGTCGACTTATATGTCAAGATCCGAACAACATAAGTCGACTAACATATGAAGATATGTCAACACAAGTTGACTAATAGTACATAAGTCGACTTATCGAGGAACACAAGTCAACTTACACAGCACAAGTCGATTTATAGAAGAGGGGAGATAAAATTTTACGAAAAATGTTGTCACAAGTCGACTTATACATAACGACAAGTCGACTTATGGGTACAACAAATTAATTCCAACAAGTCAATTAGTCACAAATGGAAAGGAGGATGTTAAGGAACGGTCATAACAATCATGCAACGGCTAGAATGGGTTCCAACAGCTATTTTCCTTCAAGTATAAGAGTGGATGATCAAGGAAAAATACTAAGGAAGTTCTGCAAGCAAAAATACTCTTCTATTGCTCCAAAATTGCTCATTATTGTTCTTATCTTTTTACACCATTGTATTGAGCTTTGTTCTTCAATCTTTATTTTATTTCTCTTACAATTTGAGTGACTAGTGAAAGGTCACGTGTGAGGTAGGATTTGTGCCGGAAAACAAATCGGGTGTAAAGGTAGCTTGAGCGGGAAATCAAGTGGTATTGTAAAAAGTTCACACTGAACTACAAAGTGTGCAATAAAGTGGTTTGCAAAATCCTAAGTGGGAGCTTAGGTAGAGGACGTAGGTCTTAACACCGAACCTCTATAAAAGCAGTGTTTGCTCTTCTTCCCTACTCTTTACATTTAATTTTGATTAAATTGTTTTTGTGTGAATTGACTTCTGATTTTGTTGTAGAAAATTACAAAAAGCTTTAAAGATCTATTCAACCCCCCATCTAGATCGTTTACAAAAATGTTATTAATAAAGAGAGATATCAGCAATTAGTTGGCAAATTAATATACCTGTCACATGCCAGACCTGATATAGCCTTTGTCGTAAGCTTAGTAAGTCAATTTATGCCCTCACTAGGCCAAGAACATCTAGATGTTGTATATAGGATACTAAGATATCTAAAGGGAACTCCTGGACAAGGTTTAATGTTTCGGAAGCAGAACAACCTTCAAATAGAACTCTGTATTGATGCTAATTGGGCAGGGAGTGCTACAGATAGAAGATCAATTTCAGGTTATTTCAAATTTGTTGATGGAAACTTATTAACTTAGAGGAGTAAGAAACAAAGTGTGGTTACAAGAAGCAGTGCTGAAGTTGAGTTTCGTTCAATGGCATGTGGAATCTATGAAGTCCTATGGATTAAAAGAATACTGGAGGAACTACAAATTCCTATTGCAATTCCTATGAAAGTATATTGTGACAATTAGTTGCAATTTCAATTGTTCACAACCCTGCTTTTGGTGATAGAACATAACATGTTGACGTTGACAAGCACTTCATCAAGGAAAAAATTAAAGAAGGATTAATTTGTGTTCTTTATATTCCAACGTCACAGTAGGTAACTGACATTCTTACAAAGGGATTACATAATAGGTAGTTCAATGTTCTAGTTATCAAGTTGACTATGGATGACATATATAAGCCAACTTGAGGAGGAGTGTTATGAAATATTCAGTTGGATATTTTCTTGATATGATTGACTCCTAAATAGTTAGGAGATCAGATCTGATATTAAAAATCAGATATGATATTATGTGCAAATATTAGGAGATTATGTAAAGATATTAGTTTCCTATAATAGACCTATCTATTTCTATATATACTTATATCTATGTATCGATGTAAATAACAAGTGAAATATAAACAATATAGAAATTACGCAAATATGAAAAGTTAATCAACATTAATATTGAGTATGGTAATTTATATGATAAGAAAAATTAATCAACAATTATTTATTAACAGGAAAATTGAAATTATTTTAATATATTTTAAATTATTAGATAATAGATAAACATTTAATGAAATATATAATTAATTATTATACAAACTTACAAATATATTATTAATTATAAATATTATTAATTATTTATTAACAATATTATTATTATTATTATTATTATTATTATTATACAATTTAATATAAGTAATAATATATAAATCGATTAATAAAATAATAAGAATTTCATTATTTATATTAAAAGAAGAAACCAATCAAATTATTATTATTACCCATAGAATTAAAAAAATAAAATTTAGAAATTGATCAACTTATTTATTAATATAATTACATAATCAAATAAAAATTTAATTTATTATCATATTAAACTAATAAATGTATTATTAATATACGATATTTTATTTCAAATAATGGTTGGGTCGGTCGTGCTAGGCCCAAACCCACTCAAAACGACTCATGGACCGATCGGTCCACCCCTCAAGGATTGACCTAATTCCTATCGACTATGTTAGGCCCAGGCCCCAGTCCACGCATCCACGACCCATTCGCAGGTGGAAGTCTCCCATGCATACATAAAGATCTAAACCTAACATCCATTCCATATATAAGGTATTATTTTGCCATGATACGGGTACGTGATCAGAACTCTAGTTTCTCTGTTCATAGCTATCAGACCCTCACCTAAAAGACTAACTTGAGCGTCGGAAGGGCCTGTCGGTTATCAACCCCCGACGTGCCTTGTTCTGTTTTGCATGTACTCTCTCACTCAAGACGACAATCTCATGGATCCAAACAACAATGTTCAGCCTCATCAAAATCAGGCGGAACCAGTTGGCGCCCACCGTGGGGCCCGACAACAGGCACCACGCCCGTAAACACGCAGTCGGTCGGTGAAGCAAAGAACTAACCTCGATATAGCCGCCGTTGCGACACTAGCACTACAGCGGATGGATTTGCAATTACCTGCCACTCTTCCGCCAACACACCATGATTCCCGCACACAATCTTCACACCCGAATGATCAACCACACCAACCACAACCTCAAAACCCAGATCAAGAAGAACAGAGCGTAGCCCTGGAGGACAATGCTGAGACCAACACACATCCGAATCTCCAGCACCCCTAGGTGCAAATCCTCCTACACCACAGCATACCTCCCTCACCTGAAAACAGACCGAGGAAGCGGCGGATCTGTTGATTCGTCAAATTTACTGATCTCGGCGAGAACAACGGCAAATTACCAAGAAGGCAAATTGAAATGATGACCGATCGTTATTTTGCTGAAGCCCTAGAAAAAATCGTGGACGATCGGATCAATACGGCCATGAAGAGTGTCTTCAGTGACATATAAAGTAATGAGTCCCAAGACAGGAACTAATATCACTTGGACTAGATTTGACTTAGTCATTCTAGTAAGAGTTGACACTTTGCCCATACTCATAACCAAGTGGGGTATAGCATGGTGAAAGGACGAATTGCACGGTAATTGTCTATGGAAAGGTTCGTGATATGGTTCATGATGAATATAGGTTCATTCGTCAAACCAATTACTTTCCGGTCAATTGAGGGTAATGATGTGTTGCTAGATACCGCTCATGACTTGCTCAGATTAAGTGTTAATCTAAGTGGCCAACATAACCGGGAATCTAATGGGTCACACGCATAAGAGTGACTCGGAGGACTCGTAAAATAGTTTTGGACAGAGGTCCAATAAATGGAGAGCAATAGGATTAAATGGATCCCGATGAGATCGAGATATGTCCCGATGAGATCGCGACATCGATATTGCTGAAAAAAAGTTTCCGGTGGTTTTTCCATACCGAGACCCAGTAGGCCGGTAGGACCGACCCCAGTGTGACTGGACCACTTCAACATTTATATATATATATATATAATTAATTAATTAATTAAAAAATTAATATATATATATATATGTGTGTGTGTGTGTGTGTGTGTGTGTGTGTGTGTTTACATGGAAGAGGAGAAGAAGCATTAGAAACTTCTTCTTTTATGCTTTGTCATCAAGTCCATTTAATGACTAGAAGACAAAAATTGGAAGATGAAAGAGGTGATGATCGTTGGCTTTGAACATAAGAGAAAGAAGAGGGGTTTAAGAAAGAGTTTCTAAAATCCTAAGTCTTTAACAAGCTCTTCATCATCGATCATCAAGTCTTCATCTCCAAGCTTTCTTCTCACCATCGTTGCTCCTAAGCTCTCCAAGAACAAAGGTAAGATCTAACAGTTTTTAATTTGTTCTTGCTATTCCCGGGTCAAAGGGTTTGTCCTGGTTAGGTTCTCCGATCTCTACGTGGATACCGTTAGAGACGGTCTCCTTTGGCCGTTATGGTTTAATTTCGATATATAGACACATGGATCCTGGCTTTCGGGAAGGTCCCAGAACAAAAATTTTGTTTTCCGCACCGTGTGCATGTGATGCACACATCGGAATTTTCCTACAGTGGTATCAGAGCCACTTGTGTCGTATATAACGAAGAAATCATAACAAGGTCAGAGCTGCCTATTGCTTGTGACGATGATGCATGTTTACTGTGCTAAATTCGAAATCAGTATGTAAATATTGTTTTCAAAATTTTCTTGCCCAGATATGCTCATAAGGTGTTGTTGAATATGTCTGTGGAAGATCAGAATTTATCAATGTGATTTGGTATGGTTTTGCTAATTTATTCCCTAATGTTCTGGTTGCTGTCTTTGTGCTCAATCCTTGAACAGGCATGCTTATAAATTCGAGAATAAATTGTAGAAATTTTTTTTTCGGATTTTCTTTCACCTACATGTCTCTAATATGTTTATGAATGTTTATGATAATGGAAAAATGTTTTCGATGTGATTTACTATTTATTTAAGAATTTATTGTGTGCTGCTGGGAATAACTGTATTGAGGAACACAGATTCTACATTGGCTTTGTTGCTGAGGTTGGATGCGTTTTTTTTGGAAATAAATCCTGCAAAAATTCATGGAGCATGTTGTGAACATGTTGTAACCTCTGTAATTTTCTCAGAATTTATTGAAATTGTTTCAATGAGTTTTTCAAGCAAAAGACAGAGCTTGGAAGTTTTGAGAAAGTTGCTGGAGCTGTTTTGTTTGGAATGAATGAATGTGTATTTCTCAATTCCAATGCCTTGGATCATTTTTAATGTGATAAAAAATGTTTTACATTGATTTTGTATGCTTTCCAAAATGATTTTCTTGAAATTTGGTTTCCAAAAATTTTCGGATGTCAAATATGTCACATTAGCGTCTCGTTAGTATATTTCGTTGTCTTGATTGTTTTGACTGTCACAAATTTTATGACCAGTGCCGAAGTAGTCTTGATAAAGTGTAGACTACCTAGAGATACTTAGAGTGATAGTTTGATATTCTCAAATTATTTGGAAATCTAAGTGAATAGTAGTGTATTCATCAATTTCAAGTTTTTCATGTATAATATGATTATATGTATGGTAAGCATGATACAATGAAAGTATTTCATTGGTACATCATAGTAGAGTATATTACACTTGGTATTGTGAATTTGAACTGCACGAATTGAGAAATTAGCCGATTAAAGAGCAAGTCTATACATATAAGTCGACTTACACATGCATAAGTCGACTTGTATGTTCAAACAAGTCGACTTACACATGCGCTAGTCGACTTGTATTCTCAGGTAAGTCGACTTGCACAATGGTATAAGTCGACTTACACATGCACAGTAGCATAAGTCGACTTGCATGCTTAGACAAGTCGACTTATACATGCTTAGTGGGATGATGGATGATTATAGAGTGCAGATTCAATGTGATTGATGCCTAAATCATTCCATATAGTCATGGTGACTATAATTCTACAACTTGGAGAAGAAAAGAGTGAAGAAAGATGAAATCCCACACATAATATGAAAACTAACGCCTTCCATTAATATGGGAGAACGAGTTCTTATAGAGTTCGGGTTGTTGGGTAAACCCAAGCTCACTCTATACGGATATGTTCGAACCATGGAAATGAGATTTTCAGATTAATGGGTCGGTTTTCACTAGAAACGTTGATTTGATGAGTAAACTTAAGGTTAACGTAGACAGAGGCGAAATTGGGTAATGTACATCAGATGTACGCGCATCAAGAGTTGATAACCCAATGTGTGTGCATACATCACGAGTTGATAGCACTAGTCGATAATTGCACCTGTGATGTAAGTGGTATGACCGATACCTGCCGATGGATCTAAGGTGACTTGTTGGGTAAACCCAAGGTCATTTTAGTAATGTCGGATATCTATGATGCAATTGGTATGACCGATATCTACCGATTGACCTAAGGTGGCTTGTTGGGTAAACCCAAGGTCATCTTAGCAATATCGGACATCGATCCACTAGGACATTTTGTCATAATATTTCTTGGATTCGTACAGAGGATTATGGATTCTTTGAAACTAGTGGGAGCCATATGCATGTCATGCAAGTCCTTATGATCATGCATGTAATTCTATTCTAACATTCATTCTCTCTTTCCCTTTAGGTTGATTGAAGAAGATTTCTAGTGTGAATTTGCGCTCACTAATGGATTCTAATAAATTAACTGGACCCAACTTTCTTAATTGGCTGAGAAATCTGAGAATTGTTCTCAGATCTGAGGAACTGGGCTATGTCCTAGATGTTTCACTTCCTGATCCACCTGCTGTTGATGCTTCTGATGAGGATCAGAAAGTTTATCGTAAGAATCTCAAAGACAGTGACATAGCTACCTGTATTATGCTCGCATCTTTGTCACCAGAGCTGTAGAAGCAGCATGAGTCTATGGATGCTCATACCATAGTGTTTCATCTTAGAGAGCTCTTCGATGAGCATGCTCGGTCTGAAAGGTTCGAGACCTCGAGGCTACTCTTCACTACTAAGATGACTCCAGGTTCATCTGCAGTGCAGTATGCAATGAAGATGAATGAGTATATTGAGAGGTTGGCCGTCTTAGGTTTTGTCATGGATTATGAATTAAGTGTTGACTTAATTTTGGTTGGATTGTCTGATAGTTATTCACAGTTTGTGTTGAACTATCGGATAAACCAAATATCCACGACAATCCCTGAGTTGATCAATCTGTTCAAGACAGCAGAGCAATCTATCAAGAAGGATAGCAAGTCATTGCTCGCGGTAGACTCTTCTTCTTCTGGTTCCAAGAAAAAGAAACTGAAGAAGAAAAGGTCTAAGAAACCAAAAGAAACTGCAGCCAAGAAGAAAACCAAAGAAGCTGCACCAAAAGGAACTTGCTTCCATTATGGCAAGATTGGCCACTGGAAGCGAAACTGTAAAGTCTATCTGGAAGAATTGAAGCAGAAGAAGGCATCAGATGCCTCAGCTTTTTCAGGTATGTTTGTCATTGAGGTTAATACTGTTTCTGACCATAACATATGGGTATTAGATACCGATTGTGGCTCACACATATGCAATGATATGCAGGGCCTCAGGGACAATAGACAGCTCATGAAGGGAGAACTAGACTTGCGTGTAGGAAATGAAGCAAGAGTTGCTGCATTAGTCGCAGGCACTTATCTTTTGTCACTCCCCAGTGGGCTTGTAATTAAATTGGATGAATGTTATTTTGTACCATTTTTAAAAAAGAACATATTGTCTGTTTCTAGTTTAAATAGAGATGGTTTCCATTTGACTTTTAGTAACAATGGTTGTTCTATTAGTTTGAATGGAATGCTTTATGGTACTGGTACATTATGCAACGGAATTTACATATTAGATATGTCACATCCAATTATGAATGTCAATGACACGAAAAGACATAAACAAGATAATTTAAAATCAACTTTCTTATGGCATTGTCGCCTTGGCCATATAAATGAGAGACGCATAACTAAGCTCCATAAGAGTGAAAGTTTAGGGTCATTTGATTATGAATCATATGACACATGTGAATCTTGTTTATTAGGCAAGATGACTAAGTTACCCTTTAAGGGAAAGGGTGAACGAGCTACTGGAGTATTAGACCTAATACATTCAGATGTACGTGGTCCGATGTCCATCCATGCTAGAAGTGGTTGTCTTTTTACTTCATTACCTTTATCGATGATTATTCTCGATATGGGTACCAGATTCTGTGAGATACAAATCAAGCATTTGAAAAGTTCAAACAATTGAAATGAAGTAGAAAACCAACTTGGGAAAAGTATCAAGACATTACGATCCGATCGTGGTGGGGAATACTTAGACCAACAGTTTTTGGATTATCTCAGAGATAATGAGATTTTATCTCAATGGACTCCTCCTTACATACCAAAGCATAATGGTGTGGCCGAAAGGAGAAATCGAACCTTGTTAGACATGGTACGATCGATGATGGGCTTTGTAAAGTTACCAAAATCCTTTTGGGGGTATGCACTCAAGACAGCTGTTTACTTGCTAAACAGAGTTCCATCAAAGACAGTTGATGTTACTCCATATGAGATGTGGTCTAACAAAAGGCCCTATCTTACTCATTTGAAAGTTTGGGGTTTTCCTGCTTATGTGAAGCGGACACAGTCAGATAAACTTGATGCAAAGTCTGACAAGTGTTTGTTCATAGGATATCCTAAAGAAACAATGGGATATCAATTCTACCTCTTGAGGAACAAAAGGTGTTTGTTTCAAAGCATCTGTCTTTAGAGAAAGAGTTTCTTTTACAAGAAGACGGTGGGAGCAAAATTGAACTTGAAGAAGTTCAAGATGCTCGAACAGACGCAGATCAATGCTCGAACTCAAACTGTGACTCATACAGATGAAGTAATGATTCAACCTTCTACAACATACGAAGTTCGAGGTCACGTAGGATACGCCTGTTCTAGAGAGATATGGATTTCTCGTGAATGAACAAAATGACGTATTGCTCATAGAAGATGATGAGCCTACCACCTATGAAGAGGTTCTGAAGAGTTCAAAGTCTGAGAAATGTCTTCAAGCCATGAAGGCTAAAATGGATTCCATGTATGAAAACCAAGTATGAACTTTGGTTGAGGCACCCGAAGGAATAAAACCCATAGGGTGTAAATGGGTTTTTAGACACAAGATGAGATAACACTCTCAAAATCTATGTGTCCTAAGACACAAGATGAGAGGATGCACATGAATATGATCCCGTATGCATCTGCAGTAGGATCTATCATGTACGTTATGCTATGTACGAGACCCGATGTATCATATACTCTAAGTGTTATGAGCAGATACCAATCGGATCTGGTGAGGGTCATTTGGGTGGTCACGAGAATATCCTCAATACTTTACGAAGGACTAAGGATGTTTTCTTGATATATGGAGATGGAAATCTCCAGGAGAGCGGGCATACAAATGCTAGTTTTCAATCTAATAAGGATGATTCTAAATCCCAATCAGGTTACATATTCACACTGAACGGCGGGGCAGTCAGTTGGAAGAGTTCCAAACAAGAGACGATCGTCGATTCAACAACCGAGACAGAGTACATTGCCGCTTGACGCAAAGAAAGGAAGCGATTTGGATCGAAAAGTTCATTCTTGAACTTGGTGTGGTTCCTAGCGATGATGGGCCCATACTGATTGTATTGTGACAACAATGGGGCTATTCTTGCAGCGAAGGAACCAAGGTCTCATCAATGATTCAAACACGTACTCCGCAGATATCATCTGATTAGGGAGATCATTGGACGAGGTGATGTCCAGATAGAGAGAATTCCCATAGAGCATAATATTGCTGATCCGTTGACAAAGCCATTGTCACAGAAGAGTTTTGATTCTCATGTGCTCGCCTATGGTATTAGATATCAATGCGATTGGCTTTAGGTCAAGTGGGAGATTTTGTTAGAGTAATGCCCTAAAGGCAATCGCCTTTAGCGCGTTTTGTACAAAGTTGTGTACATACTTTATGAATAAATAAAGCAAGGCATATTTCATTAATTTGATGTTCATTATTTATGAATGTATATTGATCTATAAGCAAATTAATAAAGTCCATGATATATGACATAGCATGAAGGAAATTATGATGTGATCATACTACTGACATTCCTATCATGTGCAATTATGTCAGTATCTAAATTATCCCTAGTCGCATTTCTTCAAATGGACATCAGGTGTCCGGAGAGACTAGCACATCTCAAGCTCCTTGAGTTGATCAGCGATGGATCTCGAAACCGTAAATATGAGATGTTTAGGGTTGAGATGTGAATACTTACTAGAGGTAGTAAGTACATTGGATGACCTGCTATGAGATCATCACATGGATGTCCTATTCTAATGTCAGTGATAATCTCATCATAGCAATGATGCAAGTATCCTTAGACTTGAGGTACTCGAGGATATCTTGGATATTGATTATGTGCTTTGACTCCATTCCTTGTTGCCTTCTGAGGTCGCTCGTAGGGTGGTGCTTGGAGTGCAGCTTGAGGTATTCAAGGTAATTGAGTAGCCAATAAAGGATTCACCACTTCTGTGATAGCAGAAGATGATACCCATGGCCTCTTGTCAGGGTCATTACTTGGAAATCTCTGATCGGAGTACATATGTCATGAAGAGTGTCTTCAGTAACATATAAAGTAATGAGTCCCAGGACAGGAACTAATATCACTTGGACTAGATTTGAGTTAGTCATTCTAGTAAGAGTTGTCACTTTGTCGATACTCATAAGCAAGTGGGGTATAGCATGGTGAAAGGACGAATTGCACGGTAATTGTCTATGAAAAGGTTCGTGATATGGTTCATGATGAATATAGGTTCATTCGTCAAACCAATTACTTTCCGGTCAATTGGGGGTAATGATGTGTTGCTAGATATCGCTCATGACTTGCTCAGATTAAGTGTTAATTTAAGTGGCCAACATAACCGGGAATCTAATGGGTCACACGCATAAGAGTGACTCGGAGGACTCGTAAAATAGTTTTAGACAGAGGTCCAATAAATGGAGAGCAATAGGATTAAATGGATCCCGATGAGATCGAGATATGTCCCGATGAGATCGCGACATCGATATTGCTGAAAAAAGGTTTTCGGTGGTTTTTTCATACCGAGACCTGGTAGGCCGGTAGGACCGACCCCAGTGTGACTGGACCACTTCAGCATTTATATATATATATAATTAATTAATTAATTAAAAAATTAATATATATATGTGTGTGTGTGTGTGTGTGTGTGTGTGTGTTTACGTGGAAGAGGAGAAGAAGCATTAGAAACTTCTTCTTTTATGCTTTGTCATCAAGTCCATTTAATGACTAGAAGACAAAAATTGGAAGATGAAAGAGGTGATGATCGTTGGCTTTGAACATAAGAGAAAGAAGAGGGGTTTAAGATAGAGTTTCTAAAATTCTAAGTCTTTAACAAGCTCTTCATCATCGATCATCAAGTCTTCATCTCCAAGCTTTCTTCTCACCATCGTTGCTCCTAAGCTCTCCAAGAACAAAGGTAAGATCTAGCAGTCTTTAATTTGTTCTAGCTATTCCCGGGTCAAAGAGTTTGTCCCGGTTAGGTTCTCCGATCTCTGCGTGGATACCGTTAGAGACGGTCTCCTTTGGCCGTTATAGTTTAATTTCGATATATAGACACATAGATCCTGGCTTTCGGGAAGGTCCCGGAATAAAAATTTTTGTTTTCTGCACCGTGTGCATGTGTTGCACACATCGGGATTTTCCTACAATTTAATGTAAAGCATTTTGTACCACCTTTCAAGAAGGGGCTCGGCGATGGTTCAACAGTTTACCTTCGAGCTGCATCACTTGCTTTGAAGACTTTAAATCGCTTTTTCTCAACCAGTTCGTCACAAGTAAACGACCGCAGAAGATCGCTTTGGAAGTGATGCTGTTGACCCAAGGAAGAAACTAAAGTTTGTGGGAGTTCCTCACTCGGTTTAATAATGAAGCTGTCGAAGTTCCCGACCTCACTTGCTCGTCCATGTTGGCGACACTGATGAGCAACACCCGAGATGAAGAGTTTAAGAAGTCACTGGCCCTCGACCAACCTAAGTCTATTCAAGAGATAAGAAATCGGGCGGGCAAGTATATCCAGCTTAAGGAAGTGTTAAAAAATACAAAACATAAAGCTAATGACCGCGGGTCGATCGGATGATTCCCACAAGTGACAGAAGGATCAGTTGAGCTGGAGAAAGTCGACCGATCGACAGGGAAATCGACGAGAATTCTTCACCCCGCTCAATAGGCAGTATGCAGAAGTGTTAGCAGCCATGACAGCAGATGGGGAACCCCTTCGAGAACCCAATAAGTTGAAGATTTCCTTCAAAAGGAGGGATCCTGACTTGTATTGTCGTTTCCATAGAGACGTCGCTCACGACACGGAGGATTGCTGGGTCTTGAAAAAACAAATCGAATTCCTTATCCAAAGGGGAAGGCTGGGTCGATTTTTGAAGTACGGAAAGAATGCCAATCGAGACAATGAGAATAAGAGCGATCGGCCCGATAGCTGGCGACAGCCTTGGAGGCGAAATGATAGGAATGATGGAGGGAGGTAGAATGGGAATACTGGCGATCGACACGAAGCGAGAGGACAGTCCAGGACAAGAGGCGACAGAAACACCGAACAACAGGACGACCGATCAGTTAAGGTCATTAACATGATCTTTGGTGGTAGCGCAGTAGGCGAGTCCACCGCTAAAGGAAGAAAAAGGTATGCCAGACAGGTCGGTGAAGACTTCTCAGCTAAAAGAAAGAAGCAGCATGATGAGATCATCCCATTCAACGAATCTAATCTGGATGATGTTAATTGTCCTCATGATGACGCGCTCGTAGTAAATCTGAACATGGACGATAACGAAGTGAAACGGGTAATGATCGATGTAACATCTCGTTACTGTTAGCAAGGGTATTATGGTAATATTGGGTCAAACTGATAGGTTTCATTGCATTCACTGATTGAGCATGTTACTGGCCTCTAATTATAGAGGAACAGGCTTATTGCATATGCATTTATTCATAGGTACATGCATTCATGATTTTTCAGCATTTTAATTGTGAGTAAGAATTGATCGGATTGTGAACTGGAAACTGACTGAACTGACTGAATCATGATCAATCGAGAAATTTGGAGTAAGTGGACTCGAATGACTGATTTAGAATAGTCTAAAAGTGATTGGCTATTGATAGTGGCTCATAGGACATTTTCGAGAAATTCGGGAGAAAATTTCCGGACCGGAAATTTTGGAGTAGCAGACCGATTGACTGTATAGTACTTAAAGAATTGTCCAATGGCAATGGAAAAATTAGAGTTATACTGTTAGGAATAAAAATGTGGAGCCATTGAAATTTAGAGACTGAAATTTGGACTGATTTAGAGACCTATGTCTATATATAGCTAGGTTTGAATTTGAGAAATTTACCTAAGGCAAAATCGTTCTTCTCTTCCTTCTCCTACGACGTTCATCGATTCCTTCCCCATTGGTGAGATTCGTCGATTCTTTCTCTATGGTTTTCTTCTCATTGTGCATAGCTAACTGGTTTATTGTGATTGTTGAAGGTTGAGAAGCTTGGAGAGTGGATTAATTGTTGATTTGAGAAAGTTTTAGGGTTACGGTGATTTTTGAGAAATTTGTGGGTTGATCTTCGATTGTTAAGTTTTAATGGCATTAATGTTGTTATTATGGTTGTTGCATGTATTTATGGCATTTATTGTGAAAGATTGAGTAGTTAGGATGTTTAATGGAGGTTTTAGAGAGCTTTAATGGCGAAAATCGATCGGAGAAGACAGTGGGCGACCCGCACGTCGCGACGTCTGGCGCGGCCTCGCCGCGGCGAGAAATTCAGTGCTTTCGCCATGACGAGCGCAGACGAGACGCCATTATGAGCGCTGTTCCACGCTTGTGCGAGCCGCGAAGAGGACGATGTCACATGACGATCTTCTCTTCGTCGCAGCGAGGGCTGTAGGTCGCGGCGAAGGGATTTTTCTGATTGGATTAATTTTTGTTTATTTGGTATAATTTATGTGATAGACCTCCGATTGAGGTGATTCTCGATTCATTATGAGCTAGAGAAAGAGATCTACAATTGAGGATAATTATGAGAGTTAGAATTTAATTTAAGTGGTATTGATTCATCGAGATTAAGGTCAATTATGGTTCATAGTGTGACCTAAATATTGAATTGAGACAATTAGAGATTTAATTGGGATTTTCAATAAAGGCTTTGACCCCAATGGATAGGGAATTGCTATAGGGAGTATAAATTGAGGAAATTGAACTGAATTATAGGATTGGATCAATTATTGTCGATCAATTAAGCGAAGTGATAAAATTGGGCCTAAGAGTTCTAAATTGGGTTTTAGTGCCGAAAAAATCGTGAACATGCATTGTACATAGTTCCACTGAGACATATGCATTACTGAATCGTTTTATTGAGCATCTAGTAATGGGACCGTATTTTCTTTGTTATAGAGGCGCTTTGTTGGATCGTCATTCCACGGACATTCTTTGGAACTTCGAGCGATGGCTCGAAGTTACGGTGAGTAACCTAGTTGGTTTCTCAAATTCCTGACTGTCTAAATGCTCATTGTGAATTTACTTGCCAATGTGAAATCGTATGATTACTGAAATGTCTGAAATGTACATGATCGAGTGACATGTTTCTACTGTACTAGATTGGACTACTGTATGTTACTGAGAAATACAATACTGGGCTTTTATAGCCATACACTAAATTACTGAGCACTGCATTGCATGCATAAATGCATGATCAGATAATGGATATGTGACTCAAGTGCTATTATCACTGAAAAGAGCCTCGAGCTCGATCATCAGATTAACCGACCTCGAGCCCGGGGGGAAAATCACGACGCGTCCTCATCGAAAGCACCGATCGAGCACTTGGGCACAACATCAATAATCGAAAAGAGTCTCATATGCATTGTATACACATGACTGATTGAATTGCAAATTTACTGAATTGTGCGATGACATGATAGATTGCAAATTGTTACATGCTACTGTGAACTATTGCATAATACTGTGAAGTGTAATATGATACTGTAAATTGTTATATGTTATTGTAAATTGTTATTTGATACTGCAAACTATTATAGACTACTGTAAATTGTTATATAATACTGTTAATTGAATATTACTGTGTCGTGCTGTACGCAATCTGCGTAATGCATGATTTGAGTGAACCACCGATGATGGTTTCTTACTGAGTTCGCAAACTCACCCAAAATTGCAACCTATTTTTTTCAGGATTGTTAGAGTAGATTCCTAGCTCCGGAGATAGTCTTTTCCTGCCATGCGAGCGTGTTGGCAAGAGAAGCGATGGTGTACAGGTCGGTCAGCTGGGTTGGACTTTTGAGGATGACTTAGGATAGATGCTTGTATCAGTTTCCTTTTGGTTTTGTTTAGGAGACTGATAGACTTGTCTATTCTGCTACTGGATGACTGTATTAAGATTCTTTTGGATTTTAAAAGTTTACTGATTTCTGATATTTGGTTTTAATTATTGCGATGCCATGTGGATTATTAGTGGGGATGTTCTGGTGGTGCACCTTTGTCGTGGGATATATGTCGGAGCGACCTTCGGGCGTCCCGATGTGTACCCTACGGTGAGGGGGCGCTACATTAAGTGGTATCAGAGCATGGTTTGACATCTTTTGGGCATAGTGTGTTTTAAATTTGGAATCATCTGTAAGAATAGCGAATGATCGAATTTCTTATGCATGTTAGGTCATCCGTCTTGGGAGATCGAGTTGAGTTACCAATGACACAGAATCGGTAGGAGCTAGTAGGAGTCTCCTGCGCCATTCGTTCGGAGTTGCCTCCTCGAGTTCTGTGAGACGAGAACGAGATATCGATCAATCTGCGTGGCGGTGCTTGACTTATGGCAAGATCGACCTGCGGAGGTCGAGGATGGTTAGAGAGGGCCGAGAGAGTCCTCGATCGATGGATCATGACCCGGATGAGCGCTTTTACTCGCGATTTCTACATTCTGAGGTCCTGCATATCGGTGGTGGAAGATTGTCCCGGCGGTACCACGTGTCTTGTACACCCACATGGGATGACTTTACGAGGGCTTTCAAGGACAATTTCATGCCTAAGATCTATCTCGAAATGAAGTTGCAAGAGTTCTTAGAGTCGAGAGAGGCGATTGACCGTGACCGACTATGAGTCTTGTTCAACGAGTTAGTGGTCTATGCTTCATTGGTGGCTACCGAGGTCGGCAGTGTCGACGTTTTGAGGGCTTAACTCAATCGGAGATCCGTACCCTATTGGCTAGATCCGATATTGGCGGTTTATTGAGTTGAGGGCTACAGCAGATGAGGATCGGCATTCTTGAGACAACGTATGACCAGACCGATCGGGGACCCGACATAAGAGATCGATGTGACCCTGTGGCGGTCTTTGGCAGAGGGTACAGATGGCGTCGAGTAGGCCCTTGGTGTCCGCAGGAGGGGCTAACGGTGACCGGTCATGGGCAGAGGGGCGATTTATACAGGTGGTAGTGGTGGCGGCCAAAGTTTCGTGGCACTGCTCCTTTATGTGAACATTGTGGCAAGAGACATAGTGGAGAGTGTCGATGGTACATCTGAGCTGTTTGGTGTGGTTCGATGGACCACTTAGTGAGGAACTGCCTAGAGACTTTGGGAGCCCAGTCTACTATGACTGGAAGATCAAGCAGCAATACCACGGTCCAGTAGAGTCGTGGTGGTGGATTGGGATGGAGAGGCCGAGGCCGAGTAGAGGGGTCCGCAGATGAGGTCGAGGGACCGAAGCGGCGGACAACGATCATGAGCTAGGGTCTATGCCATGACTCGGCAGGAGGCCCAGGATTCCCCGGATGTTGTTGCGGGTATGCTTCTAATTTATGGTTTTGAAGAATATACATTGTTGGATCCTGGATCCACCCATTCTTTCATTGCACCGCATTTAGCATGTAGACTGCATGGGGATAGGCAGAGGTTACAGTATGGGTTAGAGGTGAGTACACCTCTGGTAGTCTGTTGTATTGGGAGAGGTCATTTGGGGTGTCGAGTTGGATCGATCGAGCAGTTTTGAGCGCCGATCTGATCGTTTTGGCTCTGAGGGAGATTGATGTGATATTGGGGATGGACTGGTTGAATGCACATAGGGCTATCATGGACTGTTATACCAAGGAGGTTGTATTGAGTCTCTGGGCAGCGTGAGTCAAGCCGAGGAGTTAGTCGGCAATGCCGTGGGATGATATCCTTCTTGAGTGCCCTGAGATTGATGCAATGAGGCTGTGAGGCCTATTTGGCTCACGTTGTGGATTCCAGAGTCGAGCAGAGATTGCAGAATGTTTCCGTAGTCAGGGATTTCTCAGATGTGTTTCCCGAGGAGTTACCGGGATTGCCGCCAGAGTGGGAGACAGAGTTTGAGATTGATCTCGTTCTGATGCAGCCCTATATCGATCCTCTCAGATAGGATGGCACCGTGGGCGAGAGAGCTTAAGGCTCGATTCAGAGAGCTCTTGGATAAGGGGTTTATTAGACCGAGTGTTTCGCCATGGAAGCTCGGTCTTGTTTGTGAAGAAGAAGGACGGGACACCGAGACCGTATCGATTATAGGCGGTTGAATCGGGTGTGATGAAGAATAAGTATCCACCGCCTAGGATTGACGATTTATTTGATCGATTCGCGAGGAGCTCGGTGTTCACTAAATTGGATTTGAGATCAGGTTATTACCAGTTGAGGATTGCAGAGGCCGACGTGCCTAAGAGTGCTTTCAGGAGCAGGTACGGACATTTCGAGTTCCTAGTGATGCCGTTTGGGTTGACTAATGCCCCGGCAGCCTTCATGGCCTTGATGAATAGAGTATTTCAGCCCTACCTGGATCGGTTCGTGATAGTGTTTATCGATGATATACTGGTTTACTCGAGGAGTAGACAGGAGCACGCTGAGCATCTGAGGATTGTCCTTCAGGTCATGAGAGAGAGGCAGTTGTTTGCCAAATTTATTAAGTGTGAATTTTGGCTTGATGAGATTGTATTTCTAGGGCACGTGGTGTCCGGTGAGGGTATCCAGGTGGATTCTCACAAGATAGAGGCGGTTATGAGTTGGGAGATTCCGAGGAGTGTGCCAGAGTTGCGGAGTTTCCTAGGATTGGCCGGATATTACCGGAGGTTCGTCGAAGGGTTTTCGTTGATCTCCGCCCCTTTGACAAAACTGTTGAGGAAGAATGTGCCGTTTAGATGGACTGAGGAGTGCCAAAAGAGCTTTGAGGAGCTGAAACATCAGTTGATGACTGCACCGGTGTTAGGCGTTCCTTCTAGTACTGGAGGCTTTGTAGTGTACAGTGATGCCTCGCATCAGGGATTGGGATGTGTATTGATGCAGCATGACTGACTGATAGCGTATGCCTCGAGACAGTTGAGGTCTCACGAGGTGAATTATCCGGTGCATGACTTGGAGTTAGCAGCAGTTGTATTTGCTCTGAAGATCTGGAGACATTATACTCAGATGGTGAGACGTTCGAGATCTTCACCGATCATAAGAGTCTCGGATATCTGTTGAGTCGAGAGAGCTCAATCGAGATGCAGAGGAGATGGATAGAATTCTTGAAGGATTGTGGATCGCACGATTGAGTATCACCTGTGGAAGGCCAATGTGGTGGCCGATGCACCGAGTAGGAGATCGCGTGGGAGTGCAAACAGAGTTCGTGTTTCGTGGTTACCTGGTCTGATTCAGTTGAGAACTCTTAATGTACAGATGGATTTGAGTCAGGATGGAGCTCTGATTGCTACTCTGAGGCTGAGGCTGAGGCCGATGTTGCACGATAGGATCCGGAGAGTTCAGGATCAAGACCCAGTGTTAGTGAGACTAATTGAGAGAGTCCAGGCTGGTACTGATTCGGAGTTTGAGTTGAGAGATGGGACTTTATGGATGGGACAGAGACTGTGTGTGCCTGATATAGATGATTTGAGACGTGAGATTCTAGAGGAGGTACATGTAGCTGCCTATGCTATGCATCTTGGTACGACCAAGATGTATCGTACTCTGAGACAGCATTTCTGGTGGCCTGGTATGAAGAGGCAAGTGGCAGAGTATGTTTCCAGGTGTCTGATTTGTCAGCAGGTTAAGGCAGAGCATCAGGCTCCAGTGGGTAAGTTGCATTCGTTGCCCATTCTGGAGTGGAAATGGGAGCGAATTATTATGGATTTTGTGATGGGATTGCCTAGGACATCGAGGCAGCATGATACTATCTGAATCATAGTCGACCGATTGACTAAATCGGCTCACTTCTTGCCAGTAAGGGAGAGCAATACTCTCGATCCGTTGGCCCAGAAGTATGTAACAGAGATTGTACGGTTGCATGGGGTTCCGTTGTCGGTAGTCTCAGACAGGGATCCCAGGTTCACTTCGAGGTTCTGGAAGAGCCTACAGACTGCTATGGGTACTCGATTGAACTTCAGTATTGTATTTCATCCTCAGACAGATGGACAGAGCGAGAGGACGATTAAGACTATTGAGGACATGCTTTGAGCGTGTGCATTGGAGTTCAGAGGATCATGGGATCAGTATCTGGCTCTGATCGAGTTTGCTTACAACAACCAGTATCAGAGTAGTATTGGGATGGCACCGTATGAGGCCTTGTATGGGAGGCCGTGTCAATCGCCACTGTATTTGGATGAAGAGGGTATGAGATCGATTGAGGGTCCCGAGCTGATTCAGGATACAGTGGATAAGATACAGTTGATCCGGAATCACATCAAGGCGGTTCAAGACAGACAAAAAAGCTATGTGGATCAGCATCAGTGAGAGATGGAGTACAGTGTAGGAGATAGAGTGTTTCTCCGAGTGTCTCCATAGAAAGGAGTACTGAGGTTTGGCCATAAGGGCAAGTTGAGCCCTCGGTATATCGATCCGTATGAGATCCTTGAGAGGATAGGACCGTTGGCTTACAGATTGGCATTACCGAGTGAGATGTCCCAGATGCATGACGTGTTTCATGTCAGTATGCTCCGACGGTACCGTTCTGACCCGACGCATGTGATTCTGGCTCAGGAGATTGAGGTAGCAAGTGATCTGAGTTATGTTGAGGAGCCGGTATAGATTATAGGATCACGGGTCAAGTAATTGAGGAACATGGTGATTCCATTGGTGAAAGTCCTTTGGAAGAATCACTCTTCTGAGGAAGCTACATGGGAGACTGAGGAGCATATGAGGAGTCAATATCTTCATTTATTTGATCGGACAGGTTTTAAATTTCGAGGACGAAGTTTTTATTAGGAGGGGTGAATTGTAACATCCCGTTACTGTTAGCAAGGGTATTATGGTAATATTAGGTCAAACTGATAGGTTTCATTGCATTCACTGATTGAGCATGTTACTGGCCTCTAATTATAGAGGAACAAGCTTATTGCATATGCATTTATTCATAGGTACATGCATTCATGATTTTCCGTCATTTTAATTGTGAGTAAGAATTGATCGGATTGTGAACTGGAAACTGACTGAACTGACTGAATCATGATCAATCGAGAAATTTGGAGTAAGTGGACTCGAATGACTGATTTAGAATAGTCTAAAAGTGATTGACTATTGATAGTGGCTCATAGGACATTTTTGGGAAATTCGGGAGAAAATGCCCGGACCGGAAATTTTAGAGTGGCAGACCGATTGACTGTATAGTACTGAAAGAATTGTCCAATGGTAATGGAAAAATTAGAGTTATACTGTTAGGAATAAAAATGTGGAGCCATTGAAATTTAGAGACTGAAATTTGGACTGATTTAGAGACATATGTCTATATATAGCTAGGTTTGAATTTGAGAAATTTACCTAAGGCAAAATCGTTCTTCTCTTCCTTCTCCTACGACGTTCATCGATTCCTTCCCCATTGGTGAGATTCGTCGATTCTTTCTCTGTGGTTTTCTTCTCATTGTGCATAGCTAACTGGTTTATTGTGATTGTTGAAGGTTGAGAAGCTTGGAGAGTGAATTAATTGTTGATTTGAGAAAGTTTTAGGGTTACGGTGATTTTTGAGAAATTTGTGGATTGATCTTCGATTGGTAAGTTTTAATGGCATTAATGTTGTTATTATGGTTGTTGCATGTATTTATGGCATTTATTGTGAAAGATTGAGTAGTTAGGATGTTTAATGGAGGTTTTAGAGAGCTTTAATGGCGAAAATCGATCGGAGAAGACAGTGGGCGACCCGCACGTCCCGACATCTGGCGCGCCTCGCTGCATGCGAAAATTCGATGCTCATCATGACGAAGCGCAATGAGACGCCAACTCTGAAATACTGGTTCCACGCCGCTAACATTTTCGCTTACGTCATGGCGGCTAGCAAGAAGAGGATGCTGCCATGGCGAAAGCAATCTTCTCTTCGTCGCGGCGAGGGCTGTAGGTCGCGGCGAAGAGATTTTTTGATTGGATTAATTTTTGTTTATTGGGTATAATTTATGGAATAGACCTCTGATTGAGGTGATTCTCGATTCATTATGAGCTAGAGAAAGAGGTCTACAATTGAGGATAATTATGAGAGTTAGAATTTAATTTAAGTGGTATTGATTCATCGAAATTAAGGTCAATTATGGTTCATAGTGTGACCTAAATATTGAATTGAGACAATGAGAGATTTAATTGGGATTTTCAATAAAGGCTTTGACCCCAATGGATAGGGAATTGCTATAGGGAGTATAAATTGAGGAAATTGAACTGAATTATAGGATTGGATCAATTATTGTCGATCAATTAAGCGAAGTGATAAAATTGGGCCTAAGAGTTCTAAATTGGGTTTTAGTGCCGGGAAAATCGTGAACATGCATTGTACATAGTTCTACTGAGACATATGCATTACTGAATCGTTTTATTGAGCATCTAGTAATGAGGCCGTATTTCTTCATTATAGAGGCGCCATTGGATTGTCATTCCACGGACATTCTTTGGAACTTCGAGCGAGTTCGGAGTTCTGGTGAGTAACCTAGTTGGTTTCTCAAATTCCTGACTATCTAAATGCTCAATGTGAATTTACTTGCCAATGTGAAATCGTATGATTACTGAAATGTCTGAAACGTACATGATCGAATGACATGTTTCTCTTGTCTTGGATTGGACTCTCAGATGTTCTTGAGAAATACAATACTGGGCTTTTATAGCCATACACCGAATTATTGAGCACTGCATTGCATGCATAAATGCATGATCAGATAATGGATATGTGACCCAAGTGCTATTATCACTGAAAAGAGCCTCGAGCTCGAACACTGTACTGACCGGGCCTCGAGCCCGAGGGGAGAAATCCCTGACGCGTCCCTCTTCGAACACCGATCGAGCACTTGGGCACAACATCAATAATCGAAAAGAGTCTCATATGCATTGTATCACGGATGACCGATTGAATTGCAAATTCTTGGAATTGTGCGATGACATGAGAGATTACAAATTGTTACATGCTCACGTGAATTGCATATAATAATGTGAAGTGTGATATGATCTCGTAAATTGTTATATGTTATTGTAAATTGTTATTTGATACTGCAAACTATTATAGACTCATCAAAATTGTTATATAATCTTATTAATTGAATATTATCGTGTCGTCTTTGTCTGTAATCTGCGTAATGCATGATTGAGTGAACCATCGATGATAGTTTCTCCCTGAGTTCGCAAACTCACCCAAAATTGCAACCTATTTTTTTTTCAGGATTGTTAGAGTAGATTCCTAGCTCCGGAGATAGTCTTTTTCTCGCCGTCTTGACGTCTTTGGCAAGAGAAGCGATGGCGCACAGGTCGGTCAGCTGGGTTGGACTTTTGAGGATGACTTAGGATAGATGCTTGTATCAGTTTCCTTTTGGTTTTGTTTAGGAGATTGATAGACTTGTTTATTCTGCTACTGGATGACTGTATTAAGATTCTTTTGTATTTTAAAAGTTTACTGATTTATGATATTTGGTTTTAATTATTGCGATGCCATGTGGATTATTAGTGGGGATGTTCTGGTGGTGCACCTTTGTCGTGGGATACGTGTCGGAGCGACCTTCGGACGTCCCGATGTGTACCCTACGGTGAGGGAGCGCTACATTAAGTGGTATCAGAGCATGGTTTGACATCTTTTGGACATAGTGTGTTTTAGGCTGGAATCACTATAAGAATAGCAGAACTGATCGGAATTTCTTGTCTGTTTTAGGTCATCCGTACTGGGAGATCGAGTTGAGTTACCAGCTGACCTGGAATCGGTAGGAGCTAGTAGGGAGTCTCCTGCGCCTCATTCAGAGGAGTTGCCTCCTCGAGTTCCTGTGAGACAGGAACGGAGATACGATCAACTGCGTAAGCAGGGGGCGGTTGACTTCTATGGATGAAAATCGTAAGTCATCCTATCCCCTTTGCTCAATGAGGAATGGATATACTAGGACCTTTTCCCCTCGGTCCTGGGCAAAAGAAATTTTTGATAGTAGCAATGGAATACTTCACCAAATGGGTAGAAGTTGAAGCGATCGCTACAATTACTGAGCAGAAGATGGAAAATTTTGTAAGAAGAAATATACTAAGTCGCTTTGGGATGCCTATGGTGTGGTTACAGACAACGATCGGCAGTTTGATAACAACAAGTTCAGAGACTTCTGCGAGCGACTTAAGATAAGGCTCCAATTGGCTCACCCTCAAAGAAATGATCTTGCGAAGAACACTAACAAAAAGATAATCAGCGCCCTCAAAAAGCGTTTAGATGGACGTAAGACTTGGGTAGACGAACTAGATGAAGTATTGTGGGCTTACAGGACTATCCCAAATGGAGCCACAGGGGAAACACCATTAATGATGACCTTTGGGGCAGAAGCCCTAGTTCTAGTGGAAGTGGTGTTGCACAACCAAAGAGTGTCAAGCTATGAAGAAGAGCTGAATAATAAAGCCCGCCGTGCAGAACTCGTGCTTCTCAGTGAAGACAGGGATAGGGCAGCCGCTCGTTCGGAAGCCGTCAGGCAAAAAGCAACGAAGTTCTACAACAGAAGGGTAAAGCCGAGCGATATAAAGGTTGGCAGATACGTCATGCGAAAGGTCGAGGCGGCTGGAAAACATCCTGGAAAGCTCGGACAGGCGTGGAAAGGACCCTATCAAGTAGTCAAGCAAGCCGGACATTGCTCTTATATCTTGCGCGATGCGAACGGGAAGATTCTACCGAGGCCTTGGAACTCTCAAAACCTGAAGGCGTTCTACCATTAGATCAGCTTCATTCTAGTTCTCAATCTTTGTTTATTATTGTTTATTGTACACAACTTGTGGGTACCTTTTTCCTGGCTCTGTCAGTCAGGATTTTTTACGGCCCACACCTTATCATCGTCAATAAAGGGGTTCCAATTTTCTTGGTAAGCAAAATCTCACTAAAATGTTCAAAAGAGGAAGATTCCATCAACTGATCGCTCGGCCCCCACTCCGCTCGGCCAGCTTGCCAAGACAAGAACCTTGGAACCGTGGCTCGACCTCGACATCACCCCGCCAGGTTGCCAAAACAAGATCCTTGGAACCATGGCTCGGCCTCGACATCGCCCGGTCAGGTTGCCAAGACAAGATCTTTAGAACCATGGCTCGACCTCGACATCGACCGACCAGGTTGCCAAGACAAGATCCTTGGAACCATGGCTCGGCCTCGACCATCGATCAGCCCCCACTCCGCTCGGCCAGGTTAACAAGACAAGATCCTTGGAACCATGGCTCGGCCTCGACGTCACCCGGCCAGGTTGTCAAGACAAGATCCTTGAAATCATGGCTCGGCCTCGACATCACCCGGCCAGGTTGCCAAGACAAGATCCTTGGAACCATGGCTCGGCCTCGACATCGCCTGGCCAGGTTGCCAAGACAAGATCCTTAGAACCATGGCTCAACCTCGACATCGCCCGGCTAGGTTGCCAAGACAAGATCCTTGGAACCATGGCTCGGCCTCGACATCGACCGGCTAGGTTGCCAAGACAAGATCCTTGGAACCATGGCTCGGCCTCGACATTGATCGACTACGCTCGGCTAGGTTGCCAAGACAAGATCCTCGGAACCAAGCAATGCCGAGAAGATGAATCTCGGATCGCTCGACTTCGACATAGCTCGCCAGGTTGCCAAGACGAGATCCTTGAAACCAGACAATGTCGAGAAGATTAATCTCGGATCGCTCGACCTCACAAACGTTCGGCCAAGTTCTATTGCTTCGGTCGATTATGACTCTCTCAGACACTACGACCGATTGACGCACATTGAGTGCGCTCGTTTACTACCCGCTATTGAAAAAGATCGTCCAATTTTAACATGAATAAAAATTTTATTTCCTTCAATATGTTCTGGCCATAAGCCCGACCAGATGAGCTTTAAAAAAGGGGGAAAATTATTTTGATCCTCCGACGGGAGAGGAAGGGCCAGCAGCCGGATCGGCAGAGGAAGAGCCAGACCGAATTGTGAGGAGAAGACAGCGGAGAGACAACCTCTTCCTCTTCTGAGCTCAGGTCCAGCTTCTCATCCAGAACCAACACTCGTTCTCCCTCGGCCATCTTCTTCATTTCCTCTAGAGAAAGGCCGAGAGCGGTGGGAAGCATCGGCTCGGTGTAATCCTCGAATGAAGGACCACCCGACCCGTCAGGGATGTGGACGTCGTGATAATTCTTCAAGATTGAAAGGGCCAAATCACAAGCGAACTCTAGGCACTCCCCATGTAGGAACCGCCTTTTCCACTGCTTGATCGCCTCAACCCTTTGCTTTTTGACGGAGCTTCGCAACTCTTTCAAGTTATCCTCGGGCCTCAGTTTATCCTCCACCGCTTCATGGCAATCCTGGAGGAATTTCTTACGAAGCTCCTGCTCCGTCTTTACCACCTTCTTCAAGCTCTCACACTCCTTAGCCAGCCCGTCCTTCGCCGCAATCACCCGGCTCCTCTCCACCTCCCCTGTGGCAAGTTGAGCTTTCAGACTGCTCCTCGTCTCCTCCCAAGATTTCTTCTCCTCCTCCAAAGAAGAGAGTTGAGCCTGGAAGACGTCTCTCTCTTCCTTAGCCTCCGAAAGCTCGCGCCTTAAAGTTTTCATCTGCTCAAGGAGATCGTGGACTTCCCGGTCCAGCATTTGATTAATCCCGTCGAGCTGTTCCATACGTTGGTGCATCGCGGAGGATAGCGCCAGACCTCTCGCACAGTTACGAATGAGACGGGGCCCTAGCTCCTGATTGCTCAACAAGTCCATGAGCTTCTCATCTACAGGGGGAACGATCCTCTCAGCAATGTGAAGGGACACATCGAGGTTCCCAATCGATGCAGTTTTAGCCAAACTGATCGTTGGCTCCCACTTTTCGGTGCTTGCCGCTCGCCCTTTCCCCTTGCTTTCTCCCTCCTTCTCCTTCCTGCCTTGGCCCGATGCGTAGGGTGGTCAGTCGATGTAACATCCCACCCCCTCCTGGAAGGGTAAAATAGTAAAATTGGTATAGGATGAGACTAATAGGGAATATTTAGTATTGTTCATGATAATGAGATTGATACACAGATCAATTGTGTACATGGAATTACAATAATGCATTCATGACATTCCGTAATTGGGCCTAACGGCATTTTATTGTGATTAACGTGGTTAATGGGTTTGGAAAATTATTCGAGTGCGCCTTAAATTGTTTTCTATTTTACTTTGAATTATAGGAATTTTTCTCGAATTTTTGGAGAAAATTCCAGATCGCAAAATCGCCAAGAATCGCCTAAACATGTTTTGGGGTAGAAAAGGCGATTTTGTGATTGAAAATTATTTAGAGTGCATCACACTGTTTTATAATTTTAGGAATTTCATTAATTCTCGTAAAAATAATTGAAATTCTCTGATCGGATAAATCGCCAATTAATGAACCTATTGCTTTCGAGAAGCGAAAGTTGCTACCCAATGGCATTTATATTATTGGGTATATTATTGTGAGAGTGCAATTAGGGTCATTTGAGTTGATTGGGGTTAGTCTTTGATCCGGATTAAAGAATGAATAAGTTGACTTTTCTTTAAAATTTGACCAATTAGATTTGGCCACCAAAAGTTGCATTTAAGGCACCCTTATCATCTCACCCACGGTTATCACTTAGAAAAGAATTAAAACAAGCTTGAATGGCTTGGATTTTTGCTTCCACCAAGAAAACTCATCTCTTTGCCACCACCATTGATTTTCTTCTTCTTTCATCAAACCTTCCTTCAACCTTAAGAGCTTCTTCATGCCATCAAGTTATGCTCTTCTCATGATGATGATATACATGTTTGATGTTAGAAGAAAGTAGAGGTAGTGAGAAAGGTGAGAAAATGGAAGAATTAAAGCTTGGGATTTGTTTAGGTAAGGGTTGTATTTATGTTCTTATTTTGGTAACTAAATGCTTTGATTGTGATGTCTGTTGCATCTATTTGCATGAGAGCTTTGTTAGTTGAAATGGGTAGGTTAGGGTGAATGAATGAGTTAAATTGAGTGCTAATTGAAGTAGAATGGACATGGGAATAATAGGAATTGAATTGAACATCAAAGCTGGAAAATTGTCAATTGTACATGGTTTACTGTTTTGATCATAATTAATTGTGTAGAAATGCAAATGAGGTGAGGTTAGTGGCCACTGAAACTTTGGACTGTTTTCTTCGATTTAGTGTGAAATAGGTATTGTTAAATTTCAATGATAGAAGGGTGAATTTTTGAATGGAAAGTTACTGTTCCATTGCCTGTGAACAGTAACCGCAACCATGACATCTGAGTTTTGTTGATTTTTATGAATTAATTGAGATGGAATTAGGGAGAATGGTCTTCATAGAAGTTGTAGCATATTTGATTATCTTTCCATTGCTACTGACATTGCTATTTTTAGAATTGTGTATTGGGAGATATGAATTGATTACTAATGACTGGTTTTGAGCATTGTGGATGAAACCTAGCTTAAGTGTGATTTTGTGAGTTTACTGATTGGAGGCAATTTTAACATTTGATGTGGACTGAATTGGTGTGAGTGAGCTTCTGAAAAGTTGTAGAGGATGAGATTATCTTGAAATTGATATTTGGTATGTAATTTTTAGAAGTCAGAATTGGGAGATATGATTTTTCAAAAACTGATCCTACATTAGGTTATGAATGGCTGATGATAACAGAAACTTCCATAACAGTTTTGAAATTGTTAGAGATTGAATTGGAGGTTGAGTGCTTCATGAAAAATGAAGTTTGAGATGTTATCTTTACAAGGATATAAAGTTCTGATTTTATTGACTTATATACTGGAAGTTATGCTTCTTGTAAGATTACTGCCCAAAGTGAAGGATTTCAGGGACAGTAACATTAGATGAATTAATTGACTTGGTTGGCAATAGAATTTGATTTTGGGTTGTTCATGAAAGTTGTTGAGGACATTGTGAACTTGTTGACCATATTTTTGTGGTAATTTATTACTAAGGAATCAGTGAGTTATGAAATTGCAAATGTACTGCCCTGTGTTGAGGGAAATTGTGAAGGCAGAAGGTTTGATGGCTTATTTGACACCCTTAGGGTTGGAATTGATTTTTATGGTCTTCTTGAGAATTGTAGAGCTTTTCATAAGCTTTCCAATGAGGTATAGTGGGTATTTTTCTGATTTGTGTGCTAAAAGTTAGAGTAGTTGGAAATTAGGAATTGAAATTTGGAAAAAAAAAGAAAAGGGCAAGCAGGGGAACTCATCGCCTCATGGGGCGATTTCTCGCCTCATGAGGCGAGATATTGAGTCTCGTCGCGAGGCGACGGATCGCCTCGCGACGAAGAAAGGTGATTCAGCCTCGCGAGGGCGGGCGCCTCGCCTCATGAGGCAGGTTTCGTAAATATATATATATATTTATTTTATTTTGATTATTATTTTGATATTAAATGGTACAATGGTTCTTTTGTCAATTTCTTTCCCGTCCGACGTCCGATTGACCTGATTCCAGAGGCATCGGATTCGTTGAATATTTAATTTCATATTATGAGAAAACGGGAATTTTTAGACGGGAATTTGACGTAGCCCCTATTGACGGAATATGTAAACACTGTTTTATTTAATTGAGGACCTATAGAGGTCCGAATTGCGCACCGTCAGCGCCTATGGATTTCTAATTTTTCATAGAATTTTATTATGGGAAAATATTGAATTAGGACCGGGAATTCATGAACATGCATATCTCATCATCATGAGCACAGATTTCATATTTAGTGACTCGTAATTTTTCTGATTCATATAGAGGTCCAATTGGAGCGTCGATTGACCGACGTCACAGAGGCTTTCCGGCATTAGCTCGGAAGTAATAGGTGAGTAACCTAGTTGGTTTCTCAAATTTCTGGTTGTTTACATGCTTAACGTGAATTACGTGCAAAGGTGAATTGTATGATTTCTGGCATGTATAAAAGTGGATGATTGTATTATATGATTTTACTGTACTGAATGATACTGATATTGATAGACTGGGCTTTATAGCCATTATATCAACACTGCTATACTCTGGGCTTTATAGCCATATCGTGGATTCACTGATACACTGGGCTTTATAGCCAAACACTGTACATTTACTGCATACTGTACTGCATGCATAATTGCATGATCAGATAATGGACGTGCCCCAAGTTGCTATTATTACTGATAAGAGCTTCGAGCTCTCATACTGTACTGACCGGGCCACGAGCCCGAGGGGAGAAATCCCTGACGCGTCCCCACTGAACACTGACTGAGCACTTGGGCACAATACTGAATAACTGGAAAGAGTCACATATGCATTGCATTCGCATAAATGACCGGTTTGTGATAAGGTACTGCTTTCGTGATGGTATGTATTATGTGAATGGTTTATCGTTTCGATATGGTTATTGATCGCTATTGGTAATTGATGATTATCAGAATGTCTCAGACGCCATAGGCGAATGCATGATTTGAGTGAACCATCGATGATGGTTTCTCACCGAGTTCGCAAAACTCACCCAAAATTTGCATCTATTTTTCAGTCTCAAGAATACTCCGGTTGACACGGAGTATGTCTACCAGAGACGAGTAAAGGTTAGAGGTCGGGATCGGTTCAGTATCTGCATTAGTGTTTTAGTAAATTGTATTCCGCAATCATCGTATAACAAGGCATTGTATATTTTATCGCATTGATCGATTATACTTATTATCGGATTATAATTATTCTTTGGATAAGCGTAATAATCAAATCGGTTTTTATTGAACACGGATTTTCATTACTTATCGTGTTTGCCATGTGAACGTGGAGTTAAGGGCTCCAAAGAGAAAAAAAAAAAAATGTATATCTGAATTTTAAATCGATCGATGTAGACGCCACTCGGGGACACGGACTCGGATATCACCAACGATATCGGGTTCGGGTCTTACGGGTGTGGGGTGTTACAGTCGATAACCCGAGCAGTCTTCTTCCTCTTGAGAGGTGGCTCGACCTCCTCCTCCTCCTCTTCTATGACCATTAGGCCTTCACCAGCCGACCAGGTCATCGCCGTTGACTACTCAACTGCGACAGCCAGGACGAGCGCTGCAGACGGCTCGGAGACCGTAGGCTGAGCAACATCCGCGCTGGCCTCTCCTTTCTTGTCCTGCCTTTTTGTCTTCGAGGAGGGCCTGACAGTTTTGCGCTGGCCTTTGGTAGGGGCGGAGGACCCGGCGAAATCATCGAGCCTTGCCATGGCTACATAGCAATAAAAACAGGTTAAGAAATCGAAACCAACACTTACAAATACAGTAAATAATTCAATCACGAGGAGTCAACCAGAGGGGGCAGTTTCCTCTCCTAGCCTTCAAATTTGGGGTGGGGGGTCGATTAGAAACGAATCAGCCGAGCCCCCCCCCTCGATATCGCAGAATGAGGCGACTGAAGTCATACCAATCGAGCCCCTTTATGCGATCGACTACCTCTCACTCCTCTCTAGTAAGAGATAGATTCGACGCGTCATTCCATCGCTCGGCTAAAGGATATCTCCACGGCTGGGACTCGAAGGAAGATCCCAGAGGCTTCACGAAAAAGTACTTCGTCTGCCAAGTGGTAATTTTTGAAGCCGTTCCGGCCGGGCGAAATCGGGCATCTCTATACTGCAGTTGAGGGATCTCGGCCCCAGAGCTTGAACTCTGGTTCATTCTAAAAAAATGGCGTAGGATGCCAATCGAAGGAGGACAGCCGAACTGATGGCACAATAAGGCCAAACCATTGATGAATCTCCATCCATTCGAAGGAATTTGGCCCGGCCTCAGATGGTAGGCGACGCACACCTCGTCAATGATCGGGGCATATGGGAGCTTCATGCCACCGACCGAGAAGAAGCTGTCAGAAATAGCAAAATACCCTCCCCCACTGCTATGAATCCTTTCGTTCTGGCCAGCCAGCCTAGGACCCTAGGACATAGGGATATTATTCCTAATAATCGACCATTTCAGCTCCCCCATGGTCATCGTCGATTTATCTCTCGGTGGCTCCTCCACTACCATCCCATCCCTCCGGTCACTCACCGTCGCTACTTCCGCCGCTACTTCAAGCGGCCCAGCTAGTTGGGAGGCCTTCTCAGCGGTTTCATCCCTAGGGCTAACCCCACTTCTAGAACTGGTTGACAACATGTTTACAAAGAGAAAACTTTAGGAAAAGCGAAGAAAAAGAACGTACCTAGTTGGAATTTGAGATTGGGAATTTGAACGACGGTTGAAAGAAAACTCCGGAAACTGTAGGCAAGAAAGTACAAATGAAAGCATAATGAAAGCCGGAGAACAAAACAGGCGTAAAGAAAATCTGCAGTCTATCGACCCTAAGTATTCATAGAAGATCGATCGAACGGACGCTCCAACCAATGCTTGACGTGCGGAGAAAATCCGAACCAAACCCAGACATGTGGCAGGATCTGAGTTGAGGTGAATTAGGGTTGTTAGAAATCCGAAACGGTGCAGCAGTTGAAAGAACGTACGTGACAACTGCACAACGATTACAAAGACGTTTCGTTTCAAATTCTGAAAATCTGTTAGAAGGCACGCACCGTCAGTAATAATTAAACCGAGTGCCCTCACGTGCTCAGCATCGATGTTCATCCGATCTATCTCGGCACGAGCTATCGAGCAATAAGCATCAGCGCTAACCGATCGGGACACTCAACCGACCGATCCTAGCACGAGCTGTCATACATTATGCATTGATGTCCGACCGATCGAGCCTACCACGAACTGTCCTACAGACGAGCTACAAGGACCTGATGTACTCCTTCGACCCTTCTCCTTGCTCAGACTCGAGGAGTATGAGGTTTATGGTTGGGTCGGTCGTGCTAGGCCCAAATCCACTCAAAACGACTCATAGACCGATCGGTCCACCCCTCAAGGATTGACCTAATTCCTATCGACTATGCTAGGCCTAGGCCCCAGTCCACGCATCCACGACCCATTCGCAGGTGGAAGTCTCCCATGCATACGTAAAGACCTAAACCTAACATCCATTCCATATATAAGGTACTATTTTGCCATGATACGGGTACGTGATCAGAACCCTAGCTTCTCTGTTCATATCTATCAGACCCTCACCTAAAAGACTAACTTGAGCGTCGGAGGGGCCTACCGGTTATCAACCCCCGACGTGTCTTATTCTGTTTTGCAGGTACTCTCTCACTCAAGACGACAATCTCATGGATCCAAACAACAACATTCAGCCTCATCAAAATCAGGCAGAACCAAATAAGTTAATAAACAAATTGATATTTTTCATGTATATAAATGATTATATTCAGTGGCGGAGCCACAGTGGGGGCAAGTGGGGGCAGTTGCCCCCACTAGCTCCAAAAGATTTTACTTGTAAAAATTATTATTTTAAATTTTGATGGTATATAAAAAATAAAATTTTGCTATAATTAAAATTTTGCCCCCACTTAAAAAATTTTCTGGATCCGCCCCTGATTATATTATTCTTGTTGTTACGTACCATTATCATTTATTATAGTTCCTTATTTTCATTTATCTTTATGTAATATGGCTGTAAATAGAAAATACTAACTTTAAAAAATTACATAGCTATCTAAAGTCAAAAGCACGACTTAATAAAAGATTATTTTAAATTTTAATAAAATATAAAAGTCAAAACTTTAAATTAAATGAATCGAACAAAATTGATGAAATTTGATAAAATTAAAGGGGATGCTTGTATATTTTACCTGGTGTATTTTAAATTTTAAAAAATTAAGATTTTTTTTAATCTTTTGGTAGCTCTCTAAAAGTATGCTTATGTTGAAGATATAAAATAGAGACCATTAAATATAAAATGAGCCCCTCCTTTTATCAGACTTCTTGACTTTTTAATAAAAAAAATTAAATCTGCGCCATAAAAACAAATAAATTTTAAAGCAGTCACCAACTATACCTTACCAGCTCTACTAGCAATGGACCGAGTCAAACCGGATCGAGTCCATTTTTGATTTGGGCCTAACTAGAGGCTTGACCTAATTTGAGATTGTTCGACCTGAACTCGTGTTCGACTAGGCCAAGGATGACTAAGTCTGACTTTTTATTTTTTCAACAAGCTTTTAAAACTAGAACCGCTTTGTAATTGCCTTTTTAGGTGGGCAATTTGGGATCAAGACCGAGTCAGACTGGATATATCCTATTAATTTCGAGCGAGCCGAGCCTAACGTTATGTTTGGTTGCAGTCCTCATGGGTAGGGACAGTGGACGGAGACAGAAAATTTCCATCTCTGAGGTGTTTGGTTTTATGTCTCGACCATTTTGTCCCCGTCTCAGGAAAATGGGGACGGTGATTTTGTGTATCTCCACAGACTATGGTACAAATTTAATTGTCCCGAGATGGAAATAGACAATTACGTAGTTACCCCCATTTTATAACGTTGAAACATATCACCGTCATCAACAACGTTTCTCCGAAAACGCTTCACCACCGTCTTCTCCAACGCCCTCGCCCGATCTGTGGTTCGTGGCACCGAGGTTAGTTTCCTCTCTTTTCGTTTGTTCTTTGTTGTTCTCCACGCTCGTTCTTCTCGCTCCTCCTCTCGTCTCTTCTCATTACGATCTGTGGGGTTCGATGGGGACATTCTCATCGATCCGGCGCGCCGTCCTTGTTTTTGTTTTGTCTTTGTTCGGTGGGTCTTCTTTTCGATCTATGACATGGGAGATTCTCGATCTGAAGTTCCCCATTTCTTCCATCTTCTTTTTCCCGAGACGGCTTTGATTGAGAGATTCTCATATCTGAAATTTCTTTCCTTTCGCTTGATGTGTCATAGTTCTCGATTAATCTTTCTTCACTATCTTGTATTTTACGTGGTTTGAAGATTACATGAACAGATGCTCTTTCTTAAACTTAATCACTTGTGGGTTTTAATTTCGACAATGCTAGATTTATTTTTGTTTTACAAATTTGGATTTTCTCTTCCCATTAGACTATGATAATAATGGTGCTTCCAGAGTGGATTGTATCTCAATTTTCTAACGTCTGTCCTCATCGGTGGAAATGACCGATGCTTGTTTAATTCTCGCTCAGTTGGATCAAGTGATAACTACAAAAGCATTTGAAAAGGATAGCATATCGATAAGTCATGCAATGGAATGGTCGATTATTGTCTGCGGTGTTAAATTTTTTATGTTATTGTTAGTTTCTTGCAGAAAATGTGAAGCATCTTGATTCTTTGTGAGTTGTTAAACCATGTCTTGAAATAAATGACATTAATAAAGCGGGGTTATGAAAGAGATTTTGTTAGCCTTCTTGTTAAGTGCTCTACATAGTAATCGATATTTTGAATTGGTCAATTAACACTCTCTTCATTCCATTTCAAAACTTATCAGTAAGTACAAATTGTAAGAGGCAGTAAATGGAGGATGTAATGATAAGTTATTAATTTTCTTAACAATTTGACAACATATTTTAGAATGTTGGACAATAGATAATACGCTTGTCATTTGTTAAAAGGTCTTTTATCCGTATAGTAGATGAATTCAATATTTTCTTCTTTAAGTTTTGGTGAGAAAGCTAAGTTGATAGTGATTTTGATCTTTGTGAAAAGATTAAGGTTGTACTTTTTTACTAATCAGTAGTTGATAACTTATTCTACAAGCTGTAAGGAAATTAGGATCATAAGCTAGATAAATGTTAAACCGAAAAGTATAGACACTAGCTAGTTTCAAACATTTTCACTATCTTAATAGGGTATGGTTATTGGAACATCGCTTGAGTTGCTAGAAAAGCGAGCCAACCATTTGGCATTCACCAAAGCTCGATCTAATTTCCTCTGGATACCCCACCTTGTTGATTGTTTGTTGGACCATGTAAATTTATGCCTTATGTATTGAAGTCTTTCACTCTCAATTAAAGATCGGAATACTTTAATTCAATAGCCAAACAACTCTTATTCAAATACTATAATAAGTATATCCTTGTAAGTAAATAAACTTTGTTTTAACTCTAGGATGCACTATCCTAGTTGCAATGAACCTTTTCCTTCCTTTGTGGCTAAACATACCTCTTCTTCTTTATGAAATTAGTAATTTCTAAAAGATAATACCGTAATTTCATTAAGTGATAAAACATTAGGTACCCAAGAATTTACTGCAACTAGTGGTCTTCCTCTTACCACTGTTTATCATTATCATTCACATGTTGAGGGAAATCGATGTTCTTCAACAGATGGAAACACTTGGTTGTTGGCTCTTTCCTCGATCATGGATTCTCATCCCCAATTTCCTTCTCCTCAAAAGTGCTTAAGATAACAAATAAAACCTTGACTTACTAATATGATGTATTAAAACCAAAACTATGCTAAATAATACTGGACAAGTATATACATTATTTTCTTTATAAGAATTAAGGTTAATAGCTTGTTATAACATATTGTAGGACATCATATGGAAGATGATTTCCTCGTATTGAGATTGGTTTTAAAATTTAAGGTTTCAATTTTAATTAATCGACAAGAATTAGGCTTATACGTTCTGAGGCATCTTGTTTTTGTGTTCTGGAAACTTGCTTATGTATGATTTGAAAACCTTCTATGTTTTTTGCCTCTATTTTGTTTCTGGTTATTTCTTGCATCATCTCCAAAGTAATTTGTTTATCATGCTGAAGTTGTGTTATTGTTTTCCAGAAAAACCCCAACAAGTACTACACTCCTGGGAAGCCGTTCCCGATTTATCCTAGACTTAAGAATATCTTTGGAAGGGACAGAGTTGTTGGCTCAGGAGCTCAAGTTGCTGTAGATGCTGTAGCAGAATTGGATATCGATGACACTGAGGGTGATGAGCCAACAGCTCCTTTTGGCTCATTTGATCCAATGTGCCCATCGGAGACTCCCTGGATCAAGACCGCCAATGTCACGGAAGTCGTCTCGCCTTCCAAAGAACATAAAGGGACCCGACAAAATAAAGGCAAAAGGAAGATGACGTATATTGAACTTTTCGATGGCCTTTCTGCAACATTTGCTAAGGCCATTGATGCTAGTCGTGAGAATGCAAAGATAATAGCTGATGCAATTAAAGGAGCTGAAGGACCCAACCTAGGTGAAGAGCTTGAGAAGTTGGGGTTCTCCACAACAGAAATTGTTAGGACTATGAGGATGTTCTCTGCGAATGCTCAGCCGAGGGACTGCTCGGCGTGTAGCGCAGATCACGACATGTGCTTATGTTAGGAGCCTCTTATATGATGAAGACTGACTATAGTTATAATTATTTTATGGCTTCATTATTTGTCTTTAAACAGCTTGTGTGATGTTGAATGATGGTACTTCGAATTGTTGACTTTGTTTGTGCACTTGTGAATCCATGATGAATGGTTGCTTTGTTAACTATTTGGATGTTTGTGATGTATGTTGGTGTATGAATGATGACGTTATTATTCATTTTCAGGTACTTTCCTATGGGTCGATTTAGCTTTTATGTCGTGTTTGTTGAGCGTCACGTTGGAATTTTTACAAACTGGGATGATGTAAAACTGGCTACAGAGGGGTTTCCTAATGCAAAATTCAAGGGGTATCGGACTTATGTAGAAGCAGAATGTGCCTATCTTATCGATGTTGATAGGCGGACTCCTCAGAATGAAGAAATTGTTCATACCACTAATGAATCGTCATTAATACTGTATCAATCTTCCCTTCCAACAAATGAACTCCAAATTGAAGTTGCTACTTTGAAGAAGAAAAATGCTTGGACTCGAGGACTTTTACTTGTTGCCATTGGTTTAATTTTGGGTTTTATTATTACCGGCATTCTTGATAAAATATAAGGGTCGTATGTATCTTCAACTTATTATGTAATGAATTCTATGAATGCCTAGTTGTTGTGTTAACTTATTTTGTATAACAATTTCGAACTTGTCGGACTTTTTAATACCTATTATGTAATTTATTTCATGAATGGTTACATGTTTTATTAATTTATTATGTTGTACAATTTCTAACTTCTACCAATTTGTAACATCTTATGTAATTAATTCCATGATTGCTTGCATGATATACTTTAGTATTATGAATTAAAATTATACCTTCTACGATTTTTAACTCCTATTATATAATTAGTTTCATAAACGCTAAACATTTAACTAAATTATTATGTACTAAATTATGATGTCATTAATTAAATGAATGCTTAGATGTTTTATTACATTATTATGTATTTCAATTTCTAAATCATACAAAATTTTGTTAACCTATAAATTAATATTTTAGTTTGTAGGCATTTTATATTAAATAACTCCTTTCTATTAATTTTAAAGGTTTAACATTTCCGTAATTATTTTGGTTTCTCATTTTATTTCATTGTAATTATAAAATTACAAATTTACTTAAATTAAATATTCATACAATTATATAATAACCACTTATTTACTTATATCTACTCATATTACACTGCAAGGGCAATATTGTCATTCATACTGTTTTTTGGTTCTGTCCATCAAAACCAAACACATTTATGTCTTTGGGACGGGGATAATTTTATCTGTCCCGTCCATCACAACTAAACACCTAATCGTCCCAGTTTACATTAAGCTTCTTTCTCTTCGTTCGCTCTTTTTCTTTCTCTTTTCAAGACAAAGAACCAAACACAACGTAATTGCCAAGCCTTCCGCATACCCCCATGTCAAAAATTAGAAAAACCCATAATTTATAAACAGATAAATCCTATTATAGCATCTTTGATTGAGACAAATGGACAAAATTAGTAAGAATGAAATTATCGAAAGTTTTGGAAAGCATTGTATGGCTCCTGCATATAATTTTATCTACACACTTACGTCAGACTTATATAAACGTGTGTGGATAAAATTAACTAAAAGAGCGTTATAACATTCTTTCAAACACAAAGGATCTGGTATGCAAATATCTATGGCCTTATCAAACCCCCGGATAGAATATTAGAACATTAAATATCTATAGCCCATAGAGATATGGGAAAACTAGCAAACTTGCAATCAAACTAGTGATGCGTATTTGACTGATTGAAGTTATCTTGGAATATGAATCATTATACTAAAGACAAAATAGGCCAGCCCTTTTTAGACCTTTAAGTCCTTGTCAAGGAGACTTCGTGGATCATCCATCAATTATGACCACAACATGTTATAGCTTTTGTTTTTCTTTCATGTTGTGAGGAAGATTTTTGTGATCTTCTAGTAAAATTTTCCAACCCAATTATTTATAGTCAAACCTTATCAAAATGTTAATCTCGTCTTTTATCATCACATTAACGAGTTATTTGCATTAGAATATCAATCTCATAAATTTACTTTTAAAAATCGAAATATATTTACTCTTCTGCTTTATTATGATGATTTTTAACACAAAATATGCACTTTGATAATTTTAAACTAATATTTAGAAAGTTAGATTTAATTGAATGATTAAAATTAATTTCAATGTGAATAATATCATGATTTGATTTGAAAACAATTCAAATATTAATAAAATAATCAAATTTATTTTATATTTTCATTGAATGGAACATAAAGAATTAGAATACTCGGACTAAATGTAATTATAATCAATATTTAAAAATTAAATTGAAAGTTAAACTATGTAAAAGTTTAAAGTTTAAAATTTCAAACAGTATTACACCGTGATGATATTGACTAAAGATTGAATAAATTAAAGAATTTAAAATGTTATTGAAAAATATTGTCTTTATTTATTGAAAAATTTTGATGTTTAATTGAAAAATAAATTATAAAATAAAATTAATTGATTTATTTTGATTTGTAAGACTTATTAATTAATAAAATGTTTTATTTTAACAATAAGAATTATTAAAAAATAAAACTGAAAAATTAAAACTGATTCTAAAAGTTGAACCGTTTATAATTTTATGGTTAAATCAGATTAGTTGGATTTTTTTAATCATCGATTATAAGAAGTATTTTATTAGAATTTGATTATAATTTTCTTTACATATCAAAAGGTTGAACATCAAAACACAAGACCGTGAAAGTGGGGAATATCTAGTTGAATACAAGCCCGATCTTGGGGAAGGGCATAAGGGCACCTATTCATGTCCTACTCACACGAAGAAAAAAATATGATTCACTGGTAACTTTTATATATATATAAAAAAAGGGCAAGATAAAACTCAATCTGCACACTTATAAAGAGTAAAATCAGAAAAATCTACTTAATTTTTTTCTTTACATTTTTTTTTCATTTTGTTCTCTTAATTTTAAAAACAAAAATTAATGCAACGCCATTCTTTATTTATTTCACAATAATAAGCTTAAAATAACCTCTTTAATAATAAATATATATTTTTAAATTTTGCATGTTTATATATGGTCAATGTGTTGATGATTTTGACATTGGGTAGTACGTGTCAGTCATGTCTTCCGAGAAGGCAATTGTTGTACGAATTGACTTGTTAATTATAGCACTTGTTTGCCTGGTAGCGTACATTGGTTTCATGATGATATCCCGAGAATATCTTCACTTTTATTTACTGATATTATTGGAGTTACTTTATCTCGTGTCACTGTCTTGTAATTTTTCTTTCTGCACTCTATTTATACAACTAAAAAAAATGTATTAATGTTTTTTCTTATTTTACCTCGGAATATAAAACGTTATTCTTAACGGTACTGGGTGGATAAATACTTGGAAGATTATATTTTATAATTCTGCAAATTTGTGGTCTTTCGATAATGTTTTAGGAGAGCATCTTAAAAAAATTTCCAAAATATCTTTTGAAAACAAGCAAACATATAATTTAATAAACACCACGTATTCACTTTCTGCTGCTCTATAAAAAATTAAAAATACCATATATTCGCTTTCATATAATTTCATTGGAATAAACAAATAAGGCCAGTGGTGCGTGATCGAAAACAGTTTTGGATACCCAATGGCCCATAGTTCTCGTCCGTTCCGTACTATCATGAAAGCCTTAAAATAATACATAAAACTGCTGAAAGATGCCCATAGTTGATTTCTTAAACCTTCTGTTTATGTAAGCTGCTTTCAGTAACTACAACAAAAATATTATAAACATTTTACAATTTATAAAAATAATGTTAGTAGTTAATAACTAATTTTGATTTCATATTTATATTATAAATACTATTTTCTAATTTATTAATTACAATGGTATGCTCACTATTGACTAAGACGTTCAATATTTTAATTTATTTAAGATATTATTTTCTTATAATTATAACTGAACTTTAATACAACTTTAAAAATGAGAGTAATTTCTGTTATTGGATCCTTAACTAATCCAGCGTCAACAGCCTTATCCTCCAATCTGACACGTTGCAAAACGTGCCCTTTGAAAAAGGACCGTCCTTAATTTGTGAGCCATCCTCCTAGGTATTGCCACGTGGTGCATTTACACGTCAGATATCTTTTCTATGTTCCTCGATAATGTTAATTTTACACGTCAATTCTTTATCTTTCGCTGTTTCTTGTACCTGTTGGCCAAGTTTTACAGCTGTAACGTGTTACGTTACAGTCCGAGTAATGATTATTTTATTTTTATGAGAAGAGCATTACATTATTCACGTGGCCACCAACGAACAGTCAAAATGATCCAATTCCAATCATGTTTAATAAAAGTCATCACCAATCAAAATCAAGAAAACGTGCCAAAGTCATTTAATAAATGTTTGAAACATTCAACCCAATTTATTTATTTATTTTTCCTTACAAGATGTCTTAAGGTGATTCTAATTATGAGAAAGTATTTTTAAATCATTCACTCTTAAATTAATTTTCATTCGAGTCAAGTAGGTTCTTATTTATTCCTGAGCGAATGCTTTCGAGCTAGATTGAGATGGTTCATGTGGAGGAAAACTCTAACTCTTAATTTTAAATAAATTTACGTCGTGAGACAGATTCAACTCAGTAATTTCACTTAAGCCAAAAAAGCTTCTTATTAACTCACCTACATCAATCAAAATCAAGAAAACGTGCTGATTTGGGTGGGCCTACACCTAGAAGTTTTGTCCCCTTTGGTCTCTTAAGCCTCTCTATTTCATCCGCTTGGGGAATTCGGGAGTTGAACTTGGGACCTCAGAATTTTGTTGGGTCTGAAGACCCAAATTTCGATGGTGAAGCGTCTTGACTTAAGTCAAACAAAATCTGGTCATAACTCACGAGTTCAAGTTGACGAGATCCGCGCCAAATGTCGACCCTGGCAAGCAGTAATGAGGACTTTGCCAGGCCCATGATGAAGAGGGGCCCCTAATCTTATGTTAAAAACTTTTTTTAAAGATATAAATAAAAGAATATTAATCAGCCATAAAATTAAGTTCCAAAAGAATTGCCCATAAGATAACAGCACAAACCCAATAATTGAGTAATATGCAGGCTCATTAATGATGCATTTATTATGTCCTTCCTTTCGGAACTATTAACACATTTAGTACTGAAAATGGGCCTATTCTTATCCCTTTCTCATGGTGAGAAACTCATTCAATAACATATTGGCCAATCAAGTCGCAGTATATGCTAGCCCATTTCTTATCAACTGCATAGATTTTGTAAAAATGTCACGTTCCTAGAAGAAAATTAAATATTATGATCATTTAATATTTGATTCAGTATGTACACTTATAAATTAAGTCATTTATGTTTCATATAAACATGTAAACTTAAGCATACTGTCGACTTATTAGAACCTTTCTTTTATTTCGTTCAATTTATTAAGTCCATTTTTTTATTTCACCCCGGTCTATAAAACGATAGGAACGATCCTATCTACACCTGGTGGTCAAAAAAGACAATACTAATTTACTTAATTAAGATTCAGCAGACAAAATCCTCTAGCCTAACCAAACCACGTGCCAAAGTCATGTAATAAATGTTTGAAGCACTCAACCCAATTTGTTTCTATAAGCATTAGGTCTGGACTTATATAGTCTGAAGCTGTTATAAGAATAAGACTCCCAACAACTCCTACATAGGAAAATTGCAATTTACAAAAGAAGGGAATTATTCGAATATTCGAAAGAGAAAATTAAGCAGACTTGTGTCATGTGTGTTATGTTCTCCAGTTTAGGACTAAACAACAAAAGAAGAGCAAACCCTGTGGATAAGGACCCGCCACCTCATATCAACATCCTTCCCTCTTTAAATAGTCCCTCTCCCTCTACGTTTTTCAACACTCACCTGTTCTTTTCTTCATTACATTACATCATTGCTATTTACTTGTATTACTTTATCCTATTCTTCCATTGTTATAACTTCAACCTTCTCACAGTTTTGTTCTCCCAATAAAAGAACGTTCCTTTTTAAGACAAAACCCTCCCTTTTTTTAAATATAAAACATCTGGGTACTTATCGGATTTGTGAATCCGTCATTTGGGTGTTGTAAATCTGGTTTATTTGGAGAGGAAAATGGCGACTTGTGGTGTTGGGATCGTTGGTGGGAATGGGTGCGCGGGGTCTTCGTCGACGTGGTTTCAGATCAAGAATAAGAAGAAAAAGAATATGACGAGAAACAGAGTTATGTTTGTTTGTGCTTCGTCTTCTGTTATGGACCCTTATAAGACACTTAGGATCCAACCTGGTGCCTCTGAGTCCGAGGTCAAGAAGGCTTTCAGACAACTCGCGTTACAGGTTCAACATCCGTTTCCTTAATTTTCTCTACGTATGAGGATTTGTGAGTCGTTTTATTGTTCTTGACTATGAGAGATTTCGCTTATGGTTTGTTTGTTTGTTTTTTTTTTTCCTTTTCTGTGTTTCAGTATCATCCAGATGTTTGCAGAGGAAGCAATTGCGGTGTTCAGTTTAATCTTATCAACGAAGCTTATGATGTAAGTTATATTATCTCTTCGTTTCTCAATTGATTAATAGAAATCAGACATTGATGAATGTTACGAGAACATTGAAAAGAAGACGAACATTCAACGTTTGGTATAAACTAATTTTGTTGGTTGGATTGATCACTTTCTAAAAATAATTGTTTATAGGATTGTGTTTTTGTGAATTTAATATGCTTCTGAACTTCAGTTGTGGGGTATGCAATAGTCATGTAGGTCTTCAGGTAGGAATCCTAAGGAGCCTAAATGAGATAATGACCCACCACCATCGTTGAGGTGTATCACTGGATCAATGTTTCTGTGGTAGGAATGCAAGACCTTAAGATGCTTTAATTGAAGATTAAACAGTTGACGTGAAACCTAACTTCTTCCTGGATGTTTAACCAATGTTGATTATGATAAGAAAAGGTTAGAGAAGAATTGATGTTTGCAGTGGGTAAATTTTGATGACTTTGAGCAATAATAGACTTTGCAAAAGGTGGCCAATTGAAGTCTGGATTTTCTGTCCAATTTTATGATATCTTATTTTGTCCCATAAATTTCAGTCATTCATTTGTGTGGATCTCACATGTGTCCCGCATAAAAAAACACGAGACCTACATAATTGAATGACTGAGATTCGTGGGACAGAATAAGACACCATAATATTAGACAAAGGATCCTTTTCCGGCCAATTGGTATCGATGATGTTCTGTAGGACACACCTAACCCTACCATTGATGCTTTTCAATGGGATATCAATCACTCATTTTTGGCCCCAAATCTTATCATAGACTCTTTCCCGATCAAAGCTGAGCGTTTTAATTATGGGGAACATTGTGGCGTCATCTTCACGGAACCATTTATCATCCTGTCTATTAGAGGATTGTCTTCATGTTTTTTACTTGTTGATGTGAGGTTTCACCCAAAGAAAGGGCCACCAGTGTCTTTTTCTCTTACTAATTCAGGACATGTATCCTTCAAATAGTCATTACTCAGTAGATAACTTCACTTCTAATTGAGATTTATCATCTGTGTGTAGATTGTGATGAGTAATTTGAGAGGTGATTCTGAAGCTAGTCAAATGTACGAGACGTATGATGATGGAATCGACGAGCCGATGAGGGGAATGAACGATCCAGATTGGGATATGTGGGAAGAGTGGATGGGTTGGGAAGGAGCTGGAATTCGTGACTATTCATCTCATATTAATCCTTACATTTAAACTTTGAATGAGACTTGTAAAGCCTGTTGTGTGTATTACTAAGTTTAAGACTTAAGACCCCCACATCTTTGAGAAAACCCACTATTGGTGATTTTCTTGTATATAGAGGATGAGATGTTGGGGGATAGATTTGTGAATTTCTTCTCTACTGTACAGAAGCTGAAAACACCAGTGGGAGAAAGAGTCCCAAATCAACACCTTGCTCATTCATGGTGTTGAATGTGAATTTTTAATTCGTTTCAATTGAAATGTTCAAGTTTGAATCATAGACTTTGCACTTTATCTGTTTGAAGTGAGACTTGAATGCTTCTAGTTGGAGTTTATTGACTGGTTCGAACTGAAACCTTGAGTTATGCTAATTTATAAAGCTGTGATTCCCACCTAACGAAATAAAGAACACCAAATAAATGTGTTGAAATAGCTGACCGAGTTTACTTTGGGTTCAGAGCTTGGAACGCTTAGACCTTAAAAGTTTACCACCCTTAAAAGTTCAAACTTCATGTTAAATTTTATATAATTGGATTTAAATAAACTGAGTACGTATAAACTTAAATAAGGTTCCATCCTAAAATTAATTGATATTAGGAGGAGTAACTCATTAAGCTTATATGCATGCTCAAGGTCATATATTTTTTCAATATGGGACAAAGTCTTACTTATATTTCAACACGCCCCTTTCACGTGTGGGTTAATTTACGGCCCAATACGTGGCACAGTTTATCGTAATGAGGTGGTGACGAGTAATTCAAGAGCAACACGTTCTAATACCATGTTAAATTTTATATAATTGGGCCTAAATAAATCGAAGATATCTGTTTCAAATGAGGTTCCATCCTAAAACTAATTGATATTAGGAGGAGAACTCATTAAACTTATATGCATGTTCAGTATATATTCTTTCAATGTAGGACAAAGTCCCACTTATATTTCAACACTTCTATAATTTTTATTAATAAATAAGTAAATAAGCTAAAATTTTGTAATATCTTATGTGTAAACAAATATTTATTTATTAGTATCTTAAAATATCTTTATTTAATATAATTTATTGATTAGTTATTAAAATTAAAATTTTTATTTTAAATATAATTATAAATAATATCAATAATTAAATTAATCTTAATTTAATACTAAATAGTATGTATTTTATTAATAATAAAAATAAATTGCAAAAATAGAAAGTAAAATAATTCTTATAATTTTCATAAAAATTTAAAATAATTAAATTAAATTAAAAGCTCAATGAAATAAATTTCTCACTAAATTAAAAACAAAATAAAAATCTGAAACAGAAACTATTTATCTATTAGATAAAAACGATTGTGTAAGCTAAAATCTAGCCTACAAGCACTCTATTTGTCTGTTTTATCCCATATTTTAAATAAAAAATTAGTAATTTGATTTTTAAAATTTTGTAATGATTATGTCTATGATGAATTATATATAAATTATTAAATATTTATAAATCAGCTTATATTAGAAAAAATTATAAGAACCTCAATTGCAAGGAGACCCTGGGGAGCTCCCCCACGTTAGTCTTTTTTCTTTTTTTGGCCTTGTTCTTGGTGCAGTGTTACTTTCATGATTAATTAGGATAGGGACTGAAAAGAAAAATGAGTGGCCCGAGTAAATTGCTCATTCACCAAACTAGCCGCCACATTATAAGGGGACCTGTTCCTCTTAATGGCTTGGATGTAAGAGAACAGAGGCACGGGGTATTTAGGTGAACATAATCATCTAGGTGAAAGAAAGGTAAAAATGGACGACGTTGTGGTTCTATACTATTACGTGAAGGGCTGAAGCTGAAAGTCTGCAGTATGCTCCAAAATTTTTAACCAATTAAGGTGGAAATTTCTTTTCTTTTTTTTCTTTTTTCTAATAACTCAATATTCGAGTTTGGCCCGATTATTTAGGATTTATGAGCCACCCATTCAGACTTATAGATAGGTAAATTCAGGTTTGATCTTAGATAGTATCAGAGATATCTGCCCTAATAAATAGGCCTTCATCATCAGGAGATTACATCACCTTAATAAAGACTGCTCCTCCTACGACTTGAACCCACAACCACACACAATCATCTCCCCTTTTCTACCACTAGGCAACTCGGTGAGGGGTGGAGATTTCTTTTTTTGTCTTCGTTCAAGTCGAGCCAAGGACTTGATTTTGGAGAGTTATCTGTGAGATTTTTCTACTTGGAGGAGAATGATAATTAATTTTATTTTATTAGTTTTAAATAATTTATTAGTAAAGTTATAGAATTTGATTTCGATAATAATAAAGTGACTTAATAAATAATTTTGATTAATAGGTTGAAGTACAAATGTACGATCAATATGAATCAAACTTATATTAAACTCATAGCAGAGATCCGATATAAATATTATATATAAAAGATTAAGTTTTCTTTACTTATTATAGCAAATCGTGAATGTGTGAATACTCTGACCATTCAGAACTTTCCGTATACAAAAAATTATAAAAAGGCTTTAATATATTGCGGCAAGCAATTCTTGTAAAAGTCTAGATAAATTAGTGCTCATTTTAACCTTAAAAAGCTCTTTCAAAATTATAAAATTAAAAAAAAAATTGTCCAATTTTTCATTATTTCTCTCTTACATTTGATTCAGAATACGCAACTAAACTTTTTGTTACGTTGTACATGATTCTCTATTTTGTAATATCCTTCTCTCACTGTGGACACCATTATTTTTAAAGCTGCAGGAATTTGACATGTTTTTCTTACGTTGGAGGCTTTGGGACCATTGATCATCACTCATTTAATACGTACAAGTGTCCTAGGCGTGATATGAAAGATATTTGTACCATTATGATAAAAAAAGCTTTAAATAATATATAAAAACGTAACTATAAATATAATTAATATTATTTTTATTAAGACAACAACATTTATACCGTTAAATAAAGTAATATTGTTGTAAATATAAGGCAATGAAATTTCTTGATTAGAATTGTAAAGCTACCATGTTTAAAAGCAGGTTCATATATATAAAGAATGAAATACAACCTACTTTATTGTGATCTCAATTTAATTAAGATAAATAATATAGTCTAAAATTTAACAACACAATGATTCAACAAATTAAGAAAGAATGAACATATGCAATTAATCTTAACAAAAAAGAAAACAAGATGATGTTGGAGGTATAAAAGATTTCTTTTTTGATTGACTTGGTGCAATCAATTTGCAAAGCATGTCTAAGTTATTAGTGTTAACTTGCCTAAGGTGAGATTCAATGAAGAGAACATTTGTTTCATTATTTCTTCTCTCGTCATATTATTTTCTTTCATGCTAGATACTTTCACACTTCTTCTAAAAAGTTTATTACGTTCAGGCCTTATCACTCCTATATCAACCACAACTTCATCGAGCTTTGGACTATCATTTTTCTTTTGATCTTCTTCGCGAATCTAGAAGAGAAAATTTGTAGTCACACTAATGAATGCAAGCACTATATATAATTACAAAAAACCTATTTTAATTTCAATTATATTATAAATAACTCATTTTGACAAGAAGAACAAACCAACAATATAAACAAATGAAACGTAATCAGAAACACATAGAATAAGCAATAAATTTAGGCATATCAACAAAAATAGCAACAATGTAGAAAATTATTACAAGACAAACATTACTTGCAATTTTCTCCCTTATAGCTTCAGTAGATTGTTTGTGCAGTTTTTTAGGCTTTATTTTATAACTTACAAGATGCTTCTCTGCATAATAGACTGGAGTTTTATCCTCTCTTCCATTTTACCATACATGGAAACAATTGTTAATTATAATTTAGAAAATTGAAACAGTTTCTTGATAGATTATAACTCAGTGAAGAACTTACCAATTCAGCATAAATATTCACAAAACTCTTAAGACTAATTGTGTGCATTTCAGTTTGTTGTTTTCTATTTTGAATATTTATTTTAGTAATTTGCTACACATTAAAGCATTATATTATTTAGATATCATGTAATAATTTGTAAAAAGTACTAATAATTATCATACATTCACATTTGAGTGGTTTGAATAAGAAATGAGCTCCTCAAATACTTCTTTGTTTATGTAGTTAGGACGATTGCCTGTTCTTTCTGCATCTATTGTATATTATTTGAAATGTTTTTGCTTCACTCTAAACTTGTAATATCTCCATACATCTCCACCATTTTTCAAAGTCCATTATTTACCTTCTAATGGTATACTATATCTCTTCTGTAATGTAATAAATATTCATTTAGCTTTCGTAAATCAAAATTAAAAGGAGTAATAAGATAATGATTTATTACATTAACATATTCCCAAATAGGTTGTTTGGGAATCTTTCACTAATTAACCTGGTTTAAAAGTGCAAAATTTTGTCTACAAGTCACAGTACCTAAAAAAAGTGTGAATTTAGTCAACATCTTCTCATCATGACCAATTACCTGATTAAGCATTGAAAAATTTGGTTTTCATTGTTCCATGGATCTTGCATGAATCTCCTTGAGCAAAGTTGGACCTCTCGCCTTCTTTTTCACAAATATTCAAGATAATTATTACTGTTAGGATATAGAAGATAATTATTTAAATAATATAATAATATATGGTTGTCTTTGCATTGAGCACTAGCAATTTGTGCCATATCTATGCTTATATTATATCCATTTTCTTCTACTAAATCTTCATGTGGTTCACATTGTTGTTCCATAATTTTAATTTTTAGTTCTTTCCACCTTAGAAAAATAGACTCTTTTTGAACATAAGCTCTACCTGGAAATGCCTCGTAAGTATCTTAAAATCTATTTCACTACTTCCTACTTAACTTTCCTTGGTTTGAATAAATACCTACTCAACAACCCAATAGCTTGTATGATATTTGGTATTATACACACCATTGCATATATATCAAAGAACCATCTATAGATGAGTATATGATAGAAAACATACCATCTTTCTCCTTTTTCGTTGAAAGACATGCATGCTTGCTCAGCTTGAATTGAGGTGTTAGTAGCATGTTTTTTGACTAAACATGTTTCATAGTGAAAATTTCTAATTCTCTTGCAATAGCTCTCCTATGACAGCCATAGTTTTCTATTTTTCTTATATCGAGTTATTTCCATTCCCAAAATTTACTTTACAGAGCCCATATCTTTTATATCAAAAGATTTTGATATCCTCCTTCAGTTTGCCGATTATTCCATCATTTTTAAAACACAATCAACATATTATCAATATATTATAATAATAATAATAATAATAATAATAATAATAATAATAATAATAATAATAATAATAATAATAATAATAATAATAATGAAGCTCCCTAGTGAACTATCTTGGTGACTGTTTCAACCTATATAAGCTCTTTTTCAACTAGCAAACTAGATTCTCCTTTCCCTTAACTTTAAATCCTTCTAGTGGCTTCATGTATCTTTTCTTCCAATTCTCCATACAAGAAGGTTGTTTTAACATCTAGTTTCTTGAGTTCAAGGTCCAAACTAGTAGTTAAACTCAACATAGTTCGAATTGAAGTCATCCTAAGCATCGCTAAGAAGATTTTATCAAAGTCAACCCCTTTCCTTTGGTTGAATCCCTTCACCACTAATCTTGCTTTATACTTTACCAGCTTGTCACTATCTTTATTTATCTTGAATAGCCATCTATTCTTTAATGCATTCTCACCTTTTGGAAGTTTCATTAGCTCATAGGTTTCGTTCTTCTTAAACGAATACATCTCCTCCTGCATAGCTATAGGCCAAATATCTTTAACTTCATGTGACTTTACCTTTTATACAATTTCAAGCTCCCTCTTAGTAGTAAATAGAAGGTATTTGGAACTCAAATACCTTGTAGAAGACCTTTTCTCTACAGTCGACCTTCAAAGTTGAACATTTTTTACCATCATACTAGGTTGCTTCCCCTTCTCATTATTCTCATCAGCCTCATCTACACCATCGTTTGGATGTAGCTCATGTAGTTCATCATTATAAGGTTGTTCCTGATAACTAACATCAAGTGCCTGCTCATATTCTTCATTACCTTATGTGTGGGTTGATTAGTAGAAGGCGAAATAGGGGAATATCAACGACACTGTAAGATGAACTACTGAAAGTAGTCATGCCTCCTTTAATAAAGTCTATACCTTTCTCGTGATCATAAAATACTATGTCTGACAGGCATTCAAAGACGACTGGATACTACTGCTTCTAGTTACTTGCAGGCGCTAGAGGAGGATCTTCGATTAAAACTTGAACAGGTTCTGTATCAAGAAGAACTCTACTGGCATCAGCGGTCCCGGAGTCAATGGATACTGCACGGCGATCGTAACACCTAGTATTTTCATGTGATCACACGTCACCGACACTGGAACAAGCGGGTTACCTCCCTCTAAGATGAGAATGGTACGGTCCTTTCTGACCCTGCAGCTCTCCGGGGGCTAGCTCGTTGCTTCCTGGAGAAGCTGTATACGACCGATACCCACCCGAACCCTCACTGGGACATTCATGGGCACTTCTCCTCCCTCGCCCCGCACCACAAAGAGGACCTGTGCCATCCTCTCCATCCCGACGAAATCAAGACTGCGTTTTTCAGTATGGCTCCCAACAAGGCTCCCAGGATCGACGGCTACCCAGCTCTCTTCTACCAGACCCAATGGGATACTGTTGGTCCCTTTGTGGCCACATTTCTGCGTCAAGTGTTTCGGCACGAGCTTTGGGAAGCGGCCCTCAATCGCACCATTATGGTTCTCATCCCTAAGACCCCGTCCCCCACCTCGATCCAGCAATTTCGACCTATTGCCTTATGCATTGTGCTCTACAAAGCCATTACTAAGATTATCGTGCATCGTCTCAAGCCGTTCCTTGATGAGCTTGTCGCCCCGATCCAATGTAGTTTTGTCCCTGGGCGTCTGATTACTGATAATATAATCATCACCCAGGAGGTGATCCATACCATGAAACGAAAAACGGAGCGCAAAGGATTTATGGCGTTGAAAGTTGATCTGGAAAAAGCGTACGATAGGCTTTCATGGGATTTCATCGAAGATATGCTTATCGATGTTGGCATTCTGCCTCCATTGCTCAGTCTCATTATGAAGTGCATTTCCAGCGTTTCCCTCCAAGTCCAATAGGATGGGGAACTCAGTTCCGCCTTTCCCATTTCACGGGATATACGGTAAGGTGATCCCCTCTCACCGTACCTTTTTGTTCTATTTATGGAGAGGTTAGGACACGCTATCTTGCGTGCGGTTTCTTCCGGCCGTTGGCTTCCTATTAGGCTGAGTAGACAGGGCCCCCCTCTCTCTCACTTATTTTTGCTGACGATCTCATCCTTTTTGCCGAAGCCTCTCTTGAGCAGGTTACTGTCATTCGGGACGTCCTTCACGATTTTTGTACGACCTCTGGCCAACGCATCAGTCTCGACAAATCCCGCTGCTTTTTTTCCAAGAATGTGTCTTTACTGATGGCTCAGAGATTGAGCAGCAATATCAACTTTCCTCGGACTATTGACCTCGGCCGCTACCTTGGTGTACCTCTTTTACATTACCGTGTTAGCCGGCATACGTACCAGCACATTCTCGATACGGTACAACGCAGGCTAGCAGGCTGGACGGTCAACTTGTTGTCCCTGGCTGGCTTCCTCACTTTAACCCATTCTGTTATTGCGACTCTTCCTAGCTACATCATGCAAACGGTCCGGCTCCCACGCAGGCTCTGTGACGAGTTGGAAAATCTTATGCGTCAATTTATCTGGGGTTCGTCCCCTGCGTTCAAGAAGTTGCACCTGGTCAATTGGGACGACGTCTGCAAGCCGAAAGCGCTGGGCGGCCTCGGCCTTTGATGTATTCGGGAGACTAATGATGCTTTTCTCACAAAATTAGGCTGGACCTTACTCACGCAACCTAACTCTTTATGGATCTAAGTCATAGCTACCAAATATCACGTGGATGTACACACCTTTCCCGTCTCCGTCGATGCCCCAGGTGGCTCGATGATCTGGAGAAGCATCAAGGCTACATGGCCTCAAGTCTTACAAGGCCTCCAATGGATGATTGGCGACGGTTGCACTATTCACTTCTGGCAGGACCCTTGGCTCGCTGAAGTCAGTCCTCTTCACTCTCACGCTGTGCTCCCGATCCCTGATGACATTTTTCATCTCCGCTTGACTCATTTCATCAACTCTGTTAGACTTATATTTGACAGCTGGCAATTATTCACTTGTAACTTAACCTTCTGTATAAATACCTACTTACTCGATTATCATAATATAGAAAAAAAATTTCCCCTATGTTTTCTCTGTACATCATTTTACCTTCTGTTTCTATGTAACTGGGAGTACATAACATATACTCACCAGTTTGAGGGGGGGGGGGGGGGGTGATAGACTTATATTTGACAGCTGGCAATTATTCACTTGTAACTTAACCTTCTGTATAAATACCTACTTACCCGATTATCATAATATAGAAAAATTTCCCCTCTGTTTTCTCTGTACATCATTTTACCTTCTGTTTCTATGTAAATCTGATAAACTCCGCGGGTCGATGGGGCTGGCACGAGATCCAACCCTACCTCCCTTACCAGATCTGCCAAAGGATCGCGGGCACATTCACCCCACCCCGATTTAGGACAGGACCAGCTGATTTGGGGCCGATCCCCTGATGGCTCTTTCTCTGTTGCTTCTACGTACGACATGAGCATGGGGCATGACTCTCAAGTGGCTCACGACGTTTTGAAGGTCATATGGCAATGTCTAGGCCCACAACGTATCCGGGCATTCCTATGGCTCCTAGCTCACGAGTGATTTCTCACGAATCACCATCGTGTCCGTATGCATTGTACCGCTGACGGTATTTCTTCCCATTGCGGTCTTGAGGAGTACGCTCTGCATGTAGCGCGAGACTGTCCTAGAGCTCGACAAGTTTGGGCTTCCTTCTCCCCGCACCACATACAAGCAGACTTTTTTACCATGTCGCCTCAGGACTGGCTCCTTCACCATCTTCAACCCAACTGGCGTGTCCACGACCTCGATTGGCCGACCCTCTTTGGCATTACTTGTTGGTACCTCTGGCAATGGAGGAATCGAACCCTTTTTTATAGTTAATTTACTTGGCCTTCCTCACCCCACTCTCTTATTTTGTCTTATACAGGTCAGATCCACTCCTCCATTGGATGGCAGCATCAGGCGGGACCTACCGGCTTCTTTAGGAGTCGCGAGTTACTCATAAGGTAGTGCACGCCTCCCCCTGGTTGAATCAGACTTAATACAAATGGTACCAGCAAGCGGTCCACATCCTCGGCTACAACCGGTGGACTTCTTTGCGACAGTAAGGGCCGTTGGCTAGGGGGCTTCACCTAGAAGATGGGATGGTGTTCTGCCATGACTGCGGAGCTTTGGGGTGTGTTTACCAGACTCAATCTTTCCTGCGATCGGGGCTTTCGCCACATCGAGCTGGAGGTCGATTCCAAGATGGTCTTCGACATTCTCTCCTTCTTGAACAGGAGATCCCGGACTCTCAATCCCATAGTCCGCAACATCCATTTGTTGCTTATGAGGAACTGGATTGCTGTTTATCGTTTTGTTTATCAAGAGGGCAACAGATGCGCCGACTAGATGGCCAATTATGCTGGGCAGTTGGCCGATGAAGTTACTTATTTTGATTCCACACCCATAGGGTGCCACTTAATCCTTTTAGAGGATCTTTCGGGAACCTGTTTCCCCTGCCTTGTCATGTAATTTGTACTGCTCATTTCCCTTTATAAAAAAAAAAAGCAAGGAAATGCCTTTGAGTCAAGTTTTTGTTTTTTCTCCTTGGGCACATGTTTAAGCACTTTACATTCGAACACCCTTAAAAGTTGGTACAAGGGGTCTTTCCTTATCTACACTCTCTCGGAAATCTCAAAATCTAAAGGAACTGATAAAGCTGTATTAATTAAATAAATAGTTGTTTTAATTACTTTACGCTAGAACATCTTCGGTAGTTTGGACATTTTTATTCTCCTAGTAACACTATTATGTTGTGAAGTACCATGTTCTTATCTTCTCTTATCCAATGTCATGTGTCACATAACAATCTTCAAACTCCTTAACGGTATATTCTCTTCTATTTTCTATTTGCAGACACTTCAATATTCTCTTAACTTCCCTTTTTATCATGATGATGAAACTTCTGAAAAGTTTAAAAAACTTGGCCCTTTCTCTCAACATGTAGATCCAAGTTCTTCTTAAGGAATCATTAATAAATGTAATAAAGTATTACCTTCTAATGATTCCTCTTCAGAAGACTGTAAACCTTTGAATGCACTATCCCAAAATTTTTATCTTTCTTATAGATCTCTTATTGGAAGAGGCTCTATACTGCTTTCCAATTAAATAATGATTGCATTAATTAAAAGAAAGAGTGGTATTGGCCAGGATAAGAGATTTACTGGCCATTAGTTTGATTCTTTTCTCATTCATTTTCCCTAATCGCAGATACTATAGATTTGGAAGAAGTATTTTCTTCAACTATATACACTTCTCCACCAATTACCCTACAGTGTATCTTGTACAATGAATAACGCAACTCTTCTCTGGCAATTGCTATTGCTTCCTTATATAATTTTCACTTCTTGCTCGAGAATGCCTGCCAAAATCTTTCTTAGTCTAACACATATTTTGATAAAAAATTTAATAGTATGTCAGGGATATGCATACATCTCTAAAATTGGTAAGCATTTGACATTAGTTTGGATCTAAATGTCACCATATTTACAATCTTGGCAAAACTATGATTTTTCATCTTTACACTCCCAAAGTCTTCACTCCTATAATTTGAGACACTCTCTCTTTGGAGCATAGTGATAAGACACTCTTGTATCAACTAGCCACTCAAAAATTGAATTATAGACGTGGAAGCATTCACAAGTTTCACAAATCATTGATACTTCATCATCTATGCTTGCAGCTATTACAACTATATTTTTATCATCCCCGTCATTTACATGATCTTGCTTTTTTTAATCCTTATTCCAATTGTAGAAATTTCTAATGTGCCTTGATTGGTGTAAATATTGGCATGTCTTCACCTCTTTATCACATGGTCCACTTACATGCTCGTATATACTTAGGACATCAATGTGTGTGTTTAACACATGTCTTTGACTCTTATCATTCATCTGTACACATTTACAGTTACTTACACTTTTTTCACATATGGTCATGTATGATGGGGACAAGGACATGTCTCATCTTATACTGCCATGTAAGTTATCATCCAGTTTATACACATTCACAATCTTTACCTATATAAGTCAAGGATATGGGTATATTGTACTTTACATGAATGTTTTGTTAGACATTTTTGCCCCAAAGGGCAATTTTGTCAATGTCTCTAAAGTTGGACTAACATTAATTGCGATTTTGGTTTTTAAATAAATTACCGGTTAGGTTACGTCATTTGATTCAGATAAAGATAATAAAGTGACCCAATAAATGATCTAAATTAATGGGTCGAAGTTTGAATGAAAAATGAGTCCCGATCAGTGTGGACCGGGTCCATATCAGCCTTGTGATGGGGAAGCCCGATATGGAAGCTATATATAGGTTAGGTCTCCTGCAGTTGCTTAGAAGAATGTTCACGAGCATAAGGTTCCTGACCCGTTAAGGAAGCTCGTAACGCTGAGGAAACTGTAGAAAGGCTTAGCCCATGAGTCGGTGAGCGCTTTCCACTAAAGGACCCGGGAGATTCGGAGACGTTTAGAGCTTAAAATCGACATCGGAATCCGAAATGGAACCGAATCCAAATATTCTGCAATACTTTCGTTTTTGATCCTTTCACGTGATCTTGGGATACGTAATAAGGTCTCCTCTACATACTAACATGTGGTATCAGAGCGGTTACGTGATCGGATTGCCGAAAACGAAGGTTTTTCAGTTTTTATCTCTTTTTGGTTTTCTGTTGTTTTTGATTCGTTTTTCAGCTTTTTTGCGTGATTGATTGCGTAAAAGTAGTATACATAAGGCTAGCTATGAAAAATGGGTTGAAAACGGGCCAAACGGAACAAAAAACGGGCTCTCGGGATGCCGAAAATCGCTTCAGGCGTCGGAGGCGACGGAGAGCGACGTTACTGTAGCCACTAGGGATCAGCGCGTGCCGTTTGGCCCGACGTTCACGCGGCGACGCACGTGGCCGGGCCGAATGCGTGCCACGTGGCGCTCATGCAAGGCATGCACCCGCAGTGGCGAGCGCGTCCGACGACGCGCGTGCTGTGCAAGCGCGCCTCGCCCGTACGTGCACCGACGTCAGCGTAGATGTCAGCCGTATGTACTCTGCTACAATTCCCGACGTCAGCCGTATGTACTCTGCTACAGTTCCAAAAAAAAACCAAAAAAAAGACCAAAAATTTCCAAATTTCCCGTAAAGCTTCCCCGGGGTGTTTTGAGTCAGTTTTTGGGTTCTGGAAATTTATAAAGTAACCTTTTTCTATTTTTCTGGATTTATTACATTTGTAATAAATTAAAGTTTAACTCCAGAAAAATGAATTAAGGTATTCTGAATCCGATTTCGATTGAATTTTCATGCTTCGAACTTCGTATGAGAGAGAAACATGAGGTGTTGTGTCTCGGGTCTCATTTTCACTGTTCGGGATTGCATGATAATCAATCAAAAATAGGAATTGAGACATTCTGAAGCCATTTTTGAGTGAATTTTTGTGCAATGAACTTGCCATAAGGGAGATACGTGACATTGTCATATCTCAAGAGGTCAGTTCAGTATCTAGTGACGCACGATAGTCACTCTATTGAGATTTTTCGTTTACGAAAGTCTCAAATGAAGTTTTCAGAGAATGTCTTCAGCACGTTTGTGTGACAATAAGAATGTGCATTCGGAGTTTTTGCATTTATTGAGGTTGCATTGTCACATACAATATGCCCATAAAGAATGTGAGGATGACATAAAGATGTATCCCTTGTGTTTGCGGACTTTTTGGATGCTGGTGAGAATGTAGTCACTAAAGTGGCCTTTCGAGTCAGTATTCTGAATTGTTTTGCTTACATGTTAAGAGATGTCTCTGATTTTATGTTTGGCTATTCTGCCCAAAGGTGTTAGCCTTGCATAGAATTTTGAGATGTACATAAAGGCATTAGATGGAGGAAGGCTGTTGCTCAACTGATCTATTCATCCAAAGGTGGTAGTGTCAGGGGAGTTGATAGTCTATACTCCGATCGCTTTTATGTGTGAAAATCTAATCGCATATATTATGTATTCAGCCCAAAGGTGTTTCATAATATGTGTGATCAGATTTTCAGGATAGATACTATCAATGGCTTTAGTATCGCTGTTGTCCTATATCTGTGCTGATTTAAAGTTCATCATCATGAAGTCACCTTTTCAATCAATTAAATCAGTGTCGTCATTGAAATTCTTGCTGGTTTCAATATAAAGAATTAGACGGAGAATTGGACGTAGGATGTTTTGAAGGTTATGGAGATAGCTGTAGTAGAAATGGGCATATGGAAGGGTAAGCCATCTCCAATTACATCCATGAGCTGTTAAGCTCATTAAGTAGCCTATGAAGCCTAGGATCGGTCTAACATATTACATCTGATGACCATTAGAAAATCCGTATCTAACCATCTGCAAAGTGAACTTTCGAACACAGACAGAGCAAAGGAGTTTCTTGATAAAGTCTCCCTGAGGTACACAGTCTTAGTCGGTATTGAGATATGTGCCTTAAGGAAGGTATTATTCTCCATAAAGTATACAGAGGAAAAGGGGAGTAATGGAGTACTTATGAAGAATAATTCATTTTCACAATAGGTGAAAATGTTGAGACTTCAATACTTTGACATCCCATTGTGTTGCTAAGGTGGAGAAACTATAGTAGTTACTCCTACAGTCCTCAAAGCAGCTTAAGGGAAGACAAAGATAAAGCTCATTAAGTTCAAAGGTAGAAAGCTCAAATCTTCTCCACTTGCTGAAGCTGGTCAAAACAAGTTCCGGTACATGTCCTTGGACATGAAGACATGAAGAAACCAGTAGTATGAGGTTTAAGGGAAGACTGAGACCATCAGGTTACTCCTTTGGTTTATCAATTATGAATTTAATTTGCGATAGTTGCATTGAGTAGCAGTGACTATTTAGGGGAACATCTGATCAAGGTGGTTCCACAATGCAGTAATTCATATCCAGGATGAAGCCAAATAAAGTGAAGGAGGAACTGATGGTGTATAGTAATAAAGATGTGGAAGTGATATCTATAGGGGTGTATGTACTGAACTTTATAGTAAGGTTCATTAGGGTATATACGACACATTTTATATATGTGATCTTTTGATCAATTAAGGACTTTGAAGGTTGATGTTTTGCATTTAGTACTTCTGTTATACAGTTGTGGTTTAATGCAAAACATAAAGGTGCAACTTTCTTGACATACAGTTTGTATAGAATGTGTCTTATCCCAGATTAGATATATACTTCTTCGTATCATGCTAAACAAGGTATGAAGGACCTGATGAATGAGAAGTCATACATGGTGTGACATAAAGGTTAAGTCACATTTCCAGAGCTAGGATTAAGAGAGTGATTAAGGAAAACATTTTCCAATTTTAGATTAAGGTGATCTGGAACATGTACTGACAGTCACAGGGGTAAGTTAGCTAATAAGGACACTGGGGCCAACCTATACTTCTAACTTGTTGAGTCTGATACATACAGTTTTCGGTAGACCTCATAGAATTGCATAGTGCAATTATGAAGTATTCTGACATGTCTTGGTGATTTTTCACATCAAAGTCATGTGTTCTTACTTAAAGTCTGAAGGCTGAGAACTAGTTGGAAAAAATTCATCAAGATAGTCAGATTTGACCGTGGAGGAGAATATCATGGAAAACATGATGATTCAGGACTTTAAAGTTCGTTTGCCAGATATATGAAGCCAGTTGGAATAGTGACTTGGTTCACTATGCCAATTAGTTCTGATCAAAATGGTGTGTTGCAGAAAGGCAGAGCTCCACCCTAAAGGACTTAAAGAAGTCATTGCAGAGCAGGATTAATCTACCTAATTAGAAACTCAGCCTTACGCACACTCGTGTAAAAGGCTGCCCTACCTCAGTAGGCTTAGTCGGATAATCCTTATAAAGAAATTTTGCATACTCGTTCTCTTCATTGCTATTTAGTTAAAATATCTCAACCACTTTAGGGCTACCGATTTTACTGTAGATTAGGAGGGACCAGAATAGTGGAATCACGAACAACCAAGTTGCTGGAACACCATGTCTATGATGGTGGGTCTTTTGACCTTTCGGATGATAGTAGGGTGGATATTACAGTTGTCAAGTATCCAGTACTCATACAGTTAAAGCTAGTGGATCTAGATTTATGTACCGTACCTGTACAGGAATAGGAACCCATACCTGCACACAGAGGGATTACTGGGGGTACAAGATCTAATAAGGTTAAGTAAATCCACTGGAGTGAGACGACCTGCTATCCCATCTGACAACATAGTCTGTCAGGAGTACTAGGCTATGTTATTAGACATATTACGGATCCAGTTACTGTTACAGAAGCTATTTCTGGACCCAATACGGATGTGTGGTGGGATGCGATGAATGATGAGATGCAAGCCATAAAGCATAGTAAGTTCAGGGGAGCTAGTTGATTTGCATCAGAAACTGCAAGCTTGTTAGCTATAAATAAAGTTTGAGACCTAAAGGATTTCAGGATAAAGATCAATGGTTTGATAACTTGCTCAATTGCATAAGGATTCACTCAGGAGGAAAAGGCTGACTTTGTGTTACCTTTTTTCTCGTATCCTCGTACGATACATTTTGAGTGATATAAGCAATTGAAGCTTATAATGATAAAGAATTCCATCAAAAGGTTGTCATAACCATCTTCCTGTGTAAAAACCTTTATAAAGTGGTCTATGAGGTACATTCTGTAGGGTCCCAGGATTCAAACAGTACTGACTTGGTTTGTGAGTTATGCAGATCAATATCTGGTTTACAGTAAATCTCCTGAAGATGACACCTTACACTTGGTGAGGTTATGACCTCTTCCAGCTTCTTGGAAAATAAAGTTATAGGATGGCTGTAGTATGAAGTTGAGGGGAGTTAAGGGGAGCAAGTTATCTTTCTATCACAGCATAAGGATGGTAAATTGCTCACATCAAGTCACTTGATCATGTTGTATGAGGATAAGCAACTTTTGGTCAAGAGCCTTGACATAAGGACCTTAGTATAGCATCTTCTGTCCTAGGTATTCAAATTTACCAGGACATATCTCAACACTCAACAGATCTCTCAAAGAATGCATACATTTAGTATGTGTTACAAAGGTTTAATACAGTTGGCAGTAAACCTGTTGTAACACATGTCTCTCACAGTGAGAGATAATCTTTGGTGGAATACCCAAAGAATAAAGTAAAGAGAGATTATGAGGAATGTTTCGTATTCTAGTACGGTGGATAACTGATGTATGCTCAATTATGTACTAGATAGGACATTGCATTTACTGTTTGACTGTTTGGTCAATATCTGGTTAACCCCAGTTATAGACTTTCAGAATACAGTCAAGTGCGTATTGAGATAGTTAAAGGAATCAAGGATTATATGTTGACATATAGTAAGGTCAACAGATTGAACCTCGTAGGGAATTCAGGTTTAAAGTTAGCTATGTGTTCGGATGATTGAAAGTTCACCTAAGGTTACAGTTCAAGTTTGCAGATGGCACATTGTCATAGAAGTGTCAAGTGTGTCATAGAGACATGTGTAACTTCCTCGACTAGGCATGCAAAGTGTGTGCCAAGGGGCTACTTCACACACGGTTTGACTCAGAAATTTAATTTCTGAGTGGTCCGTGGTCCATTCAGTGGCTAGACCCATCTGATTTTATTGTGACATTCTTTTTACAGTGTTGTTACATAACAACGAAGAATATCACAAGGTCATAGTAGTTAAAGATCAATTAGTTGGTCATAAAGGTGTTGACATGAAAAGTGACATCAAGGTTTGGAGCATATAAGTACTGAGGAATTCTGAGTTGATCCTTTAACTAAAGGTTTTCACCCACTTATGTTTATAACATAAGTATACAGTATGGGTGTTTTGATGTCGTAAGACACTGCCGATTAGAGGATCGTTAGGTTTGCTCCATATACATTTGTACAAATTATAGTATTATGATAGTATGATGGTTATGATAGAGATGATCATCGTTTATCCTCAGTATAAAGTTTCATCATACATCATCATAGTACGTATAAAAGTCTTAAGATTTGTGTCAATCTTAAGCATTTGAAGGTCATTGGGCATATATACAGATTGACCTTGTGCCTATGTCATTTAGACACGTAAAGTTTAATATAGCTAGCTATAAAGTTTGACATGACATAGGGGGATATAAGTTTTTAATCCCATAAAGGGTTCTCTTATGCAGCTCAGCATTCAGTTGGAGAACATAAAGAATTTCTCTAATGTTGTTTAGCATAAAATCAGAGAAATTGAGACCGACAAACGAAGATGATACAATTTAGATCATAAAGGTATCATCGTAGTTTGCCACACTCCATTTTCCCATTCATGTTAGTAGGGTATTAGGTATTTGTGATTGTATTGGATCTGTGTCACATATGACACATGCATTTGATACTTTTCGGTATCGAAAGCCTTACGGGACGGAATGATGGACTTTCGTTATCTTTGGATCAAATGTCTTGTTTTCAAAATTTTAGACGTCTAAAAAGTTGCGTGGCTTACCGGGTTTTTTAAATTGTTTTTAAACTACAATCTACCGCAATTAATGATAGTTCAAAGGGGAGATTGTTAGACATTTTTGCCCCAAAGGGCAATTTTGTCAATGTCTCTGAAGTTGGACTAACATTAATTGCGATTTTGGTTTTTAAATAAATTACCGGTTAAGTTACGCCATTTGATCCGGATAAAGATAATAAAATGGCTCAATAAATGATCTAAATTCATGGGTCGAAGTCCGGATAGAAAATGGGTCCCGATTAGTGTGGACCGGGTCCATATCGACCTTGTGATAGGGAAGTCCGATATGGAATCTATATATATGTTAGGTCTCCTGCAGTTGCTTAGAAGAACGTTCACGAGCATAAGGTTCCTGACTCGTTAAGGAAGCTCGGAACGCTGAGAAAACTGTAGAAAGGCCTAGTCCGTGAGTCGGTGAGCGCTTCCACTAAAGGACCCGGGAGATTCGGAGACGTTTAGAGCTCGAAATCGGTATCGGAATCCGAAATGGAACTGAATCCAGGTATTCCGCAATACCTTCGTTTTTTATCCTTTCACGTGATCCTGGGGTACGTAATAAGGTCTCCTCTACGTACTAACATGTTTCTCTCAAATATGGTTTCAAATCACCGGCTATTCACCTTGACTTCATTTGTTCATCATTTCAATGATTTGTAAGAATATCTAAAATTATTGAAACTCACTTTTACCAATAAATAGAATTGGATATACAACAATAAGTCCTTGCGGAAGGACTTGTCAAGAGGTTCACTTTAAGCTTGAGAAGGTCACAAATAGATAGGGATGACAATTTTTGATCCATAACTCTAAATTTAGTTGTTTTCTAAAGACCGGTTCAGAGCCAGACAAACATGATATCCAATTATTCTAAACAATATAACATCGTTTTACTTAGAAAAATTGAGCTTTGAGTAAGCTTGAGTTTGAGCATCCTAAACCTTGATCTAATTAAAAACATTTTATATTTTAATTTTTAAAAAATATTTTAAAAAACTTGCGAACATTGCCATCCCTACAAATAGATTCTCGACAGAAATAGGAAGACATGGATCTGGGGTGACATAGAAAGGAGTTTTAAATGAAGTGTTGTAGCTATTATGCTATTAAATGAAGCTAACCAAGGAGAAGAGTTTCTAACGGAAGTGAACACAATAGGGAGTATCAACCGCATGAACTTGATTGCCATGTGAGGATTTTGTACTGATGGAAAGTACAGACTTTCTAGTATATGAATATATGGAACACGGTTCATTATCTGATAACTTGCTCACTTGATTGGCTTAGAAGTTTGACATTGCTATTGGAGCTACAATGGGCTTAGCTTATTAGGCTTATTTGTACTAGGAATGCCTGAAGAGGGTACTACAGTGTGATGTCAAGCCTCAGAACGTATTATTAAACTCTAATTACCAACCGCGACTTGCAGATTTTGGTCTGTCTAAAATACTCATGATCTCAATTTCTCAACACTGAAGGTTACATGGGTCTTAAGTGAGCTTTCAGTTTACGCATGATGTTTATAGCTATGGGATTGTTGTACCGGAAATGGTGACAGGAAAAGTTCCAAGAAAGGGTGTGCATTCAATAGATAATGGACAAGAAGCGGCTGAAGAAAGCTTGGTTACTTGGGATAGACACAAGCTGCTTCTACAACAGACACTTGGGGACAAGAGACCATAGACCCCCTGGTCACTTGGGTTGAAGTGAACATTCTTGTTGAAGTGGCTTTGAAATGTGTGGAAGAAGACAAAGGGTTCGAGAGCCAGCATGAGCCAGGTAAAACAGTTGCTTTTGTTATGTGGAACTAAAAACAGTAAGGCCTGAAGCTTTATATATTCATACAAGAAGCTTGGGGTGTGGTATTGTATTCTTCATGTCCGTCAATTTCACGGTCCTCATCATATTTTATCATATATACATTTTCAATAAATTAAAATTGATGATTCAGCACATTTTAACTGTAGTCGGTAACGCATACCTGGCCTGCAACTTAATTCTATTTTGGTACATTTATTTTTTATTTTAAATAATATCATTACATAATTGAATCTAATTTTATTTTTATTAAGATATATAATTTATAAATTATTATGTATATTTAATAATTTATTAAATAAATACTTAAAAGTATTTGTAAATTTAACAAAATAATAATAAGTTTTGAATAATATTATTTGTAATTTGATGGTAATATCATATTTAGTGTCTTATTGCTTTATGCAATATACTTTTAAAGATTATTACTAAAATAATAACTCACAAATTGAAAAGCTTATTGCCTTCAACTGTTTTGGAATCTCGGAGTGCTTTTATAGTAGGTAGAAGCATTTAGGATAATTGCATTATTGCATTTGAAATAATGCACTCGTTCTATCGCGGAACTAGGAGGAAAAAATATTATTTAGCTCTAAAGATTGATATTAGTAAGGAGTACGATCGTATAAAATGGACTTTTGTTGAGGTAATTATAATAAAAATGGGGCTCGTAGTTTTGTGGATGTCATTATTTATTGCCTCTCAACAGTTAGCTATAAGATTCTTCGAAAGGGGTTTGAAATTAGACCAGTGATTCTTACGTGAGACTTGAGACAGGGAGACCCCCCTCTCTCTTTATCTGTTCATAATCTGTACTGAGGATTTATCAAGATTATTTGATCATTCACTTTCAGCTGGCAGAATACAGGGATGTAAAGTTTCGATTGAAGTTTCTGTCTTATCTCATTTGTTCTTCACGGATGATAGCCTTATTTTCTTTCAGGCTAATGCACAAGAAGCTAGTTAAATTCAAAGATGTCTACAAACTTATGAGAGAGCATCAGGACAACTTATCAATTTTACAAAATCTTTCATAATGTTTAGTTCAAATACCCCAAATTTGATGAGGGAGTCTATTTGTGTCATCCTTGTTGTTTCGAAAAAAGAGTCTTTGGGACCTTGGGCTACCTTCTCACATAGGGAGTAATATGAAGGAGGCATTTGGTTTTATAAAAGACATGGTGTGGAAAAGATTGAAGTCTAAAAGAGAATACCACTTTCTAAGGTGGGTAAAGCTGTGTTGTTGAAAACTGTGTTCCAAGTGATACTCACTTATGTGATGAGTTTGTTTCTTCTACTTAAAACTTTATATGCTAAATTGGAACGTATCATGACTCAATTTTGGTGGGAAAAAGGTGCTAATCTTGGGAAAGAAATTCCTTGGATGTCCTGGCAGAGATTGGCGAAGAATAAGATTTTCGGTGACTTTGGTTTTAAAAAGATCCATGAGTTCAATCTTGTGCTTTTTGAAAAGCAGGGTTGGAAGTTGATGACTCAACCTGATTCGCTAGTATTTTATGTTTTTCAAGTTCGTTATTTTGTGGGTTCATCCTTCTTATCAGCAGGTTTAGGAAGCAATTCAAGTTATTTATGACAAAGTATTTGGAAAACCCCTTTTTTGTTATAACGAGGTATGCATTGAAAGGTTGGAGATGGTTCCTAAATTCTAATATTGGACTCACCGTGGCTCAATAATATGGAGAATTTTTTTATTGTTTCTTCAAAGCCTCCTGATTCAAATGTTTTCTTAGTTGTGGATTTAATGAAGAATGCTTCATGGAATCTTGATTTAATTCGTTCATTTTTCTCTAGCCATGATTGTGAATGGATTTTGGCAATATCATTAGGTAGATGATCAACAAGAGATGATTGGTGTTAGAAATTTGAGAATAAAGGCCGTTACACAGTGAAGAGCGCTTATAAACTCTTGTGTCCCTTTACGGATACAACTTTGCCAAGTTATCAGTAGGTATAAAGGGGCAGATATAGAGCTGTGTGGTTCTGCTAAAGGTGATCAGTTGTGTTTGGCGTGTTTTAAATAGTGTATTACCGTGCTTATCAGGGTTGTGAAGTCGACGAGTTGATGTTAATGTGTGTTGCCCGATTTGTAATTAAGAAGTTGAGACATTATAACATGTGTTTCTCGACTGTCCACTCACGAAGCATGTCTGATCGAGAGTTCTCCAGAATTGGTAGCATCCAGGAACAATTTCTTTGCTCGACTGGTTTGCGTCATTCTTTCTACCTGTAACGAAAGATTAATAGTATACAGTTTTGATGATAATTTGGGCAATTTGGCATAGTAGAAATGGAGATGTGTGGAATAATAAGTAGAGATCAGCCAATGTCATTGCTTGCTTCGCGCAGAGAACCTTAGAGGAATGGTGGCTTGCTCATGCTTCTGGTGTTGTTTCGGTAACACCAACAAGAATGGTGAGTTGGCAACCTCTTGATATAGGTTGGTTGAAAGTTAATATTGACGCCGCCATCGAAAACAACTTCAATTATTTTATGGCTGTTGCAGGTGTTGTACGTGATTATAGCTGCAAAATTGTGAAAGTTTCTAGGCAGATTGAGTGCTAAAAGTGCAGAGACAATAGCTATCAGAGAAGTCCTTAGTTGGGTCAAGTTTCAAAATTAGGATAAAGTTATTATTGAATCGGATGTGAAGATTGAGGTTTAAATAATTAATGATGACTTTAATAAAAACTCTTCCTCTTTTTGTTTGTTAGTTTATAATTATAAATCTTTATTGAATGAGATTAGAATAGTTAAATGTATTTTTAACTTCAGATTAGGCAACTTTGCTGCCAATATCTTAGCTACGGATGAATTATTCACTTTTAGCCTTAGAGAATAGTTCGAAATATCCCCTCCTTTTTTTGTTAAAATTCTTGATTTATAGTAATGAAATTTTTACTATTTACCTTAAAAAAAATGCAGTGTAGAAAGTTTTTCGTTTTACAGGGATTTGAAGGGGTCCTCGACGTAAATAACCTTATTTTTATTTTTACAAAAAAATATTTTTATTATTCAAAGCAACTTTTTTTATTAGTCTTCGGAAATAATTTATTAGAAGTGTTAAAGAAAAGAGGAGGACGAAGACCGGAAGACGTATAAAAAACTTCTAAAAGAAGACCGTAAATGCGCCCAAAAGTTGGTTGAGATTGAGAGCCGAGTCGGTGTCCTGACTCCTGACCCCGCCAACTCGGGCCCCGTACAATCTGTGGCTCTTGCTTCGTATTATGAAATCACATTTTCGCAAGCTTATGACCAGAAGTACTCGCAAAACCATAAATCTTCAAAGCAACTCTCAAATGTGCTTGTCCAATGTGTGTTCTTTCATCTCCTCCACCAATTTCTAGTAAATTAAGTGATTGATTTATTATATTATAGAAAAGAAAATTTCCCAATCATTGCCTCTGCATCTTCTGTGTTTGGATCACTTGGGAGACTTCTTTTACGGAGTCGGAGAATGCAGTTTCTGAGTTGTCTTTAAATTAGCGATGTTCTGTAGCTCTTTTAAGGGTGTAAAGATTGAATCTTTTCCAGCTTCTCTCTGCCTTCACCGCTTTTATTTGGTGGGCGTGCTCCGATTTCTCCATTTGAGGTATACCCTTTTCCTGTTTCTTAATACGGGTATGTTTTTGGGTGGAATATGTTTTGGGGGTACCTTGAGTTCTGTAGCTTGCATCAATGACTGGGTGTACGGTATATTTTCGTTTGTCTTTTGAACTTTGCTGACGGTTGTTTTGATTGGCTCTGCTATAGTCTTCGCCTTGCTTTGTTTTGGTGGTTTTAAAATCTCGTCAAACTTATAGCGTAAGCATAGCTAGAAAGGTGTTTTCTCCATCCACTCTGTTTAATTTGTTGGGGGAAGGGGGAGAGGAGGAGGAGGTTAATATTAGTGGATGAATGAGGGAGGGTCAATAAGGTAAAGGATCCACAGTTGAGCATGTAATGGTTTGGCATCCACTGTTGATGGAGGGTCTGTGAGTACTGCTGATAAGGATTCATGGACAGAGATTTGGGGTCTGACATTTTCTCCTTTGTAATGTTGTCTCAAATTTCCAGAATAAGTGCTTTTACTGTGTAAACAAAAGAAAGAACAAGTCCTTTATATAACCTAAATTTGTAATTATCTCAATAAATTATGAGATGTCTAACTGATTTTCTTTTTTCACCCAATCCAAATAAGAATAAACAGGGCACAGCTAATATTGATGTTTATAATTTTAGTTTCTTAATGTGTAGTTGCCTGTAGTGATTGTTATTAATGACGGACCTCAATGAGCGCCTGCTGCTACCAAAACCTGCTTCAGAAATGAACGGTAGAGATGCATCTTATCTGCCATCAAAAGCTGCTTCGGCAATAAACGTTAGAGATGCATCTTATCGGCCATCTGCCTCTGGACGCCAATCGTTTCAAGGTGTGGATGTATTGGGTTTAAAAAAGCGTGGTCAGGGTCTTCGGTCTTGGATTCGTGTTGATGCATTTGGGAACTCTCAGCTTGTTGAGGTTGACAAGTTCACTGTGATGCGTCGATGTGATCTACCTGCTCGTGATCTACGCTTGCTTGATCCTTTGTTTGTTTACCCTTCAACTATTCTTGGTAGAGAGAAGGCTATAGTAGTAAACTTGGAGCAAATTCGATGTATTATTACAGCTGATGAAGTTCTACTCCTCAATTCCCTCGACAGCTGTGTTTTGCAGTACGTTGTGGAGCTACAGAGAAGATTGACAGCACCTGGTGTAAGTGACGTTTGGCAATCAGAAGGATCTCATTTCAATAGAAGGAGAAGTAGAAACTTTGACAATGTTTTTGAGAATGCATCCCCAGATTACTTGCCCTTTGAGTTTAGAGCTCTTGAGGTTGCCTTGGAAGCAGCTTGTACTTTCCTTGATTCTCAGGTTTGTAAAGGAGAACGATGTATCTCTGATAGACATAATTCTGAATGTGCCTTGTTATATTTGGTAAGGATAGAATGCCATTGATGAGAAATCATCTACACCGATTGTTTTGTGTGAGCTGTTTCTCATTATGTTCCTTCTATTTTTGCTTTCCCTCTTCTGTGGACCATGCAACCATAATTTGAGTTAGTCAACCCTAATCACATACAACCTTGTTGATATTTAGCAAATAATAATTACTTCTCTAGCTTCTTCTTCATTGTCTTCATGCCCTTGATTGAATTTCTGGCCCCTTTGGTTTCTTTTGGTTTCATTCAGTATTGGATATTGTAAAACTAAAATAACATCCATGCAATCTCACGTTTTTTTCCAAAACAAAAAAAACTCACATTTTTCTCTACCTTAATTTTGTGGCTTAAAAATCTATACCATCATCTTTAACTTATATTCATAAATTTTAATTCTCAATTGACTAGAGCTTACAATATCAAAGCAAACTCACCCTAAAATTGCAGTACGCAGTTCCCTGCAAATTGCACAAACCATGTTCTGCTGGATGGAACTCTTTCATAATTGTCTTGTACATGTGCAATTTACATTGTCTATATGTGAAAATCTTGGGCTTTCTATTAAATGTAAGTACATGCTTCACAAACATTGAGAGGGACTCTTGTGTGGTTTTAGATTGACATAAACAGTTAATGATATGCTTCCTGGTGGTAGAAATGTTTTTCTTTTGTCTTTCGACCCCAAAATAATCTGATAAACTCCAATGAACATGAGAAACTGAGTAGCTGTATTAAAATTTTACCTTTTCTACTTATTGGACTGTGTAGAGCAAAATTGTTTTAAATTTCTGTCCCTGTACAACCTTGACTGCAAATGCCTGTTTTGAGATGAAGGTATTGTATTATGTGTGTCAACTTTTATTTGACTTAAAAGCATATCACTTAGCCGGATTAAGTAGACAATTTTACCGATTTAGTAATTCTTCTATTTAACCTTCGAAAGGCAGCAGAATTGGAAATTGAAGCATACCCATTGCTAGATGAGCTAACATCAAAGGTCAGTACACTGAACTTGGAACGTGTGCGTCGATTGAAAAGCAGACTTGTTGCACTGACTCGGAGAGTTCAGAAGGTATTGCTTTAGTTCTCATCTGAATTTACTCTTAATTCACTGCAAGAATATCTGATCTTTGGGCAAATTTTACCTAACATGTAGTTCCCATATTCACGTAGTATTTGACTTGTGTATGTAAGTAGGTTAGGGATGAGATCGAGCAGCTCATGGATGATGATGGAGATATGGCTGAAATGTATCTTACTGAGAAGAAAAGGCGGATGGAATCATTGTTTTATGGTGATCAGTCATCAATAGGATTGAATTCGAATGATGGAGGAATATCTGTTTCTGCTCCAGTTTCACCTGTTTCGTCACCCGTTGAGTCAAGAAAACTCGAGAAGAGTTTGAGCCTTGCTAGGAGCCGACATGAGAGCATGAGAAGTTCGGAAAGTACTACAGAGAGCATAGAAGAACTGGAGATGTTACTGGAAGCATACTTTGTTGTCATTGATAGCACTCTCAACAAGTTGACATCGGTACTGATAACTACCTCTTAACTTTACTTCTTTTTTCATTTATTGTAGAGAAACTGTATAACGTCTCAATGTTTCAGTTGAAGGAGTATATAGATGACACAGAGGATTTCATCAATATTCAGCTGGTATGAATCCCACATGCTCTCTGTCATTCTCGTCTCTTGAACATTATTGTTCTTAAATTATATTTGCTATAAGTTTTAGCTATACCTCAGTTAAATTTTGTTCTAGGTTTTGCTGACTTTCGAAATTGAACTAGAGATCACTTTGCTTTTACTGTTTCATATAACTGAAAGAATCGAATAGTAACAATTAATGTTCTTTCTGCACCAGTTGTTAGATTTCAAAGGAGTTGAATTCTAAAATTGAATTGCGCTCATTGCAGGATAATGTCCGGAATCAACTGATCCAATTTGAGCTTATCCTCACCACGGCCACATTTGTTGTTGCCATCTTTGGGGTGGTAGCTGGTATCTTTGGCATGAACTTTACAATTCCATTGTTTGATGTTCCAGGTGCATTCAAGTGGGTACTCATAATAACAGGGATTAGTGGAATAATCATATTTTGTGCATTTTTGTGGTTCTTCAAATACAGAAGACTTATGCCACTATAGACATTGAGGAATTTCTATTTGAGTGAAGAATTTACTCATATTGATTACATTTATACTTGGCTGTTCCAAACGAAAGAGAATAAAGATAGCCCTTCTTCAGGAATCGCTACAGGTTAGTTTTGTGCTTGTCAGCAGCTGGTTTTAACAAACTTCTCTTTGTTTGCTTGATGCAGCGTTTGCCTTGATGTAACATAGATGATTCAGTTGATTAGTTGTTTGGGAGTTAGTTATTTAATATTAAAATGAAACTTGTCAGAGTGTAACAAGTCGAGCATACAACATACCATTTTTATCTTGATTTATTTGTTAAACTGAGAGGAGTTTGCTTGGAGGATTCTATCCTCACGAAATGCCTCAGAACAAGAAACATTCAAGGGGTTACAATAAGGGAAGATGAATTAAGTTTGGAAACAACTGGATCTAATGTGAGAAAATTCCTGATGCAATGTGGCATATAAATAACGACTTAAAACATATTAAGCTTTATATAACAACAATTATGTCAAGAAACTCAATATTATATGTTAAAGGTCGGAAGTAAAATGCTATGATTCCTCCTCTGTAAGAAATAAGAATCATCAGCTGAATTCATAATCAAGCAAACACAGGTTCTTATTTGCATTCGGCTGTTTTTTATATGAAGACAAAATAAAGGTTACTAGAGGCAAATAAATTCTACTGTCAATAAAATTTAAGCATTCCTCTGGTAAGCAAATGCATCGTGCATCTCTAGACATAATGAGATGTGTTGGCCTTCAACAGGGCTGTAAGCCAGTTTTTTAAAAAAACCCGTAAAGCAGTGCACTAATGAACCAAAGAACTCTGGATTAGAAGTCTATTGATAAGATCCCTTAAGCAGAACCGGAAGAAAGTCTTTCTCTACGGGCTTTATCAGCTTTTTCCATGTAATCTTGATGGGATTGATGCTTTGATCCTACATGAGAAGAGAGTAATGGCCAGCCCTAAATAGAAACCAGCAACAGTGAAAAGTAACTGTTACTGTAATACAGCTACCAAATATTCCATGCTCCAATTCTCTTTTTAAATATTTTAGCAGCAGGTCAGTCTTAACATTTCTTTCTGATAGATCACTTGTCATAATTTACAGAATACGGTAACATGAATTCAGGATTCCGGGTTGTTTGTAGGGAGAGCTACTGTGGTAGATCAATTAAATTTTGCATCAAGTGCCAATTAGAACTGTTCTATACAAATCAGAAGACTGCTAACGGATTCTCGGCAGTGGGAAGAGCATCTTTTTCATGAGTTTCAAACTCAACTTCAAGCATCTAAAGATATGCAACTTGCCATTTGTTGTACCATTAGCGCAACAACTTCAGGAATCATCTTACCTTTTTTATGGACTCTTTTCTGCTAACCACATTCAGTTGCCTCTAATTCTACAATAATGCACCTGATTTAATACATGAAATCTCCTAAGAATAACTAGGTTAAACAAATCAGGTCCTAAACATGCAAAGCATAACATTCTAAAATGATTTTCTTTTCTTATTGCAAACGAGGAGACATCTTATTCCCCAAAGAGACTCAAGACTCTTTATCAGCTCAACCTGAATAATATGTGCCAAGTGTAAGAATATATCAAAGAAAGTACGAATCTTCAATGTCATTAAATTCTGATTGAAACAGTGACCTCGCTACTGTAAGAGTATAGACAAATACACAAACTAGTAGTCTATTTGAGGCTAAAAGTTCATATGATGGGGAAAATCAGCACGCTATATTTAGTAATTGTGACTAAAGCAGAATTCTTGATGCAACATAAGCAAAATATAACTGCAACATTTTCAAGAAACAGACATTAAAACCACATTTCGAGATTCCAACGTAGCTTTAAGGTAATTGTTGTAATGAAATGGTAACTATGTGTTAGGATCATTAGATAATAGGAAGAATAAGCAGAGAGCAGAGGAATAATTGGTAGAGGAATATTCGGGTGGTTAGTTAGCTAAATGGTACTGACAACAATCATTAGGTTGTAACAGAATCTGTTACCTAGGGTGGCTATAAAAGGGGGACAAGAAGAAGAGAGAAGGGGGGAGAAAAACAGATAAAAGAAGAGTGACAGAAGGATTCAACCTTCTGAGGAGCAAAACTGCTCTGGTTAGTGAGGGAGGAGCAATTCTGCTCTGGTTAGGGAGGAATATTATATTCCTATACTGTAGTGGCAATACATATGCCACAGCTATACTGCATTAATATAGTATAATTCTAGCATTCTGGGTTAGTGACCTAACAGTGGTCCGACCTGTCGGATTCGAAGGGAAGAGGAGGACCAGTTTTCAGAGTTACGTACCTTGATGTCACCTAAAATGTCTGATGGAGTTGAAGCGTTGGAATCCCGGATGGCGAACTTGGAAGCTGGACTTGAGGAGATTCAGTCATCACTGCGGATCGCTATGGGAGAAATGCAGCGGGCGTTGTTGATGGAAATGAGCAAAGTGCTGGGAAAACGGCCAGAGGAAGGACAGGGAAGTGGTGAGGCTTCAGGGAGGGGGCAGACGATGGCTGGTGAAAGGCGACAACCAACTCCGATGGAGCATTCCTCGACACTATGGAGGAATATCGGATGTCGGTCCGCAAGGTGGACTTGCCCATGTTCGATGGATCAGATCCAGTAGGGTGGATCACTAGGGCAGAAGTCTATTTCGAGGTTCATGGCACTTCGGAGGAGGTGAAGATCAAACTGGCGTTATTGAGCATGGAGGGATCGACCATTCACTGGTTCAATCTCCTCCGAGAGACGGAAGGGGAGCTCACATGGAGGAAGCTGAAACAAGCCCTAATCGACAGGTATGGCGGTAGACGGTTCGAGAATCCATTTGAAGAGCTTTCGGATTTACAACAAACAGATTCGGTGGAGGAGTACATAGAAGCCTTTGAATTCATTTCATCGCAGGTGGGTCGACTACCGGAGGAGTAATTTATGGGGTATTTTATGAGTGGGTTGAGGGCTGATATTCGGAGGAGAGTGAGGACATTCGGACCTTTGAACCGATATCAAATGATGAAGATAGCCAGGGCAGTCGAAGAGGAGCTGGGACAAGGAGACGTGTCGGGGTTTAGACCACGTACTGGGTACCCACCTCACGGACAGAACATGAGGTGGAACTCGCGGGTCAACCCGACCCAGAGGGAGCCGGAGCCTCCAGACCCGACGGGTTACGGGGGATATATGGGCGACGTTGGGACAGGAAAGACCCGGGAACTCGCTGGGTCTCAACCCGACCTCCATGCGCAACCCAGAACACTCATTCCACCAACGGCGACACCTCTCAGGCCATCAGAAGGTGATAGGAGGGGACTGACGGAGAGGAATAGGGGATTGCGTCATCTCTCCTACCACGAGCTCATGGATCGGAAGGCAAAGGGTCTTTGTTTCAAAGTGAGAGATTCCACCTCTCCATCATCGGCGCCGAGAAACAACCGAGGCTCCTAATTTTGGATGACAATGAAACGACGACGAAGATGGGGAAATCATTCTACTGAAGCAGAATCAAGACCGCCGCATCAGAGTTCTCACTTCACCTTGAGGACAAGGTCGCTCTTCAAGGAGGCGGCAATGTTAGGATCATTAGATAATAGGAAGAATAAGCAGAGAGCAGAGGAATAATTGGTAGAGGAATATTCGGGTGGTTAGTTAGCTAAATGGTACTGACAACAATCATTAGGTTGTAACAGAATCTGTTACCTAGGGTGGCTATAAAAGGGGGACAAGAAGAAGAGAGAAGGGGGGAGAAAAATAGATAAAAGAAGAGTGACAGAAGGATTCAACCTTCTGAGGAGCAAAACTGCTCTGGTTAGTGAGGGAGGAGCAATTCTGCTCTGGTTAGGGAGGAATATTATATTCCTATACTGTAGTGGCAATACATATGCCACAGCTATACTGCATTAATATAGTATAATTCTAGCATTCTGGGTTAGTGACCTAACACTATGACAAGGTTATTACACCAACAAGCAACTGACATTGAATGTATGCATCATTTAAATCTTCCCCATCGAGGCATGTTAGAAAATACACCATTTAACGATAAATCAAGAGTCATATCATGAATCAAGAAGACCATTCTCGTTTTTCTGTCTAAATATGTAGTTGTTCCCAATTACAATGAAATGCAGCATGCCATGGATTACATGTTAAAGAACAATAGCTAGGACTTGAAGCAACATAAGCCGGTTAAAAAGAGCTGCACACGATCAAGTTGATGTAACTAAAAGAAAGCGCAATTTCAAAACACTAGTTCTGCTATCTATCTCTTTCTACAGAGATTGGCCAGTTTTATACGGGCTGATTGGATCAGATACGGCAGCAATTTGGTTAAGCAAACTTCAGCCAAAGGATTATAACCTAAACTCCAGAAAGCAAACAAAAAAACAACAAAACGAATGCAAAATTATCCTTTAATTCTATTTCCTTCAAACTACAAACATGACCAAAAATATTCCATTGAATCATACTTCACTTGACGCTCCAATTATCCCAATATCAATAAGAAAGATTAACCTAAAAGTTCCAAACTTTCCTGAACTTCCCTTCCCTTCCCTTCCCTTCCCTTCCCTTCAATCCACTACTAAAAGCATATAACAAGAATTAACGCATTCCACCTTATCTAAGCTCTTTTTTCATTGCCATCACCAACTCAAAGTTACCCACAGATCCCAAAAACAATCAAAATTCAAAGGAACTGAAAAGAACAAGTAATAGAGATTAAATATTGACCGGGATTTGAACATGGAGCAAAATAACTAACCTCTGTCCATGAGGAACCAAGGCAGACCAAAGACAACAGAGATAATAACTATGCCAGCAAACACATGCTTCTTGTCCCCACAGTAAAGGAAATGATCTATCTTTGATCTGAACCCGTTGGTGTTTGTCTCACCTGCCATTGATTACCTGAAACAGTTGTCTCTCATGAGTTTTTCGCCGTCCACTCTTTGCTTCGGAAATTGGAATGTCTCTTCCTCGCCTAGCGGTGGCGGCACTGATTGGGCCACTCTTAGGCTCCGTTTGGTTACCGTCTGCAACAGGTAGGTGATGCGACAAGAGGCGATGAGACAGGGACGGCGACGCGATGAGGTCAAGACAGTGAGATGTTTGGTTGCGATGGGCGCGACAGAAAATTGTCTTCGTCCCGCGGACAGAAATGCGTTTGGTTGCGTTTTACGTAACAAAAAAAAGTGTTAAATGTCAACAATACCTCGCAAAGATAATGTATTGGAAAGATGTATTTAATTCATATTTCATAACTATTGATAATAGCTTATATTAAACGATTTAAATCGTATTAACATTAATTATCTTATTAATTATATATTTTATAAAATTAATTATTGATACAATTTAATATTAAATTTTGTAATTGTTGTTAGTATAATTCATTGGTCTTTTATAAGTGTAAGAATATTTATTTTAAGTTTATTTGCAACTCTAATAATAATTATTATGTTATTATTATAATTTGGTAATCACCAAAATTATAAAATTAATATAAATATTAATATTAAGTAAAATTATGTCATCATCATTATCATTGGTATGGTAATAATTTAATGATTATTATAAGTATTATTATTAATAATTTTTGTTATTATTATTATTATGAACGTTATTTAGGCAAAATAATATAATAAAACATCTAAGATTCATATAATTGATTACATAATAGGTTCAAGTAAGTGGACAAAAAGAAATCCTAATACATAGTATTTTAATTAAACATCAAAGCATTTATAAACAAGAATTACATTAAAGTTTTAAAATTTGTCCAGAATGTTGTTGATAATGTTTCCCAGAATAACTCCAATGGCAATTAGTAACAATGCTTGTAAAATAGCCATTTGTTGCTTTAAAGTAGCAACTTCATTTGGTTCTTCAGTTGTTGGTTGTGGTAATTGATGCGGGATTGATGAGAGGTCACCGGCGATAGGAACAATTTCTTCATTCGAGCGATCGCGCTTCACGTTGATCGATGGCAAAAGCATTTTCTGCGTCAAGCAATGTCATGAACCCCTTGAATTTAGCATTGGGATAACCATCGGTTACCAATTTAACTTCATCCCAATTTGTGAAAATTCCGACTTTTCGTCCAACGAATACAACATAGAAGTTGTATCTGCCCATAGTGATGTACCTGTAAATGAATCATACTGTAATCATTCATAACCATTAATACACGTACAAAACGGTTCGAAACATTAAATAATTTAAGATCCTACCATTCGTGATTGATAAATAGAGATTCAAATACAGTACAAAATAGATGATCCGATCAGTCAAACAGTCCAAAATAGATGATCCGATCAGTCACACAGTCCAAAATAGATGATCCGATCAGTGAGACAGTCCAAAATAGATGATCCGATCAGTCAACATCACTGCAATACTAGCCCAACTACGTACAGTTCACCGCATAGTTACCATCATACATGTCCACATTATAATTTACATACGCATACAAAGTACGGGAATAAATTAAACAGTCAACGATGCATATCTAATAGGGTCCGCACATATTCCTGCCGTTGTTCTGCATTTGCACCCCAGAAAATAGTCCCCACAAGAGGATTCATTGAAAAGATGTGGAGAGTCGTGATAACCTCTGCGTTGGTGAAACCCAATCTTGCAAGCTCGTCCTGTAGCGCCCCCTCACCGTAGAGTATACACCGGGTCGCCCGTAGGTCGTACCGATGCACAACCTACGACGAAGGCGCACTACCAAACTATCATTTCTATACACCTCATGGCATCAATAATAATAAAGCAATAATATCGAATTTACTAAATTTTAAAACCAAATCGTACTTCTCATTCCATTTCTTGAAACCATAATTACACCATCAGTCATATATATACAACTGTACAAGTCCAAAAGAACTAATACAACTCATAGCTAAGTCATCCACAAAATACCCAAAGATTCCCAGCTGACAGACCTGTGGGCCATGCTCCTCTCGCCGGCACACACAGCAGGATAAGACTCATTGATCGGAGCTAGAAGTCAACCTATCACTGTCCTGAAAATAGACGCAATTTGGGTGAGTTTGCGAAACTCAATGAGTAACCATCATCGATGGTTCACTCAACTCATACATATCCAAACAATCACATAATATCATATACTATCACATTCAAGAAATCACATCCATTATCCGTTTTCACATATAAGGCATTTCGCCTTTCACACAGTTCATACTGAATCATTTGTATATGCGATGCACATGTGACACTTTCATTTTATTACGTTGTTGTGACCGCTACCGAGCTCATATACGCTGAGCCATAGGCTCAGAAACATCGGGCTCAAAAGCCCTAATACGCTGAGCATAAAGCTCGCAAATCGTTGAGCACGAAGCCATGACGCTGAGCTTAAAGCTCGATACGGCTGCTACTGCGGTCACAATCGCTTTTTATTTGATCATACTGTTATGCATGTATGCACATGTCCAATTGATAATACATGCATCACGTGAAAACCTCATATACCTAATTCTCATCATTTGAAATCATTTACGACAATTTACACCCAATTAACACTTCAATAGCACATTCCAATATTTCGAACACCTGTGGTCCGAAATCAATCAAATCAAACACATAGAATCCATCCTTAGCTCCACATAGCATATGACATAAAATTAAACACATAAAGGTTGAGGAACCAACTAGGTTACTCACCTCAAAACTTCCGAGCTACTGCCGGGAAGTCTCGCCTACGTCTGACGATCGGCGATCTACTTGAGCCGCTATAACAATCAAAATATAAATAACATTACTACTGGTACCAATTCCGATGCTTAATTATGCATATGAATCAAATCATGTACATATTATGCAAATTATGGCATTTCCGACCTAATTCCGAATTTCCCGATCTCAATCTCAAATTCCCGAACTCAATTTCTAATTCCCAATTTCGTAATCTCCCAATTGAACTTAATCCATAACCAAATAGATCCTCAATTGTCAAATTCCCATGTTAAAACCCTAAATCCTATTTTCGGATAACCTTCCTCGCCATGCACTAAGCTCCCACGCCATGGCGAAGCTTCCATTTTCACGATTCCGCCATGACGAACATCAAGGCCTCGTCATGGGCGACGTCGCGACGCATGCCCTTTTCTCCTCGCCATGACGACCTTCCACAAGACGTCAGCGAGCGTCTCCTTCGCCAAGGCGTGTTCATCGTCTTGGCGCGCATTTACGACATACACGCCCGGAAAACCCAGATTTTCCAGATTTTCCAACTGATAATCGTTCCAAATCCGAGTTTTCTCCTTACAAATCACTCCTAAATAAATCTATACACATCATAGAACAACTCTTTAACTTCTATTTCTTCAAACAACTAATATCCCTAAAATTTCAACCCTAAAACCACAATCGTAACCCTAACTCTCAAATCCTCAAATTTTCAAATTCAAACATCAATCTAACTCAACAAATCAACAAATCAAGCTATACAAGACAAGATAAAAGCAACTTACTTGGTTAGAAACTCCAAATCTTCAAGAATCGACAATTCCTCTTCTCTCCCACACCCACGGCAACTCCACAATCCATACCCATTTTCAATTCTTCTTCTAACACCAAGTTTAAGGAAATGATCAAGGATGGAAGAAGGAACAGTTTATGGAAGGAAATTAAACAAACTTTCAAGAAGAAATCAAAGAAAGAAATCACGAAGAAGGAGAAGAAATAAGCATCGTGGAGGAGAAATTCAAAGAGTTTGGGTATAAATATTACAAGGATTAAGGCTTGTTTGGCTAAGTTTAAATGCCACAAGCCCGATCCGAACAACCTCGGTCCAATTTCTAATTCTAATTTCTCCCAAATTTCAATGGCTAAACCCTACTTCCTCAAAGCAAATTTCTAACCTGTCCATACCATTGGATAATCAATTTCGGAACCGGATATTCAATTAACCAGTCATTTATCAAATTTTTCCGGTCCGGGCCTATTGCTCCGAAAATTCTAGAAAAATTTCTATAAATCCGTAAAAATAGAAAACTCATTATCATATACTCCAATTTCACAATTTCCACTCTCTAACTTTCATTTCTCATTCAAATTCAATTTTCGAGCATATTTAACCTAATTATCACACATACCTAATCATCTCCAAATTTCATTTTACAATCTCCAATTTCTCATCTCTAATACCAGTTAAATTTCTCACAGCCCACTTAACCCAAATCAATTTCCAAATTCGAATTATCCAAAACTAGTCTGAAACATGTCATATATGCATGTACGTACAAATGCCAATTATACAGTATACTATAATGCATGCACATGAACAAATACGAATGCAATGAACTGTACACATCCCATTAGTAACGGGATGTTACACGTCCCCTAGTTGAGGAATTGGTGGGCCCACGCTAATTGCATCTGTAATAATCTGTGCACTCCGAACATTGCAGTCAGCTACGCGGGAAAGTGTCGTGGCAATGCTTAGTCGTGTCCCTGTTCTTTCTTTTTCCTCCACTTCGTTGGTTCCCGTCTGTGTTCGAAGATGAGGCGACAGATCCAGTTACATGAACAGATGCAGTAACGACGGGTGTATCCGTTGGAACAGGTTCAAACAACGGCGCAGAGCGGGAGGTGGTGACCACGTGGTGCATCCCTTCAAGGTCATCACCAAGAATTGAGCAAATGCAGCCCTGGGTCAATCGCAATTGCACTGATGGCTCTATCTTCCCAAAGACATATTCAAGTCTAGGTACATAGGGAAAGGCTTGCCAGGGGTATAATACCTATGAGGGTGTTTATGAGAATAATGGAAAGCTGTTAATTACCATGAAACACAAGTGAAATACATTAACATGTGTGTATGAACAACCTACCCTCATCCATTCGTCAAGCACTTGCTTGCTGTCTACTTCGACACATTGCTTTGTGTCATTCCACCCAAACCCACCGCATTGCAACATGTCATATGTCATTCGATATTTTTCCTTAAGCCTCTTATATTTATTTTGTATATGCCTCTTCTCAATTCTACACTCGTGGTACTTCTCAACCATGAGTGTGGCAATCGATTGAAAGTCCTGTGCTTAAATTGTCCATTGTCGGTCCTCTTACCAGCAACAACTGCGTCCTCCAAGAAGGTGACAAATGCGACTGTCTCTTCATCTGTCCAGACCCGTGACATTGCACCTAAACCACGCAATGTCATACCCCAAAACAGATTAACCCATTTCCACGAATAAGTAATTAACATGTGAATTGAAACTTGTTTTCGTCATCAAGACAATATAGAATGAAACGAAACATGTTATCGAGCAACACCATGTTAACAAAGGAAAACAATGAAATTCAATAATGCTAACAATTCAATTACAATGAAACACAACCAAATGTAATCCCTCATTTCAATACAAATTGTTAGTAAGTAAATAACATTCGACAATTTAATGGTTGCTTCTCCATTCATCAAACATGTTGTTAGCCAATTCCGCTCTCCATTGACTCCATTCATTACTGGTCTCCACACGATCAAAAAATTCAGGTAACGGTGCATCTTCCCCAATTGGCATTTCCTTAGGTTCCATGTCAGCAAACTCTGCTGGATCAGAACTCATATGCAATCTAATGAAATTGTGCAAAAGGCAGCATGCAATAATTATGTGCACATGAGTGGATGCTGGATAGAAAGATGGATTTCTGAGGATTTTCCATCTTTTTTTCAGTAATCCAAATGCACGTTCAATGACATTTCTGGCCGACGAGTGTCTCTTATTAAAGAGCTCCTCTGCATTCCTAGGTGCCCTCCCATCTCTTGCCCACTCTTGAATATGGTATCTTGTGCCTCTAAAAGGTGCAAGAAAACCAGGGGCATTGGTATAGCCAGCATCTACTAAGTAGTAATTGCCTATAAGCAAATAACACAATTACTATTGTATATGTACTGATATGGATAAAAAACATTTACATACTGCTAACAATTTGTTGCTTACATACCCCGGGGAACTTGCAGTCCATTAGGCCTACAAACAACATCATGCAGAATCCTGGAATCCGCTGCTGATCCCTCCCATCCGGCAAGAACATAAATAAAGTTTAAGTTCTTGTCACACACTCCTAAAACATTAGTGCATATTCTCCCTTTCCTACCTCGATATCTGGGCTTGTCTGCCTGGGGAACTGTTATGTCTAAATAGGTCCCATCGAGAGCACCAAGGCAACCCTTTGTTTCAAATTTCAACAAAACGGTTCTAGTTAAATAATTTCATCAAACAAGAAATTACATACTGTATTGTCGCCAAATAAAAATACTAACCTTAAACCATTTCCATCTACTGTCTGTGCAATCCTCAGGAACGGGTATGGGCTTGACCAACAACAGATGTTGAAGCTTTATAACAGCCTTCAACACACTGTGGAATACCCTACTTATTGTCTCTCCTGACCTCATAAACCGAATTTGTAATACCCTATTAGATTCATTTTGTGCTAATATTCTAAGGAATATTAAAACTTTTTCTTCCATGGACACATGACCCGTATTTGTCAACCCACCATTCACCTGAAGCATCTCACATAACAATGTGAATGCATTACTATCCATCCTTATATCCCACTGGGTATTCCTATCCCCCTCATGCAAAATCCTATCTACATTGGCTTCCCTATTTGGTACTGTCAATGCCCTACTTCCTCTCGCATTTTCACTTTTACGTCGTTTTTTGGTGTATATATACAAGCATATGAGCAAGGCCATCGTCATGAGATCCATTTGGCCTTTCATAATCTCATACAAAGCCAATAACTTAATTATATGATCATGAGCCATTGATTCCAAATTTCAAAAGACAACTGTCTGCAAACAGAAAAAAATGTAATGTTGGAAAACTACATTTGTACATATGTACATAACAGTAAGATGTGTAACAAAGAAGTAGAAGAAATGCATTGATTCCGTTCGATAATTGTTTTCTTATGCATATATAATTGCCATATTGTATTGTTACTGTCATATCCATTATATTGTTCTAACACTAGAATCAAGACCATATTGATGGGACTGGGAGGCACTAACAATTGAAAATTCTCAAGACTTTTCTTTGCCTATCAATCACCCATCCAATAATGTGGTTGTAGTGTACACAATATATGTACACTACAAGCCAACTGAGTTCTTGAAAAAAGTTGCAAAACTGTCGTTGTTTATCAAAGAATTACCGTAGAAGTCTCCACCTAACTGTACTATTTGCAAACTATACATTCAGAAGACTACACAAACTTTGTCCTCAAAATCATATAGTTTCATAGAACACAATACATTCATTCATCTATCCATCATCAGAACTGTTGCTGCGCACTAAATTCAATTATGACAATGTATATTATTGTCATTTATCTCCATTATATTAAATATTTATTGGTCCCCTACAAATAAAGCAGTCTCCCAACAAAATACAATCCCCCAACTGCATAGGGAAAATTCTGATCATAATTTCATTACAACATAATCCATATTTTGTATACTGGGTAGAAAACTCAATAAGACAATGATCAGCACAACATTAATTACACTTCTTCATAATTGCAAATCAAAGAACTTACAGGACAGAAAGCTATGTATGAAGGTAAGATTAACAAGGACTTACCACTTTGAGAAGAAGTCCTCACAATTCAAGTTCCCGAACGCAAGAAGATTATTGTCGCTCAAATGGAAGTACCACACCCTGTACATGAAACATTACTCTGATTGATTACTTGACTCAACAATTAAGATATATAGTTGCAAAAGGATCTAGTGCACATATAATTCCATGCAAGGCCAGATGAGAGTGAAACAATTATAAGTAAGTTTAATTATAATGACAGACACAATGGGAGATTGCAAACCAGAAAGATGATATTATATTCCAATCTTGAAGTTATACAAACTTGGTTTTGGTTTGTTTAATAACTAACAAACCAAATCTGCTGTCTGTTACGAAAGAATTGTTGACAAGTCTACTATATTATGTACTTATAATCATACAAGCATGTATAAAGAAGTTCAATATATTTGGCAAGTGAACAAAATGTATATATGAATGTAAACAGAAGGGAATCTTGAACATCATAACCATGCAATAGTTATAATGCGAGAGGATGCTCAGCAGAACTTGAAGACTAAAACCAAGTTGTTTCAAATGGTCAGAAAGTCAATAATGCGTACTGCATGTAAGGTTGGAGTGAATGAATTCAATAATTCGTCATTAAAATAATTGCTGGTTTGTTTCCTTTGAAGTTGCAGAAAGAAATTTAAGACAACAATAACATTACCATAGTTGTCAATTGAATGTTAAATAACACAGTAATGAATGGACACATTCATTATGTAACTAACCAAATGTACTCACATATTAAAAAGTAATTCCCATTTTTCTACAGATAGGAAGAACGAACTAAAGCAAATCATTTAACTAAAGTTTTGTTTTATCTTTTTGTGATCATGCTCTTGAACTATCAAACTTTCATTCATGTATGGCTTTCTGGTGTGACAGCCGAACTATACAATATAAAGGAGAAATTTTATTTCAAACATTGAACTAAAGGTAGTGTTTAATTAAAAGGGAATCACAGCAACAAATGCTTACTAATTTTATAACTTCAGCTGCCTTTCAAGCTATAATATAATGTCTAATATATGTAAAGGAACGGTCCCAGTCATGAAGTTAAATAATGCATATCAGCAGTGCAAACACAAGCCATTGTTCACAAGATTCAGCAAGATATTTGCTAAACAGGGTTACAACATTGGTGAGTTTCAATTGAGAAGGAGTCATTTAATCAACAATGATGTTGTGCACTTGAGATTCAGTAAAGGAAACAACATTTGCCTATTGCGGAAATCATGAGCAGAATGTACTTAGGTAAAGTGTTTCCAACAATAACAAGAAGGAATGAATTATGTATTCGCAATAACAAAGCAATACATAATTGCAGCACCAACTTGATGGAAACTGTAACTTTGTTTGAATCTTATTGTTCAATTATGAAGCAAGAAGGATTGAATTATGTCTTGGCAATAACAAAGCAATACAATATTGCAGCACCACTTGATGGAATCTTATTGTTCAATTATGAAGTATGACCCTTCAACAACTTAAATGATTGAATTTAGACTAACTATCAACACTCAAGTATCGAGACTCAAAACAAAAAGAGGATACTTCAAATATTTTACACCATTCATCTTATTGTCAGATCTATTCATTGCTCTTCACCCTTACATGGCAACAAATCTCGATGAGTCGAAATGTTTGATTTAAATTAAAATGGTCACAAACAGGACCATTTCAGACTGAAGCAATGTATTATTATTCATACAAAATGCAAATGCTTAACTTTCAACATTTAGATAGATCCCAGAATTTAATATTTCCACTATATTGTAATAGTAGAAAGGTCATGGGCAGACATTTTATTTAAAACAGAGGTTCAATCCTAAACCACACGTTGCCCTGTAACTTACATGTTTTTTTTTACACACTTAATATGCCGTGAAAGGAGTAAAAAACACTAGATCCATTCCTAGTCTCAAAGTCAAACAACTAGTTCGTATACATATGCTGTACTTATTTAAACGAAGCTTTCTGTTGTTTTGCAACAAAAGCTGTTTAACTTTTTAACACCTGCAGAAGTATTTAAAACATTAGCATACTGCTTGTTCATGTTGAATGCTATAAGTCAACTCATAATTAAATAATTATATGAAATATGTTATGTAATTGAATTCTACATTATTCATATTGTTTCTCTAAATTATATATATATATAATAAAGGCTCTTGGATACTAGGACTATATAAAGTGCAAAAGTGCTCACGAAACTGAAGTGGATAATGCCATGAATTAGTAAGTATTTGACACTGCCAAATCATAATGATAAGACTTAGTTTTGTATAATTTGAATATGCTCAGTATACCTAAGCAGAACACTTAAACATGGTGATGCTAAATTTCAGTACATAATTATTTAATCAGGAAAGTTGATAATTATCTCTTACTTTGCTGCTAAAGCACAAATATGGTATGCAGCTTAAGGAAATTAAAATAACAACAGGTCGGTTTAACTTGTTTAGGTGATAACAATAGGTCGGTTTAACAACAGGTCTCTTGTATACACAACAAACAGAAGTGATATTTCAATATCAATGTAAAGAAGAAGAAGCACTTACCACTTTCAGATGAAAGCCCCAAATATCAACTTTCCAAATCCAAGATTGATGTAGATCTAATGCAAGAACCAGACCCTGTAAGTGGAAATTACAATCATTTACTCATTCAATGAAGTGGAATATAAATGCAAACTCATAACCCCATGCATATTACGAATAATTTCCTACAACTATCTCCAGCTAAGATAAACATAAACAACAACAGATGTTTTGGTTTCCGAATAAGCAAAGAAGAGGCTAATTCCAGGCGGTCTTGTTGATGAAAAAACAACGAAAAAGAACCTCATGCCTTCTTCATTGCATACCCATCAAGAACTTTGAATCCCTAACCCTTCCACACCCATCAATAACACAGATCTACTCTTCTCACTCAAACACCCATTCGAAACCCATTACCCATACAGGAAAACAATACCCATGGAAGAAGAGTCTTACCCAGAAAAGAGATATGGTAATGGTTGCTTCGGGGGAGACTGGACGTTTAGCGAAGACGATCTGGTGGAAGACAAACAGAAATATTTAGCACTGGCGCAACGTTCGGACGTGCGAAGGGGAAAAGAACAAACCTTTCACGACGGAGATCCAACAAAGTGAAGAAGGAGACATGGAGATAAGAGGGTTGTTTCAGATATGGTACTGCGTTTCTACTCACTCCGAAGGAGAGGGGGGTTCAGCTTGAGGAAAAAAATGAGGGCATTTTGGCCATTTCATCTTCCTGTCCAACGAACATTGGTCTTCTGTACCATAGTTTAGGATTGGACATAAAATTTTGTCCTTATCCATTGAAGACTGTCCAAAATTTTTTGTAGATGGTAAGCAAACACCTATTCGGACAGAACATTTATGTCCTTGTCATCCGTCCTCACGTCCGAGGACGGTAACCAAACACAGCCTTAGTTGTGCTGAAAACAGTTTTCTTTGTTTTCGTTTGTATTTTTTGTAATATTTTTTTTTTGGATAAGTTTTTTTTTAACAAAAAAGAATTCTATCCATCAATTTTGTCTATTATAATTAAGAAATATTATTTTAAGAATATTTAAAATTTTATATTTAATATGTTTCTTTAATATCTATAGCATTTGAAGGTACTAATTTTCAAGATCATTAAGTGTATTAATATGCCTAATGTATCATTTGACAAAAAAATTAGATAGACTATTTTTAAGTGGAAATATATTGGAATTACAAATATTATTTAAATCAAACAAGTCATTTTTAAGTCGCATGTGGATCGTTTAGTTTACAAATTGTTGTATGTATTGAAAATGTACTTAATTAACAACAACAACAACAACAACATCCAGCAAATAACTAATAGAAACTTTTTTTCCAATAAAGTAACGGCTATAAGGCTCATTCTTATTAAAAATATTATATTAAAGATTAGTATCTCTTCTATGGTTTTTCCTTTCCAAACCTCTTCCATTATTGTAAATGTGTACTTTAATTAAAATACATAAACAATTGCATACAATTTATAATATTACTTGCATTTTTATATATAGTCTTAACAATAATAACATTGGAAGGGATTATATGGACTCGATTTAGGGTAACCATTGAACAATTTTTGAACAATTAGTATACATGTTTCTAACAATCTTGTATTTATTTTGTAAAGTTCCAACGAATATGATTAATGACTTACAAGAGAAGAATACAAGCAAAATTATGAAGATTGCTTATAGTATGGTGAGTCATATTCATTATTATTTTTGAGCGTATTGTGCTATTCTTGTATTTATGAAGTAGTTAAGGTATAGATTTTTATGTAAGTATTAAAAGTTATTATAGATGATTATATGTACATTTAGATTTTGCGACTTTGGGTATTCAATTTACGATGTAGACTTTTGAATTTGATGATTGTTATGTAAAATCTACTTCTTTATATTTAATCATGTTTTTACATATAACAACTTGAACAATCTCAACTATATTATAACTATTCAAATTATATATTATTGAATAACTCTACTTCTTTTAAATTTTCTTCTTACTTTCTTTACTTCAAAAAATCTTTATAATATTTTAGGAAGTGTAACTCTATTGTGATGGTACTTCACAATTGGTTTGTTGTGATGTCCTTGAATAAGTCTTATTGTTATAAGTATTCAAATTATATATTATTGGATAATTCTACTTCTTTTAGATTTTCTACCCACTCTCTCCACTTTAAGAAAACTTTGTCATATGACTATGTTAGGAAGTGTAACTCTATTGTGATGGTACTTCTTAATTGGTTTGTTGTGATCTCTTTAAAAAAGTCTTGTTGTTATGGCTAAATTAGTTGCACTTCTTATATGTTACTTGAAGTCCTCTTATTGTGACATTGTATAAAATTTGAAGTTTTCTTCCTCTTTTTTTCTAACTTTTTTCAATCTTTTAACCTGTATATGATGATGTTGAGTCAAAGGAGGTTCTAATCGATGATTTGATAATAACAAAATATAAGTACCACTAATAAGCTTATTATTTTTATAAGAAGCAATATAAGAACAAGAAATTGTCATAACTAAGAAGACTGATCATGAAAATGATAAAGAATACTTCAAGTTTGCAACCTTCAAAGTAGAGATCAAGTCGAGAACAAAAGAAGATAAGGACACATTAAGGTCATTATATATTTTGTAATGTTAATTATAATATCACTTAGTAACTTTGATAATATTAAAGATTCATTATTTCATCTTACTTATTACAAGACTCTTTTTATTCAGAAGAGGTATAAAACTTTTGTTTTAAGAAAAACTCTCTTAATCTTTCAAACACTTTTAGTGGACATTTTGGAATTTGCTTTAATTATAAATGAATTAAATAAGTTAAGTTTGAGCATTTGAAGTTGTTAAAATCATTTTTTTTAGAAGTTTAGTTAACTAATATAAGTTAGTAGTTGATTGATATAACTTAAATATGTAATATGTGAGTTTGATGACATAGTGCTTAACCCAATGTAGTGGAAGTGGTTGACTAATGTATGTTCCAGGGATACAATGGTTGCCTAATATGGTTTGATGGACCAATGTACAATGTCTAGTATATTTTGTGTATTGAATGTGCACTGGTTAACTAGTATGACCTAGTGATCACTGGTATGCTTGAACTAACTATTTTATGACTAATTTTAGCTCTAACAATTAGTAGAAATTCCAAAACCCTATAACTACATATTTTCCTATTTAGTTTTGTTTCAAAAAACATTTGAGTGTCTTATACATGCATTTTTAAGTATTTATCAAGCATTTATTTTAAGTTATAAGTTTCTATTATGTTCTTTTTTCTATTGTATTCAGGGTATTTCAAGCAGCAGTAAGGTTTTCCTCACCATAAAGGAAGACTGAAAAAGAGTTTTTCTTTGTTAAGTAAATATTGTATAAATGTTATTCTTTACTTTGAAAGAAGAGTTATAATATAAATCTAACACTAATTTTGAGAGTAGACATAAATCATTATAAATCGGTTTATATTTATCTTCTCATACTCTTTTTACGTTATTACTTAAGTGCATTGTTAAAATTTATTATTTCATTTCATATTCTCATCCTTTATAAATTGTGATCGATAACACATTTAGTAATTTCTAATTTAAAATTTATCATCACCTAATTCATCCCCCTTTTGGATGCTATTAGGACCTCGAAGTCTAACCTTCAACTCTATGATTCTTAATAGGAGTAGTCTAGAGGTCTTCACCTGGAGTTGACTTATATATGCTAAATGACTGAAATAAAATCGTCAACGAAGATTGAAGAAAGAAAGAACGAAAGAAAGAAGGAGAGCTTACCACGGCTGTAAGGGATGCAATGTAACAAAATGACTGAAATAAAACGACCAACGAACCAAAGAAAAAGAACTAAATGACTGAAAAGAAAGAAGGAGAGCTTACCACAGATGTGAGGGATGCAATGCAACAAAATGACTGAAATAAAACGGCCAACGAATAAAGAACGAAGAACGAAAGAAAGAATGAGAGCTTACCACAGTTGTCAGAGATGTAATGTTTTAAGAATTTTATAAGACATATAGACGACGCGCGGGAGAGGGAGGGAGAATAAAGACGTTAAAAAAGTTACCGTTAGATTAAATAGACGATGGGGATGGATTCCGTGGTCATCCATCCCCCTTCTTCCTTAGTATATATACTTAATAAAACTTTTACTTTAAATAGATAAGGTCAACTTAATCTTTAGATTTCCCACCAATATGCCTTATTGTAGTAAAAAAAGTTGACATTGTTTACTAATTAATTCCCATTTCTTATAAATGCAAAATTTCTTACTAAAGTCCATCGTATGTTGGTCATGATACATATGTTCTACCTTGAATAGTTTTATATCACTATACTAAGAAATTCAGTTGCTTGTTAATGCCTTTGCTCTTTCTGGTTTCCTTTTAGTTCTTAACATATGGGTCCATTATACTTTCTCGCGTTATGAAATCTCTTTTCCATTACCTCCTTAATATACACATTAAAACTCTCTCAATGTTTGTTTAGAGTTATATCACACTTTCGCCTTTCACTACTAAGAGGATGTGTGTTCTTAAGATTTTTTTTATCTTCAATCATATGTTCCATATATCTTCCATACTAAGAGGATGTGTGTTCTTTGCTACATTCCAACCCTTCACAGTCTTTAATGTCTTTAACTTTCTAAGTAGGTCGACATGTATAGGCCTAACACACTATATATGTTCAACACTCCTTATCGTATAGTTAAATACAAACTCCAAGGGTTGGATCGCTCGGGTTAGAGCGTTGGAAACCCGTGTGTTTCCCACGCAGAGCCTACCAGTACGATCCTTTGTGGGGTGGACTAAGCCTGTAGTAAGTTGGGTGAATGTCAATTTTGATGGAGTTATGAACCTGGGATCCTAGACGGTTTCCTTTGGGGGGCTTATTCGTGATTGGAATAGGGATTGGAAAGGGGGGTTCCAACAACACCTCAGGCTGGGTTCCTCGTTAACAGCAGAGTTATGAAGAGTACTCTCAAGCCTCAGCCTGACTTGGGATCTGAGCTTTAGACGAGTGGTGGTCGAAGCAGATTCTCTCGAAGTCATTAACCTTCTCTCTGCTCCACCCATAATATTGACGGAAGTTTCCTTTTTGGTGATAGGAATCCAGCAGCTGATGTAACGGGAGTGTTGTGTCAACTCCAGCATGTTTTTCGAGAAGAGAATAAGTATGCAGACAGTCTAGTTCGACTCGCGGGCTGTTTAAGTCCGGGCATTCATATCCTTCAAGAGCCCCCTTTTGACATCAAGGAGCTACTACACCACGATGCACACGGCACAGTGTACTCAATATTATTTGTCGGGTATATTTGTAGTGTTGTGTTTAATTTATTTGGGTGTATTTATTGTTCGTGTTTGTACACGGGTTTAGGTTGTGATAAATACACAGTGCACGTAATTTCTGTCTAGGAGGCCGAGTTTTAAGTGAGACCGTTTGTGACCCCTCCGCCCTTTCCTGGGATCTTACGTGGAATGGTAATACTGTCTTAGGAGACTGTTTGGCGGTCTTTCCTGGGTATTACTGAATCGGTTCACTTCACTAGTTGTTTACCTTAGAGAAAAAAATACCCGATTTTTCCAACAAGTGGTATCAGAGCCAAAGGTTTATCCTTTAGTTTGTTTGTAATATTTGTAATATTGAATACTATTTGAGTCTATAATGACGTCTGTAAATTCACCAACAACTAGAGACATATCAAATATGACACAGGTGACATCGATTTCCTCATGGCAGAGGACTCCAATGTCAAGTATGAAGTTGGCGGTGGAAATATTTGATGGTACTGGTCATTTTGGGATGTGGCAAGGCGAGGTTTTGGATTCCCTTTTTCAACAGGGCCTTGACATAGCTATTGAAGAAGAGAAACCAGAATATGTAGAAGATAAGGATTGGAGTATCATAAATCGGTTAGCATGCGGAACAATTCGATCATGTTTGTCTAGGGAGCAAAAGTATGCTTTCAAGAACGAAACTTCTGCATACAAACTGTGGAAGGCACTGGAGGACAAATTTTTGAAAAAGAGTGGTCAAAATAAGCTCCTTATGAAGAAAAGGCTGTTCCGATTTGATTACCGACCAGGTACTACTATGAATGAACACATCACTATGTTTAATCAGTTAATAGCAGACCTGTTAAATTTGGATGTGAAATTTGATGATGAAGATTTGGCTTTGATGTTGTTATCATCCCTTCCGGATGAATTTGAACACTTAGAAACTACTTTACTTCATGGGAAGGAATATGTGTCTTTAGATGCTGTGTGTTCTGCTTTGTATAGTCATGAATTGAGAAAGCAAGATAAAAAGAAAAGTAAAGCGGTTACAGAAGATGAAACATTTGTGGCAAGAGGTCGTCAACAAAGCCGGTCGAAGGGGAGAAAAGGAATATCCAAATCAAAAAGCAGAGTTGCCAAAGATGAGTGTTTTTTTTGTCATGAGAAAGGGCACTGGAAGAAAGATTGTCCAAAGTTGAAGAAGAAAGGGAAGGCTCAGCAAGATGCAAATGTTGCAGAATGTAAAAGTGATGCAGAGTCAGATGTCTCTTTGGTGGTATCACCTTCAACATTCCATTCAGACGAGTGGATTTTAGATTCAGGTTGTACCTATCATATGTCTCCCATCCGGGAGTGGTTCTTTGATTTTGAAGAAATTGATAGTGGAGTCGTTTACATGGGTAATGACAATTCATGTAAAACAGCTGGAATAGGTTCAATCAAACTGAGGAATCATGATGGATCCACCAGAAATTTGAAGGATGTTCGGTACGTGCTAAATTTGAAAAAGAATCTCATCTCTTTGGGGACCTTAGAATCAAAAGGTCTAGTTGTGATGATGCGAGATGGAATTCTTAAGGCAACTTTGGGAGCACTTGTGATGTTGAAAGGCACAAGGAAAAATAATCTATATTACTACCAAGGTAGTACAGTTGTTGGGACAGTAGCGGCAGTAACTTCTAGTAGCAAGAAGGATACAGAGGCAACAAAGCTGTGGCATATGCGCTTAGGACATGCAGGTGAAAAATCTTTGCAAATTCTTGCCAAACAAGGATTGTTGAAAGGTACGAAGACTTGCAAATTGGAATTTTGTGAGCATTGTGTTCTAGGAAAACAACGAAGAGTGAAATTTGGCACTGCTATCCATGACGCTAAAGGTAGTTTGGATTATGTGCACTCAGATGTGTGGGGACCTGCTAAGACTCCATCTCTTGGAGGTAAGCATTATTTTGTCACTTTTGTTGATGATTTTTCCAGAAGAGTATGGGTGTTTTCTATGGAGAACAAAAATGATGCGCTTGGAGTTTTTCTTAAGTGGAAAGCTCAAGTTGAAAACCAGACAGGAAGAAAGATCAAAGTTCTACGGACAGACAATGGTGGAGAATACAAGAGTGATCCTTTCCTTGAGGTATGTCAAGAGTCTGGTATAGTTCGCCACTTTACAGTTAGAAAAACACCACAACAGAATGGAGTGTAGGAGCGTATGAATAGGACACTGGTGGAGAAAGTTCGTTGTATGTTGTCTAATGCTGGGTTAGGTATAAAGTTTTGGGCTGAGGCAGTGACATACGCTCAACATCTCGTTAATCGTTTGTCATCATCTGCAATTGGTGGCAAGACTCCATTAGAGGTATGGTCTGGAAAACCTGTAATAGATTATGATTCTTTGCGTATTTTTGGTTCTACCGCATATTATCATGTGATTGAATCAAAGTTGGATCCACGAGCAAAGAAGGCTCTATTTATAGGCTTCAATACTGGAGTTAAGGGATACCGTTTATGGTGTCTAGAGTCAAAGAAAACAATTGTCAGCAGGGATGCTACATTTGATGAATCTGCCATGTTAAATAAGGTAACTCTAGAAGGGGCTGATGGTACTTCGCAGCAGGTGGAGTGTATACCGAAGAAGGTGGAGTTTGAACAAACAGTAGTGATCCCAGTGAAAGGCACTACTAATGACTCTCCTATAACAGAAGAAGAGTCAGATGAGGAAGAGGTTCCGACCCAAGAACCTCCACAGCAATCAGAGTCAATTGCCGCTAGAAGGACAAGACGAGAAATTCATAAACCTGCTCGTTTTACTGACATGGTAGCTTATGCACTTCCAGTTGTTGATGATGTTCCATCTACCTTCCTAGAAGCAATCCGAAGTTCAGAAAGTGGCAAATGGGCAGGTGCAATGGAAGAGGAAATGCAATCTCTTGATAAGAACAAGACATGGAAGCTGACACAACTACCGAAGGGAAAGAAGGCAATTGGGTGCAAATGGGTATTTGCAAAGAAAGAAGGATTTCCTGATAAAGATGATATTCGCTACAAGGCAAGGTTGGTGGCTAAAGGCTACGTTCAGAAGGAAGGAATTGATTATAATGAGGTATTTTCTCCGGTTGTTAAACATTCTTCCATTAGAATTTTGTTGGCCTTAGTAGCACAGTTGAATTTGGAGCTAGCTCAACTTGATGTGAAAACCGCGTTCCTACACGGTGATTTGGAGGAGGAAATCTATATGTCTCAGCCAGATGGATTCAAAGTTGCTGGTAAAGAAAACTGTGTTTGTAGATTGAACAAATCGTTGTATGGACTGAAGCAATCTCCAAGGCAGTGGTACAAACGATTTGACAAGTTTATGAAGGGTCAGAAGTATACAAGAAGTAAATATGATCATTGTGTATATTTGCGCAGACTTCAAGATGGGTCCTACATCTACCTACTCTTATATGTAGATGATATCTGATCATGCAAAGAGCCAAAGTGAGATTGACATATCAAGGTTCATTGAGTAAAGAGTTCGAGATGAAGGATTTTGGGGAAGCCAAGAAGATTCTCGGCATGGAGATAAGCAGGGATAGAGAGAGGCAAGCTTTGGTTGTCACAGAAGCAGTATTTGAAAAAGGTATTACAACGTTTTGGTATACATGAAGATTCAAAACCTGTAAGTACCCCACTTGCTCCTCATTTGAAACTAAGTAGCCAGTTATCTCCAAAGACGGATGAAGAACGAGAATACATGGCAAAAGTCTCTTATGCTAATGCAGTAGGAAGCTTGATGTATGCTATGGTGTGTACTAGACCAGATATTTCACAGGCAGTAAGTGTTGTAAGCAGGTACATGCATGATCCGGGTAAGGTTCATTGGCAAGCTGTGAAATGGATTCTACGGTATATCCTACATACCGTAGATGTTGGTTTAGCATTTGAGCAGGATGAATTACTTGGCCAACGTGTAGTTGGATATTGTGATTCTGACTATGCAGGTGACTTAGATAAGCGACGTTCTACAATTGGCTATTTGTTCACTTTAGATAAGCGACGTTCTACAACTGGCTATTTGGAAGTCTACTTTGCAGTCAACAGTGGCTTTGTCTACAACAGAGGCAGAGTATATGGCTATTACAGAAGCTGTAAAAGAGGCAATTTGGCTTCATGGGTTGCTTAAAGACTTGGGAGTTGGTCAGAAACAACTTGAGGTATATTCTGACAGTCAGAGTGCTATTCATTTAGCAAAGAATCAAGTCTTTCATGCAAGGACGAAGCACATTGATGTTCGTTATCACTTTGTACGGGAAATTCTGGAAGAAGAGGAGATACTTATTCAAAAGATTCGGACTACAGAGAATCCTGCAGATATGCTGACCAAGGTGGTTACAAGAGCCAAGTTTGAACATTGTTTAGACTTGGTCAATATCCTGCACATTTGAGTTGGCGCCTGAGGGCGCAAATTGGAAGCACCACAAAGGCAAATTCGGTGGGATCTGAAATTATGCCAAGGTGGAGATTTGTTGTATTTTGTAGACTTTGAAGGCTTGGTATTTGACTTTGTTGTATATTGACTTTGGTTGGTGGTTGGTGGCAAAATTTCTATCCCATATTGGGAAGAAATGAAAATGGGAGGAGTTTGTTAAGTTATAAAAGAACTCATCCCCCTCCCTTATTAGATCATCCCAAAAACATTTGATAAATACACCAAAGCTGTATACATATCAAATTTAGTATTCTCTTCTTAATAAGAGCAGGCTGCCTAAGTGGTGCCCGGAGAAGTAAGCAAAATTGGCCGAACTCCGTTATCAAGTTTCGGGTGTGTTCTTTCCTTATCTTTTTTATTTATTTCGCATTTATAGTATTCAATATTATTTGTCGGGTATATTTGTAGTGTTGTGTTTAATTTATTTGGGTGTATTTATTGTTCGTGTTTGTACACGGGTTTAGGTTGTGATAAATACACCGTGCACGTAATTTCTGTCTACGAGGTCGGGTTTTAAGTGAGACCGTTTGTGACCCCTCCGCCCTTTCCTGGGATCTTACGTGGAATGGTAATACTGTCTTAGGAGACTGTTTGGCGGTCTTTCCTGGGTATTACTGAATCGGTTCACTTCACTAGTTGTTTACCTTAGAGGGAAAAATACCCGATTTTCCCAACAGAAATCTCTAAATAATGCTCCATTCAAGCCATTTAAATCCCATGTAGGAGTTCTCCGGTAGATGACAAGTACATTTTAGCAGTCCACTTTACCTTGGATTTAGTGTTTTTGAAATTTTTTTCCATATTTGTGTTTTATTGGTAAGATTTCATTTGGAAAGCATATTTTGATAAAAGCAAACACACGCAATAAATACTTTTAATTTGAATAAAACGATAAGGACCTATCAAAGTTTAAAACAATAGTAGGAGCCTGCAAAATAAGAGGAGCTTGTTATGTAGCAATGTCAATAGGTCAAGTTGGGCTTGGGTCGTCGATGATTCGGCCAGACCAAAAAAAAATTCAGGCGGATCGAAATTATCTAGCCCTTGGCCGGACGTCAACCTGCCCTGGGCAGGCCCGTGGCCTAGCCTGGGTGGACGGGCCTCAATCGACCCGAATGTTTAATATATATTTTTAATTTTTATATATTTATTTAAAGAGAATTTGAAAAACTTGTAGTTGAAGTTGTATTTTTTAAAATTTATAAATTATAAATTATAGCATAACCATTTATAGTAAAATGTAATATGAAATTACCTATAAATTATAAAAAATATTTATATATAATAAATGATTTAAAATACAAACTAATATATATTTATTAGATACATGCACCTATGATAATGTTGTCATAATTGTTCCCCACAAACAAGTGAATTTAATTTTGATTTGTAGTTTTATTATAACAATTTATTATAACGTAAATGTAAATGTAAAAAGTTATTATCCAAGTATAATGAATTTATTTCAAATATTATTTTTACGTGTTTAAAAATTATTATATTTATTTTTAATTTTTTAAATACATTTATTAAGTTTATAATATAATATTTTCAAACTTTTAATATTTTTACAAATTATGTACAAAATTCTTAATTGATGTAGTTGTTGTACTTTTAGTTATTGTTGTTTTTTTACTTGTATAAATATTATTGCCTTTTCATATTATATTTATTATTAAATAATCATTATAAAAATTTATATTTTATTACACACATTAAAAGAAGTTAATTAATATCATGATTTTAAGGCATTTAAACTTTTTATTTTATTTTCATATTTATACAATATATAGATTATGCATATATGTATTTGTATTAATCTTAAAATGAATTAATCACTTTATTAATCCTATTGTGTCAATTCTAAAAGAATATATAAATAATTGAGTTATAAAACAAATATGTATAGTATATTATATTGAAAATAGCTATTATTTTATTAAAACTAGAATACATTTGATATGTTTTTATAAATTATTATTTTATTACATTTGAAAATAGTTCTTTAACTTTTTCTAAAATCATTATATTCTAATTAATCTAAATTTATATTCATAATTTTTCTTTTCTAAATTCTAATATTAAAAGATTCATTCCTACGTCACTCTAATTAAAAATTTGTTAAGAGTAATTCCTTACTTGAAATCTTGATATAAGTTTTATTTTAAATCCTTCTCACCCTTAGAGTATGATAAGTATATCATATTTCATAAAATTTATAAAATTATCACCTTTTAATTTTTAATATACATATTATGTCACAACTTTAAATTATAACAACATATAATTATGATATAATAAAGTCATTAATTTATCGAATATTAAATTACAAAATATTTATATCTTTTTATTTAAACCACTTAATATTTCATTTGAATAAAACTATAAGTTATTAAATGAAATTGTAACATCACTATCGTCTTAATATTTTAAGTGATATTTTCGGTATAATGAGCTAAATATTAACACAATTTGTGTTAAAAGTCATTACGTTAGGTTTAGATTGAAGGGTAATGAGGAAATACATTTTAAAATTAAAATCTTAATGTACTTATTAGTGTGATTAATTAGGAATTTTAATTCAATTGATTAGAAATTTGTAGGAAAATTCATTAAGTTAAAATTATAATTAAGAATTTCAATTCAATTAATTACTTAATTTTAATTTTACTTAAATAATGTATTAATTATTATAAGAGAGAATTGATAAAACCAAATTCATTAACTATAGAAAATTTTGCTATACATAAATGATTATCTAAATTATTTTACGAGAAATGATATAATTTACAAAATTAAGATAATACTATGCCAGATAGACTAGAAAGTGGAGACTCAGGGAGCATCTAATTGACTAATTGCACTTATTGGTAGGATCGTCAATAGTTTAGATTAAATCATCTCTATATACAAACATTATATTTAGTAATATAATATTAAAATAAAAATAATATTTAGTAATGTAATATTAAATAAAAGAAAATTAAAATACCTTCATCTTCATATATTTGATCAAAACAACCTTCAATTGGTCGATTAATTTCACTAGTCCCCTCTGCATTAATACTTATGGCTGTAAAAAAATAAAAAACATAATATTATATAAGATAATATAAAGACAGATAAAATAAATGTATTAAAAAGAAAAAAAATTTCCATCAATATCTTTATTATTTAACCAACTTTGAGCACACAAAAGGGCTTTTGCAGTGCAATAATGAAGTCAACTACGACGAGGAGTAATGACCCTACCACTAGTATTAAATATAGACTCTGAAGCACCGATGGATGATGGAATAACTAACAAGTCTTGTGCAATGACTTGCAAGATCAGATAATTATATCCAGACATCTTCCACCATGACAATATATCGAACGACTCACCTTCAGTTTCATGAACACAATATGTGGAAAAATATTTATCTAACTCTATTGTATTGTAAGAAATCTTAGCCATTTTCTCTTTTAAAAACTTTGAAAGAGAATTTGCCAATAATAGGTCAGAAGAAAAGGTTGAACTTGAAACTGAAGTCAGAGTTGAACTGCCTGCAGCACTACTAAGATCCGATCACGAGTTTGTTGCATTCTGACTTCATAATCATTAAACAATTGATACCATAATTGTTTCATGGCATGTAGATGCTCTTGAGCTTCACCACTGTACAATGCATTATAAATATATTCAACCCCGTCTATCTTGTATCTCAGGTTCAACATATATAATACTATAACGATATCTTTAACCTTAAATCAATAAGAATTAAATTTCTTCGTCATTTGCTCTGTCATAGTCTAAATAACTACATTGGAGTCAAACATTTACAATGATAAAACATGCTTTATTTGGACTTGGGTGAGCGGGCCTCAATCAGCCCGAATGTTTAATATATATTTTTAATTTTTATATATTTATCTTAAGAGAATTTGAAAAAGTTGTAGCTTTAGTTGTATTTTTAAAATTCATAAATTATAAATTATGTCATAACCATTTATAGTAAAGTGTAATATGGAATTACCTATAAATTATACAAAACACTTACATAAAATAAATGATATAAAATACAAACCAATATATATTTATTAAATACATGTAGTCATGATAATGTTGTCATAATTATTTCCCACAAACAAGTAAATTTAATTTTGATTTTGTAATTTTATTATAACAATTAATTATAATGTAAATGTAAATGGAAAAAGTTATTATCTAAGTACAATGAATTTATTTCAAATATTATTTTTATGTGTTTAAAATTATTATATTTTTTAATATTATTTTTTAAATATGCTTATTAAGTTTATAGTATAATATTTTGAAATTTTTAAAGTTTTTATAAATTATGTACAAAACTCTTAATTGATGTAGTTGTTGTACTTTTAATTATTGTTATTTTTAACTTGTATAAATATTATTGCCTTTTCATATTATATCTATTATTAAATAATCATAAAATTTATATTTTTATTAAACATATTGAAAGAAATTAATTAATATCATGATTACTCTTAAGGCATTTCAACTTTTTATTTTATTTTCATATTTACACAGTATATAGATTATGTATATATGTATTTATATTAATCTTAAAATGAATTAATCACTTTACTAATCCTAATGTATCAATTCCAAAAGAATATATAAGTAATTGAGTTATAAAACAAATACGTATAGTATATTATATTGAAAATAACTATTATTTTATTAAAATAGAATAAATTTTATAAATACTTTTGATATGTTTTATAAAATATTATTTTATACTCTTGAAAATAGTTCTTTAACTTTTTTCTAAAATCATTATATTCTAATTAATCTAAATTTATATTCATAATTTTTTCTCCTTTCTAAATTCTAATATTAGAAGATTCAATTAATTATGAATGTTAATTTTACTTAAATAATTTATTAATTATTATAAGAGAAAATGATAAAACCAAATTCATTAACTATAGAAAATTTTGTTATACACGAATGATTATCTATATTATTTTACAAGAAATGATATAATTTACAAAAATAAGATAATATTATGCCGGATAGAATGGAGAATAGGAGCATCTAATTGACTAATTGTAATTGTTGGTAGAGTCGTCAACAATTTGGATCAAATCATTTGCATATACAAACATTATATTAAGTAATATAGTATTAAAATAAAATAATATTCAGAATGTTATATTAAATAAAAGAAATTTAAAATACCTTCATCTTCATATATTTGATCAAAATAACCTTCAATTGGTTTAATTTCACTAGTCCCTTCACATTAATACTTATGGTCGTAAGAAAATAAAAACACAATATTAGATAAGACAATGTAAAGATAGATAAAATAAATATATTAAAAAGAAAAAAATTTACCATCAATATCTTTATTATTTAACCAATTTTGAGCACACGTAAGGGCTTTTACAATGCAATAATGAAGTCGACCGTGATGAGGAATAATGACCCGACCACTAGTACTAAATGTAGACTTTGAAGCAACAGTGGATGATGGAATAACTAACAAATTTGGTGCGATGACTTGCAAGATTAGATAATTATATCCTGACATCTTCCACCATGACAATATATCGAACGACTCACCTTTAGTTTAATGAACACAATATGCAAAAAAATATTTATCTAACTCCATCATATCGTAAGAAATCTTGGCCCTTTTCTCTTTCAAAAAATTTGAAAGAGAATTTGTCAACAATGGGTCAGAAGAAAAAGTCGAACTTGAAACTGAAGTCATAATTGAACTGCCTGTAGCACTACCAAGATCCTAATAATGAGTTTGTTACATTATGACTTCATAATCATTAAACAATTGATTCCATAATTATTTCATGGTATGTAGACGTTCATGAGCTTTGTCGCTGTACAATGCATTATAAATATATTCAACCCCGTCCATCTTGTATCTCGGGTTCAACACATATAATACTATAACAATATCTCCAACTTTAGACCAACAATAATTAAATCTCTCTATCTTTCGCTTTGTCATATTCTGAATAACTACATTAGAGTCAAACATTTACAATGATAAAACATGCTTTATGTTGGACATGGTCTTAAAGATATAGTGTGACGTTGGATATTTTGTTTCCTGAGAACAGTTCAATGCAATTATTGAATAATTTCAACTTCATACAAAGTTCTCTAGCCAAGTCTCATTGATCTTCTGACGGTACGTAGGTATACTGAAAATCTCTTTCGACTAGTCTAATAAACAGATGAGCATATGAGATTGTTGACTCCAATATCTTAAAGGTTGAGTTCCATCTGGTAGGACAATCAAAAACCAACTTCTTTGAATTTGAAATGAATAAAATTTATAAATCTTCAAAATTTTAAGCTCTTTTTGAAGTTGCATTCTAATATAAAACACTATTACGAATACACTCTATTGCTTCCTTTATCATCTCCAAACCATCCTTCACAATCAAGTTAAAAATATGCGCAAAACAACGCATACGAAATAACTTACCTCTAACCAATAACCTCCTAACTAGCATCTTACCCTTCAACTTCTCAATTATAGCATCATTTGTACTACAATTATCGTTATGATGGAGGATACTTTGTTGTCGATGTTCAAATTCATCAAACAGTCTTTCAACACGTTTGTCAATTTTTTACTTGTATGTAGTGTCAGCACATAAATGAACCTATCATGAAAAAGCATACCAACATGAATCATAAATTCATAAAATAATGAAAAAAAGTAAATGATAATAATATTAAAGAATATAAATTACCTCAAAAGTCTATTGCATAACTTCCAATCGTTATCAATGTAATGTGTTGTCACCATCATATAACCCTTCTTTTGGTTATCAATTGTCCACATGTCTGTTGTTATGGCAATTTGTCCTTGAACACTCAACAATACTCTTAATGTTTATCTCTTCTTGTCCTTATACATTTTGAAAATATCATTCCTCAATATACTCCGACTTGAAACCTTGAAAGTCGATTGGAGTGAATTAAGAAATAACCTGAATCTTTTGCTTTTAACCATCGACAATAGTTGTTCATCTCTAATAATCATATTAGCCATCAAAATCCTTGATCTATGGTTGTCAAAATTTGTTACAGTCATTTCATTATTTCCTTTCATAAGGTTAGAGATAAAAAATGTTTGACTTTCTAAAATCATCTTCCTTCTAGTACATGATTCTATATGTCTCTTTAAATGAGACGTTGTACCTTTTGAACCATTCGAATATAACTTTTGACAATAATTAAACTCTGCCTTTTCAATTCCGTTGATCGATATAGTCTTCTTAAAGTGATTCGAAACTTCAATTTTATGTTGAGTAACTTGAGTTCTAATTGAACTTCTATTGTCACTTAGTGTTGGAATAGAAGTTTCCACTTCTACCTTCGATATTGGATTAGAACTCTCAGCTGAACAAATATGCTCATCCATCTGACAAAAAGCATACAAATACTTGAGGTTAGAAATAATAATGTATTAGGAAATGACACATTTTTAATCAAAATACTTGCCTACATTCTAGTTAAAATATTCCATATAAAACAAAATGTTCAAAAAAATTAAAGAATCAACCTAGTTATTTCTCCATATTCAAAGTTCCTATCTATTAGAAACACAATCAATATATGGAATCCATATATCCTTTTCACATATATGGAATCCAATGTTCACTTCCCAATTCCCATTCGTTCTTTAAGTCAATTTAACAAATATAAAAATGTATGAATTAATCATTATGCTAAATATCGTCCTAAACCATAATAAGTACCAAAATTTAAGACTTTGTTAACTTTGAATATACTAAAATGTCCAAGTAAGTTAGGTTGATCATTTACAAATATCAGACAAGCTTATCTGAGTAATGGATTGGGACTGCTAAAACTCAAGACAAACCTACATTTTCTCAAGCTAAGATGTCACGTGAAGATATACGAGTGACAAAGCTATGCTACCTATTTGAAATAAAAAAAACTCATGCCCAACATTCATGCACAACTTTTATTTGCTTTGCCTATATACCATACCTGAAATTCCTCCTGGTTTTCCTGAATTTTCAAGTTACTAGTTCCAACCAGTGGTGGCATGTCTCTTACATGTCTAGAATTACTGTAAGAGAATTTTTTCAAAAGATATTCAATAAGTCATAAAGTGAAAAAATGTGAACAAATAGCTTTTAAATGAGCTAGTGCACATCTTTTAATTAACCCACATATTCTCCTTACAACCCCACTTGAAGTCTTCTTTCACATATATGAATATGTTCGCAAATCAGATCACAACTCATTTCGGTAACACATTAATAAGTAATATGCAATCTTCTTTCGCTCTCTCACTATCATCACATCCAATGTCTACTACCATGTGATTTAATAAAGAAGCAAAACGACTAACAATCAAGAGTGTGATATTTCATCAAGCATTATACATGCATTATCCCGTATTCCCAATATTAACATACAAAATTTTCAAATTAGTCAGATCTATTCTCAAAACAATCAACTATTAATAAAAAACCAAAATTTAGAAGATAGAATGAGAGATTACCTTATTAAGTACATTGGATTGTTCACCGTCGGTTGCTTTGAGTGTTAGTGACTTCACAGTTCACACGATTAACAATAAAGGACAAATGACACGAAGAAGAAGAACAAAGGAAGAACGTGACATAAAGAAGAAGAATGGATGATGAACAGAGGAGTGAAAAACCAGAGGAGTGCAGTGTGTGTTGTGTGAGTGAGAGTGACAGAAGCATTGATTGGGTGAGAGGTTTGGGAAGGGAGGAATTGTTGGCTGTTGCATTGTTTCGTTTAATGATAAGCAAAACAACATCGTTTTTGTTTTCGACAAAACGATGTCGTTTTGTCTTATGTTTTAAGTTATGTTTTATAACTTTTTTAAGGCAAAATGATGTCATTTTGCTCCTGGAAGTTATTTTAAACATACACAAAATGATGTCGTTTTTATATAAATAAAATGATATCATTTTGTTTGGTTACCTTAGGCAGGCCACGGACCATGACCCGACCCGAACACCTTGACATGTGGCACATGGCCCAGCCTGAAATGACTCAGACCAAACCAATCGGTCCATGGCTCAGTTTAATGGGGCCAAACTCGTTTACCACGGGCCAGTTGGGCAATTTTTGACATCCCTACTATTTTGTGATAGGACTCTGTTTATGTAATAAAAGCCTGTTAAGTGATAGAAGCCTGTTAAATGACAAGTGTCTGTTAAAGGTTAAATCCAGTTAAGACAATTTAAAACAAAAGACGTCTGTTATAATAAAAGGAATCTTTAGCAAGTTGAAAACAGAAGGAGACTACTATAATAGTAAAGGAGCCTCTTATTGAAATAAAAACACACACAATATAATGCAGAAATATAAAAGTGAAGAGAAGAGAGAGAAGAATACAGTCGATTTATACTAATTCGACTTACAACCTAAGCTTACGTCCAGTTCCTAAACATCTAACTTGAGTGTTTCACTATGAATATCCAAGTAATAATTTGACGAGTCTCTTCAAGCTCACAATTATATATTTTTCAAGGTTCTTGAACCTTCCACATTAGTAGTATTCATCGAGCCTTTACAAACTCACTAGTATATATTTTTCAAAGTTCTCCAACCTTCTACACTAGTATTATTTTGCTAGCCTATACAATCTCTCATCAAATGAATAAGTGATTTGCTCCATATGAGCTTCAATGATCTCTCACAAAAAGAATTGTTACTTTCTAAGGTACAAGAGATTTTGATCAAGATATAACTTTTGGGAATATTGATGCTTTTGAAGCATTTCAAAGATTTTGGCTTCTATTCTCCCCCATTGCACAATGTAGTGGCTCTTCTTTAAATAGGCATTTTCTTTAACTAATCATTGCTTCATTTCTATTTTGTGTTGACTTTGAATCTTTAATATTATCTTTGCTAGAACCTTGCAATAATCAATCGTTAAGAGAAATCTGGAGTTGATTGATGAAATATATGATTAGTAGGATCCTTCTGGATTTGTAAAATAAATAAGATAAGTTCATTGAGGAAGTTCCTGCAAGAAAAGAAATATTTATCCTATGATTTTGTTTCCTATTAAGAATTATATCGTTACCTTCAAAAGGAAATAATCAAATTTAAATTTTGAAATATTATATAGTCATCATCAAAACTATTAATAAGCCTAACACTTTTAGATTGTGTTGAAAATGCATGTATTCGTAACCTACAACTTTTCTTACAAACTATTGTCAATCTTTCTTTATTATTTTTCAAAAATAATCAAAGCTAGGCTCTATTGCATTCTATCGAAGATCATTCCTAAAAGTGTGCACAAAGGTAAATTAAATATGCACCTTGATTGTGATTGGCCTTTGAAAATTAGTTTTTAGATTGAATTAAGAAAATCTAAGCCTTCTTCTACCTTCTCCTTATAAAGATCCTTGGTTTCCTAATTGATCAAAATTTTCATACTTAGATTTAACATCAAGATCTCCATCTTTTGTGATTGATTAAGGAGCTTCTCTAATATTTGTATTTGTCGTGACTTTAGATCCAACATATATAAATGTATTAACATCACTAACTAAATAGAAAGACATAAACCTATTAACATCATTAACTATATATAAAGAAACCAATTTATCAAATAACTCTTCGAATTCTTCAAGACTAATGCCATTGAAATATGTTGATGTCTTATTATCCTTATTAGTGTAAGATATGAACTATCTTCCTCATCCTTCCTACCATGCACATTATGCTTAGTAACTTCATTATTCCCTTCATTTTCATTTCTCCATTATGTTAAGAAATAAGTAGTGAGATTGCTTTAAATTTAGTACTAGTATATTCCTTAGTTCCAATAGTTGAAGTTGCTTAAATTTTAGTTGTTTCTATTGCTTCAACTCTAGGAGCTTCCTCTTTATGCACTTTAGCTCTAACATCTTCTTTATTGCCACTTTAGCTCCATTAGCTTCCTTATTGTGCACCTCAGCTCCAACAACTTCCTTATTATACAATTCAACTATAACAACTTCCTCAATATGCACTTAATCTCCGTGAGCATTCTCATGTGCACCTTAGCTCCATGAGTATTGACTTTTGTATAAATTTCTTGTATTGTATTATTTTCAACATAAACAACAACAATTATCTTATACAAATATTTAACCCTTTGATTTGCTTCGAGAATGTATGATTATGAGTGTCAAGGTATATTTTTACTTTTTTTTAATGCTTTCCTTTATAACATTAGTCAAATTTTGAATGTCATTTTCTATTTCAATGTTTTAAGCACATCTTTTAGTAACCCATATTGAAACATATACATAAACTTCTTAATTTTTCCATCTTTAGGTCCCTATATGTAAAACATTTAATGACTAAATGTGATAAATGAGAATTATAAAGAAGACAAAATTGTTGATTACTTCAACTTACATTGCAAATACAACCAACATTCTTTCCGTTTAAAAAAGAAACAAGATTTAAAAGAAGCAATTTTCTTTTATAAGCTTTACATTTTTCTCTATTTTCATCTTCGTCATTCACCCAACACTCTTTTAATACCTAATTTTCGGTATACCCACACCTACCTTCGATTTGGACAACACCTAATCTTTTTCACTCTTTTCAATTTTTAGGGGATCAATTCATTTAATGGATAGATGAATGGAGAGAGGCACAGAAAGACACACAGAAATGGAACAACCATCTTGTACCCAATTTTGAGTTTTTCTTCTTAAACCTATTCAAAGTCCAAGAAGTAAACAATCATAACCTTAAAAGAAAATCCAACCGAATATCTAGGATAAATTTGGATTGATTTGTTAGGGAAAATGAAAGTTAAGGTCTTATTAGTAAAATAGTGAACTAAAGGTACTTAATTGAAGTTTTGGGTATTTAATTCAACTTTTGATTGACGAATTTATAAAATTATATATATTTCAGACATTCCGGGGACGGTGTTTACCAATCTCTCCATTGTCTGCTTCGTTCTCCCTCGATCTCTACTGCTGATACAACAAATCCCAGGTGCCATTCATTCACTCGCTACTTTCTGCTTCTTGGTAAGTATAATCTTGTTTCTTTACTTGTTCATTTCAATGATGGGCATGTGGCAGATCCTCTAATTGTTGTCTCTGCAAACTTGTTTTCTTTGAATTTCGTTGCATATAGTGTTGCCCATCGACTTTCGGTTGGAGGGTTTCTCTCTCGCTGTGCTTTTAAGGATAGTACAGGTACACAACTAAAAACATGAAAAAAAATCAAATCTTTTCGAGTCCATTTTGGTAGTAAGTATTATTTTTACAGATCATGCAATTGTCTTTCTTTATTCTTCGTATTCATTTTGTTGTATCTGCGTGTTTTATCGGAGACCAAACGGGCGTAGTTCGTTGTTATCTTTATCGTTTGTTAGAAGTATCCATGTAGGCATGGTATTTGTATCTTTTGAGCGTTAAATTGGTTTATATTTGGTCAGTTGAAGAATGGCAAGTACAGCTTGTTTTATGATAGTGAGCAGGAATGACATCCCTATTTATGAAGCTGAAGTTGGATCCGCGGCGAAGGTATGATCTCTTTGTTTCTGTTTTCCAGTTATCTGTATATGAATCCTTGATGCTTGATTCCTTTTTTGTTTTTGCTAGTGTTTTCTTTTTCACTCTCATTGTGTTCAGTTGGAGCTAAAACGTGTTACTGGATGCTTACCTTAGGTGGCCTTCTTATCATGATTGTAGATATTCCCGAAGTTAAGTTTTCGTAAAGATAGGGGTTTTAGTGGCATTACTATCCTCAAACTAGACCAAGGGGTGCTTTTGGAGTTCTGCATTAATTCGTTCTTCTGAACAGAACACATGGATTTATTTGGATCTAGGAACAACTTTCTCGTGCAATAAGGGGAGAATCTGGAACGAAAACTTTTTTTTAAAAAATCTATTAGAAACAAAATGACAATGCCTTGTCTTGCCAAAACTGATAATATGCATAGAAGCATTCATGGTTAAGTTATGGGGTTTTTGTTGCATTATGTAATGTGCACCTTGATTGGAACAAGTTGGTTGTCATTGATGCTAACATTTAACCTTGTTGACGCGTATATAGAGAGAAGATGCTGCTCAGCTGCACCAATTCATACTCCATGCAGCTCTGGATGTTGTTCAAGACCTTGCATGGACTACTAGTGCCATGTATGCTCTCTTCTTTAGATTGTTTCTCGTCAATACATTTGTACTTCCACTTCTCTCTGTCTACATCTTTCCATGTGTTTCTTCCCATGTATATATCTAACTATAAATATATTTTCTTTTTCTTGATACTCCTTATTTGTTTATTGCCTTTTCTCTCAGGTTCTTGAAAGGAATTGACAGGTTTAATGATATGGTGGTATCAGTCTATGTTACAGCTGGTCATATCCTTTTTATTGATCATTTCTTGAACTGCTGATGCGAACATCCTGGAATTAATATGTATTTGATTGGATTTGAGTAAATTTGGTATTTGCTTCCTTTATGTTTCTGATGTTCCTCTTATTCTCTACGGTAGGCTGTTTGTTTTATTTGCTACATATTGGGGCCACCATTTTGTAGATAAGGTAAACCTTATACCCTTGTATGTGAATTTAGAAGTTTCAATTTTAGCACGATGACATTTAGGCTATTCTTCTTATTGTTAGCCTACAACATTAATTAGTTATGTGAAAGAAGAGGATGGGTCTCAGTGTCATTTTCAAGTTCCCCTGGTAGAACATTTTTGTATTGTCTTAAAACCATAGAATTTGGAATTGTCTTATATTTGTTTTCCTTCAAGTTTGGTTTATCCATTAATTTGTGTGGTTTACCTATTTTATGACATCTAGTCTTTACTGTATTCTTTGACTTCTCTTACATACACGATTTATGCTACTTCATGACTCGCGAAATGAGGATGGGATCAAGAGCTTTTTCCAGGATGTTCACGAGCTGTATATAAAGGTAATTGTTTAACCACTAACCATCGTTAAGAACAGTTGCTTTTCTCCTTATTTAAGTTGACAATAATGGATTTGTAATCTGCAGATTCTTCTCAATCCCTTGTATTTACCTGGTTCTCGCATTACATCTTCACATTTTGACACAAAAGTTCGTGCCCTTGCAAGGAAATATATATAGAGGCCTGTGGAAATGGAAGTGCCCCAAAGCTTAGCCCAGATGATAGTTTAGGAGTGGTTTGCTGTCAGTATTAATGATGGTCTTGGAGATTAGTAGTCCTATGATTTCAGCTTATATATTTTGATTCTTCATTTGATTCCGCAGGAACACTATAATGAAATTGTTCCTACAAAAGTTACTCCTAAGAACAGTTAACTTTTTTTTTTTTTTTTTCCATATGGTACATTATCTCAGAAGTGATTACATTGTGATTTTTCTGAACTGTATTTCTTTTTCCAAGAATTATGGAATGGCTTGAAACATCTTTTCTCTTTTCCCTGGAAGTTGGGATTTGTTTGCACTGTTAAGCCTGTGGCAATATTTCTTTACCATTTATCCAAGCAAAGAAACAGAATGAGAAGCCTTCTTTTTCAGACATTTGGCACAAACCCAAAGATCATGGTAGAGCGATAAAAGCTTAAGTTCACAAGCCCAACGCTCACCTTTTTCAACAAACCTTTTGTCATTTTGGGCGGAATTTGCTTTTCGGAAGTTTGAGAGCGGTGCAACCAAGTACATGTCTGCGCAGGGAGTTGTAATTGTCTCCTCATCCTTACAAGCTCATGTTACTACCTGCTATTGCAAGAAGATTAAAAAGACCCCAACCCACGTCGTTTCTTCCACTTCTTTTCAATTCAACCGCTGCACCAACATCCTCGCTCTCTCCACTACGCACACGCCCATTCCTTTCTTTTGCCTCGGCTTCATTTCATCAAACAGTTGTGCTACAATATCAAGTAACCCTTCGTTTCAACTTCTCTACCCAAACCATTACAGACCCATTTGAGCTTATTGGAGATAAAAACCATGCCGTTTCTTCTCCTGAACCTGCCGTTCTTGATTCGTTCAAAAGAGCCGCCGATCTTCCCACAGGAGAAGAGGGTATTGCATTTCTGGATGAGTCGGGCATTGGAGCCGATCACAATTTGGTGCATTCCTTGATTTGGGAATTGAAGGAAGAGTGGAGACTGGCGTTTTTAGCCTTCAAATGGGGAGAGAAATGGCGCTGTGTTGAACTGAAAACGTATGAGCTTATGATATGGGTTTTGGGTAATAATCGAAAGTTCGGTATTGGTTGGACTTTGATCCGAGATTTGCATCGATCCTCTATGAACATTCGGCAAGCAATGCTTATTATGATTGACAGGTGACTCAACCAGCTAATTTTGTTTTGCTGCTTTCAGCTGTTAATATTTCCAACTAAGTTTTGATCATGGACTATATGACAAATCAATTAATGGCTACTATTTACGGAAAGCACTTGCAAGTTAATTGCTTTGGAGCTTGGATTGCGATGTTGTCTTGTGAATTTTAAAATGAATTACGTGAGCAATGCTAAGGTTGAGCCAGTAGTTAGTAGTGTGGTTGATGAATTGTTCTAGCCTAAGATGTTCATTCCATGGTACAAATTGTATCATTTTTAATTCACTGGAGCTGTACGTACATGAGATTTGGCGAAGATAAGATATGTTTTCCTTAACTCGTCTGAAGAAAACTGAAGTTTAGCATCTTCAACTTTGCAGTTTATGTTTTATTTTATTAAGGTTAAGTGGCTGGATTTAAAGGTCAATAGAACTTGAGTAGATTACTTTAGTCTTCAACATCTATTTTGTTAGTTCGATAATGTATTGTTTTCGATTATGTGTGTTAAATAGATATGCAGCTGCAAATGATGCAGGCAAAGCGATTCAATCGTTCAACATCATGGAGATGTTTAGATTGGGCCCTGATGAAGAAGCATTTCGATTTCTCCTCAGAGCTCTCTGTAAACATGGATTCATTGAAGAGGCCGAAGAGTTTATGTTTCTTAATAAGAAGCTTTTTCCACTGGACGCTGATGGGTTCAACATTATTCTCAATGCATGGTGTAATCTTTACGTTGACGTGCTTGAAGCCAAGAGAATTTGGAGGGAAATGTCAAAGTGCTGTATCTTGCCAAATGGGACTTCTTACGCACACATGATTTCCTGTTTCTCAAAGGTTGGAAACCTTTTCGATTCGGTTAGACTGTATGAAGAAATGAAGAAAAGGGGTTGGGTTCCAGGCTTGGAAGTCTATAATTCTTTAGTTTATGTGCTAACTCGTCAGAACTGCTTCAAGGAAGCTCTCAAAATCCTGGATAAAGTGAAAGAGACTGGTTTGCTGCCAAATTCTACCACTTACAATTCAATTATACGTCCTTTATGCGAGTTAAAGAAGCTAGAAGAAGCAAGAAATATATTGGCTAGAATGGTAGCTGAGAATCTAAGCCCAACAATGGAGACATACCATGCATTTCTAGAGGGTGCTGACACTAAATTAACTATGGAAGTCCTCAACCAAATGAAAATAGCTGGTTTAGGTCCGACCGATGATAGCTTTATATTGGTCCTTACCAAGTTCTTCAAATTGGAACTTGCTGAGAATGCTTTGAAGATCTGGATGGAAATGAAGCAGTATGGAGTGGCACCTGATTTGAAACATTATATAGTGTTGGTGGAAGGGTTAGCAAAGTGTGGACTGCTTAGCAAAGCTAGAGAATATTACAGCGAGATGATATCAAATGGATTCTCGGATGATCCCAAGCTTCAAAAGATGTTGAAGAAGCCAGTTCAAGGCAAGCAAGCACAGCAAAAACAGTGGGGAAAGCAAGCTAAGAGATGCCAATCTCCAATTCACAAGAAAGGTGGTAAGCATAGGTCTTCAACGCTGGACAGAACGAATAGGAAAGTTTGAACGGTATATGTAGGAAATATGTGAATCAAGACATGGACATATATTCAAACAGAATCATTATATCGGTACTAATGCAGCATGCCTGTAGATGGTTCAAATGATTTGTTCATATCACAAGTTTATGTTATTTATGATTGGAATTGAAATGAAATAATAATTTTTTTGGGGTTCAATAATAGAAAGGACAAATTTCATTATTCAACTGTGTTCAATTCAAACTTTAGCAATGAGTACAGGTTAAAGAAAGAGTAGTCTGAATACTGAAATTTTTGCCATACAAAGATTAGTGTACCAGTGTAGTGAGAATACTGAATTGTTTGCTGTTTTGAAACCGCAGTTGTGTGACTGCTTAATGCTTTTGCCATTTAAAGATTTAGTTTAGTACTGTAGTGCGAATACTGAATAGTTTGCTGAATAAAGATAACGATAATACTGTTATAAAATCGAAACTAAAATGTAAGAATATTTGAGAGAGGAGAATTCTTCTTATGAAAAAATGGTGTATCTTACATCAAGTTAACCCTTCTATTTATAGTACATTTTAACCACCTAACACACATGTGATCACTCATCTCATATATGTTATTGTGTTAGGTAAAACCTAACCAATAACCCATATACCTCATTCTTGTGTTAGGTAAAACCTAACCAATAACTATCTACCTCATTCTTGTGTTAGGTAAAACCTAACTAATAACCATCTACCTCATTCTTGTGTTAGGTAAAACCAAACCAATCCATATGTACACTAACTATGAAATGGTGCGTCTACAATTAGTGGTACACCATATTATTTCTATCTTTTATAACACTCCCCCTTGGTGTGCCATATAATTGTCTCTTCTCTGGCCTTTAAACGCATTTGGTGTTGCCTCGTTAAAAACCTTATCAGGAAAAACCCAGTGGGATAAAAACCATGATAAGGGAAAAAGAGTGCAACTGCGTAAGCTCCCCCTCATTGAACACAATGAGCTCTTCCTCATAAATTTCTTAGATGTCGATTCCAATTTCATGGACATGCTTCCGAAAGGTGTAGTAGGAAGTGCGCTTTGTGAAAAGATCCGCACATTGTTGCTTGATTGAATATCTTGGATGTTGATTTCTTTGCTCTTGTCGAGATCTTGGGTGAATTGGAAAAATTTAGGAGGGATATGTTTGGTTCTATCACTTTTGATATAACCTCCTTAATTTGAGTGATACATGCTGCATTGTCTTCAAATATGATTGTTGGTTCTTTGTTGGTCGATAAGCCACAAGTTGTTAAAATGTGGTGCGTCATTGACCTTAACCATACACATTCTCGGCTTGCTTCATGAAGTCTGATGATTTCAAAGATGATTTGAAGAAGTAGCAACAAGTGTTTGTTTATGTGAACGCCAAGAAATTGCGGTTTCCATACGTAAATACATAACCGGTTTGGGATCCGGCTTTATGCGGATCGATAAGTAACTCCAGATCTGCATAACCAACCAAAACTTGTTTTGCATTTTAGTGTAAAATAATCCCAAATCAATTGTACCTCAAGATAACGGAATAGATGTTTAATTCCATTCCGTGCCTTTTCGTAGAGATGAACTAAATCTTGCTAGTAGATTAACAAAGAAAAGCTATATCGTGTCTAAGATAATTAGCAAGATACATAAGAGCTCTATCGCACTTAGATATGGCGTTTGAATTAAGAACTTCTTCGTTTTTTCTTCGCAGGGCGAAATGGATCCTTCTCAATATTAAGCGATCTACCAACCATTAGTGTACTTAATGGAGTTGCTTTATCCATATTAAAACGCCTCAATACCTTTTACGTATATGTCGATTGATGCATGAAAGATTCCGCTTGTCTATGTTCAATTTGCGGACCAAGACAATATTTAGTTTTCCAAGATCTTTTATTTCAAATTCCTTCTTTAAGTACACCACTTGTTTCTTGGATTTCTTTAGCGATACTAATGATATTCAAATCGTCAACATAGATGGCGATAATCACATATCCGGATGTTGTTTTCTTTATAAAAACGCAAGGCAAATAGGACTATTTACATATCCTTTCTTTAATAGATACTCGCTTGACGATTGTACCACATGCGTCAGTTGCTTTAGTTCATATAAGGATCTTTGTAATTTGATCGAATACATTTCCTTTGGTTGTGATTTTAATCTTGTAGGCATTTTGAATCCTTCGAGGATTTTCATGTAAATATCACTATCAAGTGATCCGTCATGAGTAAGTCAGTAATAACATCCATAAGACGCATTTCCAGTTTCGAAAACTGTTAATCGATTAAATATCTAAACGTAATTGTATCCATAACGAGAGTATGTTTGTTCATAGTCAATTCCGGTCTTTGAGAAAACCTCAACAAGTCGAGCTTTGTATCTCACAATTTCATCTCATTTCGTTTTCGAACAAAACCCATTTGTAACCTCATGACTTTACACTTTGGGATGTAAGGACAATAGGTCCAAACACATTACGCTTGTTAAGAGAATTTAATTCAAACTTCAATAGCATCTTCCATTGAACCCAATCATGTCTATTTTGACATTCAATGATAGATCTTGGTTCGGGATCTTTATTTTCATTGAGGATATCACATGCTATAGCATAAGAAAATATTTCATCAATCTCTTTCATATCATTCCGGTTCCATAATTCTTTTGTATGAATATAATTAATTGCGATTTCTTGAATAATATCAGTTTGTGTCTCTTCTGGGACACTATCTTCATCTTGTGTTTCTAAAGGAACACTTTTATCTATCTTGGGGTCATTAATCACATTTGCTCCTTTTCTTTTTTGAGGATTTTTATCTTTGGAACCGATTGGTCTACCACGCTTCATGCGTGTCGTAGATTCATGAGTAACCATGTTCTCGATTGTCCTTTGGGATTTCAATCCGAAGGGGAGCATTTACACCGGTATAAATGATTTAGTCACTCTTTTGTATCTGTGAAAGCATCGGTAATTGATTTGCAATTCTTTGCAAATGCACAATTCTTGCACTTCATTTCGCATTGTTTTGTGTGTTGATCAAGATACAATAATGGTGGTTCGCACCATGTAATTTCTTTCATCACCGCTTATTATCTCCCTAATGTCGAAAAAGTATTTTCATCAAATGACAATCAAGAAAACGCGTCTTGTAAACATATCACCCGTTTGAGGTTCAAGATATCTAATAATAGATTTACTTTCATAGCCTATATATATATCCCCAATCTTCTTTGAGGTCCCATTTTATTACGTTGTGGTGGTGCAATAGGCACATATCTTTGCACAACCAAAATTCTCAAATGGGAGATATTTGGCTCTTGACCAAATGCAAGTTGTAGTGGGAGTATGTATGATATGCACTTGGTCGGATGCTAATTAATGCCTCAAGATGTAAAATTGCATGACCCCATACGAAAATTGGAAGCTTTGTTCTCATCATCAATGGTCTAGCAATAAGTCAAGGCGTTTAATTAAAGACTCACTAAACCATTTTGAGTATGCACATGAGCAACATGATGCTCGACCATAATCCCATTGACATACAATAGTCATTGAAAGTTTGGGATGTGAATTCACCAAAGATTATCGAGTCGACTTTCTTTATTGTATAGTCGAAATTGTGCTCGTAATTTAATAATTTGTGCAAGAAATCTTGAAAATGCCATATTACGAGTTGATAGTAGACAAACGTGAGACCATCTGCTGGAGGCATCTATCAATACCATAAAATATCGAAATGGTCCACATGGTGGATGAATGGGTCCATATATCACCTTGAATACGTGCAAGAAAAACAGTGATTCAAATTTTATTTTAGTGGTGATGACCTTATGATCGCTTTCCAAGAGAACAAGATGTACATGGACTCTTGTTTATTTGAGTAATCATTTTGTTACTCAATGGATGTCCATGTATTCTCAATTATTTTTCATCATTGTTGATCCCGGATGACCTGCACGATCATGCCAAATAGAGATTATTGAAGGATCAATGTGTTTTGCTTTAACTACCATATTAGATTCCATCACATTTATATATGTATAATGCAATCCAGTAAGGAGCATTGGTAGTTTTTTCAATATGTATATCTTTCCGATTTATGTGTTGTAAGATACATATATTTTATATTTCCTCGATTCTTGATCGAGTATCATATTGATGAGAATATATATCATTAAAACTCAACAAATTTCTTTTAGACTTTGGCGCAAATAAGGCATCATGTATTGTGAACTTTGTGCCATTTGGTAATGTGAAATTTGCCTTGCCAATTCCTTCAATCAAGTTTATAGGACCTGATATTGTGTTCACAATTGTTTTTGTTGGTTTTAATTCTGAAAAGAATCTCTTATCTTTCAGGATAGTGTGCGTTGTGCCACTATCTGGTATGCATAAATTATCATTATTTTCCGCTCCTCTTACAGAACGATCCATATCAAAACTTCGCATAAAAATAAATAATCTAATGAGAAAATTGAGCAAGAATAAAGAGAAAAAGATGTTATGTTAACTTAAAAACAATACTGTAATTGAAACTAGTAACATAACAAGCAATTGAAACTGAGTGACATAATAAGCATAATAATACTTAAAACAAACATAAGTACATAATTTTAATTTCCATTGCTACTACCACCAACAATGCCTTGATCCACAAAATCATCAGTAAAATCCGAAGCATTCAGATATGTAGAGTCATCTGAAGGATTATGATTCTCAATGAAATCAAAATCAAAAGTACCAAGGTCAGTTGAATCACCTAAAGGGTGTTGTTCAGTAAAATTCACTTCCTTTTCTTTCCCTTTTAAGGATGCTTTGTATAACTGACATAGATGTTCAGGAACTCGACAAACTTTAGCCCAATGTCCTTTTGTACCACATCTAAGGTAAGAATCTCCTGAAGTCTTATAAGAACTTTCATGAACATCATTAATATGGTGCTTGTTATTATGGTGGCTCGTATTTCTTTGAAGAGAGTTATATGAATAACTTCCTCGGCCACGTCCGCGACCACGGCCACGAATGTAGTTACGACCACGGCCACGACCACGGCCACGATCGCGACCACAACTAGGCCCATGATGATTTTTTCTTTCATTTCGAATTGCAATATTTGCTTCAGAAATCTTTGGCCAATGAGGCGGGATTGATGATTTTCATCAAAGTTCATTATTCTTCTCATTCCACAAGGAGGCATGAAATCGGTCGAGTATTTTTAAATCCACGCACTCGATATTGTTGTTGCAATGTTACATTTGCCGCGTGGAAGGTAGAATATGTTTTTTTTAACATATCTTCCTCAGTGATTGTTTGCCCACAAAATTGTAGTTGTGAGACAATTCTAAACATAGCTGAGTTATACTCATTGACCTTTTTAAAATCTTGGAAACGTAAAGCGCTCCATTCATCACGAGAAGCCGAAAGTAAAACTTCATTTTGATGGTCATATCTTTCTTGTAAATTTTTCCATAAATGACTTGGATTTTTAATTGTGAGGTATTCTCTTTTTAATCCCTCATCAAGATGACGACGAATGAAGATCATCGCTTTGGCTTTATCTTGTTTTGATGTTGTATTATTTTCTTTAATGGTATCTAAAAGATCCATTGATTCAAGATGCATTTCGACATCAATCATCCACGATATATAATTATTGCCTGCAACATCAAGAGCAAATAACTCAATTTTGGCAAGATTGGACATGTTGGCAACTATTATACAATAGAGAGAAATAATTAAGACAGTTATTCAAAGAGATATTACATTAAATAAATTACATGCCTTGTTCAAATGCTATGCCAAGAAGCGGCATAGGATCATAATACATGGTATTACTAAGAGAAAATATATGCGAATCAATTATCTAGCTCTACACTAAGAATGAGACAAAGATATATAATGATTATAATTATACAAAAGATAAAATAGCGGACAACATTTGAAAAATTTTTTGTAAGAAATTTGAGGTAAGAAATAGAGTGCGGGGATGAAGTAAATTATGAAGGAGTGATATCTATTTATAGAAAGAATTTTTTTACCGTTATATATATAGCGATTATACATTTTTTTATTTTTATTTTAAACATCGATGATGTATACTATACAATAAATTACGATATGTATTTAGAGATGGTAATAACTTTTCATTATTAAAAGAAGGTAAAAAATGAGTCGTCTATAATTTGTTTTAATCATATCATAAGTAGAATTAATGTAGATAAAAGGAAGAACATTATTTTAACAATATCGTAAGTAGGATAAATAAACCAAGAACTTACGTTTGTTTGATGTCACGTAAACCAAGAACGTTTATGCGATGTAGGTGAGCGGAAGAACCTTAAGATTGCTTGATGTTGATAAATTGAATTTTAGAAATGAGAGCTTCGTCTTGATAACGTGTTATAAAACCGAAACTAAAATGTAAGAATATTTGAGAGAGAGAATTCTTCTTATGAAAAATGGTGTATCTTACATCAAGTTAACCTTCTATTTATAAAGACATTTTAACCACCTAACACAAATGTGATCACTCTATCTATATATGTTATTGTGTTAGGTAAAACCTAACCAATAACCCATCTACCTCATTCTTGTGTTAGGTAAAACCTAACCAATAACTATCTACCTCATTCTTGTGTTAGATAAAACCTAGCCAATAACCATCTACCTCATTCTTGTGTTAGGTAAAACCAAACCAATCCATATGTACACTAACTATGAAATGGTGCGTCTATAATTAGTGGTATACCATATTATTTATATCTTTTATAACAAATACTAAATTGTTTGCTATTTATGATCTTGGATCATGCAAAATCTTGAAAGTTGAACTTTGAGGAGTTGAAAAGGAACAAGGCAACAAGGATCATTCATGGGGTTTGAGAATTTGGCGCCTAATATTTTCAAGCTTGCTTCTTCAAGAGAAGCAGTAACATGCATTAAACAATGACCCCACTTTTTTGGACCCCAGAGTCCAGACGTTCCTTCCCGACAGAAATCATTGCGCTTGCCCATGTGCTGATGTGAAAGCCTGGACCACTCTGTTCTCTGTCTGAAATTCGTACATGTTTTCAATTATCAAAATTAAAATTAAAATGCGAAAGTTTCTCTCTTTTGTACGTGGAGAAATCTATGGATTATACAAATAGATAAAGATCGTTTTTTGTAGAAAACAACAAGTTCAAGTGTTCAACCCAAGCTTAAAGTTGAAGTCAAAAGACACGTGACCTCCCATTTCAAGGTCTCTCTAGTCACTCTCACTCTCAGTACCAATCCAGAAAAGGGCAACAGAGAAAGGAAGCAAGAAATAACAAATCAAAGCCACCGAAACCACCAACCAGGTGATCATTGAGGAGGTAGTGACACTGACAAAAGAGATACCTTAGTTACACGGTAGCATACATCACAATGGCCAACTTCAACTGGGCTCGCCTTACCTTCACGCTCTTGGGCTTCTTCATCCTCATCTCTGCTCCTGCCACTACTGCCACCGACCACATCGTTGGCGCTAACAAGGGCTGGAATCCCGGCATCAACTACACTCTCTGGGCCAACAACCATACCTTCTATGTTGGCGACCTCATTTGTACTCTCTCTCTCTCTCCCTCTCCCCCTGTTTGTGTTATTGTGTTCAAATATATCTGTTTGATTTACTTGAACAGCCTCAATGTACTTAAAGATTGGTTATTGATTCATCTGTTCAACTAATTGTCTGTCTTTGTTTTTTTACTGTCGATGTGCATCGATAATTTGATCTATTCGGGGTTCTCTAACGGATTTGAGAAGGCACCCATTTGTTAAAAGATTTCATCTCTATATGTCAAGATGCTAAGATCATGAGTTTGTTTTCAAAGGATACGGATTTACTAGCTAGTTATAGATGCTTCTTGCAACAGCAGTCAACAGGAGCTTGAGAACACTAACATCTGATTTCTTATCTGGCAGTTTGTTAGTTTCTGTGATTTCTCAGTTTGGTTTCTGTTTTTCTTTATTTTCTTCATTTTTACATTCATTTACCACTACAGCATTTAGGTATCAAAAGGCAATGTACAATGTGTTTGAAGTGAACGAGACTGGCTATCTTAATTGCACTACTGAAGGAGCGCTGGGGAACTGGACCAGTGGCAAGGATTTTGTAACTCTTGACAAGGCCAAGAGGTACTACTTCATTTGTGGCAACGGGCAGTGCTTCAATGGCATGAAGGTCTCTGTTCTTGTTCACGCCTTACCACCCCCACCATCTTCCAGCACTGCTGCTAATCAATCGTCGCCGCGTTCCACTGCTCCCACTGTTCATCATGGGGGATTGGTGGGCTTGAATGCTTTTCTTGTGGCTGTTGTTTCCATTTGGTATGGATCTTGGTGGATCTAGTACTTCTTGTTTTAGTTTGGATTGGGACATTTATTGGGCTGTATTCTTGAAAAATGGGACTGCAATTGTTCATGTTCTTCTCCCTATTTTTCCCCTTTTCTTATTTCCTACGGAACAAATTTTTATTTGGAGATCTGATATTGTTTGCGTTTGCTTGCTGGATCCAGTTTACTGCAGCTCAACTGAAGTTCTCTTTTCAATCTTTTCCTCCTCTTCATCTTTTTGGCTGGCTAATCCTTCCTTTTCCTTTCCTTTTCTTTTTATTAACTGCTAGATATTCGTAACAATTTCCTTTTGATACAGATACAGTTGATTGTTCTAATTGACAAAGCTCGTCTTTTTCTCTTGTAATGTCAAAAGCAATTATCTGCTGGTGGCATTCTTCTTCTAGATCTGCATTGAGGGATCTCTTTCATATTCCCATTTTGAACGTCACTCCTGATAATCACTAAGAGAAGACTGGGTTTCTAGATAACTAGAGTTTGTCAGAAGCTTTGCCTGGGGGCACAATTGCCATTACAATGCACAACATTCTTGTATCGTCCATTGGAGCTTTGAATTCTATGCAGTTATGTCCAACTTCTTGGATCAGAACCACATATTTAGTTGAGATACAGACTGTCTAGTCATTCTGCTAACTCATACCCAAACCTACTGTTTCACATCTTTTTCCAAATGTCTCGTTGGCTAACTTTTGCATCAGTTTCCCTAGATTACACTTTTACATTTCTCTTCACGTAGTAATTCCAAATGTGGGATTGTTTAGCGACCTCTAAAACCAACTTTTGTTCTCTGTTTAGCTTTGATAACGCAGCTTTAATTTATTTGTTTACAAATACCATATCTGCATTTACAAGAAGGTTCACAAGTACGTCCTTTCTTACTTTATACAACCACATTCCCTGGGAGAGATGAACTTGTGTGGTAATAAGCTGAAAGAGCAAAAATTGCCTTCCTATCGCTTTTGATAGTTGAAAGACTTGATGGAGAATGCAAAAATGAATGCGAAGACGGTTGGAAATGCAACAATTACAGCTGCAACTACTCCCAGAAATCCATGTCTGAAACCAAAGTAGCTCCTCAAAAATTCTTGCACTGTTTCGCCATTGTCCATTCTGACTTTGATATCTCCAAACTGTGATGTAATTAATCCATACAAGGTCCACGCCACAGGGTCGATCCAACTGAACCATCTCCACCACACAGGAATTCTCTGCAAGGCAGAATAATGGGAGAAAAATGTGTCATGTATGAGAAATGCTGAGGAAATCTAAGATTTAGAAAATTATTGTCCTCGGTTGCTTACAGGTCGCGGGATTAAGAATCCTGAAAATAGGTTCCACAGGGCATAAAATGCAGAAGAAACTACAGATGCAATGTGGTGGTTTGGGGTAGCTGCCACAGCCATCATTCCATAGAAGGTGAAGTACAGTAGTGTGAAGAACATTAAAAATAGGTACCAGAAGAACTTGGTAGCTGTCCAATGGAATTCAATCATTGCATAGACTATAAGACCATATACAACAGTTTGACAGAAAACATATGGAAGCTCAATGAAGACCTGCAATAGAAAGGAAAACATGGTACAACTAGATTCACTTTGGTACCAGATTACACGAGGAAGGGAAGATTTTTAGTATCTGTAGGACTTCTTACCTGTGCAAAGGCATAAGCTAAGGGTGAATACATTCCTGCAGCTTTCTCTCTGTAGAAGACACTTCTTTCTATATCAACTACAGGTTGTACAGATAAAGAATTTTGGATTCCAAGGAAGATAGTCGCAGCATACATTGACCCCATTGCATTAAAGATATCTTGTCTCTGTGTCCTGTAATTGAGATTGAGACCAGAGAGCAGAATATAAGGTAGTTAGGAAGCTGCACATTGAAGTTACATGGTAATATTGAAAAACTTCCAATTTGAGCTTACACTTTGGAGCCAAGATCCCAAAACATTGTTCCAAACATCAAGGCTATGACAGTTGTGAAGAACAATCTTATTGCAGTGTAGGTGGGATTTCGCCAGTAAGACCAATGTTGCTTCCACAAGCAAGCCCTACATTGGATGAGAAATGACTGCGAGTATTGTTTGGGAAAGTAGAGGTCCTTCGAACCAGGGGCAGGTTTGCTTAGTTCCCCGACAAGTGCTTTGTTTCTCCTGAAAGTCGAGCTACACTTCAGTAACAGGTTTAAGCAGTAATCTACCTTTGCGTCCTCAATACGTGTTTATGTAACCCATAATGATACTTGTTAGTATATAGTAGGTGTTTTTCATTTTTAGTCAAAATAGTTCACAAGCCAACAAACCTGTATAGTTCTGAACTTTTGTATGCAGCAGCAAAATCTACTCCTAAAGCTGTTTCTTGTGCAGCACTGGTAACTTCCAACATCCAAGTTGCAGGATTATATCCATCTTTGATCTTAGATACTCCTTCAATTCCCTTGAATTTACAAAAGGAAGAAAAGTTAGCTTTGTGGCTTACATGACTGATTTATAGTGCTTGTAATATCTGATTATCCAATGCTTCATACCTCAAAATACTTGATTAGATGGCAAGAGTGGCGACCCAATGGTCCGACGTATATCTCTTGCCCTCCCCATTTAATTAAGAATAGCTGCAATTCCATGTCATGTGTTATGCAAGTTTAGATGAAATTGAGAATAAAGTGCAATCGACATGTATCTGCCAACAGTCTAACCTCATCAAAAGCTTCAAATATATCAATACTTGGTTGATGGATGGTGCACACAACTGTTCTTCCAGTATCTACAGCATTCCTCACTGTTCTCATAACAATTGCAGCAGCTCTAGCATCTAATCCTGAAGTTGGCTCATCCATGAAGATTATTGAAGGATTTGCCACTAGCTCAACTGCTATTGTAAGGCGCTTGCGTTGCTCAGTAGAGAGGCCACTTACACCAGGCAGTCCAACTAGTGCCTGTCTCAAAGGATTTAATTCCACGAGTTCCATGACTTCCTCAACAAACATCTGCAGATGATTTCCGATACACAATCAGTGTGACTGGTGTCAGTGTCAGGTTCTGCTAGTTATTGAAGCCAAATACTCCTAGGCTCGGACCAAATACTAGCAGACTATTAAACTGAGAATAGCAATTTTCTTGGTTTATCTGGACCTGTAATATTATCAGAGACAAATATGAAAGAGAAGCTTGAAGCATATAGGTACCTTTCGGGTTTCACTGTTTACTTTTGGAGACAGACGAAGCCAAGCTGAATAGAGCAATGCCTCGTAAACAGTGACATTTGGAGAGTGTATATCATTTTGCTCGCAGTATCCTGAGACTCTTGCAAAAGTTGATTGTTTCTTAGGATAACCAGAAATCATGATGTCTCCCTCAATGTATCCACCAGTTTTTCTACCAGCCAACACATCCATTAGAGTAGTTTTACCAGCGCCAGTAACACCCATTAGAGCTGTGAGAACACCTGGCCTAAATGCACCAGTCACACCCCTTAAAAGCTCCAATCTATCTTCTGTCACACCTTCATTTCTCATTTCCTTTAAATTAAAATATAAATTCAGTTAGCCTTATTTCACAAGCATAGCCTCAAGTACAAGATGCCCCATATTTGCAGGAATGGATTACCTGCGGCATGTCAACTGAATACTTGATGTCACTGAAAGTAATGGAATGTGGTTCAAATGGAAGAATCATTCCTTTTTTCTTTTGGTTTCCGTTGACACTTTCTTCGGTCACTAGAGATACAAACCTGGCCGAACCTTCACTTCTACGATCTGACATATATTAGCATGCAATCAGCAAAAGATTTATAAGCCATCAAGTCAATCAGTTAAAAGGTGGAACCATTTTTATTAACCTTGCCCGGTTGGTTCTTTACTGTGATCTGGCAATTCAATGTCTACTCTTGATTCACCTCGTCTTTTACTTTGACAATTTTCAGATATATTAGCCTGATAGTTCTGAAATGCTGCACGGAAGTATTTAACATATATCAAACAGTCTCTAACTAACTGTAAACAATTTTGAATGAGGTAAGGACCCTCACGGCTGAGGAAAGTGAGAGCCAGGGTGAAACAGATGTTGAATAGCAGTACGAACCCAATCAATGCACCTACTGCTATCCAATACCAGTATGCATGTGTGAAGAAACCACGAGACTCCAAGACCAAAACTCCCAATGGTTTTGTTGTGTTCGGTAGAACCTTTAGAAACAAATCATATACAGATATCAGTCGATGATTAGAAGGTGAACAAAGAAATGTAGGAAATGTGAAGTTTCAGAAGCATACATGTCTCCAACTGTGTCCTAAAAACTCATTTACAACAATTCCGTTTTGTGCATACATCAATGGCGATATCCAGTAGCCCCATATCCACCATTTCTTTACGTTCACTACAGATTGAACAAGTAAAAGGAAATCATATACTAGAAGGGATATCCTGGTAAGAAGAGTAATATCCAAAACAAGCCTAGTGATGTACCTCTTGACAGGACAAAGCCCCCCAGAGCAAAAAGTGTGAGCAATGCAAAGGAGCCGAAAGTGGTAGCAACGACCATAGTCCTCCCCGCTGCGCCAATGAATCGAAATAATGCAGATCCCATTTGACTTACTAGAACGAGGAGAAGGTACTGCTTGAAAAACCTACAGGTATAACATTTTGGATCGATTTGAGAGATAGACAATTGGGATACAAGTTCCTCACATATAGAGGGAATATTATTTAGCTTGAATCATCTCACCTTCCTGCATTGGGATCATATCCAATCACGTAATAGGTTAAGAACACCCATGATCCAGCTTCTATGAATGTGATGGGCAGTTTTAGGATCCATGGAGGAAGAGAAAATGCCCAAGGAGGATAGAAAAGGGAGTCTCTTTGCTTGTAAAAGACAGAAAGCTTGGCTATAGTCATGGGCATCTCTACCATACTAGTGAACATGATGTAAATCACGCTGTAGAAGAGAGCACCAGCATATATCCCTCCTTCAGTTACTGAATTTTTATGCATCTTTGTCCGAAAGAAGACTGTCATTGCGATTATGGCCATTAGTGCAAGCTAGTAAACGAAGCAAGAGTGAAAAAGAAAATCAGTATTGGCCATGCACAAAACCTTTTAAAGGAAAACACCCTGAAAAGTTTATTCAACTCACTTGAGTAAGCTTGAATATGTAGACAAATGAGTTCCTCTTCATGAGCAACAGCTCTCTTGATAAGCAAGTTTTGAACAGCTCCAATTTTCCAACTCCATATGTATCAGTTGTCAAAGCGGCTGGGTGGCTCTTAGTTTTATCAAATGGAACTGAGAGCTCATTAACAAGCATTTGTCCTACATGGAAGGACTGAAATGACTGAGCAAACTCCTTAGCTGAGACAAAAGTGTACGGCGCATCTCTATGCATCCAATACTGCTCCTGATCTTTCCTTGACGTTACCTGCAGTTAGATTAGTCCCGAACACTTAGCATGCTGAGTGTATTAGCTGTTCCTTTGCTCAAATAGGTGCGAAAGATACAATTCTGTTACCTCTTGCAGAAAGTCAGCTACCCCTTTTCTTTCTGGACACTTGAAGCCCATAAATTCAAAAAATTCGAGTACATGTTCTCGGGGACCCTGGTACACAATGTGACCATCTGACAGGAGAATAATGTCATCAAATAGATCATAAGTCTCTGGTGCTGGCTGGAGGAGGGAGATCAAGGCTGTTCCTTTCTTGATGTGAATGAAGTTCTTTAATGAGTTCACTATCTGGAAGGTCGTTGAACTGTCCAACCCGGTAGAAATCTCATCCATAAACAGGGCCTTTGATGCTCCAACCAACATCTCACCTGCAATTTCAGAAAAAGGGGTATTTTCACTTAGCTTACAATGACTACTTGAATCTTCTTTGGTCCTGGGAATGGATCAGTAGAGGTTATTTTACCAGCCGTCAAACGCTTCCTTTGTCCTCCAGAGATACCTCGCAACATTTCATTCCCCACCATAATATCTGCACAGATTTCTAGTCCCAGGATCTGTGATGATCCAAGAAAAGAACAAATCAATCGTTTTTTGAGTTGATACATGCAGAGATAGTAGGAATCTTATTTCTAACACTACCTTCAGATAATAATCTGTGATGACATCTGCCTTATGTCCTCCTGTTGCTATTGCCTAATATCAAATATAATCACTCAGTCAGTTGTCTTAAATTACAACAACTTCATGAAAATCCTCCCTGAAAATCTCCATTTGTTAACGCTGATAGTTATGCTAACCTTCATGAAAACATCAATATCAGGATCAGGTTTTATCTTTGCTTCCTTCTTCCTTCTTGACAATTCTGTCAACATCTCTGTGATAGCCATGAAGTTAATGATTATGTACTCAAGTCAAGGTGCATAAAACCAGATTGCCAAGGAAACTATACGAAATCCAATCAACAACTAACCATATCGGTGCCCAACACCCTGGCACCTTGCTGCAAAGGCCATGGTTTCTCGCACTGTCATTTCTCCCATGTGGGTATCGTACTGACTGATATAAGCAGCTGTTCTTTTGGGTACAAACTCATTCATTCCATGGCCATTGTAAGTCACCCTCCCTGAGACCTGGAACAGAAGTTTTAACTTCTCAAATTCAAGAAGCTAAGAGAATATACAAGGATGAGACAGACAACCCATAAAAGACAGACTATAAAGAAACAGTGAAAAATCACCTTTAGCTTTGGATCAAGTTTCCCAGCCAAAGCCAACAAAAGTGTAGTCTTTCCCGAGCTTGGAGGCCCCAAAAGTAGCACGATTCTGCAATTAACAATCAAACATTATTCCAAGAAAGAAAAAACTAGAATAGGATAATCAGATACTAAGAATCTACAACATCAGGAATTGAAGAAGGGTAAACTGAAAATTTATCAGTAAGTCCTATTTCACCTTGCTGGTTTGATAATTCCACTGACGTCCTCAAGTATAGACACCCGTTTTTTTCCACTGGGAAGGATATGGAGATGGCTCAGGAAACCCTTTTGAATTGAAAAGGAAATGTCAGATACAGGAATAAAGGAAGCATTATAAGCTCACACACACGACTTATGATCAATGAGAGGGATTAGTCACCTCTATCATATTGACAATGAAGTTAAAGAATGTCGGCAAGGCTCTGCTTCCTGTATGAGCTTCTGCTTCAATGCTAAGATGCTCGAACCTGACCTCAATTGTAGGAAGCTGAAGTCCAACTCTGAAATAAGATGAAACTATAGCTTTTAGTCTGGGAATAACATGAACGTTATAAAAGAATCAAGATCCTCAGCACGCAAAATCAGGGGTCCCATGATACCCCATAAATCTTTGTGGGGAAACAAGAATTGAAACAAGCGTACTAAGCTATGTGAAGTGAAAGATGTTTGCTTTTCAGCTTTTCTTAGTTCACCGGCAAAAAAGCATGGAAAGTTTTCTTTCTACGTAAGCATTTACAGTAATATTTTCGGAAGCAGTAGTAGGGAATCATACGTGTCAATGCGCTTCCGGAGCTTCAACAAGAACTCCTCGTTATCCTCTTTCATAAGCCTCTCCAACAAATCCTTCCTCTCCTTGAACCCGAGCTTATTAATGTCAATTTCTTTCGCATCACCTTTGGAGGTAGTCAATATACCTTTCTCCAACCGACTGTAAGTGGGCAGTCTCTCAAGTGCAGCCCACATTAGAGCTTCTTCATCATCTTCTTCTCTTGTAGACCTCGAGAAAGCTTCCACAGCTGGAGCTTGCCATATTGACGAACCTCCTCTTTGTAATATACTACCAGCCCTATAAACATCATCATCACCCTCCATGACTGCTGCTTTACAGAATCAATGACAAGGTTCTGTGTCTTAGACAACCAAGATCACGTGGTAAAAAAGGTGTTTCCTCGTAGCGCTGTTTGTGAGAGGCCACATAAATATATATAAGCACAGGAATGTAGTAAGCTCCTGCTCTTATGTTTGCATCATTGTATGATATCACCGTCAAATATTACGATTAATATTGTAATTGCACCCACAGTATTACGATTAGTATTGTAATTGTAATACATCGCTCCCTAATGTATTTAATTGTTTTGCTATGTTCAAGTACTGCGGACAGACTTTGAATGTCATGAGAATTAAGAAAAGGGTCCTAGTCTACGTTTGGAATAGTACGTACTAATATTACTTGCGTTACACGCATATAGTCGTAATTGGGTACATCCAAAGCCATAAATAATTCTGAGTCGCTATGTCTTAGACATAGTTTTAAGTTATCATAATTTTAAATTACACTTGCGACCATAGTTAAAACTCAAATTTCTCACACTCAATGTTATGAATATCGCATCGACTCGATCTGGGATTGAAATACGAAATGGAGCAGTGCAGTTTGCAAATTAAATCTAAGATCTAGATTTTGGGATATTTTTAAATTTATAAAATAGCCCTAAACTTTTAAAAATTGCAAAATAGTCCATATTGATATATTATACAATCTGTATCAGATACTTTACCAGTTCTTTATTTACATCAACCATACTTTAAAAATCTTAATAATAAATAATAATGACAATTAATTTGAAATAACAATAATTTTAAATATTTTATATATAAATAATAACCACAATTAATATAAATAAAGACAATCATCATCATACAATTATAAAACTAAGAATAATACAAAGCATTTTAAATATTACAATCATACAATTTCATCATTATAATAAATAATATTACATATTTACATCAAAAGATTCAAAACATCCGATAAAAAGAACAATAACCCATTACAAAAGGTTGATGACGAATAAGCAATCAAGTAGAAGTTGAACTGAAACAAAATATTACATTTACATTACATACATATAATTTAACATAAACATCAATGATCAAATACAAGTAAAATTAAAAGAAGAGGAAAAATAAAAACCTGAAGTTCAATCGTCAAAGGGCGGATACCCGCTTCAACTGCACTGACCCCACTGATCATTTGGTACAAAATCCTCATCATTGAGAGGAGCTTCATCATCATCATCATTCAAATTTAATGCACCAAATGACATGTCAATGCTTTCCCATCCAAGATCATCTTCCACATTCAAATCACTCACATCAACCAAATTCGGTTCTTCAGAAACCCAATCCGTCAAAATATCAATATTATCAATTGCAATTGGATCATTTGAACAACTTGTGCTACTAAGAGTCCTAGTAAACAATTACATTTAATTATTAGAAAATTATAAGAAATTATATAAAATTAATAATTAAAATAATGAAAATAACATACCTTTCCCGAAGCTTTAAATTGTAACGAACAAAAACCAAGTCATTCAACCTCTTATGCTCCAATCTATTCCTTTTCTTGGAATGGATAAATTTAAATGTGCTCCAATTTCGTTCACACCCAGTTGCACTTACACATTGACTTAAAATTCGAATTGCAAACTTTCTCAAATCTGGAACACCACATCCGAAAAGATCCCACCAAGCAACTGCAAGTTATAAGAAAACAAAAGTAGTGTTATAAACAAAATAAAGTGATAAATATATTTCAACAAATAAGAAATATGAAATAAGTAATACCTGGAGAAAGAAGTCCTCTTTGTTGAATCGCGACCGACATTCCAAAATCTCCATAAGAGTACTTATAAGCCTCCATTTGTGTGGTTAAAGCAATTTGCATTGAGTCATGAGGAACAATTGTTGTAATTGTCATAAGCATTCCTCTACTAACTTCAGCTTGCTTTTCAACATCCATCTAAAATACACACCGGGATTCAAAATGCCCACTACAAACAATGGAGAAGAAAGTTGTCTTTTCCTTCTCATTAATGATTGAGATATATAAATTGGTATAAAGAAGGCCTATGTTTGATTAGCCTTGATTGCTTCCGTTGCTCTCTCCATTGCATCAAAATATAACCCATTGTTGGCTTTTCTTAACTATCATAACCAAGCACCTCACCAATGGCTCACAAACTCGGATAACGAATTGACATTGCGACCAAATTCCTATCTTCCAGTATGATACTACAAACTTCCATTCCAGCATTAGACCTAGCATACTGAGATGTAACCCACTTATCACTTGTAAACATTTGCCTTAACTCCACCCTCAACGAAAGAAAAGACTGAAGTGATAAGAAATTTGTCGCAAATCTTGTCACAATGAGGCGACACAAATTCTACCATTGGTAAATCCGTTCTCATCAAATTTAAAACCCATGCACGATTATAAATAAATTTTGTCACCTTCTTTGCCTTCTGCATGGTCTCATCAAAAACAGGAAAATACCTAGGATTTCCTATATCCTCCAGTATTAAGTCAATGCAATGTGCAACACAAGGAGTCCAATAAAAGGAATTATAGGTTCTCTGCAACCTTATCACTGCCGCTTTATAAGCGGAATCATTGTCAGTAATAAACTGAATAATGTTTTCCACCCCTACTTCATTCACAACTTCATCAAATATCCGAAACAAATTATCAGCATTTCTAATCATGCTAGATACATCAATCGATTTTAAAAACATAGAGCCATTAAAACAATAAACCAAAAAATTTATGATAAGCTCTTGTCTCCTATTCGTCCAACCATAACACATAATTGAGCATCCATTAATACCCCAATTCACTCTTCGTTCAGCCAAATAAGCTCTCATTTTAGACACAGCACAACTCAAAAGTTTACCTCTTAAGTCATCAACCGATGGCCCTTTGTATCCTGGACCATAAGAGGCTATGGCATCTATCATAGGTTGATAATAATATGATTGAGAAGCATTAAATGACGAACCTGTATCATACCACCATCTAGCTACTGCCATATCCACATTGTGAGCCGCATCTCTTATGCGTCAGACAGACTACTGAATTGAAGGTTGGGTTCGGAGTTGTTCGTGGTGTAAAGAAACCAGGCAACTGCCTTCTTCTCTTCCTCACGTCAGATTGTACAGGATCCTGAAACTGAGATGGAACACTACCAGTACCACTACCACTTCCACCTTGAACATCTCCATAATCACCACGAAAATCGGGAAATGAACTTCCACTACCAATTTCAAGATTCAATCTTTCCCTTCTATCTTTCTCAAATTGATGTTCATTAAGCAATGTCTTCATCTGCCACTTCACATCATGACTTACTTTTTTACACGCCCACATCTCCTTTAACCCCAACTAAATGTCTTTTCAATCGGTGATTCCTCCACCTTTCAAATGCTTGTTACAAAACAAGCAATGGTATGATTCTTTTGACCAGAACCACACCAAAGATGAGCCCAAGTGGATCATTGTATCTTCTGAACTAGGTTGATCGTGAGTATTTGAACTTCCTTCCATTTATCATGCGAAAAATAAATAACACATAATTTCAGTACACAATGACAATATGCACAAAGCTAACAATTCAAAACATTCAACATATATAACAATTCAATTCAATTCAATTCAATCAAATCCAATTCAATTCCATTCATTCCATTCCAATTCAATTCAATTCCAATCCAATCTAATTCAATTCAATTCAATCCAATCCAATCCAATCTAATCCAATCCAATTTCAATTCTAATTCAATTCAAATTCAATTCAAATTCAATTCAATTCAATCCAATCCAATCTAATTCAATTCCATTCATTCCAATCCAATTCAATTCAATTCCAATCCAATCCAATTCAATTCAATTCAATCCAATCCAATCCAATCCAATTTAATCCAATCCAATCCAATTCAATTCAATTCAATCCAATCCAATTCAATTCAATCCAGTCCAATTCAATCCAATACAATTCAATCAATTCCAATTCCAATCCAATCCAATTCCATTCATTACATTCAATTCAATTCAATTCTAATTCAATCCAATCCAATCCAATCCAATTAAATTCAATTCAATTCAATCCAATCTAATTCCATTCATTACATTCCAATTCAATTCAATTCAATTCCAATCCAATTCAATTCAATTCAATTCAATTCCAATCCAATCCAATTCAATCCAATCCAATTCAATCCAATTTAATTCAATTCAATCCAATCCAATCCAATTCAATCCAATTCATTACAATTCAATTCAATCCAATCCAATCCAATCGAATTCAATCCAATTCAATTCAATTTAATTCAATTCAATCCAATCCAATCCAATTCAATTCAATCCAATTCAATCCAATTCAATTCAATCCAATTCAATCCAATTCAATCAAATCCAATTCAATCCAATTCAATTCAATCCAATCCAATTCAATTCAATCCAATCCAATTCAATCCAATCCAATCCAATTCCCAACAATTTCCAATCCTAACAATTACAAAACAATCACAATTCAATTTCTATTCATTCCATTTCCAACAATTCTCAATTCTAACAATTACAAAACAATCACAATTCAATTTCTATTCATTCCATTTCTAACAATTCTCAATCCTAACAATTACAAAACAATCACAATTCAATTTCCATTCATTCCATTTACAACAATTCTCAATCCTAACAATTACAAAACAATCATAATTCCATTCAATATCCAACAATTTCCGATCTTAATTAACACAAAACATTCATAATTCTATTTCTAACACACCATAATATTATATACACCATTTTATATTTCATTCTTAAATATATATGATGCTTTTATAATTCTTAATCGACATTATAAGTATAAATTGAAATCTACAAGTATACATCATATTCACAAATCACAATTTCATAACATTACCAATTTAAAATTTATAATTCCCCACATATATATTGCCATTCCATTAAAGTCAACATCTTTTAACTTTTTAGAACAATTAATTATTTACCTAGCTAAAACTAATACTCAAATAAACAAATACTATCATTATTAACTACAATCAAATTATTATTAATTTCTAATTCCATAATTTTATACTTAACTAATTATTTATCAATATTCAATACCCAAATATTAAAAATTAATGACCATTTAACAAATATTAAAATGTGTCAATTAATGATTGTCAATTTTAATTATCAATTTAACAATTTTACATTTAATTATTAATTTCACATTTGATCAATTGATTGTCAATTTTACAATTTGATTTAAATGTTGTTTTAATTTTAATTATCAAACTCAATTTCAATTGCACAAACTCAAATAGTCAAATTCAATCTCATTCACAATAATTCAATAATTCAATTTTAATTTCATAAATCTACTAAAATACTAAATCACAATCACCAAATTCACCATTCCAAACTTAATTTCCAATCAGACTAATAATAATCAATCACCAATCAATTTCAATTTAACACAATCGGTTCAAGTTCAACTTCCACAAGGCAAAATGACAAAATCACAAAAGCCACAATTTATTTTCAATTTCAATATCATCGGTTCAAGTGTTCAACACTTCAAGTTCAACTTCAACTTCAATCAAACCTTCCCTTCATGTCTTCAACAACCGAAATCAGTTCAACTCCTTCAAGCCTTCAACTGTTCAACATTCAAACAAATTCAATTTTTTTCCTCATTCCAGCCGAAACCCGAAGCAACCTCTACGATTTTCCATCATCCAACAACTCAACAACACAATCACAGGCACAATCAACTTCAAAATTCCATGAAACATGAAAAACAAATAAAAAACATACACCCAAAACTCCAAAAGCCAAACACAATCGGGTCTTCGGTGACGTTGACAGCGACAGCGAGGAGGCGAGGAGGAGACGACGACAGCGAGGAGGAGACGGTGAGGAGGAGACGGCGAGGACGAGACGACGAGGGCGAGGCGAGACACCGGAGAAGAGAGGAGGCGTGCGGCGTGGGAGAGAGGAGAGGAGACCAAAGAAGAACCCAAAAGCGCCGACGAGGAGGAACTGGCTGACCTGACGAGGAGGTGACGACGAAGACACGGCGGCGAGAGGAGGGAGGACGACAGCGGTGATGTGAGGAGGAGGAAGGAGAGACCAAAGGAGAGAAGAGTTTCCAGATCTAGAACTAGAAAATTCGGGGCTCGGGGACGGGTAGATAAAATTAGGTAATTTTTTTTATTTTCAATTTAGTCCCTCAAATTTTTTAAGTTTACGGATTGGTCCCGAAATGTACCGGTATTGCGGTACCGGTCGGTACCGACCGAAATCGACGGGTACCATCCGAAATTCAAACCCGGAATTATTTACGCCGTTTCGGTACCGATTTTCGGCCGGAACGGTACGAAATACAGAACATTGAGTCACACTATTAAAATCGTTCATACAAAGAGTGCTATAGAATATTGAGATTCTTTTTTACTTCATTTTCTTATTCAATAAGGAATTATTATTCAAAGTTTGTGATTTATTTTCTTAGTTAATAAGGAACTATTATTTAAAATTTATGATTCATTTTCTTAGTTAATAAAGAACTGTTATTCAAAGTTTATGTCATCATAATTTATAATAAAATGGACAAGTTGAATAAAAAAATCACCACATTTTTTATTTTGTTCGTGCTCTTCTTCATTCCACTGCATGTCTAGAAAAATTTCACTACAAGGAAAAAGAGAAATACCGACGGAAAAATACCGACGGTATAGAAGTCGTTGGAAATATCGACCGAAAAAACGTAACGGTCGGGGAAATTGGGTGGGGTTCAACTTTTTCCGACCGAAAACGATTCGGTCGGTGAATATGTTGAAATATTTTTTGATGCGCGATTTCTGTCGGTGACGGAGTCGGTGAATACCTCGCCCTTCAGTTAATGAAAACGACGTCGTTTTGGTTATTATTTAGGGTTGCGTCTGCGATTCTTCTCCTCTTTCCGTAGACCCAGCCCTCTCCTCCCTTCTCCTTCCTATCTTCTCTGTCGTAGTCCACATTAGTCGTCCTTCTTTGCCATTGCTTAATCCGGCTTGGCCATCATGGCCGGGTGGTCATCGGTCGCCACATGCCACCGTCGCGTCTCCTCCTCCTCTCCGACAGCGTGGTAAGTTCTCCTGCCTCCCTTCTTCAATTAGTCCGACGGTGTTGAATGGGTATGTTAAAGGTTTTTAAATTTTTATATGTTAATTATTGCTCTAATTGTATGTAAATAATTGGTGTTCTATGTAAATGTAAATTATTTGTAAATTATTGTTGTAATTATATGTAAATTGTTGTAATTATATGTAAAATATTGGTCATCTGTAAATTATATGTTAATTATGTAAATTATTTGTAAATTATTCTTGTAATTATATGTAAAATCATCATAAATTATATGTTAATTGTTGCTGTAATTATATGTAAAATTTGCTTTTATATGCATGTGTAAATTATATGTTAATTATTGCTGTAATTAAATGTAATTTATTGGTCTTATATGTATCTGTAAATTATATGTAAATTATTACTTTTATTATTGCTCTTATATGCATATGTTAATTATATGTACATTATTGCTCTTCAACGATCTTTTAAAGAAAATGAAAGATTTGAATAAGAAAGTTAAGAATTTTGTACTACATTGCCAAAACTTTCAATTAGGTGTGAATTGGTTGATAATTATTAATAATTATTCTAAAATTAGGTGATCATTATTTAATATTTATTAATAATGATTCTAACTATCGATCAATTCGATTTAATTCAATTTCATACCCATTATTAATATTCTAAGTTACGTTGGACTGAAATTTTGATTAAACTAAGGAGATACTAAAATATTGTTATTTTAATCAATTATATTACAATAATATCAATTCCTAGTGAGTTAGAATTTTGAAAATTTTAAGTCAAATTTTGAACTAGTCCATCAAATTTTAATTCAACTTCAATTTTGATTAATTGACACCAAATCAATTTTATGTGGGTTAATATTATCAATAATGATTAAAATTAGTAAATAAATAATTTTATAAAATAATATCTTTACAGAGGTAGACACCAACTCAAAATGTCTTATTTGTTAGAGCACATTATGTCATTTCTATATAATTAATATTACAACTTCGTTCATACATTCAATCTCATTTAATAAATTATCATTTTTATGTTTTGTTTTTTGACAAGAGATATGCAATTACGAAGAAAATGACTAGGGTGGTTGGTTTAAAGTTGACAAATCAATTTAATTTGCAACTTTAAGTTACAGTATAGATCTCACTACATTGTGTGGCAAGATTTATGTTGGACCCCGATCTTCAAATGAAAATAAGAAGTTTTCAAAAGTGGATGAGTTGATTGAAATTAAGTTGAAGATCATGAAATAAAGAAAGAAAGAGTGAAAATATGAAAATTGTGAAATAGTTGACTTTTTGGCCTTGGAGAGTTGACTCTTGATTTAGGCAAAATTTGAAAAAATATGCTACATGAAACTTGTAGGTTATGTTAAGAGCTTTCTGTAGCCATAAAATTTGACATTTTTCGATATCGGGAGTGAGAGTTATGATCAGTCAAAGTTGGCTTGGAAGTTTGACTTTTAGGGTAAAAAGTTGACTATTTGATTTAGGTCAAATTTGAAAAAAATGATCAACGTGAAACTTGTAGCCTCTGTCGAGAGCTTTTCGTGGACATAAAGTTTGCTATTTTTCGATGTCGGGATTGAGAGATATGAATTTCGGAAGATATGCTTTGTTTTGAAAATGTTATTAAGTATAGATTTGCATGTGCTATACTTCGAGGCCACTCGTCGTATAGATTTAGTCTGAATTGGAATAAGTGGTATTACTGAAAGTTGTAGCTTGTATGTCGATCTTTCCGACGCCATAAAGTATGTAATTTTTCGAGATCGGGCAAGGAGTTATGAGCGATTAAAATTGGAAGTTGGTTAGGAAAAGTCGATTAAGACAGAATCTTTGGTGGAAATTTGACTTCTTTGAAAGCCAATTGGATTTTCTGTTCTTCAGGAAGTTGTAGAGCTTCCTTTTACCTTTCCATAGACACCAAATTCGTCAAATTCGAGTTCGGGATTACGAAATATGATTTTGAAAATTCAATTTCGATTATGTTTTGAAGTGCTGAAATTTTACTTATTATCAAACCCTTTGCAATCTTTTGTTATAAATCCTTCGTCCGACATCCGATTGACTCGATTATCGAGCGTTGGATTTCTAAGACAATTAATGTCATTTATTGAAGAATTATGAATTTTAGGAGATTGAATTGAAGGTGATTGATTTTAATTAAGTGAGTTGAGAAAGTTTCGAACATGGTTCGGTATTTTGCAATTTCGGGAACTGTGGAGCTCGATTAAGTCGATTCTTGAGGCTAAATAAAGTTACGATATGGGACTTCAATTATGTGAAGGGCTTGAATTTTAATTCAGTCCGAAGATTTTCAAGTTCTGGAATTAAGTGCGTTTCGGATTTTGTTCAGTTCATTAGTATTTCGCCATAACTTCTTCGTTTTAGATCCGAATTGAGCGCCGTCAGTTGCGTTGGATTCATATGATCGAGAGGAACAATTCTCTAGTAGAAAGTTTGTCCAAATTATTTCGTTAAGTTGCCCAAAAGTTGGAAGTAAGTTATCAGATTTTTAACTAAAGAGAGGGGCATTTTGGTCATTGCACCCTCATTTAAGTGACATGGCTTAAACACAAGGGGCAGGGTCGTTTTGGAGGCTGGAGCTGTCGACTATAAGCAGAAAAAGAAGAGAAGAAATAGAAAGAAAATACAAAGAGAGGGAGAGAAGAGATGAAGCTTCGGTGATGGGTGGAGAAGAAGAAGAAGAGAGCAAGCAAGGTTAGTTTTTCTATGAGTTCAAGAGTGATGTTCGTTGGTTTCTAGAGCAAAGAGGAGGAAGAAGATGGAAGTTTACCTTGAAGCTTCATAAATCCGAAAATGGTGGAGTTAAGGTAGGTTTCGAAAATTGTTTTTAAGTTGAGATATTGATGGGTTTATGGTGTAGATCTATGGAAAATGTTATGGGTTTGTTAATTCCATGACAAATTTTGGGAGATTTCATGTTAAATTGAGTTAATGTTGGATATGAATGTGTTAGGGTTTTAGTCTTGAATTTGGGGATTTGAAATTTTGGAAGTGTATTGAGTTAGAAAGTTTGAAATTTTGATGAGTATGGGATTTCTATAATTCATTTAAGTATTTATGTTTTTTTTTTGTGATTTTGAAATTGGTGATTTTGGTTTAGGAACTTTTAGTTTGGATGAAGGAAAGAAGTAATGGAGGAATTGAAGCTTTGGAAAAGTGTCTAGCAAGATCATGAGGTGGGTACCATATTTATTTTCAAATTATAAGCTTTGTGAGTATTCTTGAAAATTTCCGAAAGTGAAAAGGGTTAGAAATGTATTGTTTGGGATATTTAAATGTATTGTTTTGAATATTTTGATGACATTGAATGATTGTCTAATTGATTTGAAAAATTTAGAAGAGAGCGTTTTGAAAGTTATTGTTTATATTTTGAAAAATCAAGAAGGAAGTATTTCAATGTCATTGCCTAAATTGATTTGATAAATTGATAAAAATTTCTGACGTAGGATTATGAATGAATTGAAAATTTGTGAGGAATCTGTATTCTTGGATTTTGATATTTAAGAAATTCTTTGTGTTTGAAACAATGACATATATTGCTTTTGACATTGTTTTTAAAGTGTCGTTCTGAAAAGTTGACATTTCTAAATTTCAAATATTTGTGAAAGCGTGTATCGAATCTGATTATGAAAAGATTTGAAAAGTTAAGGATTTCGAAATTGTTTATAAAAGTGGTTGAAAAGTTTATGATTTTGAAATTGTTATGAAAAGTGTTTGGAAAATTTATAATTTCCGCAATTGTTTATAAAAGCGGTTGGAAAGCTTATGTTTCGAAATTGTTTATAAAAGCGTTTGGAAAGTTTATAATTTCTGAAAATGATTTATAAAAGTGTTTGAAAAAAATATGATTTCGAAATTGTTTATGTAAAAGTTGAAAATGCTATTATGTAGGTAAAGGTTGAACAATTTATGATTTCGAATACTATCGAATTAGTTATAAGATTTTGCTCATAAAAGGTTTGACAATTTAGAATACTTTTGAAATTATTTATAAAATATGGTTTATGAAAATGTTGGAAAAATAGGATTTCTAAGTGCTTTTGAAATTAGTATAAAATATCGTTATGTAAATATTGGAAAATTTTGACTTTAGTAAGATTAAATATCTTGCCTTTGGAATAATTGGAGAAATTTGTTATCTGCGATTGGAGAAACCGAATGTTTTAAGTTCGAATGTGTTTAAGAAAAAGTGTACAAAGGTTTAATTTTCTTGTTTTCAAAAGATTTGTGAAATTGCTTGAAAAATTTAGAAAGTAATGAATTTTAATGTTTAGAATGTTTTGGAAAAGGTTACGAGTTTTAAAATGAATTGAGCTATGAAGAAGGATTACGAAAGGATTACGACATTTTATGATTTCTAATGATTTAAGCAATTGCTTAATTTGTTAAATTCGTTAAGGCTCTTAATTGTTCATTCAAAGATGATGAAATAAATGTTAAATTCGTTGTGTTTGAAGGTTTTAATCAATATTAAAATTGTTGCATTCTAAAATAAATTGTGAATTTGCTATGTGAGAATTTCTATATGAAATCATGTGCATTTTGGGAATGTCAAGTTGTTTGATATGACATTGTGTTGAATTATCTGATGATTGCTACAATTGGTTCAATCTTCAATGATTGAAAGTGTGTTATGTGAATTACTTTGATGTGATGACATTATGAATGTGAATGTGTCTTGTATGACACGACATGAGGATTTGACTTTTTCGAAAAGTGCCTTCGGGCAATCTTTTTTGTAAGAATGAATATGTGAATTATGTGAAATTGTGAATGAGAAGGTGCCAATATGAAAATCAAATTTTGAAATGTGCCTTGAGCAATTTGAATTTCCGTTTGCTTAAGTGCTATGTGGGTTTGGTCGGTCCGTTGTGAGTCGATGCTTTGGTCTCTACATGTTTATAGCCTTCGCCGCATTGCCCGCTAGTGGCATAGGGGTTCGATTCGGACTCCCCTCATCACTGGTACCAGAAACCGCTATCTTGAGAATGTGCGATCGTCTGTTGGGACCAAACCAAACCATTTGATGTGTTATGTGGTTTGTGTTGGATGCATGGTATCACCCATAAACACGCCTTGCAAATATAACTCGCAAACACCTACGGGTGGGGTGTGGGGTCCAACACTAACTTACTTGACGTATTATGTGATTTTGAGTTGATTATGTGATTTTAATTTAATTATGATGTGATGCATTCATATTTAAAACTGGGCATGATCTGAAAAAGGTTTGAGATTTTGATAAATGAGAAAATAAATATTTATGAATATTTTGAAATAAATGAAGATTTGGAAGTTTTAGAAAATGTTCCTGAAAGTTTATGACTGGTTTGAAAGGTTTTCAATTCCCGAATGGGAAATGTTTGAAAGTTAAAAGAAACAAATTTTCACTTATTGTTTAATGTATAAATGTGTTACCCACGGAGCCGTCGAGCTCACCCCCTTTTTCCCTCCACAGGTCTTGCACGAGAAACTGAGTCTCACATCGGAAGTGAAGATTGATTTTAAATGTTATGTTTGAGAATGTAATCGGGCTAAATGCCCTTTGACTCTTTGTATTGCTTTGGTTTTATGTCATTAGTAAGGCTTAGAAGTTTCAAATTGTATAGTGTATGTATTTCCTAAGTATGTATGGATGTAAGAGTTTTGACTTTGGAATGCATTTTGTATATGTACTCTAAGAAAGAATGTATGGATGTATGCATGGGAATGATAAAAATAAGGATGAGATGAAATAGTTTTAAGAATTCAAATGATAGATGATTAAGATTGCGATATGGCCCTTGAGTTGGGGTTGGGCTGTGCTATTGAGTTGGAAGATAGAAGTGATTTTATGCAGGGTTGTTAGACTGGGAATGAAATGGAAAATTTGGCTAGATCCAATTTTAGGGGAGGTGCTGTCCAAATTTTCGTTAAAATTGGACAACAACTTCACCTAGGGTTTAGAGTACTTTAGAGCTTGATTTAGCTTAGGTGGTCTTCTTGAAGAGTGTAGAAGATGATTAGATCTTTCCAATGACATAAAGTTTGTCATATTTGGACTTAAAATGAAGAAGTTATAGGGTTTGAAAGTTTTCAGATTTTCTACTCGGATACTGTTCATTCTGCAATTTTGCAGAATCTTTGGAGCGTTTTCACCCTCTTAGAGGTTGATCTGGTTTTGCTTTCTTCATGAAAATGTAGGTTATCTTTCTAGCTTTAAAATGAGGTATGATTTGCAGTTATTGGATTTAGGAATAAAAGTTATGGGGTTGGGAGTGTTAGCTGTTACTATTCATACTGCAGATTTACTGTTCCATTGGCTAGTTTTAGGCTGAAACTTCAAGTGGGTTTTATCCTCTTTAATGATTGAATTGATTTTTGTTCTCTTCATGAAACTCGTAGATCTTCTTTTTATCTTTCCAACGAGGTATAATGTACCATGTTTCGACTTGTGTGCTAAGGGATATGAATTTGCAAACTTTTGACATTGTGTAGGAAAACTTAGTTTTGGGCAAATTGATATTTTACTATTCTTTTGGTCAAAAGTACTATTCCTTTGGTCATTTTGCAATTTCGCTTATAACTTTTGCAATTGACCTCCGATTTACCCGAAATTCGAATGTGATTGAGTTTGAATAAAGGAAAAGAGAATAGAAGATTATGAGGAGAAAAATTTTTTTACACCGGTTTTGGAATGTCTAAGTTTTCTAACGTTTATGAGGAAATCTGTATGAGTAGTTGGGTTTCGGAAACGAGATCCAACATATGTGGTATCAGAGCCCAGTAATATGATCTTACTTGGGCGTATGAGTATGAATAAGGAATTGATACGAGTTGTAAAGATAAGAGTGAATTTGTGAGAATATGCTAAGTGATCATTTGATTTTGATGAAAGAAGTATGATTGTCTTTAGGAATTTCAAAATTGATGTGCATGACTATTTGACGCTAAAATTCAAGTGATTGGTTTGATATGGGTGATACGAATACGGGTGATTAGAGACATGTGTTTGTGGAACTTAAGATTTGAATTTTGTGATGATTTGGGAGAAATTGATATAGACTATACTTCCGTAAGATGAAAGGATGACGAGTTGCTAAATGATCATTGAACCATATTAGGATTCTTTAGGAGTGTAAGTAAGTGAGAATTTCGAGGACGAAATTCTTTTAAGAGGGGGAGAAATGTTGGACCCCGATCTTCAAGTGAAAATAAGAAGTTTTCAAAAGTGGATGAGTTGATTGAAATTAAGTTGAAGATCATGAAATAAAGAAAGAAAGAGTGAAAATATGAAAATTGTGAAATAGTTGACTTTTTGGCCTTGGAGAGTTGACTCTTGATTTAGGCAAAATTTGAGAAAATATGCTACATGAAACTTGTAGGTTATGTTAAGAGCTTTCTGTAGCCATAAAATTTGACATTTTTCGATATCGGGAGTGAGAGTTATGATCAGTCAAAGTTGACTTGGAAGTTTGACTTTTAGGGTAAAAAGTTGACTATTTGATTTAGGTCAAATTTGAAAAAAATGATCAACGTGAAACTTGTAGCCTCTGTCGAGAGCTTTTCGTGGACATAAAGTTTGCTATTTTTCGATGTCGGGATTGAGAGATATGAATTTCGGAAGATATGCTTTGTTTTGAAAATGTTATTAAGTATAGATTTGCATGTGCTATACTTCGAGGCCACTCGTCGTATAGATTTAGTCTGAATTGGAATAAGTGGTATTACTGAAAGTTGTAGCTTGTATGTCGATCTTTCCGACGCCATAAAGTATGTAATTTTTCGAGATCGGGGCAAGGAGTTATGAGCGATTAAAAATTGGAAGTTGGTTAGGAAAAGCTGATTAAGACAGAATCTTTGAGTGGAAATTTGACTTCTTTGAAAGCCAATTGGATTTTTCTGTTCTTCAGGGAAGTTGTAGAGCTTCGTTTTACCTTTCCATAGACACCAAATTCGTCAAATTCCGAGTTCGGGATTACGAAATATGATTTTTGAAAAATTCAGTTTGATTATGTTTTGAAGTGCTGAAATTTTACTTATTATCCACCCTTTGCAATCTTTTGTTATAAATCCTTCGTTCGACATCCGATTGACTCGATTATCGAGCGTTGGATTTCTAAGACAATTAATGTCATTTATTGAAGAATTATGAATTTTAGGAGATTGAATTGAAGGTGATTGATTTTAATTAAGTGAGTTGAGAAAGTTTCGAACATGGTTCGGTATTTTGCAATTTCGGGAACCTGTGGAGCTCCGATTAAGTCGATTCTTGAGGCTAAATAAAGTTACGATATGGGACTTCAATTATGTGAAGGGCTTGAATTTTAATTCAGTCCCGAAGATTTTCAAGTTCTGGAATTAAGTGCAGTTTCGGATTTTGTTCAGGTCTGTTAGTATTTCGGCCATAACTTCTTCGTTTTAGATCCGAATTGAGCGCCGTCAGTTGCGTTGGATTCGTATGATCGAGAGGAACAATTCTCTAGTAGAAAGTTTGTCCAAATTATTTCGTTAAGTTGCCCAAAAGTTGGAAGTAAGTTATCAGATTTTTAACTAAAGAGAGGGGCATTTTGGTCATTGCACCCTCATTTAAGTGACATGGCTTAAACACAAGGGGCAGGGTCGTTTTGGAGGCTGGAGTTGTCGACTATAAGCAGAAAAAGAAGAGAAGAAATAGAAAGAAAATACAAAGAGAGGGAGAGAAGAGATGAAGCTTCGGTGATGGGTGGAGAAGAAGAAGAAGAAGAGAGCAAGCAAGGTTAGTTTTTCTATGAGTTCAAGAGTGATGTTCGTTGGTTTCTAGAGCAAAGAGGAGGAAGAAGATGGAAGTTTACCTTGAAGCTTCATAAATCCGAAAATGGTGGAGTTAAGGTAGGTTTGAAAATTGTTTTAAGTTGAGATATTGATGGGTTTATGGTGTAGATCTATGGAAAATGTTATGGGTTTGTTAATTCCATGACAAATTTTGGGAGATTTCATGTTAAATTGAGTTAATGTTGGATATGAATGTGTTAGGGTTTTAGTCTTGAATTTGGGGATTTGAAATTTTGGAAGTGTATTGAGTTAGAAAGTTTGAAATTTTGATGAGTATGGGATTTCTATAATTCATTTAAGTATTTATGTTTTTTTTTGTGATTTTGAAATTGGTGATTTTGGTTTAGGAACTTTTAGTTTGGATGAAGGAAAGAAGTAATGGAGGAATTGAAGCTTTGGAAAAGTGTCTAGCAAGATCATGAGGTGGGTACCATATTTATTTTCAAATTATAAGCTTTGTGAGTATTCTTGAAAATTTCGAAAGTGAAAAGGGTTAGAAATGTATTGTTTGGGATATTTAAATGTATTGTTTTGAATATTTTGATGACATTGAATGATTGTCTAATTGATTTGAAAAATTTAGAAGAGAGCGTTTTGAAAGTTATTGTTTATATTTTCAAAAATCAAGAAGGAAGTATTTCAATGTCATTGCCTAAATTGATTTGATAAATTGATAAAAATTTCGACGTGGGATTATGAATGAATTGAAAATTTGTGAGGAATCTGTATTCTTGGATTTTGATATTTAAGAAATTCTTTGTGTTTGAAACAATGACATATATTGCTTTTGACATTGTTTCTAAAGTGTCGTTCTGAAAAGTTGACATTTCTAAATTTCAAATATTTGTGAAAGCGTGTATCGAATCTGATTATGAAAAGATTTGAAAAGTTAAGGATTTCAAATTGTTTATAAAAGTGGTTGAAAAGTTTATGATTTTGAAATTGTTATGAAAAGTGTTTGGAAAATTTATAATTTCCGCAATTGTTTATAAAGCTGGTTGGAAAGCTTATGTTTCGAAATTGTTTATAAAAGCGTTTGGAAAGTTTATAATTTAGAAAATGATTTATAAAAGTGTTTGAAAAAAAATATGATTTCAAATTGTTTATGTAAAAGTTGAAAATGCTATTATGTAGGTAAAGGTTGAACAATTTATGATTTCGAATACTATCGAATTAGTTATAAGATTTTGCTCATAAAAGGTTTGACAATTTAGAATACTTTTGAAATTATTTATAAAATATGGTTTATGAAAATGTTGGAAAAATAGGATTTCTAAGTGCTTTTGAAATTAGTATAAAATATCGAGTTATGTAAATATTGGAAAATTTTGACTTTACTAAGATTAAATATCTTGCCTTTGGAATAATTGGAGAAATTTGTTATCTGCGATTGGAGAAACCGAATGTTTTAAGTTCGAATGTGTTTAAGAAAAAGTGTACAAAGGTTTAATTTTCTTGTTTTCAAAAGATTTGTGAAATTGCTTGAAAAATTTAGAAAGTAATGAATTTTAATGTTTAGAATGTTTTGGAAAAAGGTTACGAGTTTTAAAATGAATTGAGCTATGAAGAAGGATTCTGAAAGGATTCTGACATTTTATGATTTCTAATGATTTAAGCAATTGCTTAATTTGTTAAATTCGTTAAGGCTCTTAATTGTTCATTCAGTGATGATGAAATAAATGTTAAATTCGTTGTGTTTGAAGGTTTTAATCGAGATTAAAATTGTTGCATTCTAAAATAAATTGTGAATTTGCTATGTGAGAATTTCTATATGAAATCATGTGCATTTTGGGAATGTCAAGTTGTTTGATATGACATTGTGTTGAATTATCTGATGATTGCTACAATTGGTTCAATCTTCAATGATTGAAAGTGTGTTATGTGAATTACTTTGATGTGATGACATTATGAATGTGAATGTGTCTTGTATGACACGACATGAGGATTTGACTTTTTCGAAAAGTGCCTTCGGGCAATCTTTTTTGTAAGAATGAATATGTGAATTATGTGAAATTGTGAATGAGAAGGTGCCAATATGAAAATCAAATTTTCGAAATGTGCCTTCGGCAATTTAATTTCCGTTTTGCTTAAGTGCTATGTGGGTTTGGTCAGTCCGTTTTGAGTCGATTACTTTGGTCTCTACATGTTTATAGCCTTCGCCTACGCCCTAGTGGCATAGGAGTTCGATTTGGACTCCCCTCATCCACTGGCCGCATGTAACCGCTTATCTTGAGAATGTGCGATCGTCTGTTGGGACCAAACCAAACCATTTGATGTGTTATGTGGTTTGTGTTGGATGCCATGCAGTATCACCCATAAACACACGCCGCAAGATAACTCGCAAGCACCTACGGGTGGGGTGTGGGGTCCAACACTAACCTACTTGACGTATTATGTGATTTTGAGTTGATTATGTGATTTTAATTTGATTATGATGTGATGCATTCATATTTAAAATCGGGCATGATCTGAAAAGGTTTGAGATTTTGATAAATGAGAAAATAAATATTTATGAATATTTTGAAATAAATGAAGATTTGGAAGTTTTAGAAAATGTTCTGAAAGTTTATGACTGGTTTGAAAGGTTTTCAATTCCGAATGGGAAATGTTTGAAAGTTAAAAAAAACAAATTTTCACTTATTGTTTAATGTATAAATGTGTTACCCACGAGCCGCCGAGCTCACCCCTTTTTCCCTCCACAGGTCTTGCACGAGAAACCCAGTCTCACATCGAAGTGAAGATTGATTTTAAATGTTATGTTTGAGAATGTAATCGGGCTAAATGCCCTTTAACTCTTTGTATTGCTTTGGTTTTATGTCATTAGTAAGGCTTAGAAGTTTCAAATTGTATAGTGTATGTATTTCCTAAGTATGTATGGATGTAAGAGTTTTGACTTTGGAATGCATTTTGTATATGTACTCTAAGAAAGAATGTATGGATGTATGCATGGGAATGATAAAAATAAGGATGAGATGAAATAGTTTTAAGAATTCAAATGATAGATGATTAAGATTGCGATATGGCCCTTGAGTTGGGGTTGGGCTGTGCTATTGAGTTGGAAGATAGAAGTGATTTTATGCAGGGTTGTTAGACTGGGAATGAAATGGAAAATTTGGCTAGATCCAATTTTAGGGGAGGTGCTGTCCAAATTTTCGTTAAAATTGGACAGCAACTTCACCTAGGGTTTAGAGTACTTTAGAGCTTGATTTAGCTTAGGTGGTCTTCTTGAAGAGTGTAGAAGATGATTAGATCTTTCCAATGACATAAAGTTTGTCATATTTGGACTTAAAATGAAGAAGTTATAGGGTTTGAAAGTTTTCAGATTTTCTACTCGGATACTGTTCATTCTGCAATTTTGCAGAATCTTTGGAGGCGTTTTTCACCCTCTTAGAGGCTGATCTGGTTTTTGCTTTCTTCATGAAAAATGTAGGTTATCTTTCTAGCTTTAAAATGAGGTATGATTTGCAGTTATTGGATTTAGGAATAAAAAGTTATGGGGTTGGGAGTGTTAGCTGTTACTATTCATACTGCAGATTTACTGTTCCATTGGCTAGTTTTTAGGCTGAAACTTCAAGTGGGTTTTTACCCTCTTTAATGATTAAATTGATTTTTGTTCTCTTCATGAAACTCGTAGATCTTCTTTTTATCTTTCCAACGAGGTATAATGTACCATGTTTCGACTTGTGTGCTAAGGGATATGAATTTGCAAACTTTTGACATTGTGTAGGAAAACTTAGTTTTGGGCAAATTGATATTTTACTATTCTTTTGGTCAAAAGTACTATTCCTTTGGTCATTTTGCAATTTAAACTTATAACTTTTGCAATTGACCTCCGATTTACCGAAATTGAATGTGATTGAGTTTGAATAAAGGAAAGAGAATAGAAGATTATGAGGAGAAAAAAAAATTTTTACACCGGTTTTGGAATGTCTAAGTTTTCTAACGTTTATGAGGAAATCTGTATGAGTAGTTGGGTTTCGGAAACGGGATCCAACAATTTATTTAATTATTTGATGTTTTGGATTAATTTATAAATATTTTTTCATAACAGTTAGACCACATTTGATTCTTTATAAATGTTTTAGAAGTGAATACATATCTTAAGTTATTCTTCAATCATAATGCAAAATATAAAAACTCTTAAAAGAATTGAAACACAAAACTTTGTAATTAGTTAACTAAGAAGCAACCCAATGGTCGTGACAATATATTTCTTAATGGTAAGTTATAAGGTTATCGTAACTTAATTGCACTTTGTAATAATAAATTTAAATAGTAAATACATAATTTTGATTATTCTCAAAACAAAAGTAGACTATCAAAACTCTTACGATAATGGAAAGAATAAAACTTTCTCATGTCTCAACTAAATTTGAAGTTTGTAATGGTGACAATGTAGTTCTTATGATAAGATATAAGGTTATCTGTAATTATTTATTACCTTAATTAACATTGTCATAAAATCTAATTTTTAAGCGTATCTATCCATCCTCTTTTGAACAAATTGATGTACCTTAACTTAAAAAGGATTAATGATCAAATGATATAAACTGACATTAGCAAGTCATTTTAAAGGCTTCAAATCAAGTAATTTAGATTATGGACCATGATAACGTCATTTGATCTAAATTAATATTTATAACTTGAAATACATTCAATCTCCTTCAATTAATTCATATTTTATCTTTTATTTTCTTTTAGAGATATACTATTACAAAGAATATGAGTGGGTTAATTAGTTTTAGTTGACAATTCAATTTGAAACTAACATTGAGTTGCCTATAGATCTCACAACTTTGTGTATCATGATTTGTTAATTTATTTTACATTAAGGATTAATTTATAAATATCAAAGCTTTAAAATATATCTGAATTCTTATCAAATTTTAGGAGTGAATACATATCTATTTAAACATAAAGTTAAATATCAAAACTATTTACGTAATGGAAAATATAAAATTGTCTAATGTCTCAACTAAGAAGCAACTTACCTACTTTTTGTTGATTAAATGACCTATCATCATCAAACCAAAATCTTTGTATAACATCATCTTTCACTTATTTAAATATATGTATGTTTGTTAATGAAAACTTAGTTTTGACATAAACATACAAAGTTGTTGTCATTTTATATAAAATGACAACAACTTTGTATGTTTACGCAAAAACTTAGTTTTCATTAACAAACATACATATATTTAAATAAATGACAAGTTACACACATTTGGCCACTCTTTTACGACATACGACATTTAATTTAGCAAAATCAATGAGTAAAATCAACCTACATTCTTATATTTTCATAACAGTATAAGAGGTTCAACTAGCTAAACTAATTTTTAATCAAAATCCAAATTCTTAGTTCTAATAGCTACAACAATTTTACTATAATCTAGATAAGTTACAAACAAACCTAATTAATTTTTTAAAACTCAATATGGTATAATATACTTTGAATTGATCTTAAGTTACTATAAGAAATGTACCAAGCATCATTACTTTTAGAGTTTATTAATATAAACACAACCTCGAATATAGGAATGTTCCTTTTCTGAAAACCTTGTAATGCAGACATAGCCTAGAATAACAGTTTAAAAAGTGCTTATATTTGTCTTTGAGAAGAATTGTATTTTACATAGTTTGGAACACTAAGTTTGTATTTAGCACTTCTCTTTATATGCAATAAATAGTGTAGGACATAGACATGTGTAAACTTGTATTCTTCTCTAAGGTTATTGCCTTGTTTAACATTTAATAGTCCACACAATTGTAGAACTTTATCTTGCTTTTTTTTTTTAAAAAATGGATGAATCATAATAGGTTTGAAAGGTTAGATGAACCCCATCTCCAATAATTCACCAAGTTGTGTAATCAACTCCATTAACTCTAATGGAGACATTTGATAATGAACATGAGGAGTAATTACACGTTCATCAACTGAAATTGTGATTGATTTCTCTACAAATAACAATAAAGTGAATTGCAAAGTATATTCCCCCTTTATTGGCACTAGTAAGGACATTAAATTTGCACAAGTTTAAGTCACCCATATTGAATCTGTTATGTTTAGGTGTTTTTAGATTATAGTTTTAGTAAACATATGTGTTTGGCCAAAATTTAAAAATGAACAGTGTTACAAAAAGTAATAATGCTGTGCGAAATAATTCAATTGCTATCTTTTATTAGCGCCATAATAGTGAAAAGGAATAATGATCCAACTCTCTTTATATTGAAAATCTTTTATCCCCAAATGACTCATTTAAAGCTTTGATCCAACTCATTTATCCCCAAATCCCAAATGACTCATACAATAGTGAAAATATTCATTTTGCTTTCCATTTGAGCTATGAATGACACTATTGTTAGTTTTCATTGCGATGATCATCTTCATCTGCGATACGTGCTTAAGCAACACTTCTCGCATTTCGATTGAGGTCATTGCTTAACCGCTTAACCGCTTCTCTTTTGTTGTTATCTGCTTGATTCATATGGGTGTACATGAACTTCCATAGCATGTCCCTTAATCGTGTATTGATGAGTTGCATGATGTGTAAGTTGACAACATACATGTAGTATGGAGAGGTTATTTGCGTTGTGATTACTGGTTGAGATAGAATTGTGTATTAATTGCAGGGGGACCCTTATATGATAAGGGGGATGTCCAAATTATAGGAGAAATGCTGCCGAAATTTCAATAGGATCGTCGTAGTACATGATGGTTAAATGAGAACATGAGCTTATTAGTTTTAACTTGTGATCTTATTTTGGAGGTGACTTACAATTATGAAAATTATTTAGGATATTAGTTGATGGTCTAAGTTTGTGAGGATGATAAATGTCATGCATTGAGTATGACATGTTCCTGAAATTTTAGTTTATGTCTTACACGCTGTGATATGACGATTGCAATCTAATATTTTCCCTCTAATATGCCATGATTAATGTTCCATAATGTTGTAAGTATTCTTCTATGATTAATGTTCCTCTAATAATGTTGTAAGTATTCCTGCAAGAGTAACTAACATTTACAACTTGAGTCAGACATTTAAGTAATAGTGAATACATATATGTAATTATTCCTAAAAATTAAATGAAAATATTAAAAATATTAAGAGAATTAAAAATTAAAACGTTCTACTGTTTAAAGTAACAAACAACTCAATGGTTGAGATAAATTAGTCACCACCATTGACTAATTTGTCACGACCATTTATTTGCGATGATTATCTTTTGTTTATCACTTTCTACTGTTTAAAGTTATTCATGATTTATCTTTTCTTACTCACTTATATATTAAAAACATGTTGTTAGGAGATCTGTATTTGCGATGTGCTTACTGGTTGAGATAGATGTGTGTTTCTGTTGCAGAGGGACCCTTATTTTTTAAGGGGGTGTCCGAATGATAGGGGAAATGCTGCCAAAATTTTTTTAGGATCCTCGTCATAGCTCGTTTTTAAATTAGAACATGAGCGCGGTAGTTTAATTATGTGAGGATGATAAATGTTTAGCATTTAGTATACTATGTCATGCCTTGTGTAAAATATTTGGAATGAGGGTTTCACTGATTTTATTGTTGGGTTTCAGTGCAGCGCTATCATCTTCGTCGTCGTGACGTTCGACATTGCCCGTGACAACGTGATTCAGCAACATTTCTTTGCATTTCAATTTAGGTCAGTGGTTATGCTTTCGTTAGCAATTGTATTGCCTTTTTCAATTGCTTGTTGCACTGACTAGAATCAATTACACCCATAATTGGTTGGATGTTGTGTACAATGAATATCTCTTAACCTTGTAATAATATAATTTCATATGCTTATGTTAAATTGATTAGGAATGATTAATTTATTAGAATAGGTTTTTACAATAACATTCAATCTTGTATGAATAGTTCTTTGGAAATAGTATGATATTTAATATCCATTGAATACCACATTGTGGTCAACCACAATGTGATGACATACTTGTCTACTGTCATATATGTTGTGTTCACAGTATAAATATTCCAGTAGCTTAGCTACGACATGAAACGTTAAAGGCTTATGTTATAACACATGTCTGTAATGATTTGGTTTGTACAGAGGTGGCTAACATAGATGCCTAACTTTGGTTCCGATGTTGTAGAATAACAGTTTCCCAGTTATGAGTTTCAGCGATAGATCTTGGATGTGTAGACGTTTAACCGCCGATGGTTTCATTAATCCTGAATTTGTTGAGGGAGTTGATACGTTCATTAATTATGCATGTTCGCAACCTGCATAAATGGATGGGCCAAAGATCAGATGTCCATGTACAAAGTGCAAGCACAAATGTTTCCTGTTTATTGATGAAGTTCAGTTGCATTTGTTGAGAAAAGGGTTTGTTCCGAACTACTTTCAGTGGACCCGACATGGGGAACCGTTGGTTGCTAGCACCTCAAGGAGAATTGAAGAGCCTACGTGTATTCACTTAAATGAGAATGACATTGAGGATGGATATGGAAGACATTTTGGTGATGGGTCGGAAAACTCTTACAGGCAAATGGTGCACGATGGACTCGGTCATACATTTGAGCCAAATGTGGAACATGTTGACGAAGAACCTAACCAACAGGCAAAACAATTCTTCCACTTACTACAGTCAGCTGATCGAGAATTGTGGCCAAATTGTGAGACAATGACTCAGTTGTCATCAATTTCTCGCATATTGAACATAAAGAGTGAAGGTCATATTTCGGATCGCAGTTTTGAAAAAATTCTTCAGTGGTACAACGAATCATTGCCACCTGAGCATACAATGGTTGATAGTTTTTACAACATGAAGAAACTTATTCGTGGTCTTAGTCAACTGTGGAAAAATTGTCATTGTCGACTTCGGATGTATCTTTGTATTGGGAGACGATATGAACTTAGAGCGAGGTAAATTTTGTGGGCAACCTAGGTTTAAGCCCGAAAACGTTATCTGAAATGTAAATTAGTTCCATGGAAGCGGATGTATTATTTCCCTCTCACTCCTAGGTTGCAAAGGCTTTATGCTTCTGATGTGACTGCGTCGCACATGAGATGGCATGCTAAACACGAACAGGAAGATGGAGTAATGACTCATCCATCAGATCCATTGGCATGGAAACATTTTAATGACACGCATGTTGAATTTGCGGTTGACAGTCGAAATGTTCGGTTGGGTTTGTCAACGGATGGATTTCAACCATTTGGTCAATCTGGACAGTAATATTCTTCGTGGCCAATTATCATAAATCCTTATAATTTGCCTCCTTGGATGTGTATGAAAGAGGCATATATGTTCTTGACAGCGATTGTCCCAGGGCCCATAAATTCGAAGAAAAAAATTGATGTGTTCTTACAACCATTGATATCTGAATTGCAACTGCTTTGGGACTATGGTGTCCAAACTTATGATGTATCTAAGAAACATAATTTTGTGATGCGAGCAGCTTTGATGTGGACTATTAGTGACTTCCCAGCCTTTGTCATGTTATCTGGATGGTCAACCGCTAGGACGTTGGCTTGTCCTTATTGTCGCAATGATTCTGATGTGTTTTATCTGCCTAACGGAGGGAAAATTTGTTGGTTTGACAATCACAGGAAATTTCTACCTGCAGATCATCCGTTTAGGTGCAATAAATATAAGTTTAGAAAAAATCGGACGGTTCACACCCATCCTCCTCCGATAGCATCCGGTGAAGAGGTCTTGCAAGAAATAGAAGAATTAGGGTTGTTGAAAGTGACGGAATTAGAGGCTGATGATGTTAATTCAACCATTAGTCAGAACTTTGGTTGGCAGAAATGAAGCATTTTTTGGGATTTGCCATATTGGAAAACGAATTTGATTTGTCATAATCTAGATGTGATGCACATTGAGAAAAATATCTTTGACAACTTGTTCAATACCATAATGAACATTGAAGGGAGGACAAAAGACAATGCAAAATCACGAGCTGATTTGCACTTTTTTTGCAAAAGAAATGAGTTACATAAAGATCTTCGCACGTAAATACCCAAAAGCATGTTACACTATGGACGAGAAACAAAAGGAGCTTATATGTGAATGGTTGAAAGCTATTAAGTTTCGATGGATATGTTTCAAACTTGGCGAGGTGTGTGGATCTACGAAAATACAAATTATTTGGGATGAAAAGTCATGATTCTCATGTATTTATGCAAAGGCTTATCCCAATTGCATTCCGAGAGTTGTTACCTTCGAAGGTATGGGAAGCTGTAACAGAGTTAAGTTTGTTTTTTAAAAGCTTAACCTCCGTTGAAATCAACATTGGTGAGATGGAAAAACTAGAACATGAAATTCCCGTAATTTTGTGTAAATTAGAAGGCATTTTTCCTCCAAGTTTCTTTGACTGTATGGAGCATCTACCTGTGCATTTAGCACACAAGGCAAAACTAGCCGGTGCAGTACAATATCGATGGATGTATCCATTTTAGAGGTAAGTACACAAATATCACTGCAATAACCACTGCCAAGCTTTGTCAAATGTCTTATACTACGAATTTTTGTTCATGTAGGTATTTGCATCACTTGAAAAAAAATGTTAAAAACAAAGCTAGAGTTGAAGGATCCATATGTAATGCTTATTTAGTGGAGGAAACGAGTACGTTTTGTGGGTATTATTTTGAGCCGCATGTTAACACAAGAGCAAGAAAAGTTCCTCGTAATGACGATGGGGGACGAACGACTAATGCTGATGGTTCCTTGTCCATATTTTCATATTGTGGACGAACATCTGGGCGTGCGATAAGAAGAATGTTAACTGAGGAAGAGATCGAGGCTGCACATGGTTATATTGTATTGAATTGTGAAGAGCTGTTGCCTTTCGTGCAGTAAGTTGCATATGAATGTTTCTGTACTTTCCTTCGTGTCATCTTCATGCCCTTAAACTAGTCATTCTGTATTTAGATTGTACGAGACATTGTTACGGAAGATAATGCCGGGTATGACGGAAGATGATATAAATAACGAAGTGGGGAAACACTTCCCTCGGTGGTTTGAGAGATATGTAAATTTGTACTTACAATTAATCTTTATTATATTTTGACGTTGAATTTTACATTTGTCATGAAACTAAATTATTTGCGATGCAAAATGTATTTTTTTAGGCAATGGACAATCCAATCGAGAACAAGATGATTTGTGTTCTTGCGAAGGGACCTCTACGATATATTAAATCGTATCCGGTCTATTTCATTAATGGATACAAATATCATACAGAAAGTCATAAACATAATATGTCAACAATAAACAGTGGGGTTTCAATACAGGGAGAAATGATGGATTACTATGGTAAAATTCTTGAAATACTTGAAGTTGAATACCCTGCTTTACCAGTCAAGCGATGTGTGATATTTAAATGTGAATGGTATGACCCGACACCAAATGTTGGAGTAAAGGTGCATAGACAATACAATTTAGTTGAAATCAATCACCGAAGAAGATTGCGTCAGTTTGAACCTTTCGTCTTAGCTGTGCAAGCTAAACAGGTTTGTTACATCCCTTTTCCGAGCTTACGATGAGATAAGGTAGATTGGTTAGCAGTTTGCAAAGTTAAACCTAGAGGTGTTTACGAATCACATAGACGAGGAGACCATTCAGTTGAAAGTGAGGCGTTTCAGGAGGATGTCACATTTATCAATGCATCTGTTACGGATGACCATAATGAGCCTTTGAATGATCCATCAAACGAATTTGCCAATATTTCATCTGGAGAGGATGACGAGGGTTTGAGATCTGATGAGGAGCCGAAATTTGATTCTTATTCATCTGAAGAAGAAGATGATTGTAATCTTCCATTAAGTTATGATAGCGAATGACTTGTGTTTGTAATTGCATATTTTAAGTTAAATAGTCACGTTATTTTTATTTAATTATATTATGTTTGGTTTTTCATTGCATTTCTTTAGAAACGTATGTCGACATGGCGATTGGTTCCGGACGGCAACAATTCTTTCCGTTGGGAGGAATGTGGGAAAATTGTCCAATTCCATGGAAGCAGAACTACTTCAAGTCTCGCTCCATCATATAGTACCAAACGTTTGCCTTCGATGGTCGATCTGTTACTTGAAGGTGTTTAGTATGATCTGCACGACGACTATTTCCGTGGTTTGAACCTGTAATAACATTTATTAAAGTTATCAAACATATTCTCATTTCATTGTCAATCTTACATGTTTAAGCTTCCTTGAAACTCGAAGAGGACATGTATGCCGATAAAGGTGACTGCAATGTCACGTCAGCTTATAACGGAATAGGAAGATCGGGTATTGTCAACTCCTCTTCTATTCCCCAAACCTCGTCTGCACAATCACGTATTCAATAATATACCGTTTTTGTTACTTATAGGGTTGGTTAATATCATGGTTTCAACATTTCTTCACTGATTACGTTTTAGGTACATTTGTTCCTGTTAGTAGTTCATCCACCGAAGAAGTCTACCATTCTAAGACTGGGCACTCATTCACTGTTTCGTCAACAAATCTAGATATAGCTGCAATGTTATTGCAAGAATGTGAGCAACAACGCAATGCTGTTGGATGGAGTATCACTATTTCAATTGGTGCTTTTGAACGTGCGCGAACCCTTCTCGGGAACCCAGACATTGGGGACTCTTTCACGTTTACCAACTCCCATGTTATATGGAATCCTAAAAAATGAATAGATCGATGTGCTTATGTACTACCAGACATGTTTACCCTTTGCCTTCACGTTCAATTATTGTTGTATCCGTAACACATTAAAAGTGAACATTGCATATTTATATTACTGTTAAGGTTCATTTATGGTTGATAACAATTTGTTAACCTTCATATATTGCCATAGTTTCTCCTCTATGTGTTGTGTAGAATAATGCATTCAAATTATATATTGTACATGTAGAGAATTGTGGGAAATTGAATTTCAGGAAAAGAATGGGACCGAAGAGACAACGTGACTTCATGCCACCGAGGTTTCGAACCATACTCGGGGGACATTACAGTGAAGGTGGTTCGTCACAATCAGCCGCACCTACTGACTCACCTTCTCCACCTCTGGTGCCGGGAGTTGCAGTTGAGGCATCACCGACTGCTTCTCAGCCTACATCATCCCCTTCTCCAACGCATATATCGTCAAACACTAGCGTACCGGATGCAGGAGACGTCCGTCAGCCTGGCGCTGAGGGACCTGATGGCAGAAAGTTTGTTTCTATCAAAGCACTTCACAATTTGCTTATTATCAACTTTTACTTTTACCAATATGTACATAGGGTAACATCACTTAATATGTTAGGTTGGTTTCGTCTGGACCAATTTCAAGAAATATGACTTCCTCGTTCAAGCAAAGAATTGAACCAGAGGGTTATGTTTGGAAAAATTTAGCTGACACCACAAAGCAATTATACTTTCAAGAGTTTGAGGTACACATCATTATTATTTTCTTGTTACGTTGCTTTATATTCATAATGTTCATACAACATTTTTATATTTTGTTATTCTTACTCATCTTATTTCTGAAAGAATTTTACTGGAATTCTTGTGTCGACGCCAACATGTATAAACAATGGGAAAAGAAAGCACGCATACGTTATCGCGACTTAATTAATCAAATACGCAAGGTTGGTGCACGACCGCGTTATATTTCGGAGGAAATTTGGAGTCATTGGAACGAATATTGGACATCACCTGCGGCAATGTCCATTTCTGAGCGTAATTCGGCCAACAGACGTGGAGGGCTGGGGGGGCCGAGTCTTGCAGTGCATACGGGAGGATCAATTACCCACAACGAGCATGCACATAGACTAGTAAGTATCTAATTTCTCATGACAATTTTACATATATCTTACTTTGCTTTATTGAACAATGTGATTATGATATAAATGTCTGGTGCCATATGGCTGTGTGAAGTTATTTTCATTGTTGAACAGGGGGCAAATATCATATATACTGAGGAAACTCTGGCGAAATTTTTTTAAATACTAGTTAACATCTGACAATTTAAGTTATACGTGTAGGAAAAGGCATTGGGCACGAAGCCTACACCTATGCAGGTATTTGTGCACACCCACACGAAGAAACATGATGGTGTCACCTTCATCAACAGTCGATGTCGAGAAGTCAATGTTAGTGAAATTAACATATTTTAATAATTTTTTAACAATTATAGCTTATTTACTAACGTCAAGATTGTTTCCTAATAGGATCAAATACAAGAAAATATCCAGCGACAATCTCAGGAGGAACTACCTGTGGACGAGACTCAGACATATCTTGATGTCGTGGGTGGTTGGGACCGTCGTGAAAGAATATTCAGCCTGGGCTCATATGCAAACGCTTGTTATTCGCGCTCTTCCCTTTCTAGTACAGCAGCATCTGCTCGACCATCTCAATCTCATGATGTATCGGAGCTCCGGGCCACAGTGGACTCATTAAAGGAACAGATAGCTAATCAAAACGAGCAGCTGGCTAATCAAAACAAGCAGCTGATTACTCAACATCACCAGCATATGGAGGACATAGTTAAGGTGAGGGAGGAGATTAGTCTGCAGATGACAGAAGAACTGAGAGCAGAGCTGCAGCAAGTTTCAAAGATCAAAGAGTCGCTGGAGCAGATGGAGCAAGCAGCTAGGATGAGAGAGGAGATGGAGCGGCTGACTAAGATGAGAGCGGAGATGGAGCAGATGACCAAGGATAAACAACATGCGGAGGAGATGGCTAAGCTTAGGCAGGAGATGGAAATGTTAAAGAGGGGGGGAAACAGTTCAGAACATCCATGATCATTACGACAATAATTACTATAACATTGTCATGTGTTTTCAATTAAAAAACATAAGAGATTTGTTATTTCTTATTTTTTAATAATTAAATTAATTTCTTTTTATATTTTATTAATGATTAATTTTCTCATTATTCTAACGCAACACAAATTAATAAAGTGAATATATAATATAATCATTATTATAACAACATAAAGCAAAAAAAAAATTTAATCACTCATTTTCGACGGTCAATTTTTCGTCGAAAAAGTTCCCCTTATAGAAGTGTTGAGTAATCACACATTATGTATATACATACAATTAGAAAGCACTTCCAATATAACCTTAACTATCAAACTCCTCGGACAACTGATGGTCCCGAATTATCACAGAAATTCCCAATTCACAAACATCCATATCCAATTCATAATACATAAGCGTTGGAACTCATTCATTCATGATCACACCAAGCAATTCAACATTGTAGTCATCATTATTAAACCATATATCCTTTACATTATCATCTCAATTAATAATGCATAATTAAACTAACTATTACTTAATTAATACCGATGTAAGTTCACAAACACCTTAAAAAAAGTCCATTTAAGTCATATTGTACCAAATAAATTAATTAAACCTTATATAGTTCATTAATTGCACAAAATATCATTTTTACCTTCCTATCCATTTCCCACAATTATGGAATAAGTGACCCGAAATAACTGTTTTCACTTGATAAGTTTTTGAATAAGTTTTATATGGCTATTCTAACCTAGAAACTGATGTTTTTAGACAATATATTCTTCTAAACAAATATTACTCTATGTAATAAGTTTCAAATGAAATAAAGTTAATGCAAATTGGTTCATTATTCAGAGAGTTATACGCAAGATACTACAGATTATTCTCAACCATAGATAGCAACCAGAACTCTGCTTTAATCCAAATTTCAAAACCCTTAGTGACAGAAATCAATTTTGATTCTTTCATGAAAGTTGTAGATATATGTATCTAGCTTAATCCGAATTTGAAATCATCTCATTTTGATCTCCATAGGTCAAGATATGGATAAAATATGAATGCCTATTTGGTGGAACCACTCCTTCTAATGAGTATCTAGCATGTATAAAGTTTCTAACCACAATTTTTCATTAATTCAGTACACATTTTATCCACTTCAAACATCAAACAATACATATTCTATCATGATACCAATTTTTGTATTCCCTTAACTTTTTAATTTCAAAGAATAACTCCAAAGATCAAACTATATCAGCCCATCCAAGTAACCAAACCCAACTTTAAGATCAAGGTGGAACTAAGATGATCTTCCCACCATAGAGACAACATCATAAAGGATAACATGAAGTAGCTCCCTTAATGAATAGTTTAGCAAAGGATTTCGTGTGCTAACATGTAAGATTGATGCAAAAATTCAGAACATGGACAAGGATGATTTCGGTGGAGAGATTGAAAACAAAGTGAGGGTTACAGAAACTTCCTTACAAGAACGAAAAACCTTAGCTACTAGGTGTCTCATTTATGCATTGACACATATGTCCAATGCATGACTACCATTTTCCATCCATTTATGCTGCCAATTGCAACATTTCCATTAGGCCACTTTTCAACTTATTAACAATGCCATTTGTCACATTCTTGCCAAGCCATTTGTCACGTAATGAATGATGTCATTTGTCAATATATTAGCTATGCCAAATGTCACTAACTCATAGGCTTAGTTATTCTAATTTTTTATGCGCCAATTTAACTTATCACTTGACAATTTTCCTAATTCACATGTACATCTCAATACCTCAATTCTTTAAGGATCACAATTAATTCCAATTTATTAAATGTAGTCCATCAATACCAAAATTCAAGTCATATGTCTTTCACACTCAAATCATAACACAATTTTAACTCCTATCATATATGTACTTTTATAAACATGTAACATTTCATCTAGGGTATATTTTGTAACATTCATATACCCCTGGAAGGATATATAGATACCACACATAACAGCACCCAAAACATATTATACTAACAATTTCAAGCATTCTTCAAAACTCAAGCATCATATATTACATTACATTTCATTATATTTTAAACATACTATACATAATGTATTGACATATAACAAAACATATTACATGTTTTGAAATCCAAATTTCTGCCTGTTTATAAATATTACAAACCATATATGCAAAATACAAATTGTCTCATCATACTGAGAACAAGTCTGTAACAACAACAGACTAAATATTATTCACAACAAAATACATTATTCCTTGACTATTGTGGTTGACATTGTCCCAGTCTCAAGTCTTCTTAACAAAATCTACGCGGGAAAAAACCATTGTACTAAGCATATAGCTTAGTAAGGAATAGCAAAACAACCTACAAAATGACAACTGCTTCTATCAGTCGTTTATCACACAATCACTGATTCATCTCATATTACTAGAAATCTTTAAATTGTTCAAACCAGAACAATTAGATTATTAATTGCAACAAAACAGAACATAAACCCATCTGAGCATAATATACTTACATCGTAACAGAATGTATTAGAACAGGATATACTTGCATCATAGCAAAGTATGTAAATACCAACACAAAACTTAATTATAAAATTACAGGACATACAGAAAAAAAAACATAATTATATCAGAATAGGACTTATCATGCAGCTGAACGTACAATGTATATAAGTATCAGAACTGAACATCATTACTTAGTTAACAAAACTCAAAATCTCAGAACAAAATACCATTATGACATAATAGAACATCACTTAAATCAGTTTAAACTTTTTTGAATCAGAACATAACTTAATTGTATCAAAACATAATCGTACATGTATTAGAATTGGATATCAAAATTGGATATAATCCTTTCAGATTAGAATAAGACTTATATCAGTTCATAATTTGTATCAAGTCATTCATATATACTGAATCAAATTATATCATAAGCGACCATTACATGTTCATATTAAAGTACAATTCAAGCATAATGGGTTTCAGAACAAAATATGAGTTATCAATAAAGAACATTTCTCATGTTAGAGCCAGTCATTTAACTATAAAAAAATGTACAAATAATATAACGATTATCATAATAGGGTATAAAACCTTCAGAATAGAGTATATTTGCATCAGAATAGATTTTATTTTGTATCAATTCAAAGCTTATCTTAGATCAAAGCAGAATTTGTTAATATGAAAATTAAATAGGTATCAGAATACAAAATAAGTTAGATTGTTAATCCTTTTACAGAAGTGGGCAACGAGACTAAAATAGAAGATACCATAATTGGTATCTAAAATAGAAGAGACTTAAATCTATGAAATAGAAGACCCAAGAGTGTCTGGAAACAAAAGACACCGAAGTGTCTGATCACAGAAGACACCTTAGTGTCTAATTATAGAAGCAACTGCTAACCCTTCTAGGCATACCTATTTACCCACGACTAGGACTCAGCAGTTTTAAAATAAATCATTTCAGATTTTAGAATTCAAAAATTTATGCAAAAAATGAAGTACAACATATGACTTCATTCTATTTTCCTTTAATTGAACTTATTCATTGGCATTTGATCAAACATAACATACCTTATAAATACAAATACGTGCAATTATGCATCAATAGAAGTGTTAAGTCACCACACATTATGTATATGCACACAATTAGAAAGTACTTTCAATACAACCCCAACTATCAAACTCCACAGACAACTAATGGTTTGGAATTATCACAATATTATCGCAAAAATTCCCAATTCACAAACATCCATATCCTCTTCATAATACATAAGCCTTTCGAACTCATTCATTCATGATCACACCAAGCAATTCAACATTGTATTCATCATTATTAAAACATAAATCCTTTAAATATCATCTTAATTAACAATGCATAATTAACTATTACTTAATTACATCGAATACCATTTTAAGTTTAAACATACCTTAAACAAGTCCATTTAAGTCCTATTGTACCAAATAAATTAACTAAAACTTATATAGTTCATCAATTGCACAAAACACCATTTTTTCACCTTCCTAACCATTTCCCACAATTGTGGAATAACGATGTGTTTGGTTGTTTGTCTTCAAAGCAGAGGCGTAAAAAGACAAAAGCAAGAGAAGGAATATAATGTAAACCGGGGATGCTTAAGTGTTTGGTTGTGGTGGACGGACATGATAAAATTATCCTCGTCCCAAGGATGTAAATGTGTTTGGTTTTGATGGATGTAACCAAAAAAAAGATGAATGACAATATTGCCTTGCGATTGTAATATGAGTAGATATAAGTAAGTAAGTGGTTATTATATAATTGTATGAAGTGAAATTTTAGTAAATTTGTAATTTTATAATTACAATGAAATAAAATGAGATACCAAAATAATTATGGAAATGTTAAACCTTTAAAATTAATAGAAATGAGTTATTTAATATAAAATGCCTACAAACTAAAATATTAATTTATAGGTTAACAAAAAATCGTATGATTTAGAAATTGAAATACATAATAATGTAATAAAACATCTAAGCATTCATTTAATTAATGACATAATAATTTAGTTAAATGTTTAGCGTTTATGAAACTAATTACATAATAGGAGTTAAAATTTATATACAGGTATAATTTTTAATACATAATACTAAAGTATATCATGCAAGCAATCATGGAATTAATTACATAAGATGTTACAAATTGGTAGAAGTTAGAAATTGTACAACATAATAAATTAATAAAACATGTAACCATTCATGAAACAAATTACATAATAGGTATTAAAAAGTCCGACAAGTTCGAAATTGTTATACATAATAAGTTAACACAACTTTTAAGCATTCATAGAATTCATTACATAATAAGTTGAAGATACATACGACCCTTATATTTTATTAAGAATGCCGGTAATAATAAAACCCAAAATTAAACCAACGGCAACGAGTAAAAATCCTTGAGTCCAAGCATTTTTCTTCTTCAAAGTAGCAACTTCAATTTGGAGTTCATTTGTTGGAAGCGAAGATTGATACAGTATTAATGACGGTTCATTAGTGGTATGAACAATTTCTTCATTCCGACGAGTCCGCCTATCAACATCGATAAGATAGGCACATTCTGCTTCTACATAAGTTCGATACCCCTTGAATTTTGCATTAGGAAACCTCTCTGTTGCCAGTTTTACATCATCCCAGTTTGTAAAAATTCCAACGTGACGCCCAACAAACACGACATAAAAGTTATATCAGCCCATAGGAAAGTACCTGAAAATGAATAATAACGTCATCATTCATACACCAACATACATCACAAACATCCAAATAGTTAACAAAGCAACCATTCATCATGGATTCACAAGTGCACAAACAAAGTCAACAATTCGAAGTACCATCATTCAACATCACACAAGCTGTTTAAAGACAAATAATGAAACCATAAAATATTTCTAACTATAGTCAGTCTTCATCATATAAGAGGCTCCTAACATAAGCACATGCATGATCTGCAGCTACACGCCGTAAGTCCCTCAGCCTGAGCATTCGTAGAGAACATCCTCATAGTCCTAACAATTTCTGTTGTGAAGAACCTCAACTTCTCAAGCTCTTCACCTAGGTTGGGTCCTTCAGCTCCTTTAATTGCATCAACAATTATCTTTGCATTCTCATGACTAGCATCAATGGCCTTAGCAAATGTTGCAGAAAGGCCATCGAAAAGTTCAACATCCGTCATCTTCCTTTTGGCTTTATTTTTTCGGGTCCCTACTATGTTGCTAGAAGATGAGACAGCTTTCGTGACATTGGCAGGTGCTGATCCAGGGGGAGTCCCCGATGGGCACATTGGATCAAATGAGCCAACAGGAGCTGTTGGCTCATCATCCTCAGTGTCATCGATATCTAGTTCTGCTACAGCATCTGCAGCAACTTGAGCACCTGATCCAACAGCTCTGTCCCTTCCAAAGATATTCTCAAGTCTAGGATAAATCGGGAACGGCTTCCCAGGAGTGTAGTACTTGTTGGGGTTTTTCTGGAAAACAATAACACAACTTGAGCATGATAAACAAATTACTTTGGGGATGATGCAAGAAATAACCAGAGGTGAAAATAAAACAGTTACCCTCCTCCATTCATGCAGCACTTGCTTGCTATCAACCTCTACACATTGCATGGTTTCATTCCAACCAAAGCCACTACAGTTCAATATGTCAAAAGCTGTTTGATATTTTTCCTTCAACCTCTTGTGCTTATTTTTAACATGCCTCTTGTCAATGCCACAATCAGGAAAAGATATTCAAACTAGGCTCGTTAGAAATTCAAAACAAGATAATTAGAATTAGTTCATCCAATCGCTTAACTGTGATGTTTATTTAATTCACAAAAAGAATAAGTGAAAGTAGGCAAATCAACGAATTTAGATGGACAAATTAACAAAATCTGAACATTACACCTCATCATAAAAATAACAATGCAAGAAAATTGTTAAACACTTGCCATAAATATTGATTTAATCTATCCTCAGTCCAAAAGCTTTTTTCTTAAAAGAATTCGACTACAATTTTATTACGTCGGAATCCAATTAGAAGTCGTAGTTATGTATAAATATTAACCAATTGAGTTTTTTCTGTATGCTTGTTAGAGCTAGACCATGGGAATCCGAGTCCAGTTAGGAATAGGTATCACTCTGATTATATAAAAGTGATCTTGATAAAAAAGAATTCAATACAAATTATGTGTTCACACTTACTGTCAGGGTTACAAGTTAGTTCGCAAATTTATTATCAATCATGGCCACATTAATAACAAAAGTTGAAGATGTATCAACTACAAAGCTAGTATAGAAGCAATATAGTTAAAGATAGGTGCAAAGAAATTAGGCATGAACAACAAACTGCCTTATATAATGTAAGAAATTCAACATTTTTTTTATATGAGTTCAATTTTACTCAATTATGAGGAAGTGGAGAGAAAAATGTAAAGGTGTAAAAACTCCATACTAAAGACAATATACTTTATGACAAATACAATCAACAATGAATAATTTGTTTAATGTCAATCCTCATTGAAATATAAACAATCATACATCAAATGAAAGGCATATCAACTTCAAAAATCAATTATCTATGCTATATATTGGACAGTACTATCTATAAAGAAACATATTACTAGGGTAAAGGCCATTAAATATACTTACAATATTAGTTGTAAAAATTTGGAGATGAAGTTCTCCATCTAATATGAGAAGCCTACTTACCCTAACAACAAATCCAAACGTTCTTCTTCACAGTGGACAACAATCAGATTAGATTGTCTGTTGGTAATAGAGTTAAGAAGGATGTGTTTCTAAATGAGATATAGTTACATTTCAGTATCCAGTTCAATAAAGAAGAACCAAGCATATTGATGTAACATCCCACCCCCGATGGCAAGGGTAAAAGAGTAATTTGGACAGGGGTGAGAGTGAGTAGGACTGATTTGGCCTTTTTATGCATACTGGTATTTGTGAACAGTGAATTTTTGCACATGAAAAATAACCGTACATGCATTCATGATATTTCCCGGTATTGGGTCTAAATGGAATTTTATAGTGAATAATGTGGAAACTATGTTTGAAAATTTTATTGGAGTGATCCATTGTGTGTTTTACATTTTAAGGAAATTTTAGAAAATTTTCTGGACTTTTTCTGGAGAAAATTCTCGAACCGGAAAAATCGCCAAGCGGCGAACCGATTGATTTTCGGTATCAAAAATTTATGTCCAATGGCACTACAATATTGGGTATATTATTTTGGATTGAGAATTAGGGCCATTAGAATTGAATGGGTCAAATTTCATTAGGGTTTCTTGATAAATCCTATTATATGTTTTGTCTTATACTTCTTTTGTCCTCTTCTTCTAAATGGACAAGTGTCCTACACCATTGATTGGTTTTGTCTTATGTACACCTATTGATCTCGGCAATTTCAATTTTAAAGAAGGGAAAACTTCATTTGTTGGCTTATATCCTCCTTCATACGAAACTTCACCCTTCCTTCTTCTCCATTTGTTGTTCTTTAAGTTTCCTAGTGTTTGGCTCTTCTTTCCACTTTGTTCTTTCTACAAAGGGCCAAGTATACACTCCTTTCTCTTTTGGCATGATGATGTTCATGTATGGTGTGGAAAAGTAGAGGATTGGCGTATTAGGAGAAGAATTGGAACATTGAAGAACTTGATTAGGTAAGTTGTTGTTTTAAGCTTTAATTATGCTTTTAATGAATGAATTGGTTGTTAGAAGCATTTATTGTGATTTTTATGTGCATTAATGTCATGGAATTTTGGAGATTTAGGTTCAAGTGAATGTTTAGGTGAACTTAGGGCTGATTTTATGGCTCAAGTTGATGCTTATTGATGTGTTATTGGCATTGGAAGTGATAGAATTTAAGTTTAGTAACAAAGCTGAAAAATTGATTTTTGAACCTATTGCAATGTTTAATCATAACTAATTGTGTGGTTATGAAAATGAGGTGCAGTTTGTGCCAAATGAAACTTTAGTTGATTGGCTACAATTTTGTGTGAAATAGGTGTTGTCTAATTGTAGCTCTAAGAGGTTGAATTTTGGCTTGGAAAATCAGAGACATGGGTTGTGTGAACAGTACCCGGATTGATGACCTAATTGTTTTGATGATTTTTTATAGATTAATTTAGGAGAAATTGGTAAGAATGGTCTTAATGAAAGTTGAAGCCTATCTTGTTAGCTTTCCATTTCCACTAATTTTGCAATTTTTCGATATGTACGTTGGGAGTTATGAACTGTTAACTAATGACTGACTATGTGCATTATGTTGAAACCTAGCCAGAAGTGTAGGTTTTGTGAGTATTGTGATTGGAAACAAATTTAGAGATTTCTGTGATTTGAATTGGTTCAAATGATCTTCTGAAACGTTTTATAGGAAGTAACTATCTTGAAAATGAGATATACTATACTATTTTTGGATGTCAGAATTGGGAGTTATGAATTTTCAAAAACTGGACCTAAGTTAGGTCATTGACTAGTGATCAGGGCAGCCTCTTGCAAGACAGTTTTGAGTTTGTTAGAGGTGGAATTGACTGTTAAGGCCTTCATGAGAAGTGTAGTATTATGTTTTATCTTTTCATAGGTATAAATTATGCAATTTTTTGACATCTGTCCAAGAAGTTATGTTTTTTATAACATTGCTATTCATTTCAAAGGTTTTCAGTGAGTAGAATCATTCATTGAATTGTTTGACCTACTTAACGATTGAATTTGATTTCATTTGTTCATGAAAGTTGTAGATCACATTCTGATCTTTCATTTGGCATAAATCTTGTGATTTTTAGAAAAGGGAATGAGAGGTTATGGATTTTACAAAATGTTGCATTGTTTTGACAAAATGTTGCACTGTTTTGAGAGGCATTGTGAAGGCAGTAACTTTGAGTACATTTTTGACACCCTTAGAGGTGAAATTGGCTTTTTTGTCCTTCATGAAACTTGTAGATCTCTCTTTTCTCTATGAAATAGATACCAAGTTTGTCCAATTTGGAATTTGGAGCAAGGAGTTATGAGTTGTGAAAGTTGGGATGTCGGTGGACGTTTGTCCAGAACTGTCATTGTAGTAGCATAAGTCGACTTGCACCCTCAGATAAGTCGACTAGAACATACACAGTAGCATTAGTCGACTAGGATTCTCAGGCAAGTCGACTAGGATCATATATTTTCCTTCTTTTGCTTATAACTTGTCCATCCGACCTCCGATTGACCTGATTCTTGAGGCATCGGATTCGTGAATCATTGAATTTCATTTTATGAGCAATTGGAAATTTTTGGACGGAAAATTGACGTGGGTCCGGGTAATGATTCTTTGGTCACTATTTTATTTATTTTTGGACCTATAGAGGCCCGAATTGAGTAATTTCGGTGCCGTTATATTTCTAATTTTTAAACGGATTTTTGGTGATTGAAAATTTGGATTTAGGGCTGAGAAAATCATGAACATGAATTGTACACATTTTAAGCGCTACATGTGCAGTCTGAAATATTTCTGATTGGATTTTTGGTAATCATTGCATACTGTAACTGGTATAGAGGCACATTTGGAGCGTCGGTCCACAAATGTCACTGAGACTTCTAGGTATTAGCTCGGAAGTACAGGTGAGTAACTTAGTTGGTTCCTCAATTTCTGATTGTTTATAATTATGTCTCGATAATTACATGGAGAATAATGGTGTTTATGTGAAACCGATTATGACCGAAATGTTGAACCAAGGAATGGGAATTGGGCATTGAAGTGTAAACCGGTCGTGAATGTGATAAATTGTGATCAGATGAAAATCAGATGATTGAGAATGATATGTTTGATTACGATAAATTGATTGGACCGCAATGTGATTTTGTGATCGTATGATATTGTGTATACTTTGATGAATGGGTTTTAGTGACAATGTGAATTGTGATACATTGAGCATGTTGCATTCCATATACAAATACTTAAACGGATAATAATAGTTGTGACCTGAGACGCCACTGATATTGAAAAGAGCCTTAAGCTCGAACACTGATACTGAAAAGAGCCTTGAGCTCGATCACTGAAAAAGAGCTTTGAGCTCGAAGGGAGTTAGTGCATACCCGGAGGGCTCTCCTACTCCCTAGATGCGTCTACTGAATACTGTTCACTGTTTAAGTGCTCGGTCACAACACTGCAATAAAATGAGAAAGTGTCACATATGCATTGCATATATATACTTGACTGACTACTTGAAATGGAAAAAAGGCATGAGTGCCTTATTCAATTGCGATTTACTTGTATGTAATGATATGGTACTTCTAACTGTGTTATTGCAAACTAAACTGTAATTTGCTTGTGTGCTGCATGAATTGGGCGAACCATCGATGATGGTTCCTCACTGAGTTTGCAAAACTCACCCAAAATTTGCATCTATTTTTCAGGTCTTGAAGAGTACCCCATTTGACACGGGAGTATGTCTACCGTACGCGAGGGATAGATAGAGGTTGGGATCAGTTCGCGTCTGCATTAGTGTCCCATAGAATTGTATTTCAAAATGCTCTGTATTTATCGTGGGCCCAATGTTAGTTATGTCATTACATGGCTATTGTAAATTGTTGTTGACTGTTTGTAATAACTGAAAATGCTTCCTTTTACATTTGGGCTAAAAATTGTATACTGTGCACATGAGAGTATTGAAAAAATAAAAAAAAACATATTGATATTGAGTTTCGACTGACTGATGTAGCACGTCACCCTCGCGGGGCACGGACTCAGATATCACCAACGATGTCGGGTTCGGGTCACGCGGGAGTGGGGTGTTACAATTGAGATATAGTTACATTTCATTAGAGAATGTGTTTCTAAATGAGAAATAAAATTGAGTTAGACATTGGAGAGCATCCAATAGATAGATTAACAAAAGCTTTGCTAGAGAAAGCTACAAAAGTTTTACATAATTGTTGAAGTTTCTCTTGCTTGAATTGTTAAGAAAATGCTCAGTATAACATGCTGATATGCCCAATTGTTAAGAAAATGCTCTGTTATCATGATGTTTCACCATGTACTGCCTCTTACAATTTATACTTCTGGTGATAAGTATTGAAAGGGAATTAATGATCTAGAGGTTTATATTCAAAGCATCATTCAAAATAGAAGGCAGGGCAGAAGAGAAACAATGGAAGTAGAAGATAACAGAGCACATGGATATGCTATCGTTTCAACATATCAGTCACAACACATGGATAACAGACCATATACAGAAATGCAGGCAGAAGATAAATAGAGCATATCATCTGACCATTCCATTGCATGGCTTACCTGATATGCTATCGTTTTCAAATGCTTTTGTAGTTATCTCCTGATCCACCTGAACAGAGAAATAAACAAGCATCAGTCATTTCCTACCCATGAGGACAGTCGATAGAAATATCAGATACAATCCACTCTGTATACAAGAATTATCATAGTATAATGGGAAGAGAAAAATCCAAATTTGTTAAACAAAAAGAAATCCAGCATTGTCGAAATCCAGCATTCTCGCAATCTGAAACCAACGACACTAAAAATTGGCATTCAAATTTTGGTAAAGAAAACAAATAAAAGTCTTCGATTAAACAAAACCAAAGATCCACCAAACAGAGACAAAAAATTAAAACAACAAGAGAGAAACACTTCTTCGGGTCTGAATCTCCCGATCGACAAACAAGAAGAAGAACCAAAATATATCCAGAAGACCACAAGACACTAACCCAGATCCAGATCCGCAAGAAGACGTTCAATGACAAAAGAATAACGGCAGATCCAGATCCACAAGAAGACGACAACAAAATTATAAATGAAAGAGAGACGAGAGGAGACCGATCCCAAAAGGCAAGCACGGAAGAAAGACCATAAATGTGTTTGGGAGAAAGAAAAAACTTACCTCAGCTGCCACGAACCACAAACCAGAGAAAGACGAGTGCGTTGGGAGAAAGAGACGGTAGCGATTTGGGAGAAACGAAGGTAGTAGAGAAAACGGGGATAGGTTTCGATGTTGTAAGGGGTAACGTGGTAATTGCATTTTCAGATTAGTTTCCGTCCCGGGACGGAAAAAATTTGTACCATAGTCTATACAGGTACACAAAATCATCGTCCCTATATTCCTGAGACAAGGACAAAATTCGTCGAGACATCAAGCAAACACCTTGGAGATGGGTTTTTTATGTCTCCGTCCACTGTCCCCACCTATGAGGACAGTAACCAAACACTGTGTAAGTGACTTGAAATCTTCAAACAACTATTTTCACAGGATATGTTTTTGGGTCAATTTTGTATGGCCATTCTGACCTAGAAACTGATGTTTTTAGACAACATATTCCTCTAAACAAATGTTCTTCTATGTATTCAGTTTCAAACGAAATAAAGTTAATGTGATTTAGTTCAATATTCAGAGAGTTTTACCCAAAATACTATAGACTTCTCTCAATCATAGACAAAAACTAGAACTCAAATTCAAGTTCAATTTAAAAACCGACAGAAATAAATTTTGATTGTTGGACCCCGTCTCCGAAGCCCAACATTCGGACCTATCCAGCGTAGAAGACCCACAACCGAACACATATGCTAATCACAAATATGAAAAATTTTCACTTTATAAAAATTCGGGTTAGCTCTTGATAAAATGATCCTCGGATCTCACGATTCCAACGAAATCGGAATCGCTCAATTCGTTAGGAATGAAGATGTTATGGTTAAAACACTATCTCAAGAAAACAATCAAAATCGAGCACTACCGACTTGAGTAAGCATTTGAAAATCTTAAAGGCTTAATCACTGATCGGTCTCTTCATAAAACTTGTAGGTTTATGCCTCTAGTTTAATTTAAAACAAGAATCGCTTTGATCGGAGCTCTATAGCTCAAGATATTTTAAAATTTCAAGCATAGTCAGCCCTTATCAACCGATCGCCATGCTTCGCTTCAAACCACCATTTTCAATTTGAAAGAAAATCTGATAAGTCTAGTGTAGAAAGGTAGAAAATCTTTTAAAATCCAATGCTTCGAGAATGAGGTCGATCGGAGGTCCGTGCAAAAGTTATGGCCAAAAGAAGGAAGAGGGTCGTAAGACAAAAAATGATTTATAAAATGAGACGAAGATGACGTCATCCTTAGCAAAAAAAATCAGACGGAGATGATGTCATCCTCAGCAAAAATCAGACGGAGATGAACAGAACATCGTCGATTTTTGCTACAAGAATATCGTCTGGTTTTGCTCTGATGCATCGTCTGGTTTTTGCTATCTGATCATCGTCTGGTTTTTGCTAAAGATCATCGTCTGGTTTTTTTGCTATGATTGCATCGTCTGGTTTTGCTACAGATGCATTGTCTGGTTTTTGCTACATGATGCATCATCTGGTTTTTGCTAAAGATGCATCGTCTGGTTTTTTGCTACAAGATCACTCCACTTGCAAAGGTCATAACTTTCCATTCCAAACTCCAAATTTAACAAAATTGGTGTCTATTTCATAGAGAAAGAAAGATCTACATTTTCATGAAGATCACGACCTAAATTCCAACTTTATAAGGGTCAAAATGGTCACAAAGGTTCTGTCTAAAAATCTGTCATTTGACAGCACCTACATTTAATTCTAACCACTCACACCTACCATTTTAATCCCTCATAAATAGCTTATAAACATCTTAGAAGAACCCTACAGCTACTTATCACTCTCAAGGAGTCATAAAGCTCCCATACAATCCTCTAACAACACAGAAATATCAAAAATGCAACATACCTGAATTTACAAAACTTTTACAACTCCTAACCTTGGAAATTTTCCAGCAAGCTCTTTCAAGGCAAAACCCAAAGACACCCAATGAAATCTCCAAACTTAAAAGAATGGTACACATGCTTCACACATAGGTCACAAATCAACAAAACATATAATGAAGAGAGTACTAGAGCTCTCATTCTCTTTTCCAATCATAAGAAAGATTCATGCATAGCTTTGGTTACATATTGACATATTCATCAAAATCAAGTACAAAACACAAAAGATGAGATGCTCAATGATCAATATGCTTACAAAGCTATTCCAAAAGCCGCTATTAACTTAATACAAAAGTTCCTAAGTTCTTGGAGTGATGTCGATGCCTTGCAAGGTTCAACTCTCAACTTGAATTTTCACCTGAGGAGGGAGAATGGGGTGAGCTAACACGGCTCAGTGGCTAACAAATTTATAGCCATCACATAATGAGCCACACACACACAATTAATAATCCAAAGCATTAGCAATTTACATAATAGGTTGAAAACTCAACTTTATCACCTAACTCACAATTTACTCAACTCATCACACAAGGCATAACATAGAATCATCTTGCAACTAACACCCATCTTATGCATCATAAACACTTATAAATGATGAAATGCACACAATTGGCTCGAGAGTTCCATAGACACGACGGAAATCGAAGTTTACCGTAATCACGACGAGTTCATTTTTTGGATCTCGTAAGCCTAAAGCAGGCAGCCGGGAGAAGGCTAATGGGGGTCAACGTGCACGTGACTTCACAAAGGGGTTCTCTCTCGCCCAAACACAATCAATATGCTCACATATCAAAACACAAGATTCACATTTTACGCTTATCGCACTCTTTCAAAGCATCAAAGTTCCATTCTTTCCTCTCAAAATACAAAATTTCATTTTCAATATGCACATAGTATAACAAGATAGCACACATAGGGCTTTGCCCATTACACAATAACTATAAAGATGTTACCCACCTATCGTCGGAAATCCGGATTCACGATTGCTCTTCCTCTCTCTCTTGAGTGAGGTTTCCTTGGTTCCCTTCAATAAAACACATTTCGAAACTCATTGGAAAAGTCGAAACATTCAAGAATCGATAAATCGATAACGAAGTCTTAAACCTAACCTACCCATAGCCCATTTAAGCTAAAACAACCAACCCTAGCTTCGGAATCACAAAACCACTCATCTCTTCTTTCTTTCTTCATTCCTACACAAACCCTAACCTTCATTTCATCCCATTTCTTGAATCTAACTCAAAGGAAGATAGATACTTACCTTAAGCTCTTGATTTCTCTTCTTTTTCTCCTTCTTTATTCTTCTCCACAAGCCTCCCACGATTTTCTCTCTTCCTTTCTTCCTTGGCTAGCTCACGTTTTTTTTTCCTTCTCTTCTCCTCTCCTTTGGATTCTACGACACTCTCTCTTCTCCTCCTCTTCCTTTAACTCTTCTTTAATTCCTTTAATTCATCCTACACCAAAACTACATAGTTTTGGCTTTCCCCTTACATAAAGGCTTTTGGGCCTCCACCTCCCAAGGCCTACTTCCACCAAACCCACTTATTATTAATCCTCCTTCTACTTAACCCATTTACCTAAGCCCATACTTTCCAATATTAAGCCCAAGCTTTCATTTAATTTCTAACTTCTAATTCCAAGCCCAACATAAAAATATTTACATAAACACATAATTAAATCAATTAAGACAAAATAAAATAATTAACGAATAAATCCATAAATAAATAATTAATTAATTCAAATAAAATAAAATAAAAATTTTGGCCTAACAATTCTCCTCTCTAATAGAATTTCGTCCTCGAAATTCTTACCGAGTCTATGAAGAGGTAGGATACTTCTCCTCATGGCTTCCAAGGGTTCCCAAGTAGCCTCCTCGGTCGAATGGTTCCTCCACAAGACCTTAACCACTTCACAATCTTATTCCTTAGCACTTTTCTTTTGAATCTAAGATCTCCACCGTTGCTCCTCATAACTCAAATCCTCTCTCAACCGAACTTCAAGGTTGAACTATATGCTAAGGATCCGACCTATATCTCCTCAAAGATCCACACATGGAATACATTATGAATCTTAGACAACTCCGATGGCAAATCTAACTTATAAGCCAAAGGCCCAATCCTCTCAATGATCTCGATGGGCCTATATACCTCGGGCTAAGCTTACCTTTCTTACCAAACCTCAAAACGCCTTTCCATGGAGAAGCTCTAAGAAACACCTTCTCACCCACTTCAAATTCCATCTCTTTCCTATGGGCATCCGAATAGCTCTTCATCCGATCTTGAGTGCCTTAAGCCTCTGCGTCACTAGCTTTATCTTATCAATCTGTGACTGCACTAACTCAGCCCCATGAGCTTTCTTTCACCTTCCTCATCCCAATATATAGGAGTTTTACATCTCCTACCATACAAGGCTTCATAAGGCGCCATCTCAATTCCCGAGTGATAGGAATTGTCAGAAGCGAATTCAATCAAAGGTAGGTGATCATCCCACGAACCTTTGAAATCCAAAGCACAAGCCCTCAAAGATTGCCTCCAAAGTCCGAATGGTCCTCTCCATTGTCCATCGGTCTCATGGATGGAAAGTCAGACTAAAATGCAATCGAGTCCCCAAAGCCTCCTGCAAACTCTCCCAAAATCTGAGGTAAACCTAGGATCCCTATCGACACTATCGAACTCGAATCCCATGAAGTCCGATCACCTCATCCACATACTTCTTAGCTAAAATATTCAAAGAATCATCGATTTAATTGGCAAGAAGTGAGCTGACTTAGTCAACCTATCCACAATCACCCATATAGCGTCATGCTTCCGGCCAGATCTCTAATCCCATCGAAAAATCCATAGTTATCTTTTCCCATTTCCACTCCGGAATAGGCAAGGATTAAGCTTGCTGAAGGTGCTGGTGTTCACTTTAACTTGGCACACCAAACATCTTTCAAAGATACTCTGCTACATCTTTCCTCATTCCTTTCCACCAGAAATGCTCTTTCAAATTTCGATACATCTTAGAACTCCCTGGATGCATTGCATAAGGAGCATTATGCGCCTCATCAAGAATTTCATCCCTCAACTCTAACTTGCCCGGAACACACAATCTACTACCCACAACCATCAATCCATCTTCCTTTACCTCTATATTAGACGGCTTTCCATTCTTTATCTCTTCCCTAAGCTTACTCAAGTACTCATCCTGATCCTGAAATTCCTTGATCTTCTCCTTCAGCACTGGCCTCACCCTGAAACTTGCCAAAATACACTCAGGCCCATCTTGCCTCAACATCACATCAAGTCCGCTAAATCCTTCAAAGAAAGGAAGGTACACTGTCTCCACATGTGCCATGGTGGACTTTCTACTCAATGCATCACCACAACATTAGCTTTCCCGGATGGTAGTCTATCACCAAGTCATAATCTTTTAGCAACTCTAACCATCGCCTCGCCTCAAATTTAGCTCTTTTTGGGTCAACAAGTATTTAAGGCTCTTATGATCTCAGAATATCCTAGTGGTAACTCCATACAGATAATGTCTCCAAATCTTCAATGCAAAGATTATAGCACCAACTCCAAGTCATGGATCGGATAGTTCATCTCATAAGGCTTCAACCGCCTAGAGGCATAAGCAATCACTTTCTCTCCTTGCATCAATACACACCTAAACCCTTCCTGGAGGCATCATCAGTAAACAATGTACCCATCATTACCGAAGGCAATGTCGAATCGGTGCGGTGGTAAGCCGCTTCTTCAACTCCTCGAAACTACCCCGCACTCCTCGGTCCATTCAAATTTTTATTCTTCCTTGTCAACTTGGAAAGTGGAGCATTATCAAGGAAAAGCCCTCCACAAACCTCCTGTAATATCCAGCTAATCCCAAGAAACTTCTCACTTCAGCTACATTCTTTGGCGCTTCCCATTTAACCACAGCTTCTATCTTTTGCGGATCCACATGCACTCCTTGCTCAGAGATCACATGCCCCAAAAATACCACTTCCCTTAGCCAAAATTCGCATTTATCGAATTTGGCATACAGCTCATTCTTCCTCAATGTCTCCAAGGCAACCATCAAATGATCCTCATGCTCCTCATCACTCTTAGAATAGACCAATATATCATCAATAAAGACGATGATAAATTGATCTAAGAAGGACCTGAAGACTCTATTCATCAAATCCATAAAGACTGCAGGAGCATTCGTTAACCCGAAAGGCATAACCAAAAACTCAAAGTGGCCATACCTCGTCCCTAAAAGCGCTTTGACACATCGGTCTCCTTAATCCTCAACTGATGATAACCCGACCTCAAGTCTATCTTGGAAAAGACTCTCGCCCCTTGCAACTGATCAAACAAATCATCTATGCGCGGGAGCGGATATCTGTTCTTAACAGTGGCATGATTCAACTTCCTATAATCCACACACATCTGCAACGACCCATCTTTCTTCTTCACAAAAAGAACCGGAGCTCCCCAAGGCGAAGAACTCGGTCTAACATAACCCTTCTCTAAAAGATCCTCCAACTGCTCCTTAAGCTCCTTCAATTCACGAGCCATCCGATAAGGCGAATTGAGATCGTGTGATGCTGAATGAAGCTCAATGGAAACTCAATTTTCCTATGAGGAGGTAGTCCCGGCAATTCCTCGGAAAGACATCCGGAATTCCCGACTCTTGGAATGTCTTCCAACCTCCCTCTATCTGCCTCCATATCTAGCACATAAGCCAAAAGGCCTCACACCCTCGCTCATCATTCTCTCGCCATCATATTGAAATAACCCGAGGTGGATGACTTTTCTATCTCCCATGAGTATCACTTTCCTGCTATCCTCTAGCTCAAACTCCACTGTCTTCAGTTTACAATCTAAAGTAACATGATACCTCTCTAATGTGTCCATACCTAGGATCACATCCAATCCTCCCATCTTCAAAGGCATCAGATCCACCACCAATTTTCCTCCACTAATCTCTATCTCACAATCTCTATATACTTGATGATAATAATATATTGGCCGATTGAGTACTCACCATCGTGGAGTATCCAATGGGCTCAAACTCCTCCTAGAAATAGTCCTACCCGAAGACACAAAGGAATGGGTAGAACCTGAGTCAATCATAGCAAGCACATAATCATCAAACAGTTTAACCATACCCGCTACAACTTCTGGCGCGGTCTCTGCCTCCTCTCGAGTCATGGCAAACACTGGCCGGAACTTGCCCTCTGGATCTGTCGGAGGATAAGCTCTCTTAGGACCTCCAGAGCTACCCACTTCTGTCACCGCTTTCTGAGCCACTGCCTCTGTCCTTCTAGAGGGCTGCATCTGAGATCCCTCTCTCATGTTCGGCTTGGGACAAAACCTAGCGATATGCCCCTTCTGGCCACAATTGAAGCATGCTCCTGTCAATCTACGACATTCTCCTCTATGGAGATATCCACAGTGCTCACACTTAGGAAGGGGTGGTCTCTCCCCATCTCCTCTTCTACCGCCGCCCACCGTTGAGACTTGGTGGGAAACGGAAGAAGTCCTCATCGGTCCGGCTCCCACCGGTACTCCTCTCCTCAGACTGTACAGGAAAGGCTCTAGCACTTCTCTCAGGCATAGAAGTACCACCTCCCCTCCTGAACTGCTCTCTTCCCTTCCTCTTCCTGTTAATTGCACTCTTGATGTTCTCGAGGTTCTCACCCTCGCCACGCTTCAACCAATCTGCTGCAAGTCACAAAAGTTCAGATTATCACCTTCTCTCGATAGCGGTGCAAACCCGACTCAAATCGACGCAGACTTAGCAGCCTCACTCACCTCATCTCTGCAGATATCTAGCTAATCAGTGAACCGACGTCAGATTCACCGACCGTCATCTCCTCTGGGTAAGGCTTAGGAACTCCCTCTCGCTCATTGAATGTACACTTCAGACAGATACTTCTTCCTGAAGACAACAGAAGTCTCCCATGTCAATCCCATGGTCTCAATCGACTCCACGCACAGCCTCCCACCAAGCAAGCATCACCAAAGCAGTGGCAAGATAGACTACCCTCTCATCATCCTCGCACTCCATCCGATCCAAAGACTCTCTCGGTCTTCCTCAACCAGTCTCAATTTCCTCGGGATCCGTGGTCCCGTGGAAGTCCACCGCCTCCGTACTTCCTTAGCTTATCAAATTGTCTTCCCTCTTAGTGGGTCAACTAGAAGCTGTGGCATTTGCCCCATAGCTTTGAACAAAAGCTTGGGTAAATGCAGAATACTGAGGTCTAACGAGGCACTTGCTTTCACAGACTAGGTGACCGGCCGAGTCGTGAACGAAGAGGCTCACTACCCCGCCCTAGAGGGGCCTCTGCCACTCCTGGGGCTACAGACTCATCCGTGCTCTCCTCTCTCGGCGGAGAGTCAGGTGCAATTGAACCTTGCAAAACTCCTCGTGTCCTTCGATGAGGTTGTTAGTAGTGTGCCCTAGGCCAATGGATATTTTTGATTCATGTATTAACATTATGACTTGTTAATAATATATTAAGAGGTATTCCTTCATATATGCATGTATTTCATGTAATGTGATTTACATTCCATGAATGGTATTAAACTTATGTCATCAAGTATGTGACTTGATAGTAAAACCATAAGCGTTATAATACTATTCTAGACTGTCCCTGGTCGATCATTATTGGTGGAACAATAATGAATTAAGACTAGTATGTGTTCTGATTGATGATCACGTTTTACTGATCATGGATATGAGATATCAAATCAGAAACATAGATATATGTTAGAGAACATATATTGGATCGACCCACATAAAGAATACTACATGGTTTCATGTCATTAGTGATTCTTTATATGGTTTGACTTTAGTCCTTTGACCTGAAGTCATCATGGTTCCCTACATGAGGAATTTAGTGTTTTGATATTAGACTAAGTTATTTTTAACCGAATAACATATAGTCTTATGTTGGACACTAAATGAATCATGCAGAGGGATGTGAATGACGTAGATAGGATTTGTACCTCTCTTAAATGAGAGAGATATCATTTGGGCCTCTTGACAAGTGTGACTGAAGAAATGCATGGTCGTGCTCAAATGAATTGATGAAGAGTCATCAATGTCATTTGTTATAATCACCAACTTGGAGATCAAGAAACTATGATTAATCAAAGGTTGACATGTACCATGCCTTGTGATTAATCTTGATATCGTGTTACAAAGGATCGAGCCTATAACCATAGTTCTGAGTTAAATCGGATTATCGATCCTCATTTGATTTGGGTAGTCATAATGTCTTGCTAGAGGCGCTTATGACTTATGAGCCTTGAAGTGTAATCAAGCCCATTGCCAACATCAAATGAGCCTCTGTGGTCGCATACAAAGAGTGATGTGATCCGGGCTTATTCTCTTGGGCCTAATTTATTAGGTGTTAAATAAATATATTTAGATATATTTATTGGGCTAGATTTAATTAAGTTGTCGGGCTTTTATTATATATATGATATAATGGGCCGAAACTTAATAGGGCCTGAATGAGATTAGGGTTTCTCTATAAATAGAGAAGCTTAGGTCTCATTAAGTTTTGACGACACAACTGTCAAGAAACCCTAGCCGCCAAGAGAAAGATCGTGCGGCGTTCTGAAAGGTTTTCAGGACGTGCTAGCACACTACAGCCGCAGCCCGGATCGTGCATGCTCGTGTGGATACCGGTAGAGGAGATTAGCGATTTGCAGTGTCTTGGAATCCGAAAAGAAGCAATCCATCCACGAAAATAAGGTATTTTCATTAATCCTTGTGTTTTCGATTATACTTGATAATTTTGTATGGTCTCTTCCGCAGCGTATTGTGAATACTCGGACCATATGCGATCCAACAGAGGTGGCATCGTACTCCTTCAATGAAAATACTAGTGATTAGCTACAATTCGTTTTTAAGCTTAGTTCCTATATGTATGCATGATATGCATGTCACGTAATGCAAACAATCAATTCATAAAATAAACATTTAATCACATACAATGTTCCCTACTATACATTTTAAGCCTAGGAGTAAGCCTAAGCTCTGATACCAAACAATGTTAGACCCCGTCTCCGAAGCCCAACATTCGGACCTATCCAGCGTAGAAGACCCACAACCGAACACATATGCTAATCACAAATATGGAAAAATTTCACTTTATAAAAATTCGGGGTTAGCTCTTGATAAAAATGATCCCTCGGATCTCACGATTCCAACGCAATTGGAATCGCTCAATTCGGGTTAGGAATGAAGATGTTATGGTTAAAACACTATCTCGAAGAAAACAATCAAAACTGAGCACTACCGACTTCGGGTAAGCATTTGAAAATCTTAAAGGCTTAATCACTGATCGGTCTCTTCATAAAACTTGTAGGTTTATGCCTCTAGTTTAATTTAAAACAAGAATCGCTTTGATCGGAGCTCTATAGCTCAAGATATTTTAAAATTTCAAGCATAGTCATCCTTATCAATCGATCGCCATGCTTCGCTTCAAACCACCATTTTCAATTTGAAAGAAAATCTGATAAGTCCAGTGTAGAAAGGTAGAAAATCTTTTAGAAATCCAATGCTTCGAGAATGAGGTCGATCGGAGGTCCATGCAAAAGTTATAGCCAAAAGAAGGAAGAGGGTCGTAAGACAAAAGCAGACGATAAAATGAGACGAAGATGACGCTATCCTTAGCAAAAAAATCAGATGGAGATGATGTCATCCTCAGCAAAATCAGACGGAGATGAACAGTAACATCATCAGATTTTTGCTACATAGAATATCGTCTGGTTTTGCTATGCATCGTTATCGGTGTTTGTTTTTGCATGCATGCATCGTCTGGTTTTGCTTCATATCATCGTCGGTTTTTGCTACGAGGCATCGTCTGGTTTTTTGCTACAGTGCATCGTCTGGTTTTTGCTACTGATGCATCGTCTGGTTTTTGCTACGATGCATCGTCTGGTTTTTGCTACTGCGTAAGATCGTCGGTTTTTTGCTACAAATAGCGTCTCGATTTTTGCTCTGATACTCCACTTGCAAAGGTCATAACTTTCCATTCAACTCCAAATTTAACAAAATTGGTGTCTATTTCATAGAAAAGAAAGATCTACATTTTCATGAAGATCACTGACCTAAATTCCAACTTTATAAGGGTCAAAATGGTCACAAAGGTTCTGTCTAAAAATCTGTCATTTGACAGCACCTACATTTAATTCTAACCACTCACACCTACCATTTTAATCCTCATAAATAGCTTATAAACATCTTAGAAGAACCCTACAGCTCGCCTATCACTCTCAAGGAGTCATAAAGCTCCCATACAATCCTCTAACAACACAGAAATATCAAAAATGCAACATACCTGAATTTACAAAACTTTACAACTCCTAACCTTGGAAATTTTCCAGAAGCTCTTTCAAGGCAAAACCCAATGACACCCAATGAAATCTCCAAACTTAAAAGAATGGTACACATGCTTCACACATAGGTCACAAATCAACAAAACATATAATGAAGAGAGTACTAGAGCTCTCATTCTCTTTTCCAATCATAAGAAAGATTCATGCATAGCTTTGGTTACATATTGGCATATTCATCAAAATCAAGTACAAAACACAAAAGATGAGATGCTCAATGATCAATATGCTTACAAAGCTATTCCAAAGCTAGTTATTAACTTAATACAAAAGTTCCTAAGTTCTTGGAGTGATGTCGATGCCTTGCAAGGTTCAACTCTCAACTTGAATTTTCACCGAGGAGGAGAATGGGGTGAGCTAACACGGCTCAGTGGCTAACAAATTTATAGCCATCACATAATGAGCCACACACACACAATTAATAATCCAAAGCATTAGCAATTTACATAATAGGTTGAAAACTCAACTTTATCACCTAACTCACAATTTACTCAACTCATCACACAAGGCATAACATAGAATCATCTTGCAACTAACACCCATCTTATGCATCATAAACACTTATAAATGATTAAATGCACACAATTGGCTCGAGAGTTCCATAGACACTACGGAAACCGAAGTTTACCGTAATCACGACGAGTCCATTTTTTTGGATCTCGTAAGCCTAAAACAGGCAGCCGGGAGAAGGCTAATGGGGGTCAACGTGCACGTGACTTCACAAAGGGTTCTCTCTCCCAAACACAATCAATATGCTCACATATCAAAACACAAGATTCACATTTCATGCTTATCGCACTCTTTCAAAGCATCAAAGTTCCATTCTTTCCTCTCAAAACACAAAATTTCATTTTCAATATGCACATAGTATAACAAGATAGCACACATAGGGCTTTTCCCATTACACAATAACTATAAAGATGTTACCCACCTATCGCCGGAAATCCGGATTCACGATTGCTCTTCCTCTCTCTCTTGAGTGAGGTTTCCTTGGTTCCCTTCAATAAAACACATTTCGAAACTCATTGGAAAAGTCGAAACATTCAAGAATCGATAAATCGATAACGAAGTCTTAAACCTAACCTACCCATAGCCCATTTAAGCTAAAATAACCAACCCTAGCTTCGGAATCACAAAACCACTCATCTCTTCTTTCTTTCTTCATTCCTACACAAACCCTAACCTTCATTTCATCCCATTTCTTGAATCTAACTCAAAGGAAGATAGATACTTACCTTAAGCTCTTGATTTCTCTTCTTTTTCTCCTTCTTTATTCTTCTCCACAAGCCTCCCACGATTTTCTCTCTTCCTTTCTTCCTTGGCTAGCTCACGTTTTTTCCTTCTCTTCTCCTCTCCTTTGGATTCTACGACACTCTCTCTTCTCCTCCTCTTCCTTTAACTCTTCTTTAATTCCTTTAATTCATCCTACACCAAAACTACATAGTTTTGGCTTTCCCCTTACATAAAGGCTTTTGGGCCTCCACCTCCCAAGGCCTACTTCCACCAAACCCACTTATTATTAATCCTCCTTCTACTTAACCCATTTACCTAAGCCCATACTTTCCAATATTAAGCCCATGCTTTCATTTAATTTCTAACTTCTAATTCCAAGCCCAACATAAAAATATTTACATAAACACATAATTAAATCAATTAAGACAAAATAAAATAATTAACGAATAAATCCATAAATAAATAATTAATTAATTCAAATAAAATAAAATAAAAATTTTCGGGGCCCAACATTGATTCCTTCATGAAAGTTGTAGATATATGCATCTAATTTAATCTGAATTTAAAATAATCTCATTTTGATGTCTAGAGGTCAAGATATGAATAAAATATTGATGCATATTCAGTGGAACCACTCCTTCTAATGAGTATCCAGCATATATCAAGTTTCTAACCACAATTGTTCATTTATTCAGTACGCATTTTATCTACTTCAAACATCAAACAATACATGTTCTATCATTATATCAAATTTAGTATTCCCTTAAATTTTTAATTTCATATAATAACTCCAAAAATTCGATTATATCAACCCTTCCAGGCAACCAAACCCAACTTTAAGATCAAGGTGGAACTAACATGATCATCCCACCATAGAGACAACAACATAAAGGATAACTTAAAGTAGCTCCCTTAATAAATAGTTTGGCAAAGGACTTTGTGTGATAACATGTAAGATTGATGCAAAAATTTAGAACATGGACAAGGATGATTTCGGTGGAGAGATTGGAAACAAAGTGAAGGCTGAAGAAACTTCCTTACAAGAATGTAACACCTAAGCTACTAGGTGTCTCACTTATGCATTGACACATGTCTCCAATTCATGACTCCCATTTGTCCTCCATTTATGCTGCCAATTGCAACACTTTCATTAGGCCACTTGTCAACTTATTAACAATGCCATTTGTGACATTTTTGCCAAGCCATTTGACACACAATGAATGATGTCATTTGTCAATGTATTAGCTTTGCCAAATGTCGCTAACTCATAGGCTTAGTCATTCTAATTTTTCACATGCTAACTTAACTTGTCACTTGACAATTTTTCTAGTCCAAATGGACATCTCAATACGTCAATTCTCTAAGGATCACAATTAATTCCAATTCACTAGCCACAATCCATCAATATCAAAATTCAAGTCATATGTCTTTCACATTCAAATCATAACACAATTTTAACTCCTATCATACATTTAATTTCATGAACATGTAACATTTCATCTAGGGTATATTTTAGGACTTTACAATTCTATTCCTCTTTAAAAAATTTGTCCTCGAAATTCATACCTGATCAAAAGAGCTGAGAATAGTACGTTTATATAGAACAGTAAAAGGGCTTCTATACAACCTCGAAATATATCTTCCAATACCTAAATTACCCATTTAGATTATCCATTTATCTGATGATAGAAAGCAGTATTAGACTTGGTTTGAGTACCTAGAACCTTTTTGCTGATTTTTCCAGAATCTTGAATTAAATTGAAGATCACGATAAAAAATAATTGACAATATTACTCCATGCAATCTCATTTTCTTATTCACACACATATATGCAAACTTATCTAATGATTAGTCAAGACGAGCAGGCACAAAATAAGCTGACTTGATGAATTTATCCACTGCAATGTATTCATATCCACATCACTACAAAGGTTTACAACCTCAGTGCAATATTGATACCATATTCGATTCTATAATCATAAATACAAATACACCAAATCTATGTCTAACATATCGAACCATATAGTATTTCCTATTTCAATGTATCAACAAACTTTCATTTTCTCACTCTCTGATAGATCATCATTATTCTCATTCTCCCAATTGGCATTTTTTCTACATAATTCAAATTCTTTATAATCTTAACTTCCTGAGCTGATAAACATACAATGAATCCAACTTATACTTCTTGAACATACTGACTTAGAATACATGGTGGACCTAAGTCCTTCTAATAATAGCAATAGTGCATTCTTAATTTCACGAAACCAATAACGTAGTTTGGATACTTTATAATAAACAAAGTACATGCACTTTCAATAGTATACTGAACTTCTCGTGCTTAAGCCTCATACTTGGCTAAGTTTAATATTTACTTCTAATTCGTTCAATACTTATTCATTCTTAGAAATGGAAAATTTGATCCATATGATATAAAAGAGATTTCTTTTCTTAGTTATCTGTACTATTCACAAAATCCTTATCAGTCAACTATGTTTGTCATTACTTTTAGCTATTCATAATATCTCAATAAGAACATTTACTATCATATCTCACATAATCAAAATGTTCTATAAACTAAAACTCGGTGAAGCGGTAGGCAAACACTTTTACTTTTATGCTTTGATATATATACCATCAAGATTGTTGCATCTTATCAAAAGATTTACTTTTAAAAGGTCATCATTTAATATCTTAAGCTGATGATACCTTGACCTCAATTACTATCATATCCAATTATATAATACATATTTAAACTGTAACATCATTTTCCAAAGCAACCATATTATCTGATATACACTCACAATTACTAATCAATTTCATCTTGAGGACTTCTATTTATATCACTATCATTTATTATGTCTTACTTAAATATGTTCTAAATCGATTAAAAATGTAAGATACGTAACCATCATGAAATTCTAATATCAACCCCAATGTTATAATCTTATACTGAATCACAAACTCTCAACAAGATACCTCATCAACAGCCTCTTGAGACCTTTCTATAGTCAATTCTAAAACAAAAACATGAAACAAACCACATTAGGCCAGATATAACTCTTATATTCAAGTACAAGCAATAGTTAAGCATTGGTTAAACCAGAATTGCCTAAACCATGCTCTGATACCAAATGTTGTAACATCCACATACTCCTTAGGAGGATATGCAGATGCCACACATAACAACACCCAAAATATATCATACCAATAATTCCAAGCATTCTAAAAAACTTAAGCACCATACATTACATTACATCTCATTATGTTTTAAACATACTATACATAATGTATTGAAATATCACAAAATATATTACATGCCTTGAAATCCAAATTTCTTCCTATTTATAAGTGTTACAATCCATAAATGTAAAATACAGAATGTCTCATCATACTAAGTACAAGTCAGTAACAACAACAAATTGAACATTATTCACAACAAAACACATTCTTCCTTAGCCACTGCAGTTGACATTATCCCAATCTCAAGTCTTCTTAACAAAACCTACACTGTTAAGCATATAGCTTAGTGGGAACAACTAAACAGGCTACAAAATGACAATTGCTTCTAACATTCGTTTATCATACACAATAACTAATTCATCTCATATTACCAGAAATCTTTAAATTGTTTAAACCAGAGAGTAATCATATTATTAATTGCAACAACACAAAACACGAACGTATCTGAGCATAATATGCTTACATCATAATAGAATGTATTAGAACATTATATACTTGCATCATAGCAAAACATATAAATACCAACACAGAACTCCATTACATCAGACCAGGACGTACAAAACAAACATAATTGTATCACAAAAGGACTTATCATGCAGCTGAACAATGTATACAAGTATCAGAATTGAACATCATTATTTAAGTAATAGAACTCAAAACCTCATAACAGAATATCATTATGATATAATAGAACATCACTTGAATCAGTTTAAACTTATTTAAATCAAAACAAAACTTAATTGTATCATAACATAATCGTACATGTATCAGAACTGGATATAATCCTTTCATATCAGAATAAGACTTATATCATATTAGAATTTATTTTGTATCAAATCTTTCATATATATTGAATCAAATTATATCATAAGTGATCATTACATGTTCATATTAAAGTACAATTCAAGCATATTGGGTTTCAGAACAGAATAACTTATCAATAGAGAACATTTCTCATGTTAGAGCCAATCATTTAACTATCAAACAGAATGTACAAATGGCAAAACTAATTATCAGAGTAGGTATAAACCCTTCAGATCAAAATATCATTTGTTTCAGAACAGACTTTGCTTTATATCAATTCAGAGCTTATCTTAGATCAGAACAGAATTTGTTTATATCAAAACTGAACAGGTATTAAAATACAAACAGAAGATACCATGATTGGTATCTAAAACAGAAGAGACTTAAGTCTCTAAAACAGAAGACACAAGAGTGTATGAAATCAAAAGACATTGAAGTGTCTGATCAAGGAAGACACCTTAGTGTCTAATTATAGAAGCAGCTGCTAATCCTTCTAGGTAGGCCTATTTACCCACGATTGGGATTCAACAGTTTTAAAATAAACCATTTTAGATTTCAGAATTTTATGCAAAGGATGAAGTACAACATATGGCGTTATTATATTTTGGTCCAATTGAACTTATTCATTCACATTTGATCAAACATAACATACCTTATAAATACAATTATGTGCAATTATGCATCAATAGAAGTGTTGAGTAATCACACATTATGTATATACATACAATTAGAAAGCACTTCCAATATAACCTTAACTATCAAACTCCTCGGACAACTGATGGTCCTGAATTATCACAATATTATCACAGAAATTCCCAATTCACAAACATCCATATCCAATTCATAATACATAAGCGTTTGGAACTCATTCATTCATGATCACACCAAGCAATTCAACATTGTAGTCATCATTATTAAACCATATATCCTTTACATTATCATCTCAATTAATAATGCATAATTAAACTAACTATTACTTAATTAATACCAATGTAAGTTCACACACACCTTAAAAAAAGTCCATTTAAGTCATATTGTACCAAATAAATTAATTAAACCTTATATAGTTCATTAATTGCACAAAATATCATTTTTACCTTCCTAACCATTTCCCACAATTATGGAATAAGTGACCCGAAACAACTGTTTTCACTTGATAAGTTTTTGAATAAGTTTTATATGGCTATTCTAACCTAGAAACTGATGTTTTTAGACAATATATTCTTCTAAACAAATATTACTATATGTAATAAGTTTCAAATGAAATAAAGTTAATGCAAATTGGTTCATTATTCAGAGAGTTATATGCAAGATACTACAGATTATTCTCAACCATAGATAACAACCAGAACTCTGCTTTAATCCAAATTTCAAAACCCTTAGTGACAGAAATCAATTTTGATTCTTTCATGAAAGTTGTAGATATATGTATCTAGCTTAATCCGAATTTGAAATCATCTCATTTTGATCTCCATAGGTCAAGATATGGATAAAATACGAATGCCTATTTGGTGGAACCACTCCTTCTAATGAGTATCTAGCATGTATAAAGTTTCTAACCACAATTTTTCATTAATTCAGTACACATTTTATCCACTTCAAACATCAAACAATACATATTCTATCATGATACCAATTTTGTATTCCTTAACTTTTAATTTCAAAGAATAACTCCAAAGATCAAACTATATCAGCCCATCCAAGTAACCAAACCCAACTTTAAGATCAAGGTGGAACTAAGATGATCTTCCCACCATAGAGACAACATCATAAAGGATAACATGAAGTAGCTCCCTTAATGAATAGTTTAGCAAAGGATTTCGTGTGCTAACATGTAAGATTGATGCAAAAATTCAGAACATGGACAAGGATGATTTCGGTGGAGAGATTGAAAACAAAGTGAGGGTTACAGAAACTTCCTTACAAGAACGAAAACCTTAGCTACTAGGTGTCTCATTTATGCATTGACACATATGTCCAATGCATGACTACCATTTTCCATCCATTTATACTGCCAATTGCAACATTTCCATTAGGCCACTTTTCAACTTATTAACAATGCCATTTGTCACATTCTTGCCAAGCCATTTGTCACGTAATGAATGATGTCATTTGTCAATATATTAGCTATGCCAAATGTCACTAACTCATAGGCTTAGTTATTCTAATTTTTTATGCGCCAATTTAACTTATCACTTGACAATTTTCCTAATTCACATGTACATCTCAATACCTCAATTCTTTAAGGATCACAATTAATTCCAATTTACTAAATGTAGTCCATCAATAACAAAATTCAAGTCATATGTCTTTCACACTCAAATCATAACACAATTTTAACTCCTATCATATATGTACTTTTATAAACATGTAACATTTCATCTAGGGTATATTTTGGGGCTTTACATATTTAACCCTATTTCACTTTGAATGTGCTTGTTTTGTTCTTTTACAACCTTATGAACACACAAAATTAGAACCTCACATTCTCCTTTGTTATTTTCTTAGTTATGGGAAAGAAGACAAATGGTATCACTATTAGGATCCCATTTCAAATGAATTATGCACCTCTCATCATGTTATCTTAGGAGAAAATAATATATCCTCCTCTCTTTCTAAGTTTCACCACTGTTATCACTACTAAGTTGTTTCTAAGTTTAAATACAAGTACTTCTAATGTGCTATACGTTAGTTCTAACTCACCTATTCCTAGTGAATTTGCACCAGTTATTGATTTTGTCCCTATTGTTAGCTTATGCCTTTGCATTCAATCTGTTGGTTGTAATTTTATTTATGACATTAGGCATTCTTTATCTTTATATATTTTGTTAATTATATTTGATGTTTTAATACTAAAGATTAAATTTAAGGAATAATTATTGTGCAATTGAAATTATGATGAAATCATAATCATGAGATTCAATTTGCATTTATGTATTATTTCTAAATTGTTCCTAGATGGAGTTTTATCAAGAAAGCATATTGATAAAATATTAAAACTAGTACACATTATGTTTATTTCTTATGAAAAAGAAACCGATATCATAAATTAAAGTATAAAAATATTTTTAAAAATATGGCTTATTAGAATAGGTTCACTGAATTAATACAATTATGATGATTTCAAATGAAATATTACTTATATGTTTGTGAATTACCTCATTATAATGATTTTATAATTGATCTTTAGACTTGATATTATCAATGTGTCGCATACAATGTTTTAAAAACTGTACCCGATTGGTCGGTTTGACTGGAATTAATACGAACTGGCCTACTTTTTAGTTTGGTTTGTATCATATAACCCTTATGATACCAACCAATTTTCTTTAACAAATTGGTTAAAATAAAATGCAACCATTTTTTTAAGCAGGTAGGACCCATCATCTTTTTAAACATGCGGGACTCACTACAAATATCTTCTCCTCTCTTCTTTAACTAACCGTTAACCATTCGAACATGTGGGACCTACCATGCATATGGGACCCACCATGAATTTCTTATGAATTTAAATTATTATTGTTAAAAATAAATCACTATTTTTATCCTTAGAAATTACTAAATTTATTTAATATCACCAATAAATTATATTTATCAAAATTTAGGTTCTTTACTTATCTCCTTATATTTTAATTGAAAATTTTAAATTATTATTGTTAAAAACTAATTATTATTTTTATCACGAATTCATTTATTAAATTGAATTATTAATTAGTATATATAATTAATTTTGTTTAAGATAATTTTAAAATGTATTAAAAATAATATTTAAACTATATAAAAGTATGTTTAAAGGCATTAAAAAGAACTAGAATAAAGTTAGAGTCTTTACTCTCTTTAAACTTACTTTAACTTTTATAAGTCTTTAAATAAATTCTAATATATAACACACTTTTATTTTTATTATTATTTAAAATTTATGTTAGATTTAATCTCAGTCTAAATTATTAGATTTATTAGTAGTTTATTATATATTAATATGCATTACCTATTCTTATAACTTTTACTTCTTATTTATTATATGTCGGTTTTATAACAATTCAATATCGATTGAACTTTTAAACCTTACACATTTTCTTTGATCAATTCGATGTCCTATCCAATTTTTAAAACATTGATCTCATATGTGAATTACTATGTTTTGATGTTACTTATGACCTATTATATTTAGGGTAACCCAGTTGGTAGTACTTAGATACAACATGAATTACATCGAGATAGTTAAGTAAAATAATCATTAAAGGATTCATCGTTCTAAAGTAATTAGAGAAAATGTTTCACTACTCGGATTAATATTAATGTAAGGAATTCTCTAGCCAAAGTGAATTAACATTTGTAAAGATTTTTAAATATCAATTACAAATTAATTACTAATTAGCAAGAATGAACATGATTGGATTTAAAATAGTAGATTTTATATCCATATTCTATGTCTAATTGAAATATTGGATGACAAAATGATTAAATTATATATCACAGTCATGCATGGAGATATTAACTCAAACTACTTTTACATTCCTAATATTTGGATAGTCATGACATGTTGCTATTTGTTAATATTAATGTATAATTATAAATTATTTAATTAGATAATTAAAATAAATTAAAAGGACTTTTAATTCATCTAATTATAATTATGAATTATAATTTATAATCATTGTCAATATATTAAAAACATAATAAGTAACTCATAAAGAGCGCTTAAAAGAAAAAATAACTTAAATTAAGTTAGACTCAATTATGAGTTTTAAGATGCTTCAAGGATCAAATATGAGATGTTTGATTTTGTTAAAATTAAATACTCTAATTATAATTAAAGTCAACTCTAATGCTTTTTTAATTTATAAGAAATAAGCGTAAGGGAGCTAGCACTTCTAGTTATTCCTCTCTAAAAGTTTAGTTATTTTTTCAATGCTATGTAGACACCATTAAAGGCTGGATGATTGGACAATTCGTAGTTGATTCCTTGAAAAGTTTTAAACAAGAATTTTAAATAAGGAATGATTTCTTAATTTACAATTCATGTTTTTACAATTATTTGTAAAAAAATTTATTTTTCGTTGACTTGGGATTTGATCACAATTGGTTTTCTTACTCCTATACCTACATTTGATACCTCAACTTTACATGAACCTCGCTTTTATCGTGAGGCGAGTGCTGATCTCTTTAACAATAAGCTATGATTAAAGAACTTTAGGCCTTAGAGAAAATTCATCAAACTTAGTTGGTCTTCTCCCTAATAGAACATCTACTGGCTATAAAATTAAAACTCATTCTGATAGCTTTATTGAATGTTACAAAGCCCGTTTAATGGACAAAGGGTATACCCAAAAGTATAACATGAATTATGAAGAAACCTATTCTCCAATGACCGTATTAGCCTATGTTCACAATCTATTAGCTATTGCTGCAAATTGAAAATGACAACTTTTTTTTAATGGATGTCAAAGATGCCTTCTTTCATTGTGTTTTATTAGAAGAGATTTGCATACAACCTCCTCTAAGTTATCGCTCTTTTCATAAGATTTGTAGGCTTTCACGGGTCTTGTATGGATCTCTATTTAATTTTGCTTTATTTTTATTTCAAATAATTATGCGTTATTTATGATACCATGATGATAGAAACAAAAACTATAGAAAAGTCTTATTTTCAATTAATTTTCATTATACCTATACAACCTATTCATAGAAAAAAATTAGTAACTATATATGATATACATAGGATACACAAAATATTTTATTAAGATTTCAACTAACCTTAATCTTAACACATAAGATAATAAAAGAATACCTTGTTAGAATTTCATTAAACCTTAATCTTAACAATATATGTGAGATTAAAAAATAATTTGAATGGCAATTGTGTAAGTTTGTCTGAATGCCACTTGGATCAATTATACCAAATTTTCTTTATTACTATGAGAAATAACAAATGTTTACTAGGTTAGATCTTAATAGAAAACAAATCAAACTGAAATAATGACACTTATGTAGTTTATCAAAATTTTGAGATTTTAATTAGAGAAAATCTAGGTAATGTAATGCAATGGATTGGGTTATGTCAAATTCAAATTAAAATTTTTCAAATTTAATTGAATCCAAATGTTCAAACTTGATTTGACTTGTTAATTTGTATTTGATTAATTTTATAACCTGTCAAACTTGAAAAAATAATTTGACTTGAGCTAAAATACAATCAAATTAAGCTTAGCCAATTAACTTTCAATTAGATCTAACTTGGATAAGTTCAATAGTATTAATATTAGTTCGTTAGAAAATATTATATACCATGATTTAAAATTTACTAGATAAAAGATACTATTTACTAATCATTAGTAAATAGACAAGATCTCTATAAAATTAAATAGCACATATGATTGTTCTACTCCAATTCTCAAATAAAAATATTATATATGATTATGGTGTGCTTCAAAAAGTGTAAACGCTCTATCAAATATGTAAAGGGATTTATTAAAATCTTATGATGATAAGAGGACATGGATATATTAGCTCTTCCTTTTCAATTCAAGACAACATCTATTCATTTATTAATTCTCATTTGATTCAATCGAGCATAACAAAAGATTCAGTATTTGTTAAGAAGCAAAAAGCCAAGGCATTAGAATTGAGTGGCTTAACCATTTTGTAAGTGTTCAACCCAAGCTTAAAGTTGAAGTCAAAAGACATATGACCTCCCATTTCAAGGTCCCTATAGTCAATCTCACTCTCAGTACCAATCCAAAAAAGGGAAACACAGAAAGGAAGCAAGAAACAACAAATAAAAACCACAGAAACCACCAACCAGGTGATCATTGAGGAGGTAGTGACACTGATAAAAGAGATACCTTAGTTATACGGTAGCATACATTACAATGGTCAACTTCGACTGAGCTCGCCTTATCTTGATGCTCTTGGGCTTCTTCATCCTCATCTCTACTTCTGCCATTACTACCATTGACCATATCGTTGGCACTAACAAAGCCTAGAATCCCGGCATCAACTACACTCTCTGGGTCAACAACCAGACCTTCTATGTTGGCGACCTCATTTGTACTCTCTCTCTCTCTCTCTCCCCCTGTTTGTGTTATTGTGTTCAAATATATCTGTTTGATTTACTTGAACTGCCTCAATGTACTTAAAGACTGCTTATTGATTAATCTGTTCAATTACTTGTCTGTCTTTGTTTTTTTACTGTCAATGTGTTTTGATACTTTGATCTATTCTGGTTTCTCTAACGGAGTCGAGGAGGCATCCATTTGTCAAAAGATTTCATCTCTATATGTCAAGATGCTAAGATCATGACCTTGTTTTCAAAGAATACGGAGTTACTAGCTAATTATAGATACTTCTTGCAATAGCAGTCAACAGGAGCTTGTAAATACTAACATCTGATTTCTTATCTGTAAGTTTGTTGTTTTTTATGATTTTTCAAGTTGGTTTCTGTTTTTCTTTATTTTCTTCATCTTTACATTCATTTACCACTATAGCATTTAGGTATCAAAAGACAATGTACAATGTGTTTGAAGTGAATGAGACTGGCTATCTTAATTGCACTACTGAAGAAGCGCTAAGGAACTGACTAGTGGTTAGGACGTTCTAACTCTTGACAAGGCCAAGAGGTATTACTTCATTTGTGGCAACGAGCAATGCTTCAATTGTAACATGTAGTGTGAGCCTTATTACGTATCCCGGATCTACATGAAAGGATAAAAAACGAAAATAATACGGAATCCTTGAATTTCGGTTTCATCTCTGATTCTGATGCCAATTCCAAGCTCCAAATATCTCCGAATCTCCTGTGACCTTTAGTGGAAAGTGCTCACCGATTCACGGGCTAGGTCTTTCTACAGTTTTCTCAAAACACAAGCTTCCCTAATGGGTCAGAATTTTCTTATGCTCGTGGATGATATATGAGTAACTACAAGAGACCTTAACTTTTATATAGTTTTCATATCGAACTTTCCCATCACAAAGCCGATATGGACCCGGTCCACACTAATTGAGACCTATTTTTTACCCAGACTTCAACCCATTAATTTAGATCATTTATTGGATTACTTTATTATCTTTATTTGGAACAAATGGCGTAAGTTAACTGATAATTTATTGAAAACCTAAAATTGCAATTAATTTTGTCCAACTTTACGAGACATAGATAAAATTGTCCCTAAGGACAAAAAAATGTTTAACAATCTCTCCTTCGAACAAGCATTAATTACAGTTGACTCTAGTTTAAAAATAATTTAAAAATTCGGTTAAGCCACGCTACTGTATTAGCCGATTAAGTTTTAAAATCAAAACATTTGATCCAAAGATAATGAAAGTCCATCATTCTGTCCCGCAAGGTTTTCAGTACCAAAAGCATTGGAGGCATGTGTCATGTATGACACAGTTCCAATACAATCACGAATATCTAATACCTCACTAACATAAATGGGAAAATGAAGTGTGGCAAACTACGATGATACCTTTATGATCTAAGATGTATCATCTTCATTTGTAGGTCTCGATTTCTCCAACTTTATGCTAAACTACATTAGAGAAATCCTGTTTTCTCTCACCGAATACTAAACAGTATTAGAGAAAACTTTTATGTTCTCCAACTAAATGCTAAACAAAATTAGAGAACCTTTATGGGATTAAAAACTTATATACTCCTATGTCATATCAAACTTTATAGATATCTATGCTAAACTGTATGCGTCTAAATAACATAGGTACAAGGTCAATTTGTATATATGCCTAATGACCTTCAAATGCTTAAGATCGACACAAATCTTAAGACTTTCATACGTATTATGACAATATATGATAACACGTAATACTGAGGATAAACGATGATCATCTTTATCAATGAACAATAATACTTTAAAATGTACAAATGTACATAGAGCAAACATAACGATCCCCTAACTAGTAGTGTCTAATGACATCAAAACACCCATACTATATACTTGTGTCACAAACACAAGTGGATGAAGTCCTTTAGTTAAAGGATTGACTCACAGTTCCTCAGTACTTAAATGCTCCAAACTTTATGTCACCTTTTTGTATCAACACCTTTATGACTAAATAATTGATCTTTAAATGCTATGACCCTTTGATATTTTTCATTGTTATTAAACAACACTGTAAGAAGAATACCACAGTAAACTAAATGGGTCTAGCTACTAAATGGATCATAGACCACTCAGAAATCAAATTTTTGATTTAAATCGTCTGCGAAGCAGCCTTTTAGAATGCACTCTACATGCCTAGTCGAGGAGGTTGCCCATTTCTATTTGACACACTTTCACAACATTATACCATCTGCAAACTTGAACTGTAACCTTAAGTGAACTTTCGATCATCCGAACACATAGCTAAATCTTCATATGAATTCCCAACGAGGTTTAATCTATTGACTTTTCTATATGTCAACATATAATCCTTGATTCCTTCAAGTATCTCAACGCTCGCTAGACTGCATTCCAAAAGTCTATAATTGGATTAACCATATATTGACCAAACAGTCAAACAGTGAATGTAATGTTCTATTTAGTACATAACCGAGCATACATCAGGCTATCTATCGTACTAGAATACGAAACATTCCTCATAGTTTCTCTCTTTACTTTATTCATTAGGTACTGTACCAAAGATTATCTCTCACTGTGAGGGACAGGTGTTACGATAGGTTTACTGTCAACTATAATAAACTTTTGTAACACCTACTCAATATATGCATTCTCTGAGAAGTCTGATGAGTGTTGAGATATGTTCTGGTATATCTAAATACCTTGGACAGAAGATGTTATACTAAGGTCCTTTATGTCAAGGCTCTTGACCAAAAGTTGCTTGTCCTCATACATCATGGTCAAGTGACTTGATGTGGGCAATTTATCATCCTCATGCAGTAATAGGAAGATAACTTTGCTCCCCTTAACTTCATAGTACATGCATCTTTTTGGCTTTATTTTTCAAGAAGCCGGAAGAGGCCATAACCTCATTAAATGTAAGGTATCACTTTCAGGAGATTTATTATAAACCATATATTGATCTGCATAACTCACAAAACATGTCAGTACTGTCTAGATCCTGGGATCCTACAGATTGTACCATATAGACCACTTTATAAAGGTCTTTATTCAGGAAGGTAGTTTCGACGACCATCTGATGTAACTCTATAGCATCTTAAGTTACAATTGCTTTTATCACTCAAAATGTACCCTACGAGGATACGAGAGAAAAGGTAACACAAAGTCAACCTTTTTCCCTGAGTGAACCCTTTAGGCAATTGAGCAAGCCTTTAAACCGTTGACTTTATCCTAAAATCCTTTAGGTCTAAAACTTTATTTACAACTGACAAGCTTGCAATTCCTAATGAAAATCAACTAGCTCCTAGACCTTACTATATACTTCATGGTTTGCATCTCGTCATTTATCGCATCCCACCACTCATTCGCATTGGGTCCAAAAACAGCTTCTGTAAAAGTAACTGAATCTGTAATATGTCTAATAACATAGTCCAGTACACCTGACAGACTATATTGTCATATGGTATAGTAGGTCGTCTCACTCCAATAGATTTACTTAACTGTATTAGATCTTTGTACCTCCAGGAACTCCTGTATACAGGTATGGGTTATTGTTCCAGTACAACACAAAGATCCAAATCCACCATATCTAACTGTATGAGTAGCAGGTACATGACAACTGTAGTATCCGCCCTGCTATCGTCCGAAGGATCAAGGGACCCACCATCATCATAGACATGGTATTCTAATAACTTAACTGCTTGTTTTCCACTATTCTGGTCTCTTTTCTCAACAGTAAAATCTGTAGCCCTAAAGTGGTTGAGATATTTTACTTAATAGCAATGAAGGGAACGAGTATGCAATATTTCTTTATAAGGATTATCCTACCTCAGTAAGGCAGTCCTTTACACGAATGTGCGCAAGGCTGAGTTTTCTAACTTTTATATTATTAGGTAGATTAGTCCTGCTCTGCATTGACTTATTTAAGTCCTTTAAAGTGCAATTATGTCTTTTGGTAACACACCATTTTGTTCAGAACTACTCGGCATAGTAAACTAAGTCACTATTTCAACTGACTCCATACATTTGGCAAATGGACCTTTTAAAGTCCCGAAACACTATGTTTGCCATGATATTCTCCTCCACGGTCAAATCTGACTATCTTGATGAATTTTTCCAACTGGTTCTCAACCTTCAGACTTTACGTAAGAACACATGACTTTGATGGGAATAATCATCAAGAAATGTCAGAATACTTTCAAAATTGCACAATGCAATTGTATAAGATCTACCGAAATCTTCATGTATCAAACTCAACAAGTTGGAAGCATGAGTTGACATTAGTGTCCTTATTAGCCAACTTACCCCTGTAACGGTTAGCACATGTTTCCAGATCATCTTAATCTAAAATTAGGAAATGCTTTCCTTGATCAATCTCTCAATCCTAGCTTTGAAAATGTGGCTTAAACTTTTATGTCATACCATGTATGAGTTCTCATTCATCAGGTCCTTCATAACTTGTTTAGCAAGATACGAAGAAGTATATATCTAATTTAGGGTAAGACACATTCTTTACAAGCCATATGACAAGAAAGTTGCACCTTTATGTTTTTCATTAAACGACAACTGTACAACAGAAGTATTAAATGCAAAACGTCAACCTTCAATGTCTTTAATTGATCAAAATATCACATATAAAATGTGTCGTGTAAAAACTAAATGAACCTTACTATAAAGTTCAGTACATACACCCCTATAGATATTACTTCCACCTCTTTATTGCTGCAAACCATCAGTTCCTCCTTCCCTTTATTTGGCTTTATCCTGAATATGAACTACTGCATTGTGGAACCACCTTGATCAGATGTTTCACTAAATAGCCACCTTTACTTAATGCGATTATCGCAAATTAGATTCATAATTGATAAACCAAAGAATAACCTGATGGTTATAATCTTCCCTTTAAACCTCATATTACTGGTTTCTTTATGTCCGAAGGACCTTTACCAAAACTGGTTTAACTAGCGTCAGCATGTGGAGAAGATTTAAACTTTCTACCTTTGAACTTAATGGGCTTCATCTTTGTCTTCTCTTAAGCTGCTTCAAGGACTGTAGGAGTAATAAAACTTGAGTTTTTCCACCTCAGCAACACAATGGGATATCAAAGCATTGAAGTCTTGATATCTTCACCTATTGTGAAAATGAATTATTCTCGATATGTACTCCATTACCCCCCCTTTTTTCTTGTATACTTTATGGAGAATAATACTTTCATCAAGACACTTGTCTCAACACTAGATGAGACTGTGTACCTCTGGGAGACTTTATCAAGAAACTGCTTCACTATGTCTATGTCCGGAAGTCCGCTTTGCAGATGGTAAGGATTGGATTTCTTAATGGTCATCAGATGTAATCTATTAGACCGATCCTAGGCTTCATAAGCTACTTTATGAGCTGTCGAACTCATGGATGTAAGTAGAGATGGCTTACCCGTCCATATGGCCATTTCAACCACAGCTATCTCCATAACCTTAAAAACATCCTCCGTCCAATTCTTTATATTGAAACTAGCAAGGGTTTCAATAGTGACATTAATTTTGGGGGGGGGGGGGTTAAATAAACACTATAACTGACATCAGCATGACGTCAACCACTAATGTCAGGCGCGGAAGTCAATGTGCTTCCGCACAAGCGGCGCGTGTGCCGCACATAGGCGTCCAAATGCGCACCAGATATGTCTAGCGCATGCGTCACGCGCTACAACGTGCAGACATGCTGACACGTGCCGCACATCCGCCAGAGCCATGTATGAGTGACGTGGACGGTGGCACGCGCGGGGTGGGGGGGGTTAAATAAACACTATAACTGACATCAGCATGACGTCAACCACTGATGTCAGGCGCGGAAGTCAATGTGCTTCCGCACAAGCGGCGCGTGTGTCGCACATAGGCGTCCAAATGCGCACTAGATATGTCTAGCGCATGCGTCACGCGCTACAACGTGCAGACATGCTGACACGAGCCGCACATCCACCAGAGCCATGTATGAGTGACGTGGACGGTGGCACGCGCGCGTCGTCCCACGCCCGTGGGAACTCGAGCAGCAAGTCGCACGTGCAACGCACGCGTCAATAGCACAATGCAAATTCCCGACAATCTCCGTGTGCTCCGACACAGGAGGCAATTTTCGGCATCCCAGGAGCTCGTTTTTTGCTCTGTTCGGTCCGTTTTTTGTAGCTAACCTTATGTATACCACTTTTACGTAATTATACACGTAAAAAAACTGAAAAACGAATAAAAAACTAAGAAAAACCAAATATGTCTAGCGCATGCGTCACGCGCTACAACGTGCAGACATGCTGACACGTGCATCACATCCGCCACAGCCATGTATGAGTGACGTGGACGGTGGCACGCGCGCCTTGTGCTTCCGCACAAGCGGCGCGTGTGCCGCACATAGGCGTCCAAATCGCACGATATGTCAGCGCGCCGTCGCGCTACAACGCGTGCGAACATCTTGACACGCGCGCACATCCGCCGAGCCATGTATGAGTGGCGTGGGCGGTGGCACGCGGGGGGGGGGTTAAATAAACACTATAATCGCGACATCGCGATGACGTCAACCATCGATGTCGGCGCGAAGTCAATGTGCTTCCGCACAAGCGGCGCGTGTCGCGCCGTAAGCGTCCCAAATGCGCACTAGATATGTCTAGCGCGTAAATACACGCTACAACGTGTGCGAACATGCGACACGAGCCGCACATCCACCGAGCCATGTATGAGTGGCGTGGGCGGTGGCACGCGCGGTGGGGGGGTTAAATAAACACTATAACCGACATCGCATGACGTCAACCATCGATGTCGGTAGCGAAGTCAATGTGCTTCCGCCTGGCGCGCGTGTGTCGCATATAGGCGTCCAAATGCGCTAGATATGTCTAGCGCGTAAATCACGCTGCCATAACGTGCGAACATCCGACACGAGCCGCACATCCACCAGAGCCATGTATGAGTGACGTGGACGGTGGCACGCGCGCGTCCCACGCCCGTGGGAACTCGAGCAGCAAGTCGCACGTGCAACGCACGCGTCAATAGCACAATGCAAATTCCCGACAATCTCCGTGTGCTCCGACATAGGAGGCAATTTTCGGCATCCCAGGAGCTCGTTTTTTGCTCTGTTCGGTCCGTTTTTTGTAGCTAACCTTATGTATACCACTTTTACGTAATTATACACGTAAAAAAACGGAAAAACGAATAAAAAACTAAGAAAAACCAAATATGTCTAAGCGCGTAAATCACGCAGCCTAGCGTGCGATACATCGACACGTGCATCACATCCGCCACAGCCATGTATGAGTGACGTGGACGGTGGTACGCGCGCCTTGTGCTTCCGCACAAGCGGCGCGTGTGCCGCACATAGGCGTCCAAATGCGCACGGATATGTCTAGCGCGCCGTCACGCCACGCTGCTACGTCGAACATCTTGACACGTGCCACATCCGCCAGAGCCATGTATGAGTGGCGTGGGCGGTGGCACGCGCGGTGGGGGTTAAATAAACACTATAATCGACATCGCGTGACGTCAACCATCGATGTCGGTAGCGGAAGTCAATGTGCTTCCGCCTGACAAGCGCGCGTGTCGCATATAAGCGTCCAAATCGCACTAGATATGTCTAAGCGCGTCGTCACGCCATAACGTGCGGACATCTTGACACGAGCCGCACATCCACCAGAGCCATGTATGAGTGACGTGGACGGTGGCACGCGCGCGTCGTCCCACGCCCGTGGGAACTCGAGCAGCAAGTCGCACGTGCAACGCACGCGTCAATAGCACAATGCAAATTCCCGACAATCTCCGTGTGCTCCGACACAGGAGGCAATTTTCGGCATCCCAGGAGCTCGTTTTTTGCTCTGTTCGGTCCGTTTTTTGTAGCTAACCTTATGTATACCACTTTTACGTAATTATACACGTAAAAAAACTGAAAAACGAATAAAAAACTAAGAAAAACCAAATATGTCTAGCGCGTAAATCACGCAGCCACAGCGTGCGGACATCGCCGACATCGCATCACATCCGCCACAGCCATGTATGAGTGACGTGGACGGTGGCACGCGCGCCTTGTGCTTCCGCACAAGCGGCGCGTGTGCCGCACATAGGCGTCCAAATGCGCACCAGATATGTCTAGCGCATACGTCACGCGCTACAACGTGCAGACATGCTGACACGTGCCACACATCCGCCAGAGCCATGTATGAGTGACGTGGACGGTGGCACGCGCGGGGTGGGGGGGGTTAAATAAACACTATAACTGACATCAGCATGACGTCAACCACTGATGTCAGGCGCGGAAGTCAATGTGCTTCCGCACAAGCGGCGCGTGTGTCGCACATAGGCGTCCAAATGCGCACTAGATATGTCTAAGCGCGTCGTCACTGCTTCTAACGTGCGGACATCGACACGAGCCGCACATCCACCAGAGCCATGTATGAGTGACGTGGACGGTGGCACGCGCGCGTCGTCCCACGCCCGTGGGAACTCGAACAGCAAGTCGCACGTGCAACGCACGCGTCAATAGCACAATGCAAATTCCCGACAATCTCCGTGTGCTCCGGCCACGGGAGGCAATTTCGGCATCCGGAGCTCGTTTTTGCTCGTTCGGTCCGTTTTGTAGCTAACCTTATGTATACCACTTTTACGTAATTATACACGTAAAAAACTGAAAAACGAATAAAAACTAAGAAAACCAAATAAGATGAAAATCGAAAATCTTCGTTTCGACAATCTGATCAAGTAACCGCTTCTGATACCACCTATAATAGATAGTGTGAGCCTTATTACGTATCCAAGATTTACATGAAAAGATCAAAAACAAAAGTAATGTAGAATATCTGGATTTTGGGGGTTAAATAAACATTATAATCGACATCGCGATGGCGTCAACCATCGATGTCGCGCGAAGTCAATGTGCTTCCGCACAAGCGGCGCGTGTGCCGCACATAGGCTTCCAAATGCGCACCAGATATGTCTAGCGCATGCGTCACGCGCTACAATGTGCAGACATGCTGACACGTGCCGCACATCCGCCAGAGCCATGTATGAGTGACGTGGACGGTGGCACGCGCGCGTCGTCCCACGCCCGTGGGAACTCGAGCAGCAAGTCGCACGTGCAACGCACGCATCAATAGCACAATGCAAATTTCTGACAATCTCCGTGTGCTCCGACACATGAGGCAATTTTCGGCATCCCAGGAGCTCGTTTTTTGCTCTGTTCGGTCCGTTTTTTGTAGCTAACCTTATGTATACCACTTTTACGTAATTATACACGTAAAAAAACTGAAAAACGAATAAAAAACTAAGAAAAACCAAATAAGATGAAAAACTGAAAAATCTTCGTTTTCGACAATCTAATCAAGTAACCGTTCTGATACCACCTATAATACATAGTGTGAGCCTTATTACGTATCCAAGATTTACATGAAAAGATCAAAAACAAAAGTAATGTAGAATATATGGATTTTGGTTCCATATTTGATTCCAATGCCGATTCCGAGCTCGAAACATCTCCAAATCTCCCGTAACCTTTAGTAAAAAATGCTCACTGACTCACGGGTTAGGTCTCTCTACAATTCCCTCAAAACACGATCTTTCCTAATGGGTCATAAATTCCATATACTCGTGAATGATGATATATGAGTAATTGCAAAAGATCTTAACATTTATAAGTTTTCATATCAGACTTTCTCATCACAAGGTCGATATGGACCCGATTCACACTAATTGGGACCCATTTTATGTCAGGCGCGGAAGTCAATGTGCTTCCGCACAAGCGGCGCGTGTGTCGCACATAGGCGTCCAAATGCGCACCAGATATGTCTAGCGGATGCGTCACGCGCTACAACGTGCAGACATGCTGACACGTGCCGCACATCCGCCAGAGCCATGTATGAGTGACGTGGACGGTGGCACGCGCGCGTCGTCCCACGCCCGTGGGAACTCGAGCAGCAAGTCGCACGTGCAACGCACGCGTCAATAGCACAATGCAAATTCCCAACAATCTCCGTGTGCTCCGGCCACGGGCAATTTCAAGATCCCAGGAGCTCGTTTTTTGCTCTGTTCGGTCCGTTTTTTGTAGCTAACCTTATGTATACCACTTTTACGTAATTATACACGTAAAAAAACTGAAAAACGAATAAAAAACTAAGAAAAACCAAATAAGATGAAAAACTGAAAAATCTTCGTTTTCGACAATCTGATCAAGTAACCGTTCTGATACCACCTATAATAGATAGTGTGAGCCTTATTACGTATCCAAGATTTACATGAAAAGATCAAAAACAAAAGTAATGTAGAATATCTGGATTTTGGGGGGTTAAATAAACATTATAATCGACATCGCGATGACGTCAACCATCGATGTCGGTAGCGGAAGTCAATATGCTTCCGCCTGGCGGCGCGTGCAGCCGCATATAAACTTCAAATGCGCACGGATATGTCTAGCGCGTAAATCACACGCGCTACTGCGTGCGAACATCTTGACACGTGCCGCACATCCGCCAGAGCCATGTATGAGTGACGTGGACGGTGGCACGCGCGCGTCGTCCCACGCCCGTGGGAACTCGAGCAGCAAGTCGCACGTGCAACGCACGCATCAATAGCACAATGCAAATTCCTGACAATCTCCATGTGCTCCGACACATGAGGCAATTTTTGGCATCCCAGGAGCTCGTTTTTTGCTCTGTTCGGTCCGTTTTTTGTAGCTAACCTTATGTATACCACTTTTACATAATTATACATGTAAAAAAACTGAAAAACGAATAAAAAACTAAGAAAAACCAAATAAGATGAAAAACTGAAAAATCTTCGTTTTCGACAATCTGATCAAGTAACCGTTCTGATACCACCTATAATACATAGTGTGAGCCTTATTACGTATCCAAGATTTACATGAAAAGATCAAAAACAAAAGTAATGTAGAATATATGGATTTTGGTTCCATATTTGATTCCAATGCCGATTCCGAGCTCGAAACATCTCCAAATCTCCCGTAACCTTTAGTAAAAAATGCTCACTGACTCACGGGTTAGGTCTCTCTACAATTCCCTCAAAACACGATCTTTCCTAATGGGTCATAAATTCCATATACTCGTGAATGATGATATATGAGTAACTGCAAAAGATCTTAACATTTATAAGTTTTCATATCAGACTTTCTCATCACAAGGTCGATATGGACCCGATTCACACTAATTGGGACCCATTTTATGTCAGGCGCGGAAGTCAATGTGCTTCCGCACAAACGGCGCGTGTGTCGCACATAGGCGTCCAAATGCGCACCAGATATGTCTAGCGGATCGTCCACGCTTCTAACGTGCGAACATCTTGACGTCGTCCGCACATCCGCCAGAGCCATGTATGAGTGGCGTGGGCGGTGGCGCGCGCGCGTCCCACGCCTGTGGGAACTCGGCGACAAAGTCGCGACGTGCAACATGCGCGTCAATAACACAATGCAAATTCCGACAATCTCCGTGTGCTCCGGCCACGGGAGGCAATTTTAGCATCCCAGAGCTCGTTTTTTGCTCTGTTCGGTCCGTTTTTTGTAGCTAACCTTATGTATACCACTTTTACGTAATTATACACGTAAAAAAACTGAAAAACGAATAAAAAACTAAGAAAAACCAAATAAGATGAAAAACTGAAAAATCTTCGTTTTCGACAATCTGATCAAGTAACCGTTCTGATACCACCTATAATACATAGTGTGAGCCTTATTACGTATCCAAGATTTACATGAAAAGATCAAAAACAAAAGTAATGTAGAATATCCGGATTTTGGTTCCATATTTGATTCCAATGCCGATTCCGAGCTCCAAACATCTCCAAATCTCCCGTAACCTTTAGAAAAAAATGCTCACTGACTCACGGGTTAGGTCTTTCTACAATTCCCTCAAAACACGATCTTTCCTAATGGGTCATAAATTCCATATACTCGTGAATGATGATATATGAGTAACTGTAAAAGATCTTAACATTTATAAGTTTTTATATCAGACTTTCTCATCACAAGGTCGATATGGACCCGATTCACACTAATTGGGACCCATTTTCTACCCAGACTTCGATCCATTAATCTAAATCATTTATTAGATCACTTTATTATCTTTAACTGGATCAAATGACACAACTTACCCAATAATTTATTTAAAAACTAAAATTACAATTAATGTTGCCCAACTTTACGAAATATAGAAAAAATTGCCCTTTCGGACAAAAAAATGTCTAACATCAATGACATGAAGGGCTCTGTTCTTGTTCATGTGTTACCACCCCCACCATCTTCCAGCACTGCTGCTAATCAATCCTCGCCGCGTTCCACTGCTCCCACTGTTCATCATGGGGGATTGGTGGGCTTGAATGCTTTTCTTATGGCTCTTGTTTTCATTTGGTATGGATCTTGGTGGATCTAGTATTTCTTGTTTTAATTTGGATTTGGACATTTATTGGGCTGTATTCTTGAAAAAATGGGACTGCAATTGTTCATGTTCTTCTTCCTATTTTTCCCCTTTTCTTATTTCCTACAGAACAAATTTTTATTTGGAGATCTGATATTGTTTGCGTTTGCTTGCTGGATCCAGTTTACTGCAATTCAACTTAAGTTCTCTTTTCAATATTTTAGTCCTTTTCATTTTTCTGGCTGGCAATCCTTCCTTTTTCTTTTGATACAGATACAGTTGATTGTTCTAATTGACAAAGCTCGTCTTTTTCTCTTGTAATGTCAAATGCAATTATCTGCTGGTGGCATTCTTCTTCTAGATCTGCATTGAGAGATCTCTTTCATATTCCCATTTTGAACGTCACTCCTGATAATCACTAAGAGAAGACTGGGTTTCTACATAACTAGAGTTTGTCACAAGCTGTGCCTGGGGGCACAATTGCCATTACAATGCACAGCATATTTGTATCATCCATTAGAGCTTTGAGTCTATGCAGTTATGTCCAACTTCTTGGATCAGAACCACATAATTAGTTGACATACAGACTGTCTAGTCACTCTACTAACTCATACCCAAACGTACTGTTTCCCTAGATTGTACTTTCACATTTGTTTTCACGTAGTACTTCCAAATGTGGGATTGTTTAGCGACCTCTAAAACCAACTTTTGTTCTCTGTTTAGCATTGATAACTCAGCTTTCATTTATTTGTTTACAAATACCATATCTGCATTTACAAGAAGGTTCACAAGTACAACCATTCTTACTGTATACAACCACATTCCCTGGGAGAGATGAACTTGCGTGCTAATAAGCTGATAAGAGCAAAAATTGCCTTCCTATCGCTTTTGATAGTTGAAAGACTTGATGGAGAATGCAAAAATGAATGCGAAGACGGTTGGAAATGCAACAATTACAGCTGCAACTACTCCCAGAAATCCATGTCTGAAACCAAAGTAGCTCCTCAAAAATCCTTGCACTGTTTCGCCAGTGTCCATTCTGACTTTGATATCCCCAAACTGTGATGTAATTAATCCATACAAGGTCCACGCCACAGGGTCGATCCAAGTGAACCATCTCCACCACACAGGAATTCTCTGTAAGGCAGAATAATGGGAGAAAAATGTGTCATGTATGAGAAATGCTAAGGAAATCTAAGATTTAGAAAATTATTGGCCTCGTTGCTTACAGGTCGTGGGATTAAGAATCCTGAAAAGAGGTTCCACACAGAATAAAATGCAGAAGAGACTACAGATGCAATGTGGTGATTTGGGGTAGCTGCCACAGCCATCATTCCATAGAAGGTGAAGTACAATAGTGTGAAGAACATGAAAAATAGGTACCAGAAGAACTTGGCAGCTGTCCAATGGAATTCAATCATTGCATAGACTATAAGACCATACACAACAGTTTGACATAAAACGTATGGAAGCTCAATGAGGACCTGCAATAGAAACGAAAACATGGTACAACTAGATTAACTTTGGTACCAGATTACACGAGGAAGGGACAATTTTTAGTATCTGTAGGACTTCTTACCTGTGCAAAGGCATAAGCTAAGGGTGAATACATTCCTGCAGCTTTCTCTCTGTAGAAGACACTTCTTTCTATAGCAACTACAGGTTGTACAGATAAAGAATTTTGGACTCCAAGGAAGATAGTCGCAGCATACATTGACCCCATTGCATTAAAGATATCTTGTCTCTGTGTCCTGTGATTGAGATTGAGACCAGAGAAAAGAATAGAAGGTAGTTAGGAAGTTGCGCATTGAAGTTACATGGTAATATTGAAAAACTTCCAATTTGAGCTTACACTTTGGAGCCAAGATCCCAAAACATTGTTCCAAACATCAAGGCTATGACAGTTGTGAAGAGCAATCTTACTGCAGTGTAGGTGGGATTTCGCCAGTAAGACCAATGTTGCTTCCACAAGCAAGCCATACATTGGATGAGAAATGATTGCGAGTATTGTTTGGGAAAGTAAAGGTCCTTCGAACCAGGAGCAGGTTTGCTTAGTTCCTCCACAAGTGCTTTGTTTCTCCTGAAAACCGAGCTACACTTCAGTAACAGGTTTAAGCAGTAATCTACCTTTGCGTCCTCAATACGTGTTTATGTAACCCATAAAGATACTTGTTAGCATATAGTAGATGTTTTTCATTTTTAGTCAAAATAGTTCACAAGCCATCAAACCTGTATAGTTCTGAACTTTTGTATGCAGCAGCAAAATCTACTCCGAAAGCTGTTTCTTGTGCAGCACTGGTAACTTCCAACATCCAAGTTGCAGGATTATATCCATCTTTGATCTTAGATACTCCTTCAATTCCCTTGAATTTACGAAAGGCAGAAAAGTTAGCTTTGTGGCTTACAAGACTAATCTATTGTGCTTGTAATATCTGATTATCCAATGCTTCATACCTCAAAATACTTGATTAGATGGCAAGAGTGGCGACCCAATGGTCCGACGTATATCTCTCGCCCTCCTCGTTTCATTAAGAATAGCTGCAATTCCATGTCATGTGTTATGCAAGTTTAGAGGAAATTGAGAATAAAGTGCAATCTATATGTATCTGCCAACAGTCTCACCTCATCAAAAGCTTCAAATATATCAATACTTGGTTGATGGATGGTGCACACAACTGTTCTTCCAGTATCTACTGTGTTCCTCACTGTTCTCATAACAATTGCAGCAGCTCTAGCATCTAATCCTGAAGTTGGCTCATCCATGAAGATTATTGAAGGATTTGCCACTAGCTCAACTGCTATTGTAAGGCGCTTGCGTTGCTCAGTAGAGAGGCCACTTACACCAGGCAGTCCAACTAGTGCTTGTCTCAAAGGATTTAATTCCACGAGTTCCATGACTTCCTCAACAAACATCTGCAGATGATTTCCGATACACAATCAGTGTGACTGGTGTCAGTGTCAGGTTCTGCTAGTTATTGAAGCCAAATACTCCTAGGCTCAGACCAAGTACTAGCGGACTATTAAACTGGGAATAGCTATTTTCTTGGTTTATCTGGACCTGTATATGTTATCAGAGACAAATATGAAAGAGAAGCTTGAAGCATATAGGTACCTTTCGGGTTTCACTGTTTACTTCTGGAGACAGACGAAGCCAAGCTGAATAGAGCAATGCCTCATAAACTGTGACATTTGGAGAGTGGATATCATTTTGCTCACAGTATCCTGAGACTCTTGCAAAAGTTGATTGTTTCTTAGGATAACCAGAAATCATGATGTCTCCCTCAATGTATCCACCAGTTTTTCTACCAGCCAGCACATCCATTAGAGTAGTTTTACCAGCACCACTAACACCCATTAGAGCTGTGAGAACACCTGGCCTAAATGCACCAGTCACACCCCTTAAAAGCTCCAATCTATCTTCCGTCACACCTTCATTTCTCATTTCCTTTACATTAAAATATAAATTCAGTTAGCACTTACTTCACAAGCATAGCTTCAAGTACAAGATGCCCTATATTTGTAGGAATGGATTACCTGCGGCATGTCAACTGAATACTTGATGTCATTGAAAGTAATGGAATGTGGTTCAAATGGAAGAATCATTCCTTTTTTCTTCTGGTTTCTGTTGACACTTTCTTCTGTCACTAGAGATACAAACCTGGCCGAACCTTCAATTCCACAATCTGATATAGATTAGCATGCAATCAGCAAATGATTTATAAGCCATCAAGTCAATCAGTGAAAAGGTGGAACAATTTTTATTAACCTTGCCCGGTTGATTCTTCACCGTGATCTGGCAATTCAATGTCTACTCTTGATTCACCTGGTCTTTTACTTTGACAATTTTCAGAAATATTAGCTTGAGATTTCTGAAATGCTGCACGGAAGTATTTAACATATATCAAACACAGCCTTTAACTAACTGTAAACAATTCTGAATTAGGTAAAGACACTCACGGCTGAGGAAAGTGAGAGCCAGGGTGAAGCAGATGTTGAATAGCAGTACGAACCCAATCAATGCACCTACTGCTATCCAATACCAGTATGCATGTGTGAAGAAACCACGAGACTCCAAGACCAAAACTCCCAATGGTTTTGTTGTGTTCGGTAGAACCTTTAGAAACAAATCATGTACAGATATCAGTTGATGATTAGAAGGTGAACAAAGAAATGCAGGAAATGTGAAGTTTCAGAAGCATACATGTCTCCAACTGTGTCCTAAAAACTCATTTACAACGATTCCGTTTTGTGCATACATCAATGGCGATATCCAGTAGCCCCATATCCACCATTTCTTTACGTTCTCTGCAGATTGAACAAGTAAAAGGAAATCATATACTATATCCTGGTGAGAAGAGTAATATCCAAAACAAGCCTAGAGATATACCTCTTGACAGGACAAAGCCCCCCAGAGCAAAAAGTGCGAGCAATGCAAAGGAGCCGAAAGTGTTAGCAACGACCATAGTCCTCCCCGCTGCACCAATGAATCGAAATAATGCAGATGCCATTTGACTTACTAGAACGAGGAGAAGGTATTGCTTGAAAAACCTACAGGTACAACATGTTGGATGGATTTGAGAGATAGGTAATTGGGATACAAGTTTCTCACATATAGAGGGGGGAATATTATTTAGCCTGAATCATCTCACCTTCCTGCATTGGGATCATATCCAATCACATAATAGGTTAAGCAAACCCAAGATCCAGCTTCTATGATTGTGATGGGCAGTTTTAGGATCCATGGAGGAAGAGAAAATGCCCATGAAGGATAGAAAAGGGAGTCTCTTTGCTTGTAAAAGACAGGAAGCTTGGCTATAGTCATGGAAATCTCTACCATACTAGTGAACATGATCAAAATCACGCTGTAGAAGAGAGCACCAGCATATATCCCTCCTTCAGTTACTGAATTTTTATGCATCTTTGTCCGAAAGAAGACTGTCATTGCGATTATGGCCACTAGTGCAAGCTAGTAAATGAAAAAAGAGTGAAACAGAAAATCAGTATTGGCCAAGCACAAAACCTTTTGAAGGAAAACACCCTGACAAGTTTTTTCAACTGACTTGAGTAAGCTTGAATATGTAGACAAATGAGTTCCTCTTCATGAGCAATAGCTCTCTTGATAAGCAAGTTTTGAACAGCTCCAATTTTCCAACTCCATACTTATCAGTTGTCAAAGCGGCTGGGTGGCTCTTAGTTTTATCAAATGGAACTGAGAGCTCATTAGCAAGCTTTTGGCCTACATGGAAGGACTGAAATGCCTCAGCAAATTCCTTAGCTGAGACAAAAGTGTATGGCGCATCTCTATGCGCCCAATACTGCTCCTGATCTTTCCTTGACGTTACCTGCAGTTAGATTAGTCCTGAACACTTAGCATGCTGAGTGTATTCGTTGTTCCTTTGCTCAAATGGGTGCGAAAGATACAATTCTGTTACCTCTTGCAGAAAGTCAGCTACCCCTTTTCTTTCTGGACACTTGAAGCCCATAAATTCAAAAAATTCGAGTACATGTTCTCGGGGACCCTGATACACAATGTGACCATCTGACAGGAGAATGATGTCATCAAATAGATCATAAGTCTCTGGTGCTGGCTGGAGGAGGGAGATAAAGGCTGTTCCTTTCTTGATGTGAATGAAGTTCTTTAATGAGTTCACTATATGAAAGGTCGTTGAGCTGTCCAACCCGGTAGAAATCTCATCCATAAACAGTGCCTTTGATGCTCCAACCAACATCTCACCTGCAATTTCAGAAAAAGGGATATTTTCATTCAGCTTAAAATGACTACTTGAATGTTCTTTGGTCCTGGGAATGGATCAGTAGAGGTTATTTTACCAGCTGTCACACGCTTCCTTTGTCCTCCAGAGACACCTCGCAACATTTCATTCCCCACCATAATATCTGCACAGGTTTCTAGTCCCAGGATCTGTGATGATCCAAGAAAAGAACAAATCAATCGTTTTTTTAGTTGATACATGCAGAGATGGTAGGAATCTTATTTTGTAACACTACCTTCAGATAATAATCTGTGATGACATCTGCTTTGTGTCCTCCTGTTGCTATTGCCTAACACCAAATATAATCACTCAGTCAGTTGTCTTAAACTGCAACTACTTCATGAAAATCCTCCCTGAAAATCTCCATTTGTCAACGCTGATAGTTATGCTCACCTTCATGAAAACATCAATATCAGGATCAGGTTTTATCTTTGCTTCCTTCTCCCTTCTTGACAATTCTGTCAACATATCTGTGATAACCATGAAGTAAATGATTATGTACTCAAGTCAAGGTGCATAAAACCAGATTGCCAAGGAAACTATACGAAATCCAATTAATCAACAACTAACCATATCGGTACCCAACACCCTGGCACCTTGCTGCAAAGGCCATGGTTTCTCGCACTGTCATTTCTCCGATGTGGGTATCGTACTGACTGATGTAAGCAGCTGTTCTTTTGGGTACAAACTCATTCATTCCATGGCCATTGTAAGTCACCCTCCCTGAGACCTGGAACAAAAGTTTTAACTTCTCAAATTCAAGAAGCTAAAAGACTATACAAGGATGACACAGACACGCCATAAAAGACAGGCTACAAAGAAACAGAGAAAATTCACTATACAAGGATGACACAGACACGCCATAAAAGACAGGCTACAAAGAAACAGAGAAAATTCACCTTTAGCTTTGGATCAAGTTTCCCAGCCAAAGCCAACAAAAGTGTAGTCTTTCCCGAGCTTGGAGGCCCCAAAAGTAGCACGATTCTGCAATTAACAATCAAACATTATTCCATGAAAGAAAATAACTAGAATAGGATAATCAGATATTAAGAATCTTCAACATCAGCAATTGAAGAAGGCTAAACTGAAAATTTATCAGTAAGTCCTATTTCACCTTGCTGGTTTGATAATTCCACTGACGTCCTCAAGTATAGACACCCGTTTTTTTCCACTGGGAAGGATATGGAGATGACTCAGGAAACCCTTTAGAAGTGAAAAGTAAATGTCAGATACAGGAATAAAGGAAGCGTTATAAGCTCACACATACGACTTACGATCAACGACAGGAGTTAGTCACCTCTATCATATTGACAATGAAGTTAAAGAACGTCGGCAAGGCTCTGCTTCCTGTATGAGCTTCTGCTTCAATGCTAAGATGCTCGAACCTGACCTCAATTGTAGGAAGCTGAATTCCAACTCTGAAATAAGATGAAACTATAGCTTTTAGTCTGGGAATAACCTGAACGTTATACAAGAATCAAGAAACTCAGCATGCAAAATCAGAGGTCCCATGATACCCCATAAATCTTTGTGGGGAAACATGAATTGAAACAAGCGTACTAAGCTAAATGAAGTGAAAGATGTGTGCTTTTCAGCTTTTCTTAGTTCACGGGCAAAAAAGCAAGGAAAGTTTTCTTTCTACGTAAGCATTTACAGTAATATTTTCGGAAGCAGTAGTAGAAAATCATACGTGTCAATGCGGTTCTGGAGCTTCAACAAGAACTCCTCGTTATCCTCTTTCAAAAGCCTCTCCAACAAATCCTTCCTCTCCTTGAACCCGAGCTTATTAATGTCAATTTCTTTCGCATCACCTTTGGAGGTAGTCAATATACCTTTCTCCAAACGACCGTAAGTGGGCAGTCTCTCAATTGCAGCCCACTTTAGAGCTTCTTCATCATCTTCTTCTCTTGTAGACCTCGAGAAAGCTTCCACAGCTGTAGCTTGCCATATTGAAGAACCTCCTCTTTGTAATATACTACCTGCCCTATAAACATCATCACCCTCCATGACTGGTACTTTACAGAATCAATGACAAGGTTCTGTGTCTTAGAAAACCAAGATCAGGTGGTAAAAAAGGTATTTCTTTGTAGTGCTGTTTGTGAGAGGCCACATAAATATATATAAGCGCAGGAATGTGGGAGGCTGCTGTTCTTATGTTAGATATTTGGATCCCATGATGTCATTGGTACGTCACTTATGCTCTATATATCAGGTCAAACCGATTTGTCTGTGCAGTGATTGACTGTTAAATCCCAATTTCATCACAATTAATTATCATTTTACTTGGGATTAATTGGGAAAACGTAAGTTTAAACATATTAATAGAGAAGGGAAAGTGAGTTTATGTATGCTTGCTTAGATATTCATTATCATCTTTGCTTCTGACTTGTAATTTTCCAACTGAACCACACATTTGACTTTGACATTTGGTCATCCAGTTATCCAAGTACTTCCTATCTGTCTTATGGAATTCATGCTGCATGTACTCTGAATACATAAGAACGTCACCGATAGTATCATCTGAATTAACCATACCCGTAACCAATGACGTCATCATTTGGAGTAGCCAACCTAAACTCTGGCCATTACAACACCTAAAAATGTTTTCTAATACCCATGCCAAGTTCAACATTAAGCTTTTATTTGACTAAATTTTCAAATACTTTATTTAAGATATGTAATTTATAAATTATTATATAAACTTATCTAATAGATAATAATTATACTTAAAATAACTTTAATTAGTAAAAATAAAATAATAATTTTTTAACGTTAAATCCTAATTAACCTCAAATTTAATTATACTCACATCTCTCTATTAATTAGGATTAAGAATGTGTATTATTGGATCTTCCATACCTGTCCTCCGGCGGGGTTTTTGCTTAACGTTGATGTTGCTGTTTTAATTGTACTTACATGTAGTTGGAAGGTTATTATCAGATAGTTAAATATTTATCTGTTTTGTTGGGTATAGTGATTCAACGACAAAGATGGTTACCAACATCTTTTTCATTTTGCTCTTGTGAAAACTTTAAAAACCTGCTTCCCAGGTTACTCATATCCATTTGAGAGGATATTTAATTATTAGAGATGGGGCTTAAAGATATTTTTTATTGGAATCCGCCAAAACTAAGGGGCTTGACTTATTAATTATTTTGAGAATTGACAAGATGAAGTTATGACAAAGAGAGAGTATTAATGGAGATCCCACTAAATCATGTCCATGTGATAAAGAAGGGATACTCTAGCCGTTGTTACTGTGATTTGCATCATCGATGATATCAGCGTCATATATTATGATTAGTATTGTTACTTGCACCAATAGCTACAGTTCACGGCGGCTGCTGGCTTCAATTCGTTACTCATACATCGCTCCCTAATGTTAATTTAATTGTTTTGCTCTGTACATATGTAATCCGGACAGACTTTAAATGTCATGAGAATTAAGAAAAGGGTCCTAGTCTACATTTGAAATAGATAGACCGTGTATTAAGTGCATACTAATATTAGTTACATTACACGCATAGAGTCGTAATTAGGGACATCCAAAGCCATCAAGATTATAACAAATAATTCTGATTGCGAGATTTCGAACAGGGTATAATAATAATGATAAATTCTAAGTACGAAATTTCAGACCGAGTATAATAACAATGATAAATTCTGAGTCGCTATGTCTTTGTTGATGCTCAAGACGATTATTTGACTGTATTCTAACATGGTTAACATAAGTTGAACTTTTTTTATTTTGTTTAGTTTTACTTTAATCAAAATGTTTATAATTAGATGCAAGTGAAATTTTGTTAATTTTGATAGCATCCAGCCGCTATAATATGATTTGGAAGATTGCAGAGATGTTGATGAAAACACTAACCAAAAGGTATATCTAATAATGGAATTAACATGTATAGTTCCTATAGAACCAACAAAATAAGGAATATATATATATATATATATATCTCAAAATGAAAAAAGACTGGTCATAAATGTGCGGTTGGCTTAATCCAACTAAGAAAGAAAGGAGAGTAGTGGACGTCGAAGGTGCTTTCGGACGGCGTACAAAGGGATAATCAATTTCAATGTTTTTTGTCTGCATATAAAACATCATTATGATGAGAAATTTATATAATACTTCTATTATCATATGAGTAAAAGATAGAGAGTTCACATATACTTTAAGAAACTTTAAAAAAAACTCCTAATTTTAAAATTCTTAAAAGATCTTTTATAGTTTTAATTCTTTTTAAAACTCTTTTTTATACTTTTGTTAGAAATCAATGATAAAATAAATGTGACATGAATACCATATGTAGATCAATCACATGTTGTTTATATGACAATTCAAAACTTAACTCTTAAATTTAAACTAAGCTAATTAAATTTAATTTAAATTAACAATTTATTATAATTATCTCACATTATTAATTTAAGTTAAATTTAATTGATTTGGAACAGTTACCTAACTTGAATTATCATATTAGTGATGTTTGATTCGTTTATATATGATATTTGTATAACGAGTGTTTTGTTGTTATGTTTTAATCAACATCCAAGATAAGAAACATTTTGAAAAATGAAAACTATAAGAAGATTTTTGTATTACTAAGTTTTAGCTAGTAAAATTCAACCTTTAATTTCTTGTGACCTTTTATGTTCTATAAATTTTGAAGAATTTAAATGTTACATTGTCAACTTATAAAACAACCAACCTTGTCTTTTAATGATAATGATTCTATATAATAGTCCATTTGACTTAATATATTTTAATATTTAGGGTCCTTTTCCTTTTTTAGTCAATGAATAGTTTCATTGTATTATTTGTTGATAATGATTCTCGATTCACTTAAATATATTTCTTAAACATCGTTTTAAGTTATCATAATTTTACATTACATTTGCTACCATAATTAAAACTCAACTTTCTCACACTATTAAAATCGTTCACACAAAGAATGCTATAGAATATTGAGATTCTTCTTTACTTCGTTGTCTTAGTTAATAAAGAACTATTATTCAAAAATTTTATCATAATTTATAATAAAATGGATAAGTTGAACAAAAATATCGCCACTTTTTTTTTTGTTTGTGCTCTTCTTCATTCTACTTCATGTCTAGAAAAATTTTGAAGAAAGGTAGCTCTTACTATTGTTTACACATTAAATGAATTTCCACCTTGGCTCTTTGTAATTTATTTTTTTGAAAAGTTATTTGACTTCTTGATTAACGAACCCTACATCACTTTAAATGCGTTTGTTTTGTTCTTTTACAACCTTATGAACACACAAAATTAGAACCTCGTATTCTCCTCTGTTATTTTCTTAGTTATGGGAAAGAAGACAAATGGTATCACTATTAGGATCTCATTTCAAATGAATTTTGCACCTCTCCTCATGTTACCTTATGAGAAAATAATATATTCTCCTCTCTTTCTAAGTTTCACCACTCTTATCATTACTAAATTTTTGTTTTTTTGTTGACTCCTCAATTAAGTTGTTTCTAAGTTCAAATACAGGTACCTCTAATATGCTCGACATTAGTTCTAACTCACCTATTCTTAGTGAATCTGCACTAGTTATTGATTTTGTCCCAATTGTTAACTTATGCCTTTGCATTTAATCTGTTGGTTGTAATTTTATTTATGACATTAGGCATTATTTATCTTTATATATTTTGTTAATTATACTTGATGTTCTAATACTAAAGATAAAATTTTAGGAATAATTATTGTGCAAATGAAATCATAATTATGAGATTCAATTTGTATTTATTTATTATTCCTAAATTGTTCTTAGTTAGAGTTAATTAAGAAGGCATATTAATAAAACATTAAAACTAGTACACATTATGTTTATTTCTTATGAAAAAGTCATTGATATCATAAATTTAAAGTATGAAAATACTTTTAAAAATGTGACTTATTAAAAATAGGTTCATTAAACTGACCAGAGTATGATAATCTCAATTGAAATATTATTTATATGTTTGTGAATTTCCTCATTATAATAGATTTATAATTGATCTTTAGACTTGATATTTTTGGTATATCTCATACAGTGTTTTAAAGATCAAACCAGACTGGTTGCTTTGGTCGAAATTAATACTAACTGGCTTGATTTTCAGTCTAGTTTGTATCATATAACCCTTATGATACCAGCCTATTTTTTTTAACAAATCGGTTAAAATAAAATGCAACCATTTTTTTAAACATGTAGGACCCATTATCTTTTTTAACATGTGGGTCCCACCACAAATTTCTTCCTCTTAACTTGGGACCTACCATGCATGTGGGACCCACCATGAATTTCTTCTGAATTTAAATTATTATTGTTAAAAATAATACTATTTTTATCCTTTAAAAATACTAAATTTATTTAATCTCACCAATAAATTATATTTATCAAAATTTAGGTTCTTTACTTATCTCCTTATATTTTAACTGAAAATTTTAAATTATTATTGTTAAAACTAATTATTATTTTATAACAATTTTGTTTATTAAATTGAATTATTAATTAGTATATATAAGTAATTTTGCTTACGATAATTTAAGAATGTGTTAAAATAATATTTAAACTATAAAGCGGTATATTTAAAGGACATTAAAAAAGAAGTTAGAATAAAGTTAAAGTCTTTTCTATTTACTTTCTTTAAACATACTTTAACTTTTATGAGTCTTTAAATAAATGACAATATAGAATACATCATCACCATCATACCCCGAAAAGTCCCGCAATGAAGCAGGGTTTGGGGGGGGCCTGATAGTACGCAGCCTTACCCCTACATTGTAGAGAGGCTATTTCCAGTAGGCCCTTATACAGATGTGACATGATAATAGTGATGTAGGATACAAAGAATAAATACGTAAAGATTAAAAGTACATCCATATACATACCTGATGAAGACCATAATTTAATATTACCCAGCACCTTGTCAAGACCAGCTTTCCTTTCCTCGGAGCGAGATACTCTAAGCGTTTGCCTTAGTCAATGCCCTAAGGGTGCGGTAATCCTATTATATTATGTGTCCATCTAAGGAATCTTCCCGTACACCGAAGGTTCAAAAGGAGAAAAAAATAACAATACCACACTTATAAGAGGGTTGTCTCCCAGAAAGCCTCAACCGTCAGCAGAAACAACGAAAGAAACGTGTTTAATCTTAGTCTAAATTATTAGATTTATTAGTAGTTTATTATATATTAATATGCATTACTTATTCTTATCACTTTTACTTCTTATTTATTATATACTGATTTTATTGTGGTTTAATACAGATCAAACCTTTAAACCTTAAATCTTTTCTTTGATCGATTCGATATCCTATTCAATTTTTAAAACATTGATCTCATATGTGAATTACTTTGTTTTGATATTACTTATGACCTATCATATTTAGGGTAACCTGGTTAGTAGTACTTGTATAGATCTTTTCATGAGTTTTATAAATCTTTGTATAGATTTATAAATATTTAGGTAACCTCCTCTAAGATATCATTCTTTTCATAAGATTTGTAGGTTTCCACGATTCTTGTATAGAGCTTTGCTTAATTTAGTTTTATTTTATTTCAAATAATTATGCATTATTTATAATACCATGATGGTAGAAACAAAATACTATTAAAAGTCTTATTTTCAATTAATTTTCATTACAACTATTCATAGAAAAATTAGTAACTTCATATGATATACATAAGATACACAAAATATTTTCTTAAGATTTCAAATAATCTTAATCTTAACACATGAGATAATATAAGAATACCTTGTTAGAATTTCATAAACCTTAATCTTAACAATATATGTGAGATTTAAAAAATCATTTGAATGGCAATTGTGTAAGTTTGTCCGAATGCCAACTAGATCAATTACACCAAATTTTCTTTATTACTATAAGAAATAACAAATGTTTACATCTTCATAGAAAACAGATCAAACTCAAATAATGAAACTTATATATTTTATCAAATATTATATATGATTATGGTGTGCTTTTTAATTGGTATATCAAAAAGTGTAAATGCTCTATCAAACATGTAAACGCATTTAAGTTCTTAAAATCTTATTATGATGTGAGAGTACATGGATTAGCTCTTCCTTCACTACAAGAGTTTAGACATTTAGTGACAATTTTTTGTGACTAACTATTGTTTCGTCACAAATACGAAGTTTTTTGTGACAAGACAATTGATTAACACTATTGTTTGGATTAACTGTGATGATTTATTTTTTTTGTCACTAATACAATAGTAATTGTGACAATTTTAGTATCTTTCACAATTAAGTCGTCACTATTAATATATTAATAGTGACAACTTTTCTTTTATCACTAAGTTTTGTCATAAAAGCCTATACAATTTGACGCCAAAATAATTTTGGTGGGAATAAATTGTAATTGTGACAAAACATATGTTAGTAACTAATATTTTCTATCTGTTGTGACAGAACATAATTTGGTCACTAAAATTTTTTTCTTTTTGTTACGAAACGTTTAATCGTCATACAATATTTTACTTGTTGTGACAAAAAATTTTGTCAATAAATATTCAATTAATTAGTGTCTACTTTATATTGTCACAATAACCGAACCATAACTACGGTCACAACTATTCGTAATTTAGTGACAATTTTTTGTGACTAACTATTTTTATCATCACAAATACAATATTTTTTAGGGTCAAGATAATTGATTGACACGATTGTTTCGATTAGCTGTGATGGTTTATATTTTTGTCACTAATACAATGATAATTGTGGCAATTTAGTATTTTTCACAATTAAATTGTCACTATTAGTATATTAATAGTGTTAAATTTTATTTTATCACTAAATTTTGTCACTAAAAGTCTATGAAATTTGGTGCCAAAATAATTTTGGCACCAAATTAATTGTAATTGTGACAAAACATATGTTGGTAACTAATATTTTCTATTTATTTTAACAAAACATAGTTTGGTCACTATTTTTTGTTGTTGTAACGAAACGGTCTATCGTCACACAATATTTTACTTATTGTGGCAAAAACTTTTGTCAATAAATATTCAATTAATTAGTATCTACTCAATATTATCACAATCACCAAACTATAACTATGGTCACTACCATTTGTAATTTAGTGATAATTTTTTTGTGCCTAAGTATTATTTCGTCCCAGATACGAGATTTGTTGTGACAAAATAATTGATTGATACTATTGTTTGAATTAACTGTGATGATTTATTTTTGTGTCACTAATGCAATAGAAATTGTGACAATTTAATACCTTCACAATTAAATTGTCACTATTAATATATTAATATTTTCAAATTTTCTTTTATGACTAAGCTTTGTTATTAAAAGCCTATGTACTTGTTATGATGAAAAATTGTGTCAATAAAAATTCAATTAGTTAGTGTCTACTTTCCTTTTTCATGCAAGAAAATAAAAAAAGAAAAGAAAAGGGGAGCGACTGGTAAATTGTGAGATCACAAGTTTTAATTTTGGATTAATTAGTTTGTAAGGTTATGATTGTTTGAGTTGGGTAGAAGGATTTTGTAATTTGTGAGAGTTTTTTTAAAATATTTTTTATTTTTGGTGGACTAAATTGAGTAGACATAAATGTTAAGTATTATTTTAAATAAAAGGAGAAAGAAGATTAAATAATGTGAATGTGTATATCTATTATAAGATATTCCATAAGCTTAATAACAAATGACTAGTTGAATAAACAAAGAGAATGATTATTGTGAGATTTAATTATTAAGGTGATGGAGTTAATTAAAGGTCTTAAGTCTATTATGAATAGAAAGCTAGAGGATGAAGTTATGGGGGAGGGATAGAATGGTATTTCTCTCATGTGACACTGTATTCTTTTGCAAAAATTAAAATTTTCATTAATTTGATAAATTTACATAGTGGAGACTTAAAGACGTGCATAGTCGACTTAAATACAAAACATCAGGGAAACTTTAATACTACCACGTTCTATTGCATAATTTACGTAAACACATGTTGAATGCATTTTCTTATTGGAATGAGTGACATTTTCTCTTAGTTTCTACATACAGTCATTAGGTTTTATACATATTTTACCTGCTAAATTGTTTAGTTTATCTGATTTTACATTTATAATGATTCATATTTAATTTGTAGAAAATACAATTGAATTTGGTTAAAAAGGACCCAGCAATGGTTCAATGAAGGAAGCAACATCCAAAGTAAAATGAAGCAAAAAAAGAAGGGCTGAAACGGTCCAAGCATAAGCATTAAACGGCAGTTGCTGACTTATGAAAATTGTTTAGGTGAGAAACAAATGCATAAAACGTAGAGGCCACCAGCCCAAGGAGAAAACGACGGTGTAGAGTGAAGAGCAGGCTTCAAAGAGTTTTTTTACCAACACAATTATTTAGTCACATCAGCTAGGAAACGACGATGTGGGAGAGAAAGAAAAGAGGCGTGGCTTGCGTGTCTGGAATTGGAGAGAACAAAAACGCATGAGGGGCTAAGTCTGAGGAAGGGAATGAGGTTTTAATTTGGGAGGATTGTTACGTCGAAGGGAGGCTAACGCACCACCAGGGGAGGCACGCAACACAAGCATCACACAGGCACCAAGCACCAGGAGGCAAGCGAGAGACCCACCAGAACGACGCAACATCGGGTTGACGCACGCGAGGAGGAACTAGCACGCAAAGAGGAAGAGACAACGCACCACGCAGGAACGAACAACGCATGCAGCTGGGGAGAAACGCATCACCAGGAGACACACGCAAAACACACTTCGAATCTTTATTCAATTCAGACGAGCTATTGATTGAGGTTGCGATTGGTGATGACAAGAGGCTCTGGGTGCGGTGTTGTCTCCAAGGGATAGCAAGGTCTTCAATCTACTTCCAAACGATTCTTCTTCACAGGTAATCAGCTTCTCTCACGTTCATTATTTAGCGATTAGGGTTTCCTTTAAGAAATTTCTTTGTTTCCAGGAGACTCTTCGTGACTTCCAGGTGACTCCAATGGATATTCTGTTCTCCAATCTACTTCCACCTGACTGTATTCCATAGGTAAACATCTCCTTCTCGAACATCTTTTAGAGATTAGAGGTTTTTTTTAATGAATCTCTAAAAAATTGCTTTATTTCTGGAGATGGAAGGGGATTTCTATATGGGCTTAACATTCGGTGACAATTTGAAGAGGAAAAAAAGGATTCAGGTCAGATCCTTTTTCATGAATTTGTTTATTTCTTCTTCTATATATCCCTGTTGTCGAATCTGGTATGTCTGATTTGATTTCTCTATTTTTGATTTGCTTCCCTATAGGATTATAGGGACTTCAACAACATTCCCGAAAAGGGGGTGGGCTAATCCCACCCAGGTATGTGTTTAGATTCTCTCATACTTCTCCTTTCTTTTCATTGAGATAAATTTGAACTGTGTACCTCATACTGTGTTCATCCCTGAGAAGGGGAATGAATCTATTCTGTGAATTCCTTAATCTCCTTTTGTGAACTATGTTTGTGGTTCTATGACTGTAAATTAGTTTCTGCATAGTTAATTACGTGGATTTAGTAGCTACTTCGATCCAACACATCTCAGGTAGTTAATAATGTTGTGCATCTATCGCAGGCTACTCTATTAGGGTTTGATATTGTCCTTTAACCCTCTAGATCTAATGTCAAAGGAAGGGGATCTCTACGGGCCTTGGCTTTGTAATACCGATGGGGGATGGTACTGGAAGGTAACATCTATTTGAGATTTGGTTTATTCCTTAATATCTTTCCTGAAATCCTTTCGTTAGTCATTCCTGTGCTTCTCTGTTTGGATGGAGGACTTTCTTGGGCTGATGGACTTGATCTTGCAAGAGCTATAAACTACCAATTTCCACAGGTCAGATTGTTTGTATCCGTGTCATATAAGAAGTGTTGGACCCCGAACCTTGAGTGACAATTTGAGTTAGTAATAGGAATGGTCAAGTGGATGAGTTGATTGAAATGAAGTTATATAGCAAGAATTAGAAAGAAAAAGTGTGAAAATTTGAAGGATTTAGAAAGTTTGACTTTTTGGAGAGAAAATGTTTGACTTTGAGAGTTGACTTATGATTTAGGCAAAATTAGAGAAAATGATCTACATGAAAATTGTAGCCTCTGTCGAGAGCTTTTTGTGGACATAAAGTTTGCAATATTTCGATATCGGGAGTGAAAGTTATGATCAGTCAAAGTTTATGTTTGATCGGGTTTGACTTTTATTATGGTTGAAACTTTGACTGAGAAATTAATCTAGTTAGAGGTTATTTGAGCTTTGATGTTCTTCATGAGAATTGAAGGATTTGTTTTGATTTTTAATTCGATATAAAGTATGCAATTTTTCGATCTCGGAATATTAAGTTATGATTTTTACAAGTTTGTATAGAGGATAGTATCTTTGACCGGAAAATGGACTCCCGTAGGAGTTGAATTGAGTTTTATGTTCTTCTTGGAAGATTTAGAGCTTCTCTCAAGCTTTCTATAGAGACTAAGTTTGTCAAAATCAGAGTTCGAGATTAAAAGTTATGAAAAAAAAAAAAAAGTTTAGGCGCCCTCGCTAGGGCAACGGCTCGCCCTAGCGAGGCGGGCGCCCGTATGCGCCCTCGCTAGGGCGACGCCTCACCCTAGCGAGGCGGGCGCTCGCTCGCCCTCATGAGCTGTCGCGCCTCGCTAGGCGACGCCTCGCCCTAGCGAGCGGGCGCCTCGCCTCATGAGCGCGCCTCGCCTCGTGAGTTAGGCGTCTCAAGCCAGCTTTGCTTCTTAAATTTTGATTTCTTTGTTTTAATCCGACCTTTGCTCACTATTTTGCCTATATCTTTTCCGTCCGACATCCGATTGAGTTGATTCTTTTGCGTTGGATTCCTAAGACAATGAATTTCATTTTATAAGAAATTTGTGAACTTTTGAGATTAAATTAATAGTGATTAATTTAATCAAAGTGAGTCGGAAATTTTCGAGCATGATTCAGTGTTTTGTAAAATTCGGGATCTGTAGAGATCCGATTGAAGCGATTCTTGAGGCGAAATAAAGATAAGACAAGGGGCTACAAATCATATGAAGACATGAAATATCAATTTTGCCCCTAAGACTTTTAATTTTTGAATTTAAGTTCGGATTAGGGTTTAATTTTTGGATTGGGAACACCTGTGAGTAATTTGAGCATAACTTTTGATCTGGGAATCGAAATGAGACGATTCTTGTTTTGAATTAAACTAGAGACATAAGGCTACAATTGTTATGAAGACATCGAGTTTTAGTTCTGGGATTAAGAATGTGAAATTTTGGACGGAAATAATCGTACATGAAAAATGTGTTAGAATATGGATATTCCCGAACTGTTTTGCACATAACTTTTGATGTAGTGCTCGGAATTGAGCGCGGTCAGTGGCGTTGGATTCGTATGAGTGAGAGGAACATTTCTCGAGAAGGAAGTTTTGACAAACTCCTTCAGATTGATAGTGCGAATCAACCCGCAAATGAGCATGACATAAAGTAATAATGGAGGGGCAAAATGGTCATTTGACCATTATTTAATGAGACACAAGAATGAGTGTCGTTTTGGCTTATTAAAAGCCACGAATAGTCTGGAATTTCAGAAGAAGAAGGAGAAGAGAAATAAGAAGAAAGAAGAAGAATGGAGAAGAGTTCGTATGGAGAAAGAAGAGGGAGAAGTTTAGTTTTAATTTTTCTACTCAATTCTTCAAGCTTTTGGGATTTTTCCAAGAAGGAAAAGAGTGGAGAATGAAGAGAGCTTCTTCATGAGCCAAGAAAATTCGAATTTGGAGGATAAATGAGGTTTTGGTAATTTGGAAGAGAGAGAAAAGCAAGGATCAATTGGAGCTTGAAATCAAGTTTCCGGCAATAATTCGAGGTGGGTAGCATATTTATATTTTGATTTGTAAGCTATATGTGAATTTTTGAAAAATTAAAGAAAGCAATTTTGAAAAATAAAGAAAGCAAAAATGTGAAAATTTTGACAAATTATTGTTTTGTAAAGTTTTGAAATTCTGATTTCCGAATGTTTTCTGAAAGATTATTATAAGTTTGAATTCATTGCTTTCAATGATTCGATAAACCGATAGAAATTTCTGAAAATGCATTTGTTGTGTATGCATTATTCAATTGTTGAAATTATTGTTTTGATTGTTGAATTTAGTGAATGATAGACTGAATAAATTGAGTGGTATGCATTTTTGGGGAAAATTTTGAAGAAAAGTACGAAATTGAAAAGTGCCTTCGGGCAATCCGACTTTTCGTTTTCGATTATGTGTTATGTGGGTTTGGTAGGTCCTTGGTGAGTCATATTTGTCTCTATGTGTATAGCCTTCTCCAGTCGCTGCATTAGTGTACGGAGTCGTTCGGACTCCTTCACGGCTACTTGGACCGCAATGCGGAAAGTGTAATACGTTTCATTCACGACGCAGGGACCGCTATGCGGGGCCCATGCGATCGCTCTGTTGGACCTAGCTGGACCATTACGATGTGTAATATGTTTTGATTTGTTTATGTGTTCGCATTCATATTTATGAAAAATTCAAGAAGTTTTGAAAATAAAAAAAAGTGAGATTATTATGAAAAGTTTGAAAATATGAAAAAAAAATGGGTTTGAGGAAATTGTTTGAAAAATTATAAAGTTTGAAAAAACAAATTCGCCCTTTTGGCAAAAAGAGTATTAAAAATGATTTCGGCTTATTTATCAGTTTATAAATGTGTTATCCACGAGCTTTCGAGCTCACCCCCTTTCATCCCTATCTCCGTGTTTGACGGAGATCGGATGAAAGAATGTGAACCTCGATTAAACGGTTTTGTGCTTTTGAAATTTGCATGAGTTAGTTTTGAGTAATCTGAAATTTGAGTATGGAAATGTTTATGGTTTAAGATAGATTTGAAAGAAAGTGTATTTGTGTATAAAGTTGAGTATCGGAAATGATTGAGAAATTTGTATATGAAATCATGAATAGCTTGGGCATATATATTTGTGTTTGATTCTGGGAATAAGTTTGAATTATGAAAATAGTAGATTGAATGACAAATATGAGAATGTTTTAGAAATAGGTTTGTGGTTATCTGCTGATATCCCGGACGGAGGGTCCGGTGGATTCTGATGTTTGTGTGATTGATTTGGAAATTTTAGAAGTGTTGTTTTGAACACTTTGCGGGTTTGGTTAGGATAAAGGCGATCGTTATCTTTTAAAATTTTAGTAAAACTTTGGATAAAAGTGAGATTTTGGATATGTATAAGTGTATCTAAGAGTTTGAGAAATTTGAGATTGGTATGGATTTATATCAGATTCTGTACGACTGTATCGATTTAAGATAATTGGTATATGTTTGAGTAACGAGAAAAGAAATGAGAATAAGAAAGAAAAAAAAAATTTCATAACGGATTTTGGAACGTCTTAGGAATTCCCAACGCGATTCTGTTTCCTGTTCTTTGCTTAGTCACGGATGTCACGGATGTCGGAAAGTGTTTCAGTTTACATTGATTTGTTTGCTTACTTTGTTTTCTATCCGAATTCGATTTGCATTCGATTCGATCCGCTTTAACTTATTCGTTCGCTTTGTGATTCAGTATTCGATTATTTCGCTTATATATTCGATTGAATCTGCTCGTTTGATTCGATTAGTATTTGCTTCCGCTTCGCTACTTTCGGATTTGTTCGCTTCCGCATTTTGTTTTCGATTCGAAATTTCCGCTTCCCTTCGTTTCCGTTTGCTTCGGTTTCCGTTCTGCTTACGTAGTTGGGTCTCGGTATCGGGATCCAACATGTATGGTATCAGAGCATAGAGTGAAAGTGTTAAGTTTATTCGGTTGGCGGTTTCCGTTCTGCTTACGTAGTTGGGTCTCGGTATCGGGATCCAACATGTATGGTATCAGAGCATAGAGTGAAAGTGTTAAGTTTATTCGGTTGGGATCCGGTTCCCGGATCGGGTCCCAACAAGAAGCATGTTTAAATATATTTGGTTATTAATGTTTGATTAATTTGGAAAATTGAGGAATATTAAAGAGTTTAGATTGAATTGGAAAACTCAGCACACCGATATGATTTGATTGCAAGGATTAAATACAAAGTTACAACAGGATTATCGCAACTTTACAAGGAATTAAATTAAATTCAAAGATCCCTACTTATCCTCTAATTAACTACCTGTATCTAAACTAATCCAAGTCAAGGTCGTGCACATGGGGTGCACTCATACACCCCCCGCAAACTTGCAGTGGGATGCCACGCCAAGTTTGGACAGATTTGCTTCGAACATGGCCTTGGCAAGAGGCTTGGTCAGTGTATCAGCTAACTGATCCTTGGCATGTACATGATGAACTCGTAGCTGCCCATTTTGCACCAAGTTTCGGACATAATGAAAATCCACAGCAACATGCTTCATACGAGTGTTTATAGCTGGATTGTGGCTCAAATATAACACGCTAACATTGTCGCACAATATGGTAGGAGATACGGAGGATGGAATATGCTCCTCTTGAAGCAAGTGCTGAACCTAGCTGACCTCAGAAGCAGAATTAGCCACAACCTTGAACTCAGCTTCGGTTGAAGACCGAGCAACGGTTTGTTGCTTCTTAGATGACCAACTAATCGGATTGCCACCAAGATAAAGAATGTGTCCGGAAGTAGAGTTTCTGCCATCAACGTCACCAGCCCAGTCCGCATCCGAATACATTAACAAATTGAACGAACTTGAAGGCTTAATATGCAGACCAAGTGTCGATGTGCCCCGTAGATATCGCAAAACTCGTTTTAAGGCTTGCCAATGCAACTCAGAAGGACGATGCATGAATTGAGAGAGCTTGTTCACAACATAACTGATATCAGGTCGAGTGAAGGACAGATACTGAAGTTTTCCGAGAACCGTTCGATAACGAGAGGAATCAAACGACGACGCACCATCGTTAATAGACAGGCAGGTCGTGGTAGACATCGGAGTGGAGGTTGGTTTGCACTCATGCATGGTTTCCATTGATAATAACTCCTCAATATACGTCGATTGATTCAAAAACAGCCCATTAGTCAAAGCACATACCTCAATACCCAAGAAATAGTGAAGAGCACCGAGATCTTTAATCGAGAATCGACGTGCAAGTGACTGAATAACATTGTTGACAGCAGCAAGATGACTACCAGTGACTATTATATCGTCAACATATACCAAAATAAACACTGTAATCTCCCTAGACTGAAAAATGAACAAGGAGGGGTCGGACCTTGATTTAACAAAACCAACATCGGAGAGATGATTAGTGAGTGCCGTGTACCACGCAAGAGGTGCCTGTTTCAGCCCATAAATTGCTTTGCGAAGCTTGCATACATGATTCGGAGCCGATGATGATTCATATCTGGGTGGCTGAGACATGTACACTTGTAGCACCCCCTTACCATAGGAGATGTACCGGAACGCCCGTAGGTCATTTCGATACACACCCTACGATAAGGGTGCGCTACGAACAAACTACCAACTCCACATGGCATCAATGTATTATAAAGCGATAGTATGGAATTCACTAATTTTTTTTTTGACATAACTTTCTCATTTCATATCCTCAAAGCGATAATTTATACAACTGAAAGTGTCTCAGACAAGTCTCCAAAAGAAAATCAAATGAAAGCTAACTAGGTCATCCCTCCAAAAGTGCCACCGACCGACACGTGTGCCATGACTTCTCTTGCCAACTCAATCTACGGCAGAAAAGTCTATCCGAGCTATGAGTCAACTGTCTCGGTCTGAAAAATAATTTGCAATTTTGGGTGAGTTTGCGAACTCGGTGAGGAACCATCATCGATGGTTCACCCAATTCATGCATATACGAGTCACATAATTATTTCACCAAATCACATTCAATAATACCACGTAATTATCATATCGATCAATGGAACCAATTTGAATGCATATGAAATGTATATGAGACGCTTTTCGGTTTATTACATTGTTGTGGTGGCGCTGGCTTGTCCCATTAAGGCGCATTACTCGGTGAGCCATAGGCTCAGTATCCTTTAATGGGCTCGAGGCCCAATCACGTTGAGCTATAAGCTCTCGTTGGTCGCTTCCGTCACAATCGCCAATTCTTGATCATCCAGTTATGCATGAAATGCGTATGTCAATTTATCCAAATCAATAGCATATCGGATCCAAATTCATATAAGACCAATCCCATGAAATTCATACATAACACTTCTATATCACAGTTCAGATATTTCAGACACCTATGGTCCGAAATCAAGCAAATCAAACACATATAAATCCTCCATTATCCCCCACATGGCATAGTTGCAAAATAGTAAACACATAAAGGTTGAGGAACCAACTAGGTTACTCACCTAATAACTTCCGCTAATGCCGAAAGTCTCCATAACGTCCGTGGAACAGCGGTCCAATCGAGCCTCTATAGCAATTGAAATAAATTCACATTACCAACTGTATAATTAAAACGATCAAATAATGCACATGGAATCCTTAAAACGTGTATAATGCATGTTCATGGCATTCCCGGCCCTAATCTAAATTTTCTCACCACAAAAATCCGTCTAAAAATTAGAAAACTATAGGCGCTGACGGTGCGCAATTCGGACCTCTATAGGTCCCCAATTAAACAAAACAGTGATTACCGAACAATTATTCGGGGCCACGTCAATTTCCCGTCCAAAAATTCCCAAATTCTCACCAAATGAAATTAAATATTCTACGAATCCGATGCCTCAAGAATCAGGTCAATCGGACGTCGGACGGAAAAGAAATTGACAAAAGAACAATTGTACCTTTTAATAACAAATAATAATTAAAAATAAAAATAATTATATATATATATATCTTTGAACGCGGCGCCCGCCTCATGGGCGAGACGTCGCCTCGCGAGGCTAAATCGCCTCACTGTCAATCGCGAGCGAGTCGCCTCGCGACCAGCCTCTCAATCTCGCGAGGCGAGGCAAAACGTCGCCTCGGCGGGGCGAGTTTCACCACCGCCGCCTTTTTTTTTCCAGATTTCAATCTTAATTTCCAATTACTCTAACTTTTAGCACACAAATCAGAAAAATACACACTATACCTCATTGGAAAGCTTATGAAAAGCTCTACAACTCTCAAGAAGACCATAAAATCAATTCAACCTCTAAGGGTGTCAAAATCCCATCCAAGATACTGCTTACTCAAAACTCATAGATATAGGACAGTAACTCACAAATGCGAGGACTCACTGATTAATCAGCTAAAATTACCACATAAATATGCTCAATCAGTTCACAATGTCCTCTACAACTTTCATGAACAACCCAAAATCAGATTCCATTGCTAAACAAGTCAATTAATTCACTCAATGTTACTGTTCCTGAAACTATGCAATTTGAGCAGTAACTTTATAACTAACATAACTCCTGTAGACAAGTCATTAAAATCAGAGCTTTATATCCCTGAAAGATAAAATCCCAAACTTCAATTCTTCCTGAAATAACCAAACTCCAATTCAGCCTCTAACATTTTCAAATCTGTCATGCAAGTTTCTGACCTAAACAACACTTAACATCACAAAGTAGGTCCAGATTTTGAAATTCCATATTTCCCACATCTGACCTCCAAAAATTAGAAGCCATATACCATGTTCAAGATCAGTCTGATATCTAAAACTCTTCAGTACAATGAAAACCCCAAATCAAATCACAAAATTCCTAAAATTCCTCCAAACCCAAAAGTGCACTAAATGTGCCAATCCAGCTAGGTTTCAGCCAATGCATGAAAACAGTCATCAGTAATCAGGTCCTATCTCCTAACATAAAACTCGAAAAATAGCAAGATCAGTGGCAATGGAAAGCTAATTCAATAGGCTACAACTTTCATGAAGACCATTTTCCCTAATTCCATACCAATTAATTTAGAAAAATCAGAAAAATTCATTAAACACATTTGCGGATACTGTTCACAGCCAACAAAACAGAAACTTTCCATGCCAATTTTCGACCTTCTCACATTATAATTTAATAACACCTATTTCACACTAAAATGAAGCCAACATCCCAAAGTTTACTTGGGCACAAACCTCACCTCATTTGCATTTCTACACAATTAATTATGATCAAAACAGTACCATAGGTTCAAAACTCAATTTCCAGCATTCAACATTAATCTAACTCCTTTCACTTCTAACATCTATAACACTTCACTAAGCCTCAAATTTTACCTCTAATTCATCCACAAGCTCATGTCAACATACACTTCTAGAATTATACATAATTGGCAGCAACCACACAATTCATCTTCCTAAAGGTTTTCCATTCATCTAAGCTAACAAACTCAATCCAAATTCAAGGAAAACTATAATCATTTATTCATCATTCATTCATCCATACACAAGCACATAATTACACCCATTAAAACCTACCCCCTATGATGATCAAGTTCATATATATATAGTCTCCATGCATGCTTCTACCTACCAAAAGCATGTAAACAACTATATTTCTTACCTTAGACAAGTTCAAGCTTTAGATATTCCTTACTTCTTCAAGTTCACTCACACCTCTCAACCTTTACCAAAACCTATGGCTATCACCACAACCATGCATATCATCATCTTCTCAAGGTTTAAGCTTGGTCTAGTAAGTGAAAGGAGAAGGAGCAAGCAACTAAAAAGGGAAACTTTGTATAGGAGAAGGAGAAGACAACCGAATAAGCAAGAACAATGGGGAACAATGGCCTTCCAAGTGGAGTGTTTGGATGAATGGAGAACAATAGCCTTCAAGTGAAGTTTTAACTTTAACAAGGAGAAAAGTCGATGGTGAAAGCATAATATAAGACAAAACTAATTAATAACATAGGACACTTGGCTTTAACATGGGAAAGAGACAAAAAAGAATAAGTTAATCCTATGTAATTATACTTAATCCCAATTAATCTCTAATCATGGCACTAAAATAATTTCCTAATATTATTTATCCACTAATCTCATGCCATTAGGCAATCCTGTTCAATACAAAAAAACTCGGTCGATCGATCGGTTAAAATTTTCCGTCAAGCACGAACCCCGAAAAATTCCAGAAAAATTCTCATAAATCCCTAAAAATGGAAAACGATTTATGGCGCTCTCAGACTAATTTTTCAAACACAATTACCCCATAAATTACACAAAGAATCTCCATTTGAAACCTAAAGTTTAAAATGTCATGAACGCATGTATACTATGTGCATATGCAACCAATCGTTAATCATGGAGGCTATATGCTGTATGTTCATACCGAGATTCAATTCAATACGTCTAACCCATTCCAAATTACCAAAATACCCTTCCTATTGGAGATGGGATGTTACAATTCTCCCCTCCTAATAAAAATTTCGTCCAAAATTCTTACAGTTGATCGAAAAGATGAGGATCTTGTCTCCTCATATGCTCCTCGGTCTCCCGGTAGCCTCCTCGATCAGTGGTTCCTCGAAAGAACCTTCACCGGTGGAATACTCTTATTTCTCAACCGCTTGTCTGTGACCCGACAATCAGATCGGCTCCTCTACATAACTTTCAGATTACTCGACACCTCAATCTCTGAGCCGGAATCACATGAGTCGGATCGGCCCGATATCTGCGGAGCATACTCACGTGGAAGGCGTCATGCAACTGGGACATCTCACTCGTGAAGCTAACCGATGGGCCAAAGGTCCTTTCCTCTCGGTGATCTCATACGGACCAATGTACCTAGGGCTCAACTTGCCCTTCTTGCCAAATCTCGGTACACCTCGCCACGGTGACACCAGTAAAAAACTCATCGCCTACATCATACTCCATGTCCCTCCTATCTTTGATCCACATAGCTCTTACACTTATCTGAGCCGCCTTGATGCGACTCAATCGACTTCACCTTATCAACAGATATCTGAATCACTCAGGACCCTCGATCATCCTCACCCTTCCTCATCCCAATCTGAGGCGATCTACACGCGCCCATAAAGTGCCTCATATGGTGCCATCCCGATGCTCTTGTGAAAATGGTTATTGTATGCAAACTCAATCGAGGCTGAATCTCGATCCCATGCTCCTCTGAACTCCAATACACATGCCCAAGCATATCCTCAGCAGTCTTAATAGTCCTCTCACTCGCCCATCATGCGAGGATGAAAAGGCATCTTGAAGTTCACTGAGTCCCCATAGCAGATCGCAAACTCGCGAACCTCAAGTAAATTTGGGATCCTCATCGACACTATCGACCTTTGGGACCCCATGCGATCTCACTATCTCGACCACATACTTACGGGCCAACTGATCCATGGTATTAGTCTCCCTCATTTGGCAAGAAATGGGCGATTTAATCAACCGGTCCACTATGACCCGATAGCATCATCTTTGCCTCGGCGTCTAAGCAAACCCATAATGAAATCCATAGTAATTGTTCCCATTTCCACTCTGGAATGGGCAACGAATGAAACTTCTCTTCGGAGCACGGTGCTCGGCCTTAACTTCTTGACACGTCAAACATCTGGATACAAACTCCGCTACACTTCTTCATGCCGAGCCACGTAAATGTTGCTTGTGGTGTTATACATCTTGGTAGTACCAGGATGCATAGCATAAGTGGCCATATGAGCCTCCTCCAATATCTCTCGCCTCAGATCATCCACATCAGGCACACAGAGCCTCTGTCCCATCCATAAAGTCTCATCTCTCACATCAAACTCAGATCTCGAATCAGTCTTCACTTTCTCAATCAGTCTCACCATAACAGATCCTTATCCCGAACCCTCCCGATCTGTCCCCAGTAGCATCGGTCTCAGTCTCAGTGTAGCCAATAATACTCCATCCTGCTCCAGATTCATCTGCACATTCAAAGCCCTCAACTGAATCAAATTAGGCAACCTCACTGCCTGAATCTGAGCTGTACTAGAATGTGACTTTCTACTCAGAGCATCAGCCACTACATTGGCTTTCCCCGGGTGATACTCGATGGTGCAATCATAATCCTTCAGTAACTCCAACCATCTCCTCTGTCTCAAATTTAACTCTCTCGGCTCAGCAGTACCTCAAACTCTTATAGTGCAGTGAAGATCCGAAAGGTCTCACCATACAGTAATGCCTCCAAATCTTGGTGCAAACACAAGCTGCAGCTAATTCCAAATCATGAGCAGGATAGTTTACCTCATGAGACCTCAAGCGTCTCGAGGCATAGGCAATGACTCTACCATGCGCATCGAACACACCCCAATCCTCGATGTGATGCATCGCTATACACCTCAAATCCTCCGGTCCAGATGGAATAGCCAACACCGTGCGATGAGTCAACCGATGTTTTAGCTCCTCAAAACTCTTCGGCACTCCTCGGTCCATCTGAATGGCACATTCTTCCTCGAAGTTTTGTCGGAGGGCCGAGATCAATGAGAACCCTCGACAAATCTCCGTAATAACCACCAATCCGAGGAAACTCGAATCTCGGGCACATTCTAGAGCCTCCCACCTCAAGACCGCCTCAACCTTACTAGGATCCACCAATACCCTCTCCGATCACTATATGCCCCAAAATATCACTGATCCACCAAAATTCACACTTCTCAATTTGGCATATAATCTCTCTCCTTCATCGTCGTAATACAATCCTCAAATGCTCACTATGCTCACATGCATTCCTCGAATATACTAAAATGTCATCAATAAAACTATAACAAACCGATCCGGTAGGGCTGAAATACCTTATTCATCAAGGCCATAAAAGCTGCCGGGGCATTTGTCAACCCAAACGGCATCACTAGAAACTCAAATGCCCATACCGCTCTGAATGCACTCTTAGGCACATCGGCCTCTGCAATCTTCAACTGATAATAACCAGATCGCAGATCTAACTTGGTGAACACCTGAGCTCCCTGCAACTGATCAAACAAGTCATCAATCCTAGGCGGTGGTACTTATTCTTTCTGATCACCGATTCATTTGCTTATAATCGATCTGCGACCTCAAAGTCCCATCCTTTTCTTTACAAACAAAACGGGAGCTCCCCATGGTGAGACACTAGGTCTAATAAATCCCTTCTCCAGCAACTCCTGCAACTGAACCTTCAACTCCCTCAGTTCCACAGGTGCCATCCTATATGGAGGTATAGATATAGGGCGGTACACAACGAGGTCAATAATAAACTCGTCTCCCGATCCGTGGCAAACCCGTAGCTCATCGGAAACACATCTGAAATTCCCTAACCACGGAATATCCTCAAGCCTCACTTCAACTCGTGTCAACCACATGAGCGAGATATGCCTCACAACCTCCTGCATCAATCTCGGGCCTAAGGAAAGAGATCATCCGGTGGCCTTTGCTGGCTAACTCCTCGAACACTTTGCTCTAGGTGACGGGAGACTCCAACACAACCTCCTTGGTATAGCGGTCCATAATAGCCTATGGGCGTCAACGATCCATCCCGAAATCACATCGATCTCTCTCGAGGTAATACTATAAGGTGCGCCCTCAACACTTTGCTGATCAATCGGATCAAGCATCCCTACAGAACCTCTCCCAATCGATAGTAGTACCTAGAGGTGTACTCACCTCTAGCCCATACATAGCCTTTCCTATTCCCATGCAACCTAGATGCCATATGAGGTGCGATAAAGAATCGTGGATCCGGGATCCAAAGAATGCAAACGCCTCAATATCGAAATAAGTAACATACCGGCCACAACATCGGGGAATCTGGGCCTCACCCTCGTCATGGCGTAGACCACGGCAGGATCGTGTGGTGGTGCCCCCGACCCTCAGTCCTCACAAAGGATCCCTCTACTCTACCACGGCCTCTACCTCGGCCTCTCTGCACCGATCCACGTCCGGATCCACCCACTCTACTCTGCTGTACAGTGGTGCTACTCCCAGCTCGGCCACTACCAGCAGACTGAGCTCCCAATGTGGCTGGGCAATCCCGAATCTGATGATCCATGGAGCCGCATTTAAGGCAAGCTCCAGTCAATCGCCAGCACTCTCCAAAATGTCTCTTCTCACAGTGCTCACAGAATGGGGGCATCTGCCCAAAACCTCTGCCACTACCACTGCCACTGCCAGTCTGTACAAATCTACCTCTCTGCCCAAAACCAGACTGTCTGGACCCTCCTGAAGATCTAAAGGTCCTGCTTTGGCGCCTGCTAAAACTCCTACCAGAGCTACCCTGACTGTCACTAACTCTCTTTCCTCTGGACCCCTGACCCATCTCTGACTGTCTCTGTCTCACAATCTGCTCTACTCTCACAGCAGCAGCTCTCAACTCTATAAAAGAGCCCATATCGAGCAGAGCCATCCGTGCGGATCTCCAAATTCAACCCCATCTCAAACCTCCCAGCACCTATCTGTCTCGGTAGAAACCACGGTGGCCGCATACCCCATCAACTCATTAAACCTCACCTCGTACTACATCTTGTCATCCTACCTGTCTCGGCTCAAGAATTCTGCATCTTCATTTCGGATACACCTTGGGCATATAGTTATCTCTGAAAGTCCTCAAAAAGTCTGCCCATGTCAGTAAGCAAGGCCTGGTGGTACTGCCCGGAATAGTCTTCCACCATGTATAAGCTGGGCCCTGCAGAAGAGATACTGCATAATCGAACCTCTCATCGAGTTCGCATCCATCTGATCGAGAACTCTCTCGGTCCTCTCCACCAACTCTCGGCCTCGGTGAGTGCATCTTGCCATAGAAGTCGATGACCCCCCTTACGACAAATCATATCTCCTCTCCCGTCTCACGGGGACTCTAGGAGGTAACTCCTCAGATCGAGGCACCGAGGACTCTCTGCTAGCTCCAACAGATCCACGTCACCGTTGATCTATCGATCACCAAATCGGATGACCTATAACAAACAAGAACTCGATCGGTTTATCGTTTCTCACAATAATTCAAGCCTAATTATATACTAGTCCCAACAGATGCCAAACCATGCTCGATACCACCTAATGTAGCACCCCTACCATAGGAGATGTCTTGGAACGCAGAGGTCATTTCGATACACACCTACGATAAGGGTGCGCTTCTGAACAAACTACCAACTCCACATGGCATCAATGTATTATAAAGCGGTAGTATGGAATTCACTAATTTTTTTTTGACATAACTTTCTCATTTCATATCCTCAAAGCGATAATTTATACAACCGAAAGTGTCTCATACAAGTCTCCAAAAGAAAATCAAGCAGAAGCTAACTAGGTCATCCCTCAAAAGTGCGGTGGCCAGGCACATGTGCCATGACTTCTCTTGCCAACTCAATCTACACGGGAAAAAGTCTATCCGAGCTATGAGTCAACTGTCTCGGTCTGAAAAATAATTTGCAATTTTGGGTGAGTTTGCGAACTCGGTGAGAACCATCATCGATGGTTCACCCAATTCATGCATATACACGAGTCACATAATTATTTCACCAAATCACATTCAATAATACCACGTAATTATCATATCGGTCAATGGAACCAATTTGAATGCATATGAAATGTATATGAGACGCTTTTCGGTTTATTACATTGTTGTGGTGGCGCTGGCTTGTCCCATTAAGGCGCATTACTCGGTGAGCCATAGGCTCAGATCCTTTAATGGGCTCGAGGCCCAATCACGTTGAGCTATAAGCTCTCGTTGGTCGCTTTCTGGTCACAATCGCCAATTCTCGATCATGCCATTATGCATGAAATGCGTATGTCCAATTTATCCAAATCAATAGCATATCGATCCAAATTCATATAAGACCAATCCCATGAAATTCATACATAACACTTCTATATCACGGTTCAGATATTTGGACACCTATGGTCCAAAATCAAGCAAATCAAACACATATAAATCCTCCATTATCCCCATACGGCATAGTTGCAAAATAGTAAACACATAAAGGTTGAGGAACCAACTAGGTTACTCACCTAATAACTTCAGCGCTAATGCCGGAAGTCTCCATAACGTCCGTGGAACGGCGGTCCAATGAGCCTCTATAGCAATTGAAATAAATTCACATTACCAATCAGTATAATTAAAGCGATCAAATAATGCACATGGAATCCTTAAAAGCGTGTATAATGCATGTTCATGGCATTCCGGCCCTAATCTAAATTTTCTCACCACAAAATCCGTCTAAAAATTAGAAAACTATAGGCGCCGACGGTGCATGATTCGGACCTCTATAGGTCCCCAATTAAACAAAATAAGATTACTAGAACAATTATTCGGGCCACGTCAATTTCCGTCCAAAATTCCCAAATTCTCACCAAATGAAATTAAATATTCTCTGAATCCGATGCCTCAAGAATCAGGTCAATCGGACGTCGGACGGAAAAAAATTGACAAAAGAACAATTGTACCTTTTAATAACAAATAATAATTAAAATAAAATAATTATATATATATATATCTTTGAACGCAGGCGCCCGCCTCGCATGGGCGAGACGTCGCCTCGCGGTAAATCGCCTCACTTCGTCGCGAGGCGAGCGCCTCGCGACCAGCCTCTCAATCTCGCGAGGCGAGGCAAAACGTCGCCTCGCGAGGCGGCGAGTTCACCGCCGCCTTTTTTTTTTCAGATTTCAATCTTAATTTCCAATTACTCTAACTTTTAGCACACAAATCAGAAAATACACACTATACCTCATTGGAAAGCTTATGAAAAGCTCTACAACTCTCAAGAAGACCATAAAAATCAATTCAACCTCTAAGGGTGTCAAAAATCCCATCCAAGATACTGCTTACTCAAAACTCATAGATATAGGACAGTAACTCACAAATGCGAGGACTCACTGATTAATCAGCTAAAAATTACCACATAAATATGCTCAATCAGTTCACAATGTCCTCTACAACTTTCATGAACAACCCAAAATCAGATTCCATTGCTAAACAAGTCAATTAATTCACTCAATGTTACTGTTCCTGAAACTATGCAATTTGAGCAGTAACTTTATAACTAACATAACTCCCTGTAGACAAGTCATTAAAATCAGAGCTTTATATCCCTGAAAAGATAAAATCCCAAACTTCAATTCTTCCTGAAATAACCAAACTCCAATTCAGCCTCTAACATTTTCAAATCTGTCATGCAAGTTTCTGACCTAAACAACACTTAACATCACAAAGTAGGTCCAGATTTTGAAATTCCATATTTCCCACATCTGACCTCCAAAATTAGAAGCCATATACCATGTTCAAGATCAGTCTGATATCTAAAACTCTTCAGTACAATGAAAACCCCAAATCAAATCACAAAATTCCTAAAATTCCTCCAAACCCAAAAGTGCACTAAATGTGCCAATCCAGCTAGGTTTCAGCCAATGCATGAAAACAGTCATCAGTAATCAGGTCCTATCTCCTAACATAAAACTCGAAAATAGCAAGATCAGTGGCAATGGAAAGCTAATTCAATAGGCTACAACTTTCATGAAGACCATTTTCCTAATTCCATACCAATTAATTTAGAAAATCAGAAAAATTCATTAAACACATTTGCGGATACTGTTCACAGCCAACAAAACAGAAACTTTCCATGCCAATTTTCGACCTTCTCACATTATAATTTAATAACACCTATTTCACACTAAAATGAAGCCAACATCCCAAAGTTTACTTGGGCACAAACCTCACCTCATTTGCATTTCTACACAATTAATTATGATCAAAACAGTACCATAGGTTCAAAACTCAATTTCCAGCATTCAACATTAATCTAACTCCTTTCACTTCTAACATCTATAACACTTCACTAAGCCTCAAATTTTACCTCTAATTCATCCACAAGCTCATGTCAACATACACTTCTAGAATTATACATAATTGGCAGCAACCACACAATTCATCTTCCTAAAGGTTTTCCATTCATCTAAGCTAACAAACTCAATCCAAATTCAAGGAAAACTATAATCATTTATTCATCATTCATTCATCCATACACAAGCACATAATTACACCCATTAAAACCTACCCCCTATGATGATCAAGTTCATATATATATAGTCTCCATGCATGCTTCTACCTACCAAAAGCATGTAAACAACTATATTTCTTACCTTAGACAAGTTCAAGCTTTAGATATTCCTTACTTCTTCAAGTTCACTCACACCTCTCAACCTTTACCAAAACCTATGGCTATCACCACAACCATGCATATCATCATCTTCTCAAGGTTTAAGCTTGGTCTAGTAAGTGAAAGGAGAAGGAGCAAGCAACTAAAAGGAAACTTTGTATAGGAGAAGGAGAAGACAACCAATAAGCAAGAACAATGGGGAACAATGGCCTTCCAAGTGGAGTGTTTGGATGAATGGAGAACAATAGCCTTCAAGTGAAGTTTTAACTTTAACAAGGAGAAAAGTCGATGGTGAAAGCATAATATAAGACAAAACTAATTAATAACATAGGACACTTGGCTTTAACATGGGAAAGAGACAAAAAGAATAAGTTAATCCTATGTAATTATACTTAATCCCAATTAATCTCTAATCATGGCACTAAAATAATTTCCTAATATTATTTATCCACTAATCTCATGCCATTAGGCAATCCTGTTCATACAAAAAAACTCGGTCGATCGATCGATTAAAATTTTCCGTTCCGCACGAACCCGAAAATTCGGAAAAATTCTCATAAATCCCTAAAAATGGAAAACGATTTATGGCGCACTCAGACTAATTTTTCAAACACAATTACCCCATAAATTACACAAAGAATCTCCATTTGAAACCTGTTTAAAATGTCATGAACGCATGTATACTATGTGCATATGCAACCAATCGTTAATCATGGAGGCTATATGCTGTATGTTCATACCGAGATTCAATTCAATACGTCTAACCCATTCCAAATTACCAAAATACCCTTCCTATTGGAGATGGGATGTTACAACACTTCCTCTTGAAGCTCTCCCTGAAGGAATGCATTGTTGACGTCGAGTTGGCGCAGAGGCCATTGACAAGACACCGCAATAGAGAGAACTATCCGAACAATGGTTGGCTTAACAACCGGACTAAACTTCGAGTGATAGTCAATGCCTGGGCGTTGAGTAAATCCCTTAGCAACCAGCCGGGCCTTATAGCGATCAATTGATCCATCCGATTTTCGTTTGATCCTGAAAAGCCATTTACAAGCAACAATATTTTTTGTCGGATCATGAGATACCAAGTCCCATGTTCGGTTACTCGTTAGTGCATCAAATTCAACTTTCATAGCATCACGTCATTCTTGGTGTTTTTGTGCTTGTTTGACTGTGGTGGGTATTGTGGTGGGTGAGACATAAGCTAGGCAATTGAACTTGGATTTAGGTTTGAAAATATTGTTTTGAGACCTAGTAACTGGTCTTTGCAGGGCTGGGGGTGATGGCATGTGTTGAGAGGAAGGGGGATTGGTCGTAGTATTTGGTGTGGATTGAGGGATTGACTCAGCAAGAGGTTGTGTTTCAGTAGGGGTGACAGTATGTTCAGTATATGGAGGTGAGTCTAGTGGCACAGGTGTATGTAAAGGGGAGGTCGAGGGCATACCTTGCAGTGTCGAGGAAGTCGCTGAAGCAGTGGGAGCAGCGAGAGCCCGAGAGGGTATGGGCGGCGGCAAAGATGGTGGTTGGGTGGGATAGTCGGGTAAAGTGGCAGTAGGGGTCTTAGGTTGAAGGTCCCATGTTAGTGTAGCAGCTCGATTAGACATTTCCTTGAACCTGTTTTGATAAGGAAATTCATGTTCAACAAAGATTACATCATGAGACAAGTAGAGTTTGGAGTGGACCGGATCAAAACAAATGTGGCAGTGATGGGTTAAGGATAAACCAAGGTAGACACACGGAGTGGAGCGAGGGTCAAGTTTGTGGTTGGTGTATGGGCGGATCCATGGATAACAAAGACAGCCAAAGCTGCGTAGTGAGGCATAGTCAGATTTTTGGGCAAACAATTTTTCATATGGGGACTGGTATTGCAATATCGGTGTAGGGAGTCGGTTGATGAGGTAAACAACATGTTGATAGGCAAAGGACCATAAGGTAGGGGGTAGGGATGCCTCAGTAAGCAAGGTTTTGGCAGTTTCGACGATATGTCGATGGCAGCACTCGACAATAGCTACACGTTGGGGTGTATAGGGTGGGCTAACAAGATGCTCAATGCCGTTGTTTTGCAAAAAAGGGGCTAAACTCTTGTACTCAGTGCCACCATCAGTATAAAAGGATAGTATTCGAGTAGCAAAATGATTTTCAAGTAGTGGCTTGAATTTTTGAAAAATTTCTTTGACCTCGGATTTGTTTTTCAAAGTGTAGAGCCAGGTGTACTTGGTAAATTGGTCGACAAAATGCAATATCTGATTTCTTGTCAATTGAAGTGATTGGTGAAGGTCCCCATAGATCACTGAAAATGATTTGTAAAGGTTTGGAACTCAATAATGAAAATTCACTAAACGGCAATCTATGTGCTTTATTGCAAAGACATGAATTACATGGAGTAGATTTGTCTTTTTTTGAAATTGGTAATGCAAAATTTTTGCAAACAAAATTAAAAGTCTAGGAATGAGGATGTCCGAGTCGGTGATGCCACTGGTCTAGGGTATTGGTGTGGGTGACTATGTGTAACATCCCGTTATCGGAGTGACGGGTAGATTGGTAATTTGGATCGGGTTAGGATTTGGTACAGGCAAAGTGTTGCATTGCACATGCATTACAGTTTTGATAGTCATTGATAAATGATTATTGACTGCATAAGTATATATATGTACATACATGTATGACAATTCCCGACTTGATTGTGAAATTGGTTATAATTGGTCCGATGAGAATTGGCTTAATTGTGCAATTGGGAATTTATCAAAGTTGTACATATGAGAATTTGGTTTGTGAAAATTGGATATTTAGTAAGTGTATAATTGGGTTTTGAATATGAACTTGGAATGAAATGGATTATAGAGAAAGGGAAATTGGAAATTGAGTATAGGAATGAGCATTTCCTAATTTTGTGAATTTATGAGAATTTTCTGGAATTTTTAGAGTTTTGGATCCGGACCGGAAAATTTGACTAAGGGACTGATTAATGTGATTCCGGGTCCGAGATTGATTGACAAATAATATGAAATAAATTGAATTATGATTTTGGGAATTTTAGTTATGAGTAAAGAAATTGGGAGTAAAATAGTATAAGAATCAGACGTGTTAGACCCTAAGAATTGGACATGAAGTGGAGGATCTCATATATATATATGTATAAGCTTAAGGTAAGCTTATTTCTTCATTTTCTCTTCGCCTTCGTCGACGGTCGTGGGTGTGAGAAATCGTGGATTTGGAGTTGTTTGACGGATTTTCAACGGATTGAAGCTTGAATCAAGTAAGTTTCTATGCGTTTATAAGTTAAATCGTTTGATTTGATCATAGATTTGAGTAAGAAATTGTTTAGAAATTTGGAAAATGTCGATGATAGGGTTTTCGTTGGTTTTGATTTGGGTTTTTGATGAAAAATGGTTTAAATGATGGATTGAGGTTAGAAATAAGTTGGGTTTAAGGTTTAAAACTGATTGAGAGTGTTTAGAATGAATTTGGATGAGTTAGATCAGAAAAATCTAAGAAATTTCGAGTTTACGTCGCGATTTTGCGATCATGCCGCGATTTACGACGCGCGTCGTCGTCATGACGTGGGATGCCGGTTACGCCATGGCGATGCCGCGGCGAGGATGCTTCCAAAATAAATTTGAGGTTTTGAGGAAATTAATGATTCAATTGAATATGTATTGATTTCAAATTAGAGATTATGAAATTGGGAATTGAATTTCAATTTGAGAGATTTGAGTTTGGAAATTTATGAATAGAAAGGAATAGTGAATTAAATTCGATTTCTTGATAATCCCTATGAATTGAATTTCTAGAAAATTGCAATTCGAAGAAATGATTAAAGGATTATAAGATGATTATTACAAGTAATGAGCTTGAGGATTGATTTTCAAATGAATTGGTTTCTAAATGACTAATTGGAATTTGGAGACTAAGAATATTGAATTGATAAGAATGGAAATTGAATGTAATTATATGATTATTGGAATTGAGTGGTAAGCGATTAGTGATTGTGATTCTAATTGAAAGTGTTATGGATTAGTAAGAGAGTGATCAAATTGAGGAATTGGAATTTGATTGGGAATGTCATAACATGTATAGTATTGATCGTATTTGTTAAATATGTATTATTGAATTGATATTGGCCAAAATGGTAATGTGAATTATTTGAATTGACATAGAGGTTCCATGGATCGACACTCCACGGACGATATTGGGACTTCTAGTCATAGCTTCGGAAGTGCGGTGAGTAACCTAGTTGGTTTCTCAACCTTATGTGTTTATTAATTATATGCATTTATTGCCATGAGGAAGCGAGGATGGATATATGTGATTGAGTGATTTGATTGATTTGAACCATGGGTGTTCGAAATATTGGATTGTGATATTGAAGTGCAAATGTGAATAAGTATGTGTAAATGCATGAGTAAATTGGATTGTAAATGTGTTAATGCAATGAAATGTAATGCATAGGAATGAAATATCGGACTAAAAGTCCGAGGACATTGGAAATGATCGAAATAGTAATTAATTGAAATTGGAAATAGAAATGCAATAATTGGAAATTGGAAAGTGACATGTGCATTCATGCATAATTAAATGATCGAGATAATGATAGTTGTTGACCGAGACGCCATCAGTATATTTGAGGACGCCATGGTAAAACCCATGAACACACGCCGCATGAGAAACTCGCAAACACCTACGGGTGGGGTGTGGGGTCCTATTATGTGAAAGGATTAGTGCATACCCAATGGCTCTCCTATCCCTAATGCGAGTGGGCGATAGTGCATACCCAGAGGGCCTCCTACTTGCCAAAAATGTGATTCTTGATTTACGATTAAGCTCGGTCACAACAATGAAATGAAACTGAAAGTGTCGCATGCATCTGCATATGTAAATTATTTAAAGTGAACTGTGTGAAAGTGAAACCGAATGCATGTGAATATATGAAAGTGTGAATATGTGATTCAAGTGTGTATATGAATTGTGAATGCATGAGTTGGGTGAACCATCGATGATGGTTTCTCACCGAGTTCGCAAACTCACCCAACATTGCATCTATTTTTCGAGAAGTGAAGAGTACCCGTTAGATACACGGAGTATGTCTACCGCTAGCAAGGCGATGTCGGGTCGGGATCGGTGTCGTCACATCTGCATTAGAGTAGTGAATTGTTTGATGGACCCTTTTGATTTATGTGTACTTGTATGGTATACACAAATTGGTTTATAATTGAAATTGTTTTGTAATTGCAAATGTTTTATTATAATTGGGCCAAATCATTATTGTTTTGCTTTCTCAACTGCTTTAAAGAAAAGAAAAATGTCATATCGAGTTTTAAAAAGGTAGTGATTGTTCTAGTACGCCACCCTCGCGGGTCACGGGCTCGGATATCACTGTTGATGTCGGGTTCGAGTCTCGTCGGGAGTGGGGTGCTACACTATGTTGGCTGTGGGGGTGGTTGTAGGCCATTCATATAGGCCCTCGTTGCTCCGTCCGTGCACCAGCGGCTTCCTCGTTTGTAAATCCTTCACACAAAAAGAAGATGGGCAAAATTCAACGGATGTATTGTTATCTTGACAAAATTGAGAGACAGAGATTAAATTTCGTTTGATTTGAGGAACGCAAAAAGTATTGGATAAAGTAAAAGTTGAATTCGAAGCATCTAAACGAGTAGAACCAGAATGAGTAATAAGGATTTTCGTACCATTGCCCACCGTTATACCTTCATTACCTGAATACTCAGGCATATCATGAGGTTCGGAAGTGATGTGGTGTGATGCACCAGTGTCGAGCAATCATGGATTAGGTGTGTTGGGGCTGGCTGATGCATAATGTGCCTTAGCCTCGTAATGATTGTGAGACCTGGACCAATGACATTAAACCGTGACCCTTTTGCGACAAAGTTGACCTTTGGATTTGATCAAAAAAATAGCATTGCCACGACCGAGATTTGGGCGACCGTTTCTCCATGATGCTTCACGATTGTCACCGCGATCACTCAAGTCGATATTGATTGTACCGTCGGTATGGCGCTGCTGTAGGCTATCTTGGGGCTTGGTACTTTGGGCATAGGCGGCGGTAATGGCAGCAGTAGGCTTCTTGGCTTCTTCATGTTGCAAGAAGATCTCATGATCTATTAATTTGTCATATAAATCTTCATACGAAATGGTAGTGTCTCGAGCACGAATGGCAGCCGAGATCTCTCGGTAATCGGAACCAATACCACGGAGAATCTGCACGATCAGCTCATCATCGGCAATGGGTGCACCAGCCTGGGCAAGTTCATCAGCCAAGGATCGAACTCGATTGAGGTAATCAGTCATCGGTTGCGCATCCTTGGTGAGTCGAGCGAGCTGATCTCTGAGACTAAACAAGCGAGATTGTGACTTGTTGGCAAATGTTTTATGAAGGGACTGCCACGCACGATGAGCAGTGGAGGCAATGGCTATCATAGGAGCAATCGTCGGATCGACAGATGCCATGATAGCATTCTGGATCAACTTATCTTGACGAAACCAGAGTTTATACGCTGGATTTGGGGTGTTGGCGATTGTTTGTTCGGGAGTGACGGTGGTGCCGTCAGGATGACCATATAGGTCATGTCCATACATGACCATGGAGACCTGGGCTTTCCAGGTAGCGAAGTTCACGCTGCCGGTGAGTTTAAGGGGTAGCTGGGAGGCGGGATTAAATTGTATGATCGGAGAGGGCGAGTTTGTTGCGTCGGAGTTGACGACACGGTGATTTCCGATTGGTTGTGTCATTGGGACGGAGGAAGAGGGCTGAGATTGGGGAAAGAAAACTGTATGTTTCTTGGTTAGAGATAAGAGGCTCTGATACCATAAAGAGTTTAGATTGAATTGGAAAACTCAGCACACCGATATGATTTGATTGTAAGGATTAAATACAAAGTTACAACAGGATTATCGCCACTTTACAAGGAATTAAATTAAATTCAAAGATCCCTACTTATCCTCTAATTAACTACCTGTATCTAAACTAATCCAAGTCAAGGTCGTGCACATGGGGTGCACTCATAAATATTTCTTAATGTTGTTTGTTCTTAATAGTTGTAATTCTGTAAAGTTTTTTTTCCTTGGCAGAACGGTAAACTAAAAAACAAATGCATGCCATTTTAAGAATTCTAGGTGCTTTTGTATTTACAGTCTATTTATTTTGAATGAATAAGATGTAGGATGACTTTGAATGCTATTATGTTGCAGTTTGTTGGTGTAACCCTTTATGTCCTAATACCATCTGCAAGTAATGATGCAATCAACCTTATTACGGTCAACATTGTTTGTAATAGGTTTAGTCATGTATTATTTTGTCCCTTCTTTTGTATTTCATGTATGCTTTCCCTTTCTCATTAGTCCTTTCCTATATTTTTTTGGATATGCAGTCACTTTGTTTAAAGATCCCTGCAAAAGGCCTAAAGTTGGAGAGGGTGTGAAGGAAGATTACCCAAAGGATGTGACAAACATGAACACATTAGTGATAAATTTATTGTAACATATAATCTTTATTTAGTGACAATTGTAACATATAACTTTCATACTTGTGACGAAATATGTTAGACAATATGATCACTGATGTAAATTTCTTTTACTAATAATGCAATTCTATTGTTGAATTGATAATTTTATTTGTGACAGTAATAAACACATTAGTGACAATATCTTTCTAAGAACAATTTTCATTTTATGACAAAATGATGTTGACATTTTTTCCTTAAAATATTTGTGACCAAGAAGTAATGGATACTAATAAAAAAACATGAGTGACAAATATTTTTGTCACTATTTTTAATTATTTTAGTGTTGATAATGTTGTCACAATAAAAAGAAGTGTTGTTACGACTTTATTTGTCACTATTTTATATTATTCGTGTCAACAAATTTGTCATAAATATGTAAAGTTATTGTGACCATACAGTTTTGTCAAACATTCCATAGGTTTTAGTGTCGATACTTTCGTCACAATAAAATGAAGTACTATTACAACTTAATTCGTCACTACTTTATGTTATTTGTGATGATAAACTTTTCATAAATATGTAAAGTTACTGTGATTATATAGTTTTGTCACATATTCCACAATTTTTAGTGTCGGAACTTTTGTCACAAAAGTGTTGCATAATTGTGTCAATTTTCTAAATTAGTCACTATTTCATTAGTGACGGAGGTATTTGTGACGGGAGGTGACGACTTCAAAAATTGGACACTATTAATAATAATGACAAATATTACTATTTTTAGTGACAATTTTTACCTTCACTAAAAATACAATTTCTTGTAGTGCTTTTCAATTCAAGACAACATCTATTCATTTATTAATTCTCAATTGATTGAGACGAGCATAACAAAAGATTCACTATTTTTTTATATTCACTATTTTTTATAAAGGGAAAAAAGAGTACACCGGTCTCTAAATGAGTCGGGGGAAACAGATACTCGACATATCTTCTAAAAAGAGACGATGGCACCTTATAGGTATAACATCAAAATAAGTGATACTAATGTCGGCATGATCGGCCTGAGTAGCAAGTCAGTCCGTACATTTGATGCTCCTTCGGTATACATGACGATGAACAACAGACCAGTTTCGATTGAGAAGTTCTAGGATACCCATGATTATAAGGTTGTCCGACGGAGAGCAGGAGGTCACAGAAGACCGAATCTATTTCCAGCTCAATCCGACGAGAGCCCAAACTCCTAGTCAATAAGAGTCCAATGTAGACAGCTCAGAGTTCCGCTGAAGAGCAAAAAGCAAAGGCATTACAACTGAGTGGCTTAACCTTTTGTGACTTTATACGATTAGATGGGGCTTCTGGGCCCAATGACCTAAATAAATATAAAAAGTAAAGGCTGAAAAAGTAAACACTAAAGCGTAATAATGGTCAAGTTCTGTGCTGGCCCCTGTAACTTGAGGATGTCTAGCTTTGAATTATAATAATCAATGGTTATGATAAGTCTGAAATTGTACTGAAATTCACTTTGATTAGAGTAGAGTTTAGATTTAAATTTAAGTTGAGACTTAGTCGAATTCAGACTAATTCGATGTTTAAGTGAATCGAATAAGTAAAATTTAATTACTTTAAGCTCAAATTCGGACTTTAAAACTTGTTCAGACGATTCCAGTCCATTGCAACCAAAGCAATGGTAGCTAAATGAAGACTCATAAATCGTACACAGCTAATAGGGAGTCATGTGGACCAACATTCTTAAATAGCACATTCAAAAGGCAGAGTGTGAATTATGTATGGAAGTAAATTTAGACCCAGTTTTCAACATTCTATTAATGCTGCCTTTGGCCTCGCACCGCTTTCCCTGGAAAATGGGGAACATCTCAATAGTATCTTCATGTCTATCTGCCTTCTTCAGTTCTTGTAAGCAGCTTACATTGCCAACAACTTCCAACACATGTATAATCTTGGTTGCAGCATAGCAAGTTTTCTAGACTCCATATTTTCCTCTACTTTCCTCAAAACTCCACCCTCCAAGATTCACTACCAGATAGGAAAGGAGGAAACAACACACCTATGCTTAACGGATCTCCTAGAGGAAAAGCTTTTAAGTTTTAGATGCGGACAGGACAGGACAGGACACTAACAGTGTTGCTAAATGAATCAAACGGCCACGCAAGTCTACTGCATTAGCAACAAATGGCACTGGACATTAGTGATATCACCTCTGGCATACAAAATTGAGTTTTTTTAAGACACAATGCAAGTAAGAAACAGTATTAGGAGCAAGCATATGTACAAATTTCTGTCCTAGATGTCCACGGAGTTGTGAGCAAGTTTGACGATCTTTAGTCCGAATCTACTGATTTCTTTTAGATGTTACAACAAAAATATGCAAGTAGAAATCAAGAAAAGTCGAAGAAGAACCTGAGCGTTCATATGTTTGTATCAAGGGAAAAGACAGATGAAATCATCAATCGCATTTACATTGTGTAGCTAAAACCTTAAAAGTACAGACATTTCACTACCAGATGTGTAAACCCAACTGATGCTTTCAATCATCTCTCCTTAGCACTAGGAAACAGCTCCAAACACACATGATAGAAAAAAAGAACCAAAAAGAATATGTATCAATCCTACTCTGCATTGGCTTTCTGTTTTCTCCTTGATCTATTGAACAGTTTGGAAGGTGGCGACGGAGAAAATTCAAAAGGAACAGGGGGAAGATCCATCTCACCTTTCAAGACCTTTACAATCTCCCCAATGTCTGGCCTCAATTCTGGCATCTTCTGCAAGCAACCAAGTGCTAAGTTGATACACAGGCTTGCCTGTTCTTTATTGTAGTTATCCTTCAATCTTTCATCAACAAGATCCAAGATGTTCCCAGCTTGAGCTAAATGCCTACACCAACTTATCAAATTTGCTTTCTCAAGCTTCATCGGTGAAGCAAGTACATGAAGTGGCCTCCTGCCGGATATGATCACAAGAATAAGAACCCCTAAGCTGTAGATATCAGCCTTTTCCATCAAATATCCACATCCACCATATTCAGGTGCAACATAACACAATGTTCCTCTCATGCTTGTTGTGCTACTTAACTCACGACTGAAAAGATCCCCACTCCACATATCACTTCCAGTGGACCGCACACTTTTCTTTTTCCAGCCCCTTCTGAAACTAAACTCCCCATTTTGGTTACAGTCACTCTCACTTTGGATCCCAAACTTCTTTTGCCTGCGAAAATGAAACCGACGACCAAGGTCAAGATGTGGAACTTTAACCCTCCTTTTCCACTTTGTTTCAACACTCTTCAGCCTATTACCTTTCTTGCTAATCTCCTCTAAGTGCTCTTCTTTCCACCACTCCTGCATTTTCCTGTTTCTTTTCCTACGATTCTTCCCAGCCTTCAATTCTTTCTTCTCAAACCTCTTAATTTGATTATCCAACATATGTTCTTGCAATTGAGGTTCATTTACACCTTCCAATTTCTCCATCGGAACTGAATTATGGAACTCTGTTCTCTCAGGAGTGCTTCTTTTCTCCTCGTCCCAATCCGGATTCGTGGAGGGGTAAATTTGGCTTCCTATCCACTCCATAACATAGTCTTTAGTACACAATTCACCACTCCCATCCTGCCTCCACCACCAATCCTTCCCCCACTGTTTTGTGCTTGAAGAATCATCAAGAATCAATGAGCCATTAGTTGTCAGCTCCTTGCTGTGATCAGTACTACAAAACTCATCATCATAAGACACAAATTTACAATTCCAATCATCCCCACCATTATCCACAGCAGAAACCTCCTTACCCTTTCCATCGCCACCTTTAGCATCACTTTCACATGAAATATTGACATTATAACTTGAAGAATTTAAATTTGAAGCTCTAACATTGTAACAAACTCTGCTATTTTTGGATGACGAAGAAGCTTGTAAAGCTAGGGAAAAATCTACCTCATGACAACTCTCCACAGGAGTGCCAATAGCAGGTGTCTCTGCAGTTAAGTTTCCTGAAAGCTCTTGGCTTTTCCATAGCTCTTGACTCTTCCCTAAATCTTGGCTAAATAAATCAACCCCAAACTCACCCTCCACCTTAATCCTTGACAAGCCAAAATCTGAAATCTTGGCCCTGTAGTCAAAATCAAGCAAAACGTTGCTGGGTTTAACATCCCCATGAATCACGGGTGGATCACAACCAAGGTGCAAAAACTCAAGTGCCCTTGAAACATCAAGTATGACATTGAACCTCCTTTCCCAACTCAGACTAAAATGCCCATCTCCAAAGAGCAGTTCTTGTAAACTTTTATTTGGCATATACTCATAGACCAGTAAGCGCTTATTCTTTTCGACACAATACCCCAGTAAAGTAACCAGAAGTGGTGATCTCAAACCACCAAGAATCTGCAACTCGTTTTGGAACTCTCTTTCTGATTGTAAGGTCACAGCATCTATTCTCTTGATGGCATATAACTTTCCATCTCTGGCAATGCCTCTAAAGACAGTACCAGAACCACCTTTCCCAATAACGTTGCCATCACCAAATTCATTGGTGGCAATCTTCAGCTCTCTGTAGCAAAACTTTTGAAGCTTTAGAGGAGCACCAGAATCAAAAGGGATTGTTCTTGAACACTTGCCAAGGGTCCTCCAGAGATGATATGCAAAGTAAAGAATGGTAAAAATAATTACAACAGAAGCTGAGACTGTTAGCACCAAGAACAAAATTCTGGTCTTGGTGATGAAACTAGGTCTGTGATGCTCAAGACTTGGAGATAAGGGCCTAGCAGGCATGGTTTGGTGGTTTCACTTTCTGGGACTCTAGGGTATGCTTGTTTGGTCACAGTATCTAACGAAGCAAATGTAAAGATAGGATCTTTCTTTTGTTTTCCAATGCTTTTCTTGGATGGGTGTAAGAAAGTTTGGATTTTGGTTCATGTTCTTCACTTTATTTCGGCTTTTTTTTTTTTCTCCTTAGTTCTTGCAAACTGTATCCAATGTTGGAGTTTGTTTTAAAGTAGGATAATTAGAACAAAAAATGATTGATAATGTCATTAGAAGCAGATTAGTTATTCTCAGAGCATCCAAATTTAAAGTCTTTTACGAAAGAGGGATGATGGTGAGGTTTGAAATAGTCGAGTTTGAGTCATAAGTTAAATGGGGATTAGAGAAAGTTGGGGAGAAAGTGGGGGGTCCCAGTGTGCTTTTGACTAAAGAGAAACAAAAGGCATGAGAAAATGACAGATGAAGAAGGAAAGCGAGAAAATTTGAAGGGAACTTCGATTACAGTACTAGTTGTTGTTGTGGTGTGGTTGCGTTGGAGGTTGTCCAAACCACCGTGTACGGCGTCTTAACAGCGTCAACCTTGGAAGTTAATACAATTACTTCAGAGAAAAATTAGTAAAAAGGAAAACATTACATAAAAATAATCAAAAATATTCACACCCTCTCAATTTATTAGAATACTGACAAATTTTTTATTTTTTATTTTGATTTACTAAAAATTTATAATCTACTTGTGCATTATTTGTCATTTTTAAATAAAACTACAAATCTTTATATTAATTAAGGATAAGATTGTGTGTATTAAATCTCTAAACTTTGCGTTTAGCACAATTTTTACTGAATGATCCTAGTTTTCTAAATAAAGGCTATAACATTTTCCAAAAAAAAAAATCTGGCATTAATAATTTTATTATTTTCTGTTGGATGACGGTAGATAAGAAAAAGCTTAAAAGCATTGAATTTGAACTTAAACAATTTGTTGCTTTCTCCCCTGGTATGTGACATCTGGTTGCTCTCGGAAATTATTCTACCAAATTTTTAGACTTTAGCAGCTTAGCTATCGTTTTTAGATGATTTGATTTGATTTGATTTTATCATTTCCTACCCTTACCCAGGTCGGGTCTGAAAAGGAGACAATACACTTACTCGAGCTCAGCTTTATAAAAAATAAAAAAAATGTCTCATTTTATTTTATTTTATTCTTTATAAAAATCTTGATAATCATAAAAAGCATCAAAAAGGCCTCTATTTTATTTCTTTTATTTTTATAAGAGTTCACTTTTGATTATTATAAAGAAAGAAAAATGCAAAATATGAACTTTTTATTTCCCAGGACTTATAAAACGTCAAGACCACCCTGCTTCTTTTTAATCAAATTTTCTACAAAAGTTTTATTTTATCAATCTAAAAGTTGTAATAGGAAATACTGAATTTTAAAAATTAAAATATAAATGTAAGAAATGTAAGAAAGAAAATAATCAATTATTTGTCGTGACAACCAAATAAGATTAAGATTTTAATCATGTATTTAGTTACTCTCATTATTTTATTCGAAATAATAGCCCTCACTATTATTCGGAAAAATTACTCTGATTTCTTTAGCAGGCTAGGATCTCATTCAAATATAGTTGACCTTAAGTTTACTCAACAAATCAACTATACTTAAATTAGGTAGATAACAACTTTATCAATCACATCTCATATAACTCTTAGATGCGTTAGGTGATAACTCTTGTTAAAATATAGATTATATATTGTTCTTAATCTTGCCTCTAAATTCATGTGATCATGAGTTTGCTCATTCAAATTACACAAATTTAGTTAAGTAGAATTCACTATCATAAGATTAAACATGTTTGAGTTAAAGCGGTATTGAGTTTGCTCAACAAGTCTATAATAAACATAACTCTGGTTTATTTTTATAACAATAGAAGATAAATATCACGTTCTTAACGTACTTTCAAGTTTTAATTAGAGATTTAACTTCATTCGTTTCATCAAATACAAATTTGTATATAAAATATCACATATATAAAACATACTATTTAAAATGCATTCAATATATATATCAACCTTATAAATATAGTATGCAACTTATGTACTCATAATCAAATTATATGCATAAAAGATCAAGTTTCGTTTAATTCTATTTATTAATCTTCATAATCTAAAATAACATTTACAACTCTTTGGAAAATTTAAATTATATTAAAACTATTGATTCTTAAATAAATTAAATTTCTATTTGAATTAAATTTCTATTCCAAATAGAAATTTAATTGATTTGAAAACAATTTTCAAATCAAATTGAAAACTATTTTCAATTATCTTGACTCCTTTGATAAAATTTAATTGAAAACAATTTTAATAAATTGTACTTCTTACTTATTATAATTTAGAAAAGCTTCTTTTTCAAAATTATACAACTAACACATTCGAATCTAATTAGAAAACTATTTCTAACTTAATTAGAAATTACTATTTCTAATCTCATTAGAAATTGTTTTTCTTTAATTATAAAATTATTTGCTAATATTAAAAGGATACTTTCAAAATTAAATAAAACACTATTAAATTTAATTAAGAAAGTAACTATATTATTTATTTAGAGATTAATATCTTAATTAATTAGAAAACTTTCTTTAAAAATTAGAAAATTATTTTCAAAATATTAAAGACCTCATTTTTCTTACTTAATAAATAAAACACTTTTCAAATTTTAATGAAAAAATACTTTTCTAAAAATCAAGAAACTTATTGTTCAAGAAACAATTTATAAACAAATTGAATAATAATTCTCTATAAATTCAATTTATCTCAATCATATTGAAATAAATAAATTTAATTAAGAAACATCTTTCATAATTATTTAAGAAAATATTTTATAAATTTAAGGAATCTAATTAATTAATTTCAATCTAATTAAAACTAATTAATTCTAATTTTATAAACTACTTTTCAAAATTAAATTAATTATTTATCTTTATATAATTAAGATTGATAATTATATTGATTCTGATTAATTTTAGAAACTAATTTTTAAAAATTAATCACGAATCAATATAATTATCAATCTTAATCATATAAAGATAAATAATTAATTTAATTTTAGAAAAGTACCGTAATATTGCCGTAATATTAATTTTCTTTTCTTTCTCTAAGTTCTTTCTCCATCTTATTAGATTAAATATCGTAATATTTTTTTGACATATTACAATCAAAGGTAAATGTTCTCATTTCTGGAGTTCTATATAAGATTTTTTGTTTGTTTTTACGTTTGATGGGAATCCATAAAATGTTATTAAAGCTTAGATTATACTTTTTTTTCCTTGTTTTGTTTGCCTTGCGTGATTATACTTTATATTGAAAGTTTCAGGCTCCTCCGTGGCCGCAAGTTTTCATTTCTTGTGTTGTTTATTCAATAATAAGTTCGTTATGGATGTATATATTGTTGCTTTCATATTTTTAAGATGTTATTTAAAGCAATTGAGTGAAAAATATGTAAAAGTAATATTTTCAAGTTTATCCGGTTGATTTAAGATCTCTTTCAAATACTTAATTTTACTGGATAAAATCTTATTGATTATTACTTAGTTGTAGGAACTCATTTATTGGCAATATTTCTATTTTCAAAGAGATTGAAGAGAAGCTTCAGCAGGTATTCATTTTTGACATTCATTTCCTTCGCTTGTTGATAATGTCAACAATGATTTTTCACACATTTTAGTTGAATTTGTATCTATTTCTATATTTGTAGCATAGTCATTTTGCATCTTTTTATTTCATTGAAAAGAGAACTTTATCATCCTTTTAATGTTTTAAAAGGTAAATAACTGGTTTTTCTTGCATGACATGGCGATAATCAAATACTATAACTAAGACTTCTGAACATGAATTTATATCAATTTGTGTACTGGTTTGGAATTCATTGTCTTCTTTGCTTTTTTTGGTTATCTTCTTTGGTCGTCAGCTCACTCTAGCTTTGTCATCTTCTTCCTTAACGTGCTTCAATGACTTCTTTTGTGTGTCGGCTAAAATAAATGAGTTTTATTATTTACTAGGTTTTTGTGTACTTGGTTTAATTTGAGTATTTGTATGTGGTTTGAACATTTGAATTGAACTTCCTGCATTTATAATGTTAATGGCCTGCACCAACCAAAACTTGTTTGAAATATCTGAATTTTGTCAATGAGTTATTTCATTGATGCTATCTGAAATGATTAGGTTCTCTTTATTTTTTATGTGTGAATCCTTACGCACATCTTTTTTAATATAATAATAATTTTCTTCTAAACATATTAGATAATTTGTATATGTTACAATAATTTATTAATCAAGTATTCATATTTTTATCTTTACTTATTATATTTCATACTAATACATAATTAATCTAGGTTAATTATCGAACCTTTAACATTAATTTTAAATTTCAATAACAATATCTAAACCATTCAATTAAAATTTCAACTTTATAAAATTAAATAATTTATTTTATGTTCTAGTATCAAATCAAGTCGATCAAGAATTTTTCCTTTCACGTCCTTAAGTGTGTCTTTGAATCCTTTTCTAACATATATGATTACAAAAAAAAGATCTTTAGTTAATAAATTATTAATCAAGGAATGTCGACATGGCAACTAGTTTCGAATGGTACTAATTCATTCCGTTGGGAGGAATATGGCAAAATTGTCCCTACTAAAGGAATAAACAATGCAGAAAAAATCTCCACTTCATACACTAATGATCGTTTGCCTTCTATAGCCGATCTTCCGCTTCAAGGTATTTAGTATCACATGAGCAACGTCACTTTTCTTATTATGTACATCTAATTTTCTTTTATGAAACTATTATATATATATATCCATATTTGATGGTATATACTACATGTTGTTTTAAGCTTCCTTGAATCTCGAAGATGACATGTATGCCCATAGAGGAGGATTTGTAAAGGATTAAGGAAATCGGTTATTTTGAAAAATTCGTCAATTCCTCATATTTCGTTTGGACATTCATGTATGTATGTCACTCCAATTCTGGTTCGTTTAATGGTTTACTAATATGACAATATATAAGTTCTTACTAATTGTGTTTTAGGTAAATCGTTTCTTGCTGGTAGTTCATCTAGGGAGTTTGTCTTCCGTACTAAATCTGATGACTCGTTCACTGTATCATCTATAAGTTTAGCCATAGCAGAAGCGTTATTGCAAAAAGGTGCGACAAACTCTACACCTGAGGAAAGAACTATCACTGTTTCAATTGGTACCTTTGAACATATAAGGACTCTTCTCGAGAATCCATACATCGGGGACTCGTTTACTTTTACTGACTCTTTTGTCACTTGAAATCTAAAAAAATAATTATATCATTGTCATTTATCGATGTAATTAATAGGACTTAACTTTAAAGTTGATTTATTGTTGTATCTGTAAGAATTTATCAAACAACCTTTTTACTAGTTAGGGGTCAAGATGCGTACTATTAAGTGTGGACTGTTATTGTTATTTTTCTATGACTGCAAGAATTGTTAACCTTCTAATTCAAAGTTTGTACTTGAAAATTTTATTCAACAAATCAATTATTTCCTTTTCAATATATTGTGTAAAATATTGAATTCAAATTCTTATATTTCTAGAAAATTCAATCAAATATAAATTTCATGTTGAAATATGCTACCAAAGAGACAACATGATATAATGCAACTCAGGTTCAGACAATGATTCAAAGGTACTTACTGTGAAGGTGAATCATCATACTCTACAGCTGTAACTGAATCACCTCCTCCCCCTCTAGCTACTACAGTTGCAGATGAGGCATCACCTTCCGTACCTGATGCTATACCATCTACCACCCCTTTGTCATCCACTACCCCTATAGTGATAGAGATATCAGGGGTAAACAATGCAGATGAATGAGGTAGCCACCAACCTGAAACTGAGGAACCTGATAGAAGAACTTACATCGCAATTGTCAATAATTTGTAAGTGAAAATACATAAAACATTATATATTTATAATTAAGTTTTAGGATTAAATTTTAAAATTGTATAAAAATATTTGTTTTTTTATTAGGTTGATTCCGTCTAGACTATGTTATAGAAACATAACATCTAAATTTAAGGAGAATATTGATCTTGAGGGATATGTATGGAAGTATATCTCTCAGGCCACAAAGGAATTTTATTATCAGGAGTTTGAGATACAATAAAAAAATATTATTTTCTTTTTTAATTGATTTGTATACATTAATTAGATAAATATTATTAGATTATCAGTATTTATAAAAAAATCCTCTTATTTCAAAAAGAATTTTTTGGGGATGAATTTGACATAGTCGCACATACACATTCTCGGGACTTTGTTGATATGATAGACAAAGCTGGTATATGATCGCCTTATATTTCTGAACAAATATGGAGTCGTTGGCAACAGTATTGGACATTACCTAAGGCAATGTCCATTTTAGAGTGTAATTCTACCAACAGACATGAAGAATTAGGAGAAGAGAATCTTCTTGTACATACAGGAGGATTTATTACCTACCACGAGCAGAGAGACTTGTAATTATCTAAAATTTACACTTATATTCTACTTGTTTTACTTTGTTGTATTTCAATTTAAATTGATGTGTAAATTTTAAAATAAAAATGTGTACTATGGATAATGATAATTATACAAATGTCTGGTGCCATATATAATTATGTTCAATTATTTTATTTATTCAATAGTTGGTAAATATAATAAAAATAGAGAAAACTTTGCCGAAATTTTTATAAATTCTAGTTCACTTATAACATTTTATTTTTATGCAGGAAAAGTCTATGGACATGAGGCCTAAACTCCGTCAGCTCTTTTTGCACACTTACACTAAGAAGCATGACGGTGTAGAGAACTTAATGTATGTAAAAGTTATGTTTTAATATTAATTCTTAATAATTATCACTTACTAATATAAACATTGCCTCTTAATAGGACCAAATACAAGAAAACTTTCAGTGACAGTCTCAGTACAAACAAGTTGTTGATGATAGTCAAACATATCTTGATGCAGTGGGTGGTAGGGACTATCGTGGAAGGATCTTCAGGTTAAGTTCATTTGTGAACACATGTTATTTACAATCCTCCACGTTCAGTACAACAACATCTAATAGACAGTCGGCAACCAATAAAGTCAATGAGCTTCGAAGCACAGTTCAGACATTGATGGAGTACATAGCTCAACTCCATAATGAGGTGGACGAGTTGAAGAGGAGGGGTAGAACCTTAGAGCATCCGCAGTCACCAGGATAATAATGTACTTATAGTCATCTTGTTTAAATTACAAATACTTATTATGTACAATTTAATGTTGTTATTATCAATTAAGATAATCTTAACTCTATATCATTAATCAACTTTTTGTTTATACAAATTAAATATATAAAGAATCAAAATATTATGCATAGATAATTCATAAATATTGAAATTATGCATTAACCATAACATCATAAAATAAAATTTAATGTCGAGATTTTTTAAAAATTTAAACATATTTACCGATTTAAAAATACAAGTACATCAATATAATCTATTTTATTTACTAACAGAATACCAAAAATTATCGGTAAATTCTATAATATTTACCAACAGAACAGGAAATCATCGTCGGTAATATTAACAGTCATCACCAACTTTACCGTCAGGCTCTACGTGACTATCGGTATACTCACCGACGGGAAATGATAACTATTAGTAATGTTACCGATGGAATAACCAATATCGTCTGTAAATATTTCGATAGAAGAAAAAAAAGATCGTAGGTAAATTTACCGACGATTCCAGCCAACCGTTGGTATATTCACCAACGTTTACATAAAATATTCGTTGGTAAATTTACCTACGGCTGTTTTTAAGACCTATTTGTCCGTCGATAGATTCCGTCACCAATTTATATTACTGACGAAATCCAAAACTTTTTTGTTGGTAATATTCGTCACTAAATGATATTTTTCTTGTTGTGTAAATAGTCTCATTTAACTTGAATTTAATGCATTGCATTTTGAATTAAAAAAATCCTCGAATAAATTAAAAGAAAAGGAAATGAATCCTTTTTGTAAATACCTGTGAATTATGTATTTTTAAATTTTATTTGTATTATATTAATCTCAATCATTTATTTAATTAATTCAAAAGTCAAACTTATGGTCTAATATTATGCTAAAACATGATAATACTGAAATGGAAGAGACAAGCTTGTGTGGTCAAGTTGAACTTTTTGAATTGGAGGTCATGTCTGAATAGAGCTTGAAATTGAAAGATCCCCTAATCAAGCTATAAAAGAGTAATTAGTTGTAATTAAGCAATAATTTGTAATTATTGACAACAATTAGGGATATGAATGAAATGTCTCATCTTAATTCTTGTTATTTCTCTTCAACTTGAAACTCATGTTTAAAAACTAACAAGAGGTTTAAGGTATGAAAGTTTCAACAAATTATAATGAAAAATAATAAGAATTACATGATTATAATTTATGCAAGCAAACTGAAAAAGTGGGAACATTTATGCATATTTACATGCTTCTATACATGGCCGTTCTTATCGTTTTATAGGCTTCGGATGAAATAAAAAAAAGTTTCAATAAACCGACAATATACTTAAGTTCAAATATTTGTATGAAACATAAATGATTCAATTTATAAGTCTATATACTCAACCAAATATTAAATGATTATAACATCAGCAAATAATATCTTACAAATATCATTAACAATAAAAATAACTAAAAATAATAACAGTAAAAACAAAATAGCAATAGCAGCAATCAAACAATAATATTATATTGCAAAACACTAATAAAATTATACTACGAAATTGTACAATTGAACAATAGGGCTCTTTTTATGATAGACCCTAGACAGGTGCCCTGCTTATCTCTACTTAGGACTGGCACTGCTTCTATAACGAATTGGCAAATCTAGTTAGTTTGTCGCTATGTTCTAAAACTCGGACCGGTCATCGAACCGGTGACCTTACTGATTATTGGTTTGATCGGTTCGACCGGTTCAACCACTGGTCGAACCGGTGTGACGTAATAATTATATTTAATTATATATAATATTAAAAATATTTTTAAAAATTCAAAAAAAAAAATCAGACCGATTGGACCGGACCGATCCGACCGATCAATTGACCGATTTTGAACGATTCAGACTGGGCCGATTTTGAAGAATCAATTGGACCGGACCATCGACTGGTCACCGGTCAAACCGACCGATCCGGTCCGAGTTTTTAAACATACTTTGTCGTATATAGATAAAGATAAGAAAGAGAAATTGTACTAAACATGACAACAATGATAAGTAGCGTAACTATTGTGAGCATTGATCCTTAAGCTAGAAAATTTACATAACGTGTCCAATTTTCACATTTATACTACGTGTATAAAACGAGGGCATGTTCTTATTGACAATATTTGACCGTCGCCAAGCCAAGAATCACTCCCCTCCGATAGTAAATTTATCTTCATTTACAAAAATACAAATTTGGTTAAGTAACTAAATTTAGAAAATCCCATTACAAAAGGAATCAAATGAAAGCCAAAGCCAGAAAACAAAAGAAACTAGAAAGACCATCGCCATCATCACACTCCCTTCCCTCGCGCTTTCTCTCTCTTTGGTGCATCTCCGTTTACGACCATCGCATTCTCCTTCCGTTAAGCTCTCCCTTCTCAATTTCCAGGTGCGTTCTCCTTTTTAACATTTTCTTTTTCTACGCATTCTGTACGTATGAATGTACGCTTTTAATCAAATTTTTCTTCGAAAACTTTACCTGAATTCAATCTCGAGAAAGATGCATTGCATTTCAAATGCATGTACCAGTGGAAACGAAAAAACACAGAGAAGAAGAATGTCAGAAAATGGCTGTGTACGGAAGAAATCAATATTTTAAAAATTGGACCGAAAGTTAAAATGTAAGATAAGAAATTTAAGGTTTAAAAAATTCAACTAATAAATTAAATTAAATCATTTGAAATATTATTAAAAAAGAATGTATTCGTTAACTGAAATATATTATTAAATAAACATTAATTAATTAATTTTAGTTTATAAAAAATATTAATTATTAAAATTAACTAAATTAAAAATTAAACTAAAAATTGAATGATTTGTTTTAGACATTGAAAGTTATAGTTAACTATAAATGAGATAGTAATTATTTAGCAACAAAACTAATCAGACGGGATTAGATCGTTAATCTATGATATAATAATCCCTAAGTACTTGATAAAATGTCTTAAAAGTGTTTTGTGAAGTGGGTTAATGAATCAGACTGGGGTGTCTGTATGGGACCCCTTCCGTTCTGAAGCAACCAAACAGAATATAATGTTCCTGAAAAAGTTGTAAAAATTTAGAGAAAAATTAAAAATAACAAATATTATGAAATAAATATTGATTTTTTTAAATAACCCGTGAATTTTATATTTTAAAATTTTATTCTATTAATCTCAATCAAATATTTAATTAATTCAAAAGTCAAACTTTGGTCTAATGAAATGGAAGAGACAAACTTGTGTGGTCAATTGGAATCAATAGAGCTTGAAATTGAAAGATCCCCTAATCAAGCTTAAAAGGAGTTATTAATTGTAATTAAACACACCATTCAAAGTCAATATTCTGCAATTATTGACAACATCTAGGGATGCCAATGAAATGTCTTATCTTAATTCTTTGTTTTCTACCTTTGCTTGTGACTTTATCGTCTAATTATTTTACCAATTGTTTTAAAACAAATAAGACCAGACATTTAAGAATTAACTGATGTTAGATTATTATAAAATAATTAAACAATAAAAATAAAATAATATTTATTTTATCAAAAATTTGAAATTTAAATGAAAATTATCAATAAAATTAACTATTTTATTTTAATTTCTAAGAACTTATTAACTTACCAAAATTGACTACTTAATTACTAAACTAATTATTTTAATAAAATTATTAAAATAATTAAATAAAAATTAAAACTGAATTAAAATTGATCAATTCAAAATTCTTAAGGTTTAAATGGTTGAAATTTTTAATCATTTTACTAAACTATATGAACTCGAAATAACCTGTAGTTTTTCCTTCCTAATACTTGGTTACTCAATCTTACTGTTACTATCTGAAAATAAACTAAGCAGCAGGGAAAGTTTAAATTACTACGCTTAATAAACTTATACCTAGATTGGAGTTATGATCATATTATTAGGATCATAATGTCTAAAAGTATAAAAGTTGGACCATTATTTGAATTAGGAAAAGAACATGGCTATTTACTCGTGATATCAATCATTACAAAAAATATTTACATTATTTATAATATAAAATATTTTTATTGAACATCTATTATTTATTAATAATAATCATTTTATCTAATTAGCTATTATTTATATAAAAATCGTATACATAATAGCTAATTTTATAATAAAATTGTTAAAGAATTTTCTTATAATTTAAAATAATAAAGATATTTTTAAAATTATCACAAAAATTTATTTTTTTATCCTAAAACGTAGCAAAAATGATATTGGATCTCCTTACACTTTAAATGGGTTCATAATATCAATTACTTTTAAAACTACAAGCAAGCATACAAATGCTTAAAGTGCATGATCACTCCTATGCTAAACCTAGCATTAGAAGCACGTAGAAAACCCACGTGGCTGAGACACAGAGACAATCATTTGGAAGCACCCCACTTCACAGTTCACACCACTTTACACGAGCAACGAGGGCATATAGAATACAACATAGATTAGATAGGTGAGTGGTTGCTGATAAGTTCTTATCTTCAATTCCCATTTCAAAAAGCAAAAGGAGAAGACATTTGTGTGGGAATGTGATGTATAATTGTGTCCACCGCACATACGATTTGGTTTGTTGTGCAGGACAAAAGAACATGGACGAGTAATATGGACGGTGACTTTGTGGGGTCTTTGTAGTTTGGCCACCTACTGGAGGTTACTATTTTCCCTTCTTTCTTTTTTTTTTATAAAAAAAAACTTACAATATGTTTTAGACTGGTTTTAACTATGAGAAGGTATCTTTAAACCATTCCACATCTAAATTAATTTCCGTTCAAATCGAGTAAGTCTCTTACAAGAAATAAAATTCTGACCCCAAATTTAAAACTGCTCTAAACATTGGATACTACTTCCCTTTGATTCGGCTACCTCATCTCCTTTTTAAATCATCTTTCAATGTCTGTCTGTCTGTCTCTGTCCGTCCTTTAATCCCCCTTGTCGAGTGCATGCATTCCTATGCACCATTCATAAAGTCCACACCCTACTTCGTTAATCATGCAAGCACCAAAAAAGAGGATTCAATCTTTGTTTTAGTCCTGCAATAATTGTCTTCCACTCACTAATTATCCAACCAAAGAGAAATTGTTGAGGTTAGTAACATAGATGTTATAATTATCCAACCAGATAGAAATAGTTGAGGTTAGTCACATAGATGTTATATATGTGGTTCTCACTTACAAGCAGTTGTTAGTATTGGAAATTAAATCCCAATACGTAAAGCTCAAACTTAATTAAAATTAAATGTTTAAAATATAATCAACATTTTTAATCTATTAATTTTAGAGTAATCTATTTTAATTTTTGTAATTAATCTTATATTTATAAAAAGTTGTATAAGTTTGAATCGTTTAAATTTGAGTCTACTTGATTTGAATACTCAATTTCAATTTCATTCGTAAAAGCAACAACAATAACAACATTTAGTGAAAGTCTAGCTAAAATGCAAAATTTGGGTCTAATAAATTTCAATCGTAACTCAATCAAAATATATGTAACCTACTAAATTTAGAACGATTAGACATATTTTTATGCCTAGCAATTACTTATTTTTGGAAGTATATCCGATTCTAATTTAGTAAACATTATATTTCAATTCTGGGGCTGTAATCTCCATGAACAATTAGCCATTGAAATTTTAGCATTTCTTGGTGACGTTTGTTGAGCCGTAACATCTTTGCACCCGTTGTTGTGTCCTCTATATCCCAAATGGATTCATCCTGAACAGGGACAAGCTGGTGAGACCATGACCATAATTTTCTGCATCTTTACGTCTGTGGAGAGGGACCATTGTGTACGGAGAAAGGTTAAGCGTGCTAGAGAGCATACAAGGTAGTCCACACTGATTGCTATTACAAATTTAATTTGGTGTAATATAATAGCCAGATTTTGGTGGAAACTTATGGGTGTCTGTGTCAAAGCTAGAGAAATAAATGGTGCAAAATTCAGCGTTGTAGCGTATAAGTAGGACATCATTGAGGTGAAACTACCAACTATGTGACATTTCATGCAGACCCTTGTCGTTATATTTCATTTATCCATTTAGTTTAGGAACATCTTTGATGTTTGACGTAGGAAATTGCAAGATCGCGTTACAGAACGGTCTTGTCTAACTTGAAGCTAAAGTCACAACCTCCGTCTCTTTATGTCCATTAAACATTTCTCTCCCAATGGTAAAAATAATTTCTGAGAGCAGGATAGAAAGATCTGTTTAAGATAGCTAGTTACTTGTAAGTTTCTTGATCTTTGAGCTTTGATATATTGTTCTTAATATTATTGGAAAGGGTATACAGAACTTTTAATCTGTTGATGATCCTATGCATGTGTCCATTGTCGTAAGTGTTTCTGACTTTTAGGGGCTGCATGTGAAAATGAGATATTCTTCTCTGATCGTCACTAATTATACGCTCGAATTTTCATATTAACATTTTTAACTCCAATGGCATTGGTGGAGGGAGGAGAACGATGGTCTTACATATGAGGTTGATTGTTATGGTATATATGAAAGATTTATTATCGAAGATCATTGAATTGCTTGCATGAACTCGTTTCCTATTTTGTTTTATTATTAGATAATTTGCATAACTCTGGTTGTATTCAAGTTAACTTGTAAAACTATATCTGTGGGTCGACATTTTGTTCCTGCGATATGAAAATGACTAAAAGGAAGAAATGATAGCTTTAGATTTTATGAGGATTCTGATTTTATAACCTCTGAATACGTTGGTACAGCACCTGAGATTTCTTTCTTGATTCACATTAGCAGGAATTTCGATGTTTGATATTATCACACATGTTACTGCTTCTCTTTGAAAGCATCCATGCAACCTATTCAGCAAAATGTTTGATTGCGGTTACAAGTCACAGTACATTGGTGGGCATAAGGAGAAATTTGTGAGGTACGAAGAATTTATCTGGTCTTTCCTTAACTATAATTTATCTGGGATTTTAGCTGCTTGGAATTGTGAGTCTTGATTTCTTTTCAGTTTTAGAAGTTTGATGAGTAAAACATAATATAGCAAGAATTTGTAAACTGCAGTTTTCTAGGTTTTTAATAGTTTTAACCATTTGACCTTAACATACATTAGTATACCTGTAGGTTGGATGATTTGGATTCTAACTACTCAGCTAAAAGCAAGTCAGGAGGAATGAAGAGATGGGGATTCAATTTTGGTGGCTTCATGAACATTCCTAGGAATGTTAACAGGAATCCCTCACAGTCTTTCAGATTTGGAGTGAAAAAGGGTTCAGAAGGCCTCATAACATTTGGTCGATCCCTTAAAACCGGGGTTACTCGTGCTGTGTTCCCTGAGGACCTTAGAGTATCTGAGAAGAAGATATTTGATCCACAGGACAAATCTCTAGTCTTATGGAACAGGCTTTTTATGATATCATGCATTATTGCAGTATCTATTGATCCTTTGTTCTTCTATCTTCCTGTCTTCAACTATCAGATGGTTTGCCTGGGTATGGACACAAAATTAGCTGCCACAATCACTACTGTTAGGACAGCACTAGATGTTTTCTACCTCAGTCGCATGGCTCTTCAATTCCGAACAGCCTATGTTGCACCGTCGTCACGGGTTTTCGGACGCGGTGAACTCGTGATAGATCCTGCAGACATTGCAGCTAGATACTTGCGCCGGTATTTCATTGTTGATTTTCTGGCTGTGCTGCCTCTACCACAGGTTTGGAATGCCTTTGCTTTTGCTTCTAGTCTGTATATGCACATTGGCAAATCTGTTGCATAGTTTCTCTCAAGTCTATCCTGGATTAATGCATCTATTATAGCAAAGTGAAGGAACAGTAATTTTATCTCACATATTTAACTTTGCAGATTGTGGTGTGGAAGTATCTTACCAACAAAAAGAAGGGTTCAGAGGTGTTGGCTACAAAACAGGCTTTATTGATCATTGTCTTTCTTCAATATATTCCAAGGTTTGGCCGTTTCTTCCCTTTAAATTCAGACCTCAAAAAGAGTGCAGGTGCTTTTGCTGATAGTGCTTGGGCCGGTGCTGCTTACTATTTGCTCTGGTACCTGCTTGCTAGCCATGTAAGTGGTCTCTTTCAGCTTCCCAAATGCTGCTTACCAGCATTAAGTGAAATTGCTCCGAATTAACTTATCAAAACCAGTCTGGATTGATTCACAGATAGCCGGAGCTTTCTGGTACTTGCTTGCCCTTGAACGTAAGGATGCTTGCTGGCGCAAAGCTTGTACCAGAAGTGGAAAGTGTAACATAGATTTCCTGTACTGTGGGAACAAGCGGCTTCCAGGTTTCCATGAGTGGCGAAGGGTCAGCGAAAATCTTCTTTCCAAGACGTGCGGTGTTGACGGAGAAGGTCATTCACCATTTAATTTTGGAATCTACATGCAGGCCATGTCATCAGACATTGTTGCATCCAGAGTTTTTATCTCTAAATTCTTTTACTGCTTATGGTGGGGACTGCAAAACTTAAGGTACAATGCACAACTTGTCAACGATACTTCAGGATATAATAATAACAATGATGATACGTTCTCTCTTTATCGATGAAGATTTCCAACAAAAAATGAATAATTCTCAGCTAGTTTCACCATAATGCTTTCTCTGATGATCTCATTGGCACTTGTGAACACAGTACACTAGGTCAGGGTCTTCAAACCAGCACCTATCCCTTAGAGGTTCTATTTTCCATAACTATAGCAATATCAGGGCTCATCCTCTTCGGCCTACTGATAGGAAACATGCAGGTATGGTAAAACCGCTGCTTTCAAATCCATGGAGTTTATTGATGCTAATTCTGTTATGCTTATTTTGATTTGTTGCTGCAAAACTTTACAACCTGAAGCAGTAGAGCAACTCATGAAATGCCACATTCTATATTCTCTGCTGAATTAGCACTCTTAGCCTTCCCATTTCTTTCATGTCAGTGCATCATGTTTACTTGATGGATTTTGAAAGTGAATGTAACTAAGCAAACAAAAACTATAAGATTCATTATGGTTGCGACAGACCTACCTTCAATCTCTGACAGTTCGTCTAGAGGAGATGAGGATTAAACGGCGTGATTCTGAGCAATGGATGCATCATCGCTTGCTTCCACAGCATCTGAGAGAGCGAGTTAGGCGCTATGATCAATATAAATGGTTGGAAACCCGGGGAGTGGATGAAGAGACCTTAGTCCAGAGTCTGCCAAAAGATCTCAGGCGAGACATCAAGCGACATCTTTGCTTGAATTTGGTCAGAAGGGTAAGTATATCTACTTTTACTACAGAATATTCTTGTCAGTTGTCACTGTCTAGAACCGGTTATGCTGTCCATCAAAGTTTTGATTGATCACGTGTCCAGATATGCCTTCAAGCAAGAAAACTTACATAGGACATCAGTAATTTCATGATTGCCCAGGAGTCCCCAACTACAAACGTCCTATATGAGGATTTAAGAGGGCATGAATCGAGATGAACACTCACGTGACTTCTATTTTCTTATAATCAATCTTACATGGATGTTTTGCACAGGTTCCGCTGTTCGCCAATATGGACGAAAGTTTGTTAGATGCCATTTGTGAGCGGCTAAAGCCTAGTTTATACACAGAGTATACTTACATAGTTCGAGAAGGAGATCCTGTAGATGAAATGCTTTTTATCATCCGTGGGCGCCTGGAAAGTGTTACCACAGATGGTGGAAGAAGTGGTTTCTTTAACCAAGGTTACCTCAAGGAAGGAGACTTCTGTGGTGAAGAGCTTCTAACCTGGGCACTTGACCCCAAAGCCGCTGCCAACTTGCCATCATCAACAAGAACAGTCAGGGCTCTGAGTGAAGTAGAGGCTTTCGCATTGGAAGCTGAAGAGCTCAAGTTTGTCGCATCCCAGTTCAGGCGTCTTCACAGCAGGCAGGTTCAGCAAACATTCCGTTTCTACTCGCAACAGTGGAAGACTTGGGCTGCTTGCTTCATCCAAACTGCTTGGCGTAGATATTCCAGGAGGAAAGCAGCAGAGATTCGTCGCTTGGAAGTAGAGGAACTGGCGTATGAAGACGATGATTATGATTATGATGATGAAACAGCTTTATTTGGAGAACACGAGGGTACGTCCAGGCTTCGTGCAACATTCTTTGCATCTCGTTTTGCAGCCAATGCACTTCGCAGGCATCACAGTGCAACGGGTAGAGGGAGGATTAGACTACAGAAGCCCCCTGAACCTGACTTTGGTGCAGATTAACTCATAGAGTAGCTTCGACAAATCAAACCGAAAAGCATACTTTTGGTTGATTAACTTTAGAGGCAACATGTTCCATCATATACTTCAAGCATATGTCATAGTAACTTGTTAATATCTAATTTGGTGCAGAAGATAGAGACTACTGCAGCCACCACGTAATGTAACTTAAATTCCTTCCATGCTGTGCAAATGGACCAATATAGAAGATTCTTCTAAGCTTATTATTATTTGGGAAGCGATTAATCTTTTAACAGAACAAAGAAACTCTTCAGATAAACTTATGCACCCTTAAATATTCTGTTCCTTACTTTTGTCTATATTCTTTCAAGTGTGGGTGCAATAGCTTTAAAGAGAAATAAAAAGGATATATCAGGAGGTTAATGAAAACTAGAAAAGAACCAGAAAGGAATAAAAAAAGAGATTTTATAATCAGCAGTCTAGCATGTATAGAAGGTTAAAAATAAATATATCCACAGCTTCTTGGGCTTGAGCATATTTCACGGAGGTTCACCTAATGCTTACAGTGAGCGTATAATAGTCCCGAATTTCATTGTTGGCTCTTAACTACGCCACTCAGAAGATGATTCCAATTCATCATCTTCTTCCCACCAGGTCGCTGCCTACAAGATCCACATGAAGTTGAGATATTAGTCAGCATACAAGTATATGCATGCTGTATCTACAATTACCAATGTCTTCAAGTTTAAGGTACTACCAAGGTGCAGAGGATGACAGTGGAATAATATCGTGAAAATACTCGGATATGAAGTTTACCTTGTAGCCTCTGCGTAGAAATTCCAGTGAGCTTCCCTTCTCCTCCTGCAATCCTAGGACTCTCAACAGTTCTTCTTTGGTCTGAGGCACACTAATTAATCGTTTACAATGACACGAAGTTATTTGTATTAATTAGAAAAGCATGGAGTAAGAAAATATCTTTACCTCACCGAGAGTGAACCGAGTTGCACTCTCTGCTACACAAGCATATGAACCATCAGTTTGTTTAAGCATAACCTGCCAAGGTCCTGCAAAACGTCAAAACATCACAATTTGTAAGATACTCAACAATGAGGCTTAGAATCCGTATATATTGATGAGGAATGGAATTATAGACTATAAAAATGTGGAATGCCACGTTTCCAGCAAACCCAAAATAAAATATTTCTTTGACAATCAAGGGAGCAGTTTGGTGTGCTTTGGATAAAAGTTTGCCAAACCAGAAACATAATATAATCATGACTTTTTGGAACAGAATCCCAGTTTTTCTTTAGACATGCAGATGACATCTACTTCATGTGATCAAATAATAAGTTCAAGAATTTAGATTTAGTAACCGATAATTTTGGAGGATGACTCCAATCTGCTTAACAAGCAATATTTCGATCAGTATATCTATTAATTCATCATATCTAAGAGCCCCTTAAAAGTAATAATCTGTAAAAATGTGATTAAATCAGTATCCCTTGAATTGCTGTCAAATATTGATCAACATTAACTCTTTTGATATTTACTCTATTTTGATGGCACCAACTGAAACTCGTAAATACATGTTAAGGTCTCAAAATAGAAGATAAAATCTAAGCCCAAAAACAAAGGAAAAAGCAAATAAACAATATAAGGAGAATTTGAGTACTTATTACAAAGAATAGTCGCATACCAGGGTATTGGCGAAACAATGCTCCATTGTAATTAACAACATAAGGTGCCACTGGTACAGTCTAACCTTGTTAAAAATGAAAAGTTATTTCAGGTTTGAGTTAAAAGTAACATAAAAAAGTTTTTACATAAAGTGGGAAAGGATACCTTGGAGTACTCTCTTGTTCGAACGTAGAATACAGGAATAAACTGAGAAAGGAAGCGATAATGCAAATCTTTGGTTGGAAATCCTACAAGACCCAAGTCAGCACTGCAAAAGAAAGTAGCAATTGCTAAACCAAGGAGAACAAGGAAATTAATTATTATAGATGAATTCGGAAACAGCATACCGTAATGTGTCAAGCTCAAGGTTGAAAAGAAGGGCTGGGGTCGACATGGCAAACTTTTCCTGCCATCCACAATTGGACAATAAATCAGATATCAATTGCAGTTTGTGGATACATGGATAAGTAATTAGTAGACAATATTTCAAACACTGTTAAGATAATGAATCATGACAGGAACTGATAAAATTCTTGTTAAATCAAGGGGCTAATGCAACAGATAGAAAAGGAAGACAAAAGATAAAAGACAAACAACCTCCAAGTTAAGGATGATAGATTAAAATCAAGAACAATAAAGGAAGAAACTTACCACATATTTCTCTATAATAGCAAGTTCACGTGTGCTACAGTTTATAAATATGTAAAGTGAAGGTGGCTCATTGGACTGCCAACGACCTGACAATGAAAAAAATGGACAAAGTTACATAAAACAAAAGTTAGAAATTTTTCTGTTTTTTTTCCCAGTATTTTTCTACATAAAGCTGAAGGAAGAGAATTGTGTAATTGGACTAAACTAATATAGCATGAAAATTGAGACCTCAACTTGAGCCGTGATAGTCCAATATTTCATGAGAATTAATTATTGTTGGTTCCATAATTCTGAATTTTTGACTACGAAGCTCGCCAAGTACTTATATTTATCAACTTAACACACATAATCATCAAAACCTTAACCGCAATACAATATGCAGTTCCTTTTGGGCATTGATATGAAAAGTGATGCGACTATTTTCAAATGAAATTTCGACTAGAAAACATCCACCAAAACCGGACAAGTTATTTATTAAATAGGACATCCACTTGGTTTGCATACACAGTCAACGCATATCCAAACGAAGTAGAATAGATAGCAGCAAAGGCAAAGCAAACTGATTGATTAATGATGAAGCCACTATAAGGCAAACACCAGCAGAAATAATAGGCATTTTGACATCCCAAAAACTAACCTTCATTATCATCTTCAAAATCAAAATCTAAGGTGTTCCTTATAGACTTGAAAAATGATGTAAGAGCACCACTGGGGACATCATCAAGAGAACCTATGGTTATACCATCCATCTGTAAGCGAAAAGAAAACGTAAAATCCATAGGACATCTTGCATACTCCATTAGCAACTTATTTTCCACATATTTGCTAGATGAAAAGCCGGTTTCAATCTACAACAAGATCATAACACAAAAGGATTTTGAATAAGTCACGGGGAAGATCTATAAGAAGCTCTAAGTTCCATCATGCCCCTAGTTTCCCAAATTAAGGGCAATACAAATTTAATTGTACAATTAAAACGTAATTATAACTGCTAATTTTGACATTGTTCTTCCCCTTCCTCATTTAGGAACAAACATCTGAACCTTATCACTCTGTCAACCCATGATGAAGCTCTAGACTTAAAATGAAATATCTTCTTCCACAGGTAGAAACTCAAAAGAGTCAATGGCTGCCAATGCAATAATGGATTGCAATGGAAAAAGAATTGTCTGAATTATTAAGTTACCGAGTCAAGAGCTGCTTTGAAAAGTTGAGAAGCTCTCCGCTTTTCTGGCTTATCAGGAAACACCTGAAATTCAAACTATCAGGTTACATATCTTATTTTGAAGTGAAAAAATGAACAAATGAACGAATGAAAGCCTCTCACAATGCATGCTCTTATTTCCCCTTTCTCCTGGAGCTTCCTGACAACTGCCAGCGCAAGTTGAATGTTGGCATCAATGAACTCATCTGAAGATCCCTTCATGTATCAGCAACTTGTACGTATAAGATGATAGATTTGTATCTTTAAAACTTTTCCTTTTCAAATTAGGCAGCATAAACAAAAGCTTCTTCAGTCACAAAGCTGAACCAAAAAACAATATTTGGTCTAAAAATCTTGCAGATTACAATTCTAAAGATAAAAACAATGTCAATACTTTAGATATTGACAAACAGAAGTAAAAACTGGGAAACAGTATTGGCACAAAAATTGAAACCGGAATTATAAAATAATTCAAGCAACTGAGCTCAAACAAAGATGAGCACAGGACAATGTATTTAACAAGCACGGAAGAAGACCAAAAAGTACCTTGTAAGAAGAAATGTTGCTGGGCAACGGCCTGAGATGCAAAGAAGGAAAAGTATAGAAAAGATCAAGTATTGCATAGATACGGAAGAATTACACAACAAAATAAAGCCAAACATTTGCTGATATAGGCATGTTTCCATCATGTCATAGGAAACACTAGCATTGCCGATATTGCCATAATTTTTATCAGGCCACCATAATCAATAACGCCTAGCTATATTTTCCAAGAAACTAGCTCAGAATAATGTAAGTTTCTAACTTAAACTTGCCTCTTTCATTATTTCTAAATTCCTATTATTATTGACAGCATATTTACATCCTTTTCTTATTGTTGAATTAAAAGATAAACAAATAAATACATGGATTAACAGTAAGATTAAGTGAAATGACAAACCAATCACAAAAGCTTCAATCTTTCACTCAACCCGTCACTCTAAATTACAAATATCATCATGTTAATGCTTAAAAGCACAAATTATGATACGGATTATTCCTAGCAATAAATGCCGGACAACTGAGGTAAACAAGAAATTAAGGATAGCACTAATAAAAAAAGCGGGGAAATTACGGGAAGTCGATTTCCAAGCGTGCCTTGCCGTCTTGAAGAGCGAAAGAGAGAGAATTGGCAGCGTCATTGACAAGTTCTTGATAAGATTTAGGCTTGTACACAGCCACTCCACTCTTTGGGTCGAAACTTGGAGGGGCTTCTTGTTGTCGTTTGTTGGCAGTGCAATGGAGTTTGGTAATCGAGGAGAGTCTTGAGCGTAGGAAGAGCGGAGTGAAAGTGGGGAGAGTAGACAAAGAGAGTGAAGTTCGAGGAGGTAGAGAGAGAGAAGGGTGCGAGGCAGCCCCTAGACGCTCAGCCATTTTAGTGATCGTTCGTTTGTTTACGAGTAGATAGAGACGAGGGGTTAGTGGTAGCGGTCTGTAGTGGAGATATAACATATGCCACGTGTCTTCGCTCTGAACCATAAGAAGTCAAAGGAGTGCAGGTACTCGTATAGCCTTCCTTGTTTTTTTTTTAATTACATTAGTTATCCTAATTTAGTCGGATTAATTCTAATCTTTTAAAACTCTATTTCAAGAGTTCTAGAGAGGGTAAACTTAGAAATTCTAAGATCTTTCAAATTTTTACGTTGTTTGTACACATCTGCGTACAAAAAGTCTTCACATACTTGATTGTTCAGCTGATGATTGATCATTGGCTCACTCGTTCAAAGATCGTGCTCCCATTAAGCTCCAAAATTTTAAGTATCCAACTCTCACATTATTACTTTGGCAGACGTCAGTAATTAATCCGATCGTGGAACAGCATTAAAAGATTAGAGAATCATCAATAAAAATAATATCTACTTATTCTCTATAGACGTGACTCAAACTTAAAATCTCCCAAAAAAAAAAAAAAAAAAAAAGAGCCTTAATTGAAAAACTTTGACCATTAACACTCCTACTTGTCTAGCTTCCTTATTCTTACACTTACTTGGTGGATAGCAAAGCACAACTATACACGGTCGTGTACTTCTATTAAATTTATCAATTTTATTTAATAGAAATGAAAATATTATATTAGGTGCATGTCTTTGTCAGCGTAACGTAAACAAGCTTATCCATTGTCATCTCGATCCCACGAAACTATTTACAAGCTTCTCAAAATTTGGATTCATCGTCAGAACAAGAACAACTTCATGGAAAATAGAAGCAGTGACAAAGTCAAGGTGGCAAGGATAATAGCAATGAAAGGGCACCCAGGAACAGGGAAGACCACACTAGCTCGGTGCTTAGCCTCCTCTCTTCAAGTCCCTCTCATCGACAAAGACGACGTCCGCGACTCCACCTACTCTCTCTCCACCACCACTCCTCAACCTCTCCTCAACGACCTCTCCTACGATGTCGCCTTCAACATCGCCGCCACCCAGCTCCGCCTCGGCCTCAGCGTAGTCATCGATTCTCCCCTCTCCCGCCGGGCCCACCTCGAACGGCTGGTTCGCTTGGCGGCGTCCGTCGGGGCCCGCCTCGTGGTTGTCGAGTGCAAGCCGAGGGATGAGGCCGAGTGGCGTCAGCGACTCGAGAACCGTGGCCGCAGCTGGCACAAGCCCTCCACGTGGCGTGAGCTGGAGAAGTTGGTGGAGGGTTACGACGGGTGTACGGATTATGACGTTGGTGATGTGCCCAGGGTGGTGGTGGACACGACGGCCAGCGCTGATGTGGAGGATATTGCTTCTTCTGTCATGGAGTTTATAGCCGCCTCCTGTGGTGGCTTTTAGTTCATGACGCTTACTACATCCGGGAGTTTTTGGCCAAATGATTGATTACATCAATTAGTCCGGCTGATTGTACTATTATTTGATGTTTATTAAAATTAGTTGCTTAATACAAGCACATGAGTTTAATAAAATTATAAGGAATTGAACATTATAAATCTTAGAATTTAAATTAATATTTTATAGAAATTTAAATTTTAGATATTAAATTTTAAAAATAATTTTATAACTCTAATAAAATATAAAACATATAATTATAATTATAATAACAATTATTATTATTATTATTATTATTATTATTATTATTATTATTATTATTACGACGATGACGATACATCCAAATATAAATTATAACAATCCAAACAAGATTTAACAACACAATTTAAATAGAGCAAAAGAAATGAACATTATCATTTAAAGCAAAGTTTATAGTAATTCAAGAACGGTATCTATCTGTCATTAAACTAGAAATAATATTATTACAAATAGTTGTCACCTTCCGAGTTCTTTGTTCTTCAATATTTTCTTGTATAGAGTTAACTTCAACGTCTTGAAATATATTTGGAGGTATAAATTCATTATCTTAACCGATGATGTTAAAAGTCTAGTGACCAATTTAACTTCTTCTAATATAACTATGCAACGTAAAAGCTGCACAAATTATTTTATTTTGATCCATTAATTAATATTTATGCATTTTCTTTAATATCTTCCATCGAACCTTAAGAACATCGAAAGTCCCTTCAATATAGCTTCTCAACGATAAATAAGCTCAATTTAAAACTTCTCGATATCTTCTTGGATTTGCACCACGAAACTCCAATTAATGATATCTTGTCTTTGGGTAAGGTGTCAAATATCCTTCTCTTTTCGGATAGCCTTTATAACTGATAGGCTCTGCAAGTGCACAGGTTTAGTTGCAGTAATCAAGTGTCGATCCACAAGGACTAGGTCAAACTACTGAATTTATACCTCATAAATTTGCTAAGCAATCAATTAAGAAAGTTTTGTTGTTAAGGAAATTACAATAAGCGATAAATGAATTTTCACTAATATTCTAGGAATTCATTCCAACAAAGAAATCATGTACTTCCTTATGAAACAAAACGTTGATCCAGTACATTAACTAACTGTTGTCAATCAATTCTTTCGAAGTAATCAACGTGTTGATTTCAATTTTTAATTTCAATTTCTTAGATTTAAAAACCAAATTCAACTCAATTAACGCCTTTAAATTCTTCTTGCACTCCTGACGAAGAAATCTATTTCTAGATATTCATTCAGTTAGATCTAATCTAGCATTTCAGATGTTAAACATCACCTTTCAGTACATAGTTTAACACCTATAATATTCAATTAAGAACTCTAGAATAGAAAGATCAGATCAATAATTGATAAAAAGACTTTACTGAAATTAAATCAACATTGAATATAGAAGTAAATCATAAGGTTTAATACATAATCCCTAAGTTGAAACAAAAATCCTAGAATAAAGAAATTTAAAGGTCCATAACTGAATTAAACAATAAATAAACTAAATGAACTGTAAACGACAACATGAAAGATAGTGTAAAGAATGAAAAGAAGAAAGAAAAGGGACTCCAATTTTGTCTTGAATCTTGATTTCTCAATCTCCAAATCAATCTTTCGATCCTTATTCTCTTTTTCTCCTCTTCGATCTTTTTCTCTCCCTCTGTTTAGTCGTGATCCCACACACCACACCCCACTCTTCTGTTCCTTCCTCGTTTAAAAACTTTGGAACCGTCAAAATAACTGTTTTACACGGGCTGTGTGAAATTTCACAAGGTCTGTGTGGCTTTCAGGTAAATTGGTGCGCATCACTTCAATTCACACGGACTGTGTGAAATTTCACACGGTCTGTGTAACATTCGGGTAAACTTGGCGCATCACTTCAATTCACACGGACTGTGTGAAATTTCACACAGTCTGTGTAACCTTCGGGTAAAATTGGTGCATCTGTATTCAATTACACGGACTGTGTGAAATTTCACACAGTCCGTGTAACCTTCAGATAAAAACCTGCAAAATCAAGGAAAATACCCAGAGCAGTACAATTTCAACAAAAACTAAAGAAATTCAAAACAATTAATGTAAAAACAATGACAAAATAGATCTAGAAAATAACGAAAACAACAATTTATCAAACTCCCCTATGCTAAACGTTTGCTTGTCCTCAAGCAAATAGACTAAAAACACAAAATCAAGAAACCAAAATAACATCAATTCAAACAAAACAAAATGCAGCATGTTACCGAGGCAACTATTCGCTCCGAGGAATGGTTCATCACTCATGATCTCTACTAGGTTTAGCTCAAAGAGTCAATTTACATAATGAACATTAATCAAAAGGTAAGATCATCCCCCTCACTGCCATTTCTGTCTCAAAGGAGCGCTTGGTTACTAATTTAGTAAACCACTTTCTAATTCCCCAGTAACACATGTCTCAAAGGGGTACCTCGTTAGGTATTTCCCCAGTAACATACATCTCAAAGGAGTAACAAAGACCAATTAAGCCCTCGACTGTTCGAGTTATGAAACGGCCCGATAAGGGACTTAACTCTCCCAATTGCTAGCTACTCCATACATAAGCCACTTAAGGAGCACAAACGTCGTGTCGTTTATGCCGGCTAGAATTGGTAAACCAAAGGTGTGTGATTACTCGGAAATTTAAAACGGCCCAAAAAGGGGATATTCCTTCCAATACTAGCTACTCCATACATTCAAGAACTTAAGGGAAGATGGTGTCGTTCTACCAACCTCAGCTAATATTGGTGTTCACACAGGTCTCTCTTTTTTTTATTACTATTTTTGAATTTTAAGGTAAGCAAACGATTCTCCAGTAACAGAAAAGAAGCAGTAACGGGGTTATCCAGTAGGTAAATTAAGTAATGCATTTTCGATTTAAATGAGCTAAACCTAGTTATGAACGGGTGTCCACCATTTCCTACGAAATTCACAGTTGATGAATGATAACAACGAAAGGAAAATGCAGAAGACATAATGCAACACAGAATGCAACAGGAAAGAAACAAACATAAATAAAGCGACACAAGAAGACCATAATTAAAGAACGAACTAAGTAACCTAACTCCCCTATGCTAAAACGAAGCATTGACCTCAATGAAAAACAATTATGGAGAGGATGGAGGATTACATGGGTTTGCCGAAGATTGGTGTGAATCGGAAAGCAACAACGTCGTGGTGGCACCTAGTGGATGACCAGCAAAGTAGGGCTTTAGACGTTGACCATTAACTTTAAAAGCTCCGAAACTTCACTCCAAACTTCGACTGCACCATGGGGAAACACTTGGAGGACTTGAAACGGTCCTGACCATCTAGACTTGAGCTTTCCTGGAAAAAGACGAAGGCGAGGATTAAATAACAAAACTAAATCACCTTCGACAAACCTCTTCTTGGTGATATGTTTGTCATGCTATAATTTGGTCTTTTCTTTGTAGAGTCGAGAACTCTCATAAGCCTCCAATCTTAAAATGTCCAACTCATTCAGCTGCATTGCCCTCTATTCACCAGCAGACTTCATGTCAAAATTGAAAGTTTTGATAGCCCAATAGGCTTTATGTTCTAACTCCACTGGTAAGTGACATGATTTGCCGAACACAAGTCGATAAGGTGTAGTTCCCAACGGTGTCTTGAAAGCAGTACGGTATGCCCAAAGAGCATCATCAAGTTTTAAGGACCAATCCTTCCGTGACTTATCAACCGTTTTTGCTAGAATACTCTTGATTTCACGATTGGAAACTTCAACCTATCCACTTGTTTGAGGATGATAAGGTGTAGCAATCCGATGATAAACTCCATATTTTCGCAAAAGACTCTCAAGGGGTTTATTGCAAAAGTGAGTACCATTATCGCTCAACAAGGCCCTCGGAATTCCAAAACGAGAGAAGATATGTTTCTTCAATAATTTGATGACAACCTTAGAATCATTTGTGGAAGTCGTAACGGCCTCTACCCATTTCGAAACATAATCCACTGCTACAAGAATATAGAGATTGTTATGGGACTTAGGAAATGGTCCCATAAAGTCAATACCTCAAACATCAAACAATTCAACCTCAAGTATTCCAGTTTGTGGCATTTCAGACCTCCTTGAAATAGTACCCATCCGTTGGCAATTATCACATGTAGCTACAAACTCCCGAACATCACGAAATAAAGTGGACCAGAAAAATCCTGCTTGAAGAACTTTTACAGCTGTCTTATCTGGACCGAAATGGCCACCATAAATTGTTGAATGGCAATGGTAAAGAACACTTTGCACCTCGTCTTCAGGCAAACATCGTCGAAAAATACCATCTCCACAATATTTGAACAGTAACAATTCTTCCCACACATAATATTTAGGGTCAGAAATGAGTTTCTTCTTCTGCTGATATGTTATCTCCGGTGGAAATAGTCTGCAAACAATGTAATTTACCAGATATGCATACCATGGTGTTACCAAAGATGATATAGCCAATAAATGTTCTCCTGGAACAGAATCATCAATCGGACATTTGTCATTCGGAACAGTAATTCTAGACAAATGATCAGCCACCACATTTTCGGTTCCAGCTTTATCCTTGATTTCGATGTCAAATTCTTGTAACAATAATACCCAACGGATAAGTCGTGGCTTGGAGTCTTTTTTCTTCAACAAATGCCGAATAGCTGCATGATCTGTAAAGACAACAACTTTAGAGTTAATTAGGTAAGACCTAAACTTTTCAAGAGCAAAGATAACAGCTAAAAACTCTTTTTCGGTGGTGGCATAATTGATTTGAGCCTCGTCAAGAGTTCGGCTAGCATAGTAGATGGCATAAGGCTTGTTATCCTGTCTTTGTCCCAAAACAGCTCCCAAAGCATGATCACTGGCATCACAATTTACTTCGAATGGAAGATTCCAATTAGGTGCTTGCATAACTGGAGCTGAAATCAAAGCTTCTTTCAACCTGTAATAAGCACTCAGACAATCCTCGTTAAATTCAAAAGGTATATCCTTGACAAGTAAACGTGTTAAAGGTTTTGCAATTTTAGAGAAGTCTTTAATGAACCTTCTGTAAAAACCAACATGGCCAAGAAAACTTCTCACGCCTTTAACAGAAGTAGGTGGGGGCAATTTTTCAATTACTTCCACTTTTGTTTTGTCAACTTCAATACCCTTATTGGAAACCAGATGACCAAGTACAATTCCCTCCTGAACCATAAAGTGACACTTTTCTCAATTCAAGACTAAATTAGCCTCTTCACATTTTGCCAACACCTTGGATAAATTTTGCAAGCAATCATCAAATGACAAGCCATAAACAGAGAAATCGTTCATAAACACTTCCATTATATTTTCAATGAAATCAGAAAATATGGCCATCATACAACGTTGGAAAGTAGCAGAGGCATTACAAAGTCCAAAAGGCATTCTCCTATAGGCAAAAGTACCATATGGGCAAGTAAATGTGGTTTTGTCCTGATCTTGTGGATGAATGGGGATCTGAAAGAAACCTGAGTATCCGTCAAGATAAAAAAAATGAGAATTCCTAGCAAGTCTTTCTAGCATTTGGTCAATGAAGGGAAGAGGAAAATGATCTTTCCTAGTTGCTGAATTTAGCTTACGGTAATCAATACACATTCTCCAACCAGTAACAGTCCTAATCGGAATGAGTTCATTCTTTTCATTGGTAACTACCGTCATCCCTCCTTTTTAGAACTACATGAATCGGACTAACCCACTTACTATCCGAGATAGGGTAAATTATTCCAAATAAGCGGTTTCAAAATTTCCTTTTTAACAACTTCTTGCATACTAGGATTTAATCTCCTTTGATGTTCAATTGTAGGCCTATGATCATCTTCCATAAAGATTCGATGCATGCACACAGAATGATGAATTCCTTTAAGATCATCTAAAGAATACTTTATGGCTTTTCTATGCTTTCGTAAAACGCTAACAAGTTTGTCAGTATCAACAGCATCCAAGTTAGCATTAACAACCACAGGATATGTAGAGTTTGGGCCCAGAAATTCATACCTTAAATTTGAAGGAAGGGGTTTGAGTTCTACCTCTGGTGCTTTCACTTCAGATTGTTGTTGATCTATTTGTAGAACTTCAAAGTGTTCTTCTATTGCTGTAGGGAGATTTGCTAAAGATTTAGCAATCATGGCTACATCTGGATTCTCATCACTTGATGTTCCATTAGTGATTAAACATTGCTCAAGAAAATCAACTGAATGTTAGTTAGATAAATGAGCATTGACAATAGAATCAACAATATCAATTCTACAACAATCATCAGACAAACTTGGAAATTTTGTAGCCTTGGAAATATCAAATTGAACGCAATCCTCACCAATTTCAAAGGATAATTTGCCATTTTTCATATCTATTTGACATCCTGCTGTAGCCAAAAATGGCCTTCCAAGTATGATTGGGGTGCGGGTGTCTTCTTCCATTTCCAAAATAACAAAATCAACAGGCACATACAAATTACCTACTTTAATAGGCACATCCTCCAATACACCAACAGAATATTTAACAGAGTGATCAGCTAATTGCAAAGCAACAGTAGTTGGTGTCAACTCTCCTAAATCAAGCTTCCGACATAAAGACAATGGCATTAAACTCACACTTGACCCTAAATCACACAAAACACGTTCAATAGTAACTTTACCAATTTGGCAAGGAATTGAAAAGCTACCAGGGTCTTTGAGTTTTGGAGGAAGTTTATTTTGAATGGCAGCACTACATTCAACAGTCAAAGCAACAGTTTCATGCTCTTCTAACTTTCTCTTGTTAGATAAGATTTCTTTGAGAAACTTAGCATAAGAAGGCATTTGAGAAAGTGCATCAGTGAAAGGAATATTAATGTATAACTTTTTAAGCACTTCTAAGAACTTCCCAAACTGAGCATCTAACTTGGCTTTGGCCATTCTATGAGGAAAAGGAATTGGTGGAGTGTATGGTTTAGGAGGTGGTAAGCTTGATTCCTTAGAAATATCGACATCCCCACTCTCATTATCTTTCTCAATTTCAATTCTCTTTCCTTTATTCGAGTTTCACCATACCTCATTTGCAACCTCATTCCTAGGATCATAGGGTCCTGTCAATTGTTTCCCAGTTCTCAATGTCACAGCTTTACAATGCTCCCTATGATTTGTTTCAGGTTGGCTAGGTAATTTTCCTGGTGATGGGTGTGATGAACTAGCCTGATTTGCTATTTGATTTTCAAGCAACTTATTATGAGCAGCTAATAAGTCTACCTTAAAAGTTAATTGCTTGATAGTTTCATCTTGTTGTCTCAGAGCTAGTAACATGGATTCCATCATGCTTTCCAAGTTTGATTTTGGATTGCCCGATGGGTTAGGTGGTCTTTGAAATCCAGGTAGTTGCCTAACATTTTGCTGAAATGGAGGATTTTGGTTATTTCTCCAGGAGAAATTTTGATGGTTCCTCCAACCTTGATTATAAGTGTTTGATTGGGGATCAAATTGAGGCCTTTGAGGAAGATTGGTTATGGCATGAACTTGATCACTACCCTGATCTTGGGCAAAAGGATTACCAGCTTGACAATGAATAGATAAATGATCAACAGATCCACAAATTTCACATGCAGAGGTAGAACTACCAGCATTCACAGAGTTAACATTCAAACGATCTAACCTGTGAGTCATGGCCTCAACTTTAGCAGAAAGGATTGTGAGAGCATCAACATCATACTTACCTGGAGTGCGTTTTGTTGCTCCTCGTTCATTGGACCATTGATAATGATTGAGAGCCATTTCTTCAATGAGGTAGTATGCATCTGCATATGTTTTATTCAGAATTGCTCCTCCAACGGCTGCATCTATTAAGGTCCTCATTGACTGAAGCAATCCATCGTAAAAGTTATGAAGAACCATCCAAGATGGTAAGCCATGGTGCGGGCACAACCGAAGTAACTCTTTATAACACTCCCATGCTTCATACAACGTTTCATCATCTTTCTGCGTGAATGTTGAGATTTGATTCATGAGATTCGCTGTTTTGCTTGGAGGAAAATACTTGGCTAAAAATGACCTCGAGAGTTGCTCCCAAGTGGTGATTGAACCTGCTGGAAGCGAATGAAGCCATGCTCTTGCCTTATCTCTTAAAGAGAATGAAAAAAGGCGAAGTCGAATAGCATCAAAAGTGACTCCATTCATCTTCAAAGTGTCGCAAACTTCAAGGAAAATTGTTAAATGCATATTCGGATCCTCAACAGGTGATCCTCCAAACTGCGACTGCTGTACCATAGAAATAAGAGCTGGTTTCAGCTCAAAATTGTTGGCATCCACAGTCGGGTTTCTAATCCCATAAGTACTCTCTTGAATTCCTGGCTCTGCATAGTCATGGAGCCTGAGTCCTACTCCTTCTGCCATTGTATTACTACCACTGGAAGTTGCCACCTTTTTCTTACTTTCAAACCGTTGTTTCTTCCTTCTGTGGTACGTTCGCTCAATCTCTGGATCAAATGGAGCTGTGAAAGTAAATTGCATATAAATTGTGCTTCACCACTGCACGAACAACACAAAGGATAATGAACAATCTGATGGATGAAATAAATACCAAGTAACCTAAAATGAAAAATTGAAATAAAATTGGAATAAGAAAAGCTTAGTTAATTTTGTTCAGAAAAATTCAATATTTGACACAGGTCTCCGGCAACGGCGCCAAGAACTTGATAAGCTCTGCAAGTGCACAGGTTTAGTTGTAGTAATCAAGTGTCGATCCACAAGGACTAGGTCAAACTACTGAATTTATACCTCCTAAATTTGCTAAGCAATCAATTAAGAAAGTTTTGTTGTTAAGGAAATTGCAATAAACGATAAACAGAATTTTCACTAATATTCTAGGAATTCATTCCAACAAAGAAATCATGTACTTCCTTATGAAACAAAACACTGATCCAGTACATTAACTAACTGTTGTCAATCAATTCTTTCGAAGTAATCAACGTGTTGATTTCAATTTTTAATTTCAATTTCTTAGATTTAAAAACCAAATTCAACTCAATTAACGCCTTTAAATTCTTCTTGCACTCCTGACGAAGAAATCTATTTCTAGATATTCATTCAGTTAGATCTAATCTAGCATTTCAGATGTTAAACATCACCTTTCAAGACATAGTTTAACACTTATCATATTCAATTAAGAACCCTAGAATAGAAAGATCGGATCAATAATTGATAAAAGACTTTCTCAAATTAAATCAACATTGAATATGAAGTAAATCATAAGGTTCAATACATAATCCCTAAGTTGAAACAAAATCCTAGAATAAAGAAATTTAAAGGTCCATAACCGAATTAAACAATAAATAAACTAAATGAACTCAGAACGACAACATGAAAGATAGTGTAAAGAATGAAAAGAAGAAAGAAAAGGACTCAATTTTGTCTTCAATCTTGATTTCTCAATCTCCAAATCAATCTTTCGATCCTTATTCTCTTTTCTCCTCTTCGATCTTTTCTCTCCTCTGCTTAGTCGTGATCCCACACACCACACCCCACTCTTCCTGCTCCTTCCTCGTTTAAAAACTTTGGAATCGTCAAAATAACTGTTTTACACGGGCTGTGTGAAATTTCACACGGTCTGTGTGGCCTTCAGGTAAATTGGTGCGCATCACTTCAATTCACACGGACCGTGTGAAATTTCACACTGCATGTAACATTCTGTAAACTTGGCGATCACTTCATTCACACTGACCGTGAAATTTCACATACCTGTAACTTTCGCAAAATTGGTGCATCTGTCTTCAATTTACACGAGTTGTGTGAAATTTCACACAGTCTGTGTAACCTTCAGATAAAAACCTGCAAAATCAAGGAAAATACCCAGAGCAGTATAATTTCACCAAAAACTAAAGAAATTCACAACATTTAATGTAAAAACAATGACAAAATAGATATAGAAAATAACGAAAACAACAATTTATCAATAACTAAGTAATATTTACCTGAATTTTCATAAAAGCAATATAATTAGTATAAATGATATTATAAAAAGTCTAAATCATTAATAGTAAATCCTACAAATCCTATAATTACCTATCAGTAGTTTTGAAAATTTAAGTATCGGATTACCGATTGTATCGAGAAAAATACGAGAATCGTGTGTTGATTCCTCTCAACCCGCTAAAACATTTATAAATAGTAAGTTAAAGTCACATGCTGCCAATACATTTGTTATTGTTATTCATTTCTGTTCTCTGAATCTCATTTGATCCTCCTCTGTAACAACTACCATTATATGTATACCATCAATAGCTTAAATGCAATCATAATATAAAATAATAATCATAAGATGATAAAACAACATTTTTCAATAGAAAATATAATGAAATGAGATGAAGAACATATTCAATTATATTAAAATGTGGCATATATATAACATCATTGGCAATTTGTGATGAAATATCCTTGAATTCGGAATTTTTTGTATGAGTATGTCCCTTAAAAAGCCATCTATAGTAGCCAAAACTTCTTTAAAAACTTTACTTACAATTTCGCCAAAATATTGAAAACGCTCTTGGGTATCTCTATTAGGAGAACCTTTACTTAGGAGATATATAAATAAATCGACTTTTTCCAAAATAGACATCCTATCAGAAGGTTTCAAACCATAATTATTTCCTAAAACCTTACATAATTGACGAAATATATTTTGATTCATCCTAAATGTATTAAAATACCTTTTTTCATAACCATTCAATAATTCATTAATCCACATTTCTCCTGTTTGTTGGAAAGTCATACATGGCTCCTTGTATGTGCAGTTAAAAAAATACACATGTAACCTACTACATAAGTCATCGAATCCCAAAATTCATTCTTATTGTCCAAAAATTGCTTCGTTTGCAGAAGTTGCATAATTTGCATAACATTATCATCCATACATACATATCAATAAGTAAAATTACATTGTAAATAAACAAGACACTTATATGTCTAAATATAAAGAAATAAATAATACAACACATAATAAAATTATAGATTATCAACAAGATAACATAATATAATAAAATAAGCTAACCTAAATCAAAATATCTTAAAAAACACCATGTCAACGTAAGTGCACAAGTAATAAAAACAATAAACATAATAATTGATAGATAGAAACTATGTTTAATATTTTTTATATTTGTCATACTCATACATAAATTTTATGTATTCAACCCTCTTTGTATCAACTGATAAATCAAAAAAGAGGTAAGATTGTTAGGCAACATGACAAAGGACCTAATTCATTCAAATAGAAAGGGAGCAGATCCAAAAACCCAGTTGATATGTACTTCAAACAATCAAAACAACATTAATGGGATCTTTAGTTATTGTAAACGTTATCGATTATTGCAATAGCTCTCTTAAACACCACCACAAAAGAAAAAAAGCATCAAGATTGCCAAAGATTGTTGAATTGAAACATTAAAACTTACACATAAACCTAAGTTCACTGGGATGGATATTTAAGAGCTCTATCGCCATGACACTTTCTCTAAAAAAATACACAGAAGCAAATAGATTAGAGCGTGAAAATCATATCAAAACCAATTAAAAAAAACAAAGAAAGAAATAATCATAGAATCTAACCAAGTATTGAAAAGGCTTTAGCTTGAGTTCGGCAGAAGAAAGAAGGAGATTAGAGGATTACGAAAGAAGGAAAAGAGTTTGGTAGTTAAAAGGAGAAATCGTTGTTGGGGCGTTGGTTATGGTCCTACTCTGACGATGAGCAGATCTCGTTGCGTGAGAAGGCCAACCTGATTTTGACGATTCATTTAGTTAAAAAGAGTTGAGAGAAAAACTTGAGTGACTCTTTTGGAGAAAACGAAAGAGACGTGAGAGAGGTCAAAAATAGGCAAATTTGACATTTTAGGTTTGGGGTAATCAGCTAAACACCCAAAATGCTGTTGTAGAGCAACTTACTGTTTTGCCATCCCAACCAAACAATCACCAAAAAAATTTGTCAAACAGTTGATTTTAGTCAATCAGCTAAAAATTAACTAATCAGCTGTTATCCCAACATACCCTTTGTGTGTTAATAAGATCTGTAAATAAGTTGTTCAATCTAATTTGTTGAAGGTATTAAATATAAATTGCTAATTAATATTTTAGTTTACTTAAATTTTAAATATATTAAAAGTAAATATTAAGATATAATTTTAATTAATTATAATCGATCATTTAGTTAGATTAGTCGCTCCTGCTTCAATGTTTAATTTTTATTTAACAAAGGAATATTTTCTTTAATTCTTAATAACAAGGAGCTTAGGGATTCAATTTTTTTTTCACATATTTTGTTCCAACTCGTTCAGCGTTCAATATCACGTCACTTTGTAATAAAAATTATATCATATTATATGCAGAACCTACAAAATGATAACTTATTGACATAGAATAAGGTTGTCGAAACATATGATCTAATTCTCGACATACTTAAAAAGTGAAAAAGAAAACTAATTGCATATGCAAATAAATAACTAAAGGTGGTATTAATGGTAGTTAAAATGCATGTTGAGATAACGTAAGCAAAGTAAAAAAAGAAAAAACTTTAATTGAGGCAAGACCCTCTGTCTAACTCAGTCCAGTTAATAAAATGTTAATATTTTTATTTAAATTTTAATCGACTCAATCACTTAAACATAAGATTCACGGGCAAGCTCGTGAGTTTTTTTTCTTATCATTTTAATTTTAATTATTCTATTAATATTTTAATAAAATAAAATAAAATATTAATTTTAATTATGTTAATATTAATTTTATTAAAATAAAATAAAAAACAAAACAAAACCAAAACCAAAACCAATTCTAACAAATTTTCTATCTTTTTTATCATTTTAATTTTAATTTTATATAAAATTAAAATTAAAAATTTTCATGTTGAAATTTTTTTATTTTGATTATTTAAATTTTTAAATAAAATTTTAAGATAAAAATCTAAAATTTAAAATTTGATTAATTTATTAAAATAGTTTAATTAATTTATAAGTTATAGAAAATATCAAATTAAAATTAAAATTGATTATTATTATTATTATTATATTATAAAATGAATTTTTATTTTTAATTTTAAATAAATTTTAATTAAAAAATTTTCGACACATTTTGTATTTAATACTTTATTTTTATTTTTAAATAAAATTTATAAGATAAAATTTTAAATTTTAAATTGATCAATCTATTAAAATTGTATAATTAATTTATAAATTATAGAAAATATTAAATTAAATTTCCAATTTTGATTAATTTTATTATTATTACATTAGCAAAAATCATTTTTGTTATTATTATTATTTTTATTTTAAATTTTAAATTTTAAACAAAATTTAAAGTCACGCCTATTACATATTTTTATTTTTTTAAAATAAAGTTTATAAGCTAAAAATTGGTTAATTTATTACAAGTAATTAATTAATTTATAAATTATAGAAAATATTAAATTAAATTAAAAATTGATTAATTTATTATTATTATTATTATTACTATTAACTTACATGCATATTAATGCAATATTAAACATTTTGTATATTTGTGATAAATTTATTTTCTTCATAGAATACTTGTGAAATGCAAATAACTTATATTGATAATTTTTTATTTCAACAACTTATTTTAATTGATTAATATACTAAAATTGTTTAGTTAATTTATATCATCATTAACCTATTTGTCATGTGAGTTTTAACTATTTCTTTAGTTAATCTTAACTTAAAAGAAGTGTTTTTCATTTAAACAATGAAATATTTTTGATGACATAATATATGTGCGTTTGTGTTTGTGTTTGAAAAGGTTATGTTTGACAATTATATATTAGCTATTAACTGATAGATGCCGATTTGATTAGTGATAACATCGATGTTTATTAAAGATGTTTGGTAAAAGTTGTTGTTTATATATAAATCAATATTTTAAATTTAATCTAATATTTTCTCTATAATTTATAAATTAATTAAATAGTTTTAATAAATGAATCAACTTTTAAAATTTGAATTTTTATCTTAATTTTTATTTAAAAATAAAAAATAAAAAATAAAACCAAAATAAATGTAATTATTTTTATATTTTATCATTTTATTTTAATTTTTATAAAATTAATAGTAGCATACACTAGACAGTTCTCCCGTAAGATATTTAGCCATACAGCACCTTCTCTTTAAAGCTAAATATTCTAGACCAATGCAGATTTCATTGGTTTTGAGTCAATGGCCCCTTATATTGACATGTAGAGAGGCCAAGTTCACATGAACAAGGGTCCACATACTTGTCAGCGAATTTCTTTGGGGTCATCTTAAAAATTGTATGGAAACAGGGTTTACGGGGAAGAAGATTCTTACTTTTCAAAACCTTAATAACCTCTGTACGTGTGGGGTTTTAGCCTCTGCTCAATGCTAAAAGTAAGCAGCTCTGGGTGATTAACAACAAAAGAAATACCCAAGTCCTTTGCATTCAGGAAGAGCTGTATCGATTCTGTAAGATTCCTCGTTGAAACGGCAAAAGCCTGAGGCGACCTTCGAAATGCAAACAAGATGTCTTCTTCTGAGAACCCCACTTCCCTAAAGAGTTTCAACTTAAGTTCCCAAGTCTCTTTACTCATTGAAGACAGTACCCTAATGGCACATGGAAACATCTTCGATTTTATATCTAAGCCCATTTCCTGGACCTTTGTAAAGTAACGCTTAATAGTCTCTGGTTTAGACAACAAGCAATGAGGATAGTGGATTATACAAGCAATAATCTGCGAAGAATTAATCCCACAACTCTTCAAGAATTCGACACTGGTACCATTGCCTTCCTCAACTCATGACTCAAAATCTACCTAGAAGACTTCACTAACTTAGAAACCGCAGCAAGTGATCCCAAAAGGCTATTTAGCTCTGACATTGAAGGATTGAGTTTATCAACACTTCTATGCAAAACAGTAGGGTAAGAAGATACTATTTCTATACTCTGTGTCTGGTCTATGCCTGAATCCTGAAAAATCTGGGACTTTGGCTTAACGGTATGCTCAAGTTTTGCAGAAAGAATAGTTGGCATCCTTTTAATAATGTTCTGAATTTGGGTTTTAGAAAACCCGGTTTCCTCCATATAAGAAAGTAAAGAATCACAATTTTGTGGGTCTTCAACATATTTGGTTGTTGAATTTGGGATTTTTAAAGCGAACTCAGGGGAGAATCGCTGGTGATGTATCAAGTATTCGCAGACCGTAATTCTAGGTTGTGGTCTTTCAAACACAGAGGTAGAAAAGAAACACCTAGAGATCGGTTGCTGCGCTGCGGCTGCGTGTTGAGGTTCTTAGAAATGTTGATACGAAACTACTCCAAATAGAGGGAAAGGATTTTCAGTCTAATATAATAAGAAATCTTATTTTGTTTCATAAAATTTAATTTTAATTATTTATTTATACAGATTTTGTATTTATTTATTTAAAATTTACGTAAGACCTATATAAATAAATGACTGAGATTTATAAAATAAGACATTATAAAATTAGACTAAGGGTATGTTTGGATGTGGAATGAGGGATGGAAAGGAATGGAATGGAATGACCCAAATAACTCAGGCCATTATTTGGAAGTTTATTTTGAAATATGATGGAATGGCAATTAATGGCTTTGGAAGCCATCCTTTGCCATCCAAAACCAATATTTTGTGACCCTCTAAATTGGGGGGTCAAGGATGGAATGACATAATTTACCTTCCAAACCTCTCTTATTTTATTTAAACTTCCAAACAATGGAGTGACTCATTCTATTCCATTCCATTCCACTCCATTCCATTCTGTTCCATTAATTACCATTTCATTCCATTTCATCCTAAACTCCCAAACATACCCTAAAGATCCAAACTCTAAACAAAGGTGGTCATTTCAGTTATGTTAGATGAATGACATAATTGCACGGCCGTGAATTAATTTACACGTGTCATAACTTAACTTGTATAAAACTTTGTTTTAATCGGATAGAGTTAGAGAGAGCAACTAACGAATCTGGATTGCCTTTTAACGCCACCAATTCAAGTGTCCTCCATAGTCTAAAGCAAAACGACCGTGTTTTCGTGCCAAAAGTAAAACAAAGCAGCCATAAGATAAATGATAAAAAAGAAAGCTTTGTGCACGCACGAAAAGGTTGATTCACTTGGCTTCTCCTCTGTCACACTCACACCCCAGCAGAAAGAGTGCTCAGCAATGGAGCTGCTACGTCTCATTTGCCCTAATTCTCCTCCCGTACGCCTCTCTATTAACTTCTGGTTGATTACCGTGAAAACTGTAGGAAACAACGAGACTTTGTCTTTTCGCTTGATCTTGTCTTCTTTTTTCTCAGGTGTGGAGTGGGCGGACATTCTCCGACTGCTTCGATCACATATATCCTCTGTTCTTTGTTGCTGTTTCGCTTCTCATTTGTTTTGTATTTTCTTTTCCGTGTTTTTATCTGTGTAATGATTTTTTTTTCCCTTAACGAGGCTTACGGTTTTAATGTTTGGTGCAAATATGCTGACTTTGTTCATGATTTTCGTGCTTGCTATATCTCGAAGGAATGCCAGCGGAATCCGGCGGGTAAGTTAGTGCTATCATATATTTGACGTAACTAGAAAGATACCATTTTTTGACTGTTGAGTATAGGTTATTGATATCTTGAATTGCAAGTGTGTTCTAGTTTGTGCTTATTGTATGGGCATCGTGTTTCGGATTTTTATGAAGCCCTAAAAGAGCTACAATTGAATCAAAGTTATTTAATCGAATTAAACTACAAACTTGCAGTAGTTACATGAAGTTAAGTTCAAAAGTTAGTGACTTTTGGTTATTTTGAAAGTAAAGAAAAAAAGTGGCCTACTTGGTTGACAAGTCATGATCGTACATTCGTCCCTAAGTGGTTTACATATTACGTTAACAAACTGATATTTGTGAAATGATATGATTGGAATCATATTTCTTAAAATTTCAGAGGTTCGGCTTTATACTTGGCTTTTAAAGTTTGCAACTTATAGCTCAAAGCTATGACAGCTCGATTTTGTGACATGTCGTGACACATATATAGCATTACTGAAGCTTTATAGACTGTCTGAAATTTGAAAATAAGCTTTTTGCTAACTGTTTAATCTTTTCTCTTGATATAAGGCCAGAGTTTTAAGTTGACCTCAACAATTTCTCATCTCCTTGAACTCTTGCAGACAGTCATTTGGGCTACTATGAATGTTTAGCTGGAAGTTAATTTGAGCTCTCATCTAAATTAAAAGCTTTATATATTCTACTTCTGGTGGTCTTTATTCAAGTTTCAGTTTCATGCACTAAACGTCCTTTGTCTACTGTTTTTCTATGTTGCTTTATCATGAATTATACATCAAGCTTTGACGCCATTTCCTTTCCTTTCTTTTTTTGAAATTAAATCCTTAAATTTTATTTTAAACCAATTGTTAAGTGCATTAAACTTATTACAAAAATTATGTAGATGAAGTTTACAGAGAAGGTAGTTTTACATTTTATACCTGCGCTTGGAGTTTGTTTGTCGTTGGTGGACGTGACTTTACTTTTTGAGAAGGACTTTCATGGGGATTTTGTGTTGTATCATGAGTGGCTTTCCAAGAGCTCTCAATTGATACTCTGGGTAAGCCTTGGTCGATTTTAGCTGTTAGCTTCTTGAACTTATTTTACTAACACATTTTATCTGATCTAAATCCCTGTTTTTAATGTGTATAGACAGTTATGATAATCTCCTCAAAGTATACGTGGATGTATATCGTGATTCGTGAACGGCTCCTTTGCTTTTGGTGGATCATGAAGTCAATATTGGGAACCATTCATCTGCATAAGGCATTTGCTTCTCTAGAGGTAATGATTTTGTTTGTCTGACAGGAGCTTTTTTCCCAAGTGACATGCTTGTATCTTTTAATTTGTTTGCTGTGACTGATGTTTCTTTCACACTGTTATTGAAAATAACTAACTATTTTCTTTGGGACTTCCCAAATTAATTTATTTATGTACTTTTGATTGCTTATTAATGCACGTGACGTGGGTGTGGAATTATTGTGGTGTTTCAGTTCAAAAGATAGTGAGATTCTAGAGCTTACATCAGTTCACAATAGTGAGATTCTAGAGCTCTATTGTCATAAGAGCCCTGATAACTGAGTTTCATAACTACAGTTAAAGTTGATTGGCTTATCCACTTTCTTAGAGTGGGTTGGTTGACATCAGTTCACAATAGTGAGATTCTAGAGCTCTATTGTCATAAGAGCCCTGATAACCGAGTTTCATAACTACAGTTAAAGTTGATTGGCTTATCCACTTTCTTAGAGTGGGTTGGTTGATTTCTTGATCATTAGAAATGTTATTTCTCTCACATGAAGCAGTTTATCGAGAAAGATGAGTGGACTTATTGTTTTCGTGACATAAAATATTTTGGCTTTTGTTTCATGGAGCCATTACTGCTCAAAGGATAATAAAGAACTCTGTTGTTGTAAATAGGAATGTTGAGCTATAATACATACCTGTTGTATAGCTTCTTTGTTTTCGTGGTGAATGTGTTTGGTCATGTATTGGGCTTTGTTTTTTGCAGGCTTGGAAGTTTCTTGAAGAAAGTTCTTTAGTTATGTTGGATATTATGTTCAGCATATCTATCAATTATATTAGGATAAAGTTAACATCTTTGAGGAACAGGTATTGCTTGTAAAATTATCCACAAGTAGCTTCATTATTATTCTGTGAAATAGTTGAAGTAGTTTTACTAAGTAGACAACATTTAATGTGAACTGAACAATATGCATATGAAACGCTGCCATTAGTGCCAAACCGAAAACTTGATCTTGTCATCGGTGTTGTTTTGAGAATTTTTGCAAGAATTGAGAAGTAGGAAAGAGGAGTAATAGTGGTTTGGATCTTTTCATTCTTTGGAATCTTATTCGTACTATGAAAGTTTCAGGACTATTTCTATTTCTCTTCACCTCATATGATGCCTATCAAAGCATTTGTTTGGCAAATTTAACGAGTGCTCTTGGTTGTGTAAATCCCAATAATCCATGGTGCAACTTATTTAAGACATTTACTTTGGATAAAATAGGAATAAACTTATACCGTTATCCGGGGAGATTGAATTTCTCTTGAATGTCGATGAATGTGAAATTACTAATCTCATGTACCATACTTCCAACACTTTATCATCATTTTGCATTTTGATTGAAAGATGTCCTCGTTATTGCTTGTAATGCTAAATAAGCATTTTAAAAATCTGACCTCACTTTTGTACTATTGCTGTTTAAGGTAACTTACAATGCCTCTTGCATCCTCACACATGTGCTATGTGCAAGTAGAATTGCAAGTTGATTTACCCATAAGCTTGTTGATGTCATGAAATAGCAATACCCTCTATGATAACTTCCTTACCTCCACCCAAGTTTGCTTTCAATTTTTGGTGCTTTTTGTTCAACAGTTGAATGTTTCCCATCCTAGACCTCATGTGTAAGCGGGATTTTTACTAGGTGTTATTGTTGTTGTTATAGTTGAATGCTTCCCATGCATGACTTGCTAACTAGAAGGTTTTGTGGAAGGACAACTCATTCATATATTCATTTTAACTTATATATCTATGACCTCATTGACTTTATTGTTACTTGCACAAAGTATAGTTCATTGGAAGACCAACTTCTTTCTATTGACATGGATAATGAGGAAGGTTGCAATGGAGATTCTGTAAGTAGTTCACTGTCTTGTTTATTTTTACTGGGGAGATTTATTTTCATATGATTCTTTTTGAAAGGAAGCTCTAATTTTGTTCAATATCTATGAGGAAGATGTTAGGTACTAATAGGCTTAATCTCTAGTATAGTGGTATGTCCTTGTCTGGTATTGAGTCTGTTTGCGAAACTTACATAGCTAATTGGAAGCACTTCAATATATATTGAAAGTTATCATCTACATATGTTGCAGACTCATAAGTTCTTATATAGAGCTAGGGTACATAGTTTTGGGAATCTTCCTAAATGGAAATATCCCTAATATAGCTAGATATTACAGCTAAGGATAATCTCTAAGGATAATCCCTTAGTTAAGGGACTATCTACTATTACGGGATTCTCTACACTCCCCCTCAAGTTGGTGCAAAGATGTCTATCATGCCCAACTTGCTAATTTGCTCTTCAAATGGTTGTCTAAACAGCTCCTTTGTGAAGACATCTGCTCTCTGTTCTTTAGTAGGAACAAATGGGATACATATGCTTCAATCCCTATCGGCTTTGTCCTTTCGTGAAGTACTGGATTGTGTGCAATATTAATGGCTGCCTTATTGTCACAATACAAATTCATGGGAGGCTTAACTTCCAAATGTAACTCAGACATAACTCTTCGGAGCCATAAGACTTCACACACTCCTTGAGCCATAGCCTTGTACTCAGCTTCTGCACTGCTCCTAGCTACTAAATTTTGCTTTTTACTCCTCCATGTTAGCATATTCCCCCATAGATAGGTGCAGTAGCCTGATGTTGATCTTCTGCTAGTAATTGAGCCAGCATAGTCTGCATCCGTACAGACTTCTATGCTTCTTTCTTCCTTCTTCTTAAAGGACAATCCCTTTAGATATTTCAAAATTCTGATAACATTCTCCAAGTGTTCTTCATATGATGAGTGCATAAATTGACTTACTAAGCTCACTGCAAATGCTATATCTGGCCTGGTGTGAGAAAAGTAAATTAGTTTCCCAACAAGTCTTTGGTACCTTTTCTTGTTTACTGGAACACCATTTTCGGCTGTCCAAGTTTCTTTCCTGTTTCCACTGGTGTTTCACAAGGTTTACAACTACTTAAACTTGTCTCTTTTGATAAATCCAAAGGATACTTTCTTTGAGTCACCACAATTCCCTTCTTGGATCGAGCTACTCCCATGCTAAGAAAATATCTAAGCGGCCCCAAGTTTTTTACTTCAAATTCCTTCCCATTCTAAGCTTGTAATTTCTCTATCTCCATTGAATCACTCCCAGTAATTATGATATCATCCACATACACTATTAAGACAACAATTTTACCTTCCCCATTCCTTTTAGTAAACAAGGTATGATCTGATTGGCCTTGGGAATACCCCTGATTTGTTACAAATTTGGTGAATCTGTCAAACCAGACTCTTGGGGACTGCTTTAGTCCATACAGGGATTTTCTTAGTTTGCACACCTTGTCTCCAAAGCTTTTCTCGAACCCAGGAGGTGGCTCCATGTACACTTCCTCTTCCAAATCATCATTCAAGAAAGCATTTTTTACATCTAGTTGGATTAGAGGCCAGTCTAAGCATGCAACCACCGATAATAGGACCCTGATAGTGTTCAACTTTGCCACTAGAGAGAATGTCTCAGTATAGTCCACCCCAAATGTTTAGTGTAACCCTTTGCCACCAACTGAGCTTTGAATCTTTCTGTTGACCCATCTGCATTGTATTTAATGGTAAATATCCATCGACATCTAACCAATTTTTTTCCTCTTGGTAGATTTGCTCTCTTCCACGTGTCATTCTTTTCCAGGGTCTTTAACTCTTCCAAAACTGTCTCCTTCCACTCAGGAACAACTAAAGCATCATGTCTATTGTTTGGAATTTCTGCACTGATTAGTGTGGAAATAAAGGCAGACAAAATTGTAGACAATTTTGCATTAGAGACAAAGTTAGAAGTAGGGTATTGTGTGCATGATCTTTTCCCTTTTCTCATTGCAATAGGAAGAAAAATATCACCAGGGAGATCATTTGAATTACCTGGTTGGGTACTATTGATTTCAGTTTCGGATTGTGAGATGGCAGGACTTAGATTCGGAGATGATAATTGGGTTGTATCAAAGATTACTTCCCTTGCTTCCTTGCTATATACTGCACCGTGAAGTGTTCTCTGCTTTTCACTTCCTTCTTCCTTCTCAACCTTGTCTTCTTCTTGATTATCTTCTCCCCCCTGACTAGTAGGCTTTTATACTGCTGATCCTTCTAGGCTCAATATCTCAATTTTTTTCCCACTAGACCTCTCATCTTTCTCACTGAAATACTCCCCATTAAGATGAGTTATGACTATCACAAGGTTTACCTTAAAAAAATGTAACATCCATAGAGATAGAGGTAAAAAATTTCCGGGATGTTGGATCAAAACACTTATATCCCTTTTGGGTTCTAGAGTATGCAACAAAAATACATTTGATAGCTTTAGGATCTAGTTTGGATTTCTTGGGAACATGGTTATAGACAAAAACAGTGCTTCCAAATATTTTCAGAGGGACAGGTGGGTTCAGTTTTGTGTTAGGAATGGAATTTTAAGGTTTTGGAGGGAAGTCTGTTGATCAAAAAATTGGCAGTAAGAACTGCTTCTCCCCATAGGTATTTCGGGACGTGTGTTTGAAAGCTGATTGCTCTAGCTACCTCTAAAAGATGTCTGTTTTTGCGTTTTGAAATTTCATTCTACTGTGGGGTGTAATTGCAGGAGGTTTGGTGGATAATCCCTTTGCTATCTAGGAAATTTTTTAAGGCCAAGTTCACATACTTCTTCCCGTTGTCACTTAACTTTTTGATCTCCTTTTGAAATTGAGTTTTAACCATGTTATAGAAGGATACTAATGTGGCACAAACATCCAATTTATCTCCAAAAGAAACACCCATTTGACCCTAGAGCAGTCATCAATGAAAGTGAGGAACCACTGCTTTCCATTAGGTTTTTGAGTTCTAGAGGGACCCCATAAATCACTGTGTATTAACATAAATGGATCTGGACATCGACTGTTTTGAATGGGGTAATGACTTCTGTGAAGTTTAGCTAATTCACAACGTTCACATTGAAAGCTGGCACTTTTATTGATAGATAAATGAGGTAACGCACACTTTAGGTATTGTAAACTAGGATGTTCTAACCTATAATGCCACATCATTATTTCTTCCTCTTTCTTGTTGACAGTAATGTGACAGCTCCCTTCTTCATGTTTCTTGCCTTCTTCTTGCAAGATATATAAGTCTCCAGTAACCCTAGTAACCCCAATCATCCTCCCCGATTCCAAATCCTGAAACATACAATGAGTCGACCAAAAATTAGCATTGCAATTCATATCTTTGGTTAGCTTGCTAACAGAAACAAGGTTGTATGAAAGATTGGGAATGTGAAGAACATTTTTTAGTGTTAGGGTATCTAAAATAGGGGCTGTCCCTTTTCTTGCTACTGAAGCTAGGAAACCATCTACAATTTGAATTTTCTGGTTCCCTACACACAGTGAGTAAGAGGAAAAAAATTTGGAGCTACCAGTCATGTGATCGGTGGCACCAGAGTCAACTATCCAAGAGTAGGAAGGTATAGAACAAACAAAGGCTTTTGGAAGGATTATACTTGATTGGACTATAGAACAAGAGGGTTTTTTGGAATTCTCAACTAGAAGGAATGTGTACAGATGATCAAGCTGTTCCTTTATGAAAGGAAAGGTCCTGGTTGAGCTGGAGGTGTCTTGGTCATGACTAGGCTGGTTCCCAGCTTGCAAAGCTTTCCCGTCTCCTGCTCCACTAGCCCATTTTTTCTTCCAGTTTGCTGGTTTGCCATGTATCTTCCAGCAGGTATCTCTTGTATGACATGGTTTTTTCCGGCTTGTTTTTACCTTTTTCACCCTCACTGTCACTATTCTTTGAGACAAATGCTGAACCTTCATTCTGGAAGTCCATAGTGCCATTTTTTCCCAACATGACACTCTTCCAAGCTTCCTCTCTTCTGACCTCAGAGAAGACTTGTCGGATTGAGGTTAGTGGCCTTCGTCCCAAAATCGGTCCCCTGACTTCATCCAATTCTGCCTTCAAGCCAGCCAGAAAAACAAACACTCGTCCCCTGTCAACTTCCTTTCTATATTGGGCTGCATTTTCTGGATCTTTCCACTTTGTTTCCTCAAATAGATCCAACTCTTGCCATATTATAGTCATCTCATTATAATATACAGTCACATCTTGCTCACCTTGCTGCATTTTTCACATTTTTGAATTGGGTTCAAACAACTGAGCATAGTTTTCCAGGTTTGAGTACGTTTCTTTGATTGCTTCCCACACATCTTTGGCTGTTGGGAGAAAAATAAAGCGTCTTCCAACCCTTGGTTCCATGGAATTGATAAGCCAGGCTGTAATCGTGGCATTCTCTAAGCACCATTGGTCAAAATTGGAGTCTTCTAACCTTGGAGTTCGGATTGCTCCTGTTATGTACCCAATCTTTTGTGGTCAAAGATATGCATATCTCATAATATTATGATCAGATCATAATCAGATCATTTAGATTAGATAGCAGTATCTTGTAGATATATAGTATCTTAGGATTATATTTCCATATCTGTACAGATTTCTATCCTATTCTGTAAACCTATTCATGTATATATATATACTGTAGTCTCTAATAAAAGAGATATAGAGCAAATAAGCTCTAATTCACATGGTATCAGAGCCACGTGATAGTGAAACCGAGGAGACAACCCTAGAAAGTCAAGAAATGACTTCCAATATTGAGGGATCCTCCACGACAATCCTAACTGGAGGTCAGTCAACAATGATCTCTAGTGAGGGAGTTTCAGTTAATATTGTATCTGATAAACTCAATGGAACAAACTACCGAGAGTGGGCTCAAGCTATGAAACTCGCCATTGGAGGAAGAGGTAAATTGAGCTTCATCATCGGAAATGGGAATATTCCAGACTCAACAAATATACAAGCTATACGACAATGGGAGGTAGATAATTCCATGGTTTCATCATGGCTTATTAATGCCATGATACCACCTATCAAAAGGACCTTTATGTTTCTGCCAACAACCCTAAAAATCTGGGATGGAGTGCGACAGTCTTACTCGGATGAAGAGGATGCAGCTCGGATTTATGAGATAAAAATAAGGTTGTGGCAAATGAAGCAAGGTGATAGAGAAGTTACGGAATATTGGGTGGAAATGATAGCTTTGTGGCAAGAACTTGACCTGCTGTCCAATGAAGAATGGAGGTGCAAGGAAGATGCAGTGATGTACAACCAAAAGATTGAAAAGGAGAGTCTTTGAATTTTTGGCTGGTCTCAATAAAAACCTGGATGATGTTCGTGGAAGAATCCTAAGTAGAATTCCTTTGCCTACAGCTAAGGAAGTATTTTCTGAAGTTAGGAGGGAAGCAACAAGGAGGAAAATCATGCTAAAAGAGGAACCGAAAGAAGAATTCAGTGGAACTCTGGTATCTTCAAATGAAGCTTCTGCCCTATTATCACGTGGTGAATCCAGTAAGAAAAATCATAAGAAGTGGTGTGAGCATTGCAAACAAAGTGGCCACACCAAAGATACATGTTGGGACATTCATGAAAAGAAGTGTGAACATTGTAAACAAAGTGGCCACACCAAAGATACATGCTGGGATATTCATGGAAGGCCAGATTGGAATCAAAAAAAGGGAAAAAACCGAGGCTACCAAGTATCTAGTGAGGGAGGAATAGAAAAATCTGAAAGTAGTCAGAAACAACAAGGAGGTGAGCAGAATATTTCACTAGGAAAACTATTGGAAGTGCTGCAGAGTCTTCAAAGTGACAGCAACCAACAGAAGGCAAGCATAGTTGCCAATGCTACTATGAGAGGTAATATCCTAAATGCTTTCTTATCCTCATGTGGTAGGAAGAAGTGGATAGTGGATTCCGGAGCTTTGGATCATATGATAGATGATTTTAATATGTTTCATTCATATGTTCCATGTGCTGGACATGAAAAAGTTAAGGTAGCAAATGGTGATTCCTCTTGATTCTGTGAAAAGGAGATATCAAAGTAATGATTCTATGAAACTAAATTCTGTTCTACATGTCCCTAACTTAGAATGCAATCTCTTTTCAGTTAGTAAATTGACAAAACAAGCTAATTGTAGTGCTCATTTTTTCCCTACTCATTGTGTTATACAGGACTTGTCATCGGGGAAGATGATTGACAGTGCTAAAGAGGTAGATGGACTGTACTGCTTTGAAGATGAAGATAGACAATCTACTCGTTATAGCTTGGGCAATAGTGTGATTGTTCCTAAGACTGATGAACTATTGTTATGGCATAAGAGGTTAGGGCACCCAAACTTTCAATATATGTCATGGTTATTTCCAAATATCTCAATAAATAAAGATCTTTGTGTTCAGTGTGATGCTTGTGAGTTTGCTAAACATCACAGAAGTTCTTTTACAAGATCCAAATACAAACCCACAAAACCGTTCTCACTTATCCGTAGTGATCTTTGGGGTCCATCTTCCTAATAGAACCAATTCCAAATGGTTCATTACATTTATTGATGACCATACTCGTTTGTGTTGGGTGTTTCTTTTGAAAGATAAGGCTGAAACCTCTACTGTATTCATCAATTTTTATCAAATGATAAAGAATCAATTCCAAACTAGTATTCAAATCCTTCATACTGACAATGGCACTGAATACTTTAATCATCACCTTCAGACATTCTTTCAAAAACATGGAATTGTTCACAAAAGTACTTGTGCCAATAGTCCTCAACAAAATGGGATTGCGGAAAGAAAAAATAGACATCTTCTTGAGGTAGCTAGGGTCTTGATGTTCACTAGTAATGTTCCAAAATATTTTTTGGGGGATGCTCTTCTTACTGCTACCTATCTTATTAATAGAATGCCAAGTCGTGTTCTTTCCTTCCAAACACCACTTCAGAAATTTCAAGAAACCTATTCTACCACTCATCTTGAAACTAACCTTCCTTTAAGAGTTTTCGGGTGTACAACCTTCCTTCACAATTTTTCTGTTATAAACATTTATAAAAGGTTCACACATGGTCTTAGGAAGAAGCCAGCGCAACAGTAGCAGAATTGCCTTAGGAAGAAGCCAGCGCAGCAGTAGCATAATTGGTTTCTTATAGTTTTCGTTTTTATGTATTTATTTGACAGTTAATCAGTTGTTCATGTTCCTAGTTTTATGCAGTGTAGTTATCATGCTGTTTATGGACCCCTAAGTTGTAGGGGAAGTTGTTTTCTTCAGACCTATTTATTTGACCTTCGATGAATGGAAAAGTAGGTAGAAAAATTTCTCAAGTCTTTGAGTACTTCGAACGCAAGAGGTCTCAGGTTCTCTCTGACGAGCCCGAAAAAAATAGCAACCATAGGTCGTAAAAGAAATAATCGTGTCATTTTTACATCCGAAAGTCCAAAAACCCCCACCTTTAGACCCATAACCAGATCCATTGCTAGGGACCATAACATTTTCACACAATAAACTTGATCCAAGATCCAAAAAATGTTTGTTTCTAGGATATTCTGCTACACAAAAGGGGTATAAATGCTATGATCCTATCTCAAAGAGGTTGTTTGTTAGCCGTGATGTCTCTTTTTTTGAGACATATTTCTTCTATCCTAAGTCTTCGATTCAGGGGGAGTATTGGAGTGAGTTTGGGAGTGATGAATCTCAGCCTCAACCACCTGAACCTATATCTGTTCCTGAACCCATCCCAGTGCCCATTTCATCTCCTATAGAGACTGTGAGAATCTATTTTATAGATACTGTATTAGATAAATATCAAATATAGTAGATAAATATCAGATATGGATATGTATTAAGATCCCTAAAAATAAGGGATCCTCAGATAGGGTTAGATTCCTAGTTCAGTAAGGATTAGGAGATTTGTTTCCTAATCTATGTTGTACTCTTTATGTATATATATCGATTAAGTTTCAATAAAGAGGGTACCTTGAAACCCTAAATTCGATATGGTATCGAGCTTTAGGCTCAATTTTCTGGAAAATAAAGAAAGGATTGAGCCTTCATTGCTATTCTCTTCTTCTTCTTCCTTCAATCCTTTTTTCCCCCTTTCTTCCTACATCGCCTTCATCGCGATTAGAGCTTTTATTGTCATCCTATTCTACCGTGTCCAAAACCCTTGTTCCTTTGTTCCAAATTCATCACCGATTAGTTTTGGTAGAAACAATGGCGTAAACCAAGGAGAGTGGTTCAATAATTGTGGCTTCATCGATGAAGCACCCAAGATTCAATCTTCTAGAGTTTCAGATCATTCAATCAGCCTACAAATTGGATGGAAAACATTATCTCAAGTGGTCACAACTTGTTCGAACAATTTTGAAAGGCAAGAGAAAGATCATCACTTGTTAGGAACCGGCCAAGGCCGAAGATCCGTGTTTTGAGTCATGGGATGAGGAGGACTCAATGATCATGGCATGGCTTTGGAACTCAATGATGCCCAAATAAGTGATACGGTTATGTTCATGGCTACAATAAAGATATTTGGGATGCAATTCAGCAGACTTACTCAAAAGCTAGGGATGCACTCAAGTGTATGAGGTGAAAGTCAAGACTATTGCCTCTAAACAAGAGAATAAATCAGGATCGAATATGCCAATCACCAAGTCACTATGGCAAGAACTTGATCATTATCGAGTGATTCAAACCAAGTGTCCGGATGATGTTGCTATACTAAAGGAGTTCATTGAACAAGATAGAGTCTATGATTTTCGGTTGGGTTAAATTCGAGTTTGATCAAATAAGGATCCAAATCTTTGGAAGGCGAAAGTTCCATGCTTTAATGAGGTAGTGGCTATTATCCGGAGTGAAGAGAGTAGGAGGAATTTAATGCTTAATTCTCAACCTTCGATGGTTCACTATGGAGGCTAGGAGTGAAAAACATGTTGGAAAAAGATTTGATGCAGAAATTGAAAAGGAGTCAATCCAAGACCCAAAACCGTGATGATCTATGGTGTAGCTCTGCAAAAAATCACGTCATACAAGGGAAAAGTGCTGAAGTTGCATGGAAAGCCTCCTAGCCGTGAATGGAGATGAAGGGATATCAATCTAGGGTAATGGACAAGTGCAGATTGCTACAAGTACATCTCAACAGAAGACAGACCGGACACAAAGGGTTTTAACCGGATGAAGTGGAAAAGATGAGAGCATTTGTCGAGAACACAGAGAAATCTGCAGTACATGCACCTTTGTGCATTCGGTATGTGTTCATTGGGTTAAATGTTTGAGATATGGTTTTCAGCAATCTTGGATTATGGATTCGGAGCTATTGACCATATGACCTATTCCTCCAAACTTTTACTACCTATTACCCTTGCCCAAGCAATAAGAAGATAACCACACCGATGGATCCTTAGCAACATGAGTGGCATAGGAGATGTAAAATAAACCCATACATAACATTGAGAAATGTTCTCCATGTCCCTAAACTAGCCACAAACCTAATATCTGCTCGTAAACTCACACTTGATTTACTTTGCAATGTTACATTTCACTCAAGTCATTGTTTATTTCAGAGAGAGGATTCGGGAAGATGATTGGAAGTGCTAGAGAACGGATGACCTCTACTATCTTGAGGAAACTAACGAATCAAGCCTATCCAGAGCCGATCACCCTACTCATTCTTATGCGAATCGGTGTTGACAAATAAAGAAAAATCTTCTTACACCATCGTAGGTTAGGTCATCCATCATTTAGGATTATTCATCTTTGTTTCTGCCTTGTTTACAAAGCTAGATCTTGAGAGTCTTCATTGTGAGGTGTGTGAGCTTGCTAAACACAAGCGTATACCTTTTCCTATTAGCAATAAAAGAAGCACTTGTCCTTTCTATCTTATTCATACCGATATTTGGGGTCCTCAACTGCTTTCAAATGTGTCAGAGCACGGTGGTTTGTAACTTTTATTGATGATTGCACTAGAGTTACTTGGGTTTTCTTGCTCAAACACAAGTCCAAGTGAGTTCTGTCCTTCCACATTTCATCTCCATGGTAAAAATCAGTTTGGTATAAAATCAAGAAACTTAGATCCGACAATGCCAAGGACTACTTCAACTAAACTCTTACTCCTTTTTGTCAAAAGAAGGATAATTCATGAGTCTTCTTGTGTCAAAACACCTCAACAAAACGGGGTGGCAGAGAGGAAAAATGGAAACCTTTTAGACCAAACTAGAGCATTGCTATTTCAAAAAAATGTACCAAAACACTTTTGGGGGGAAGCAGTCCTAACAGCCACTCATCTCATTAATAGGTTACCCTCTAGAGTCCTAGGATTCAAAAGTCCAATGGAGATACTCTCTTCATTCTACCCGCATATTCCTACTTCAAACAATCTTGTACCTCGCATTTTTGGGTGTGTCCTTTGTTCATATTCACAGCCAAGACCGTGGGAAATTGGATCCTAGAGCATTGAAGTATATCTTTGTAGGGTATTCCTCAACTCAAAAAGGGTATAAATGCTATCATCCTCCTTCTAAGAAATCTCATGTGTCCCGAGATGTTACCTTTAATGAACAAGAAGCCTATTTTGTCCAATCTTATCTTCAGGGGGAGAATCTCAAGGAAGATAAGGAGTTCTTTCTTGGAGTGTCAGAAAATGATACTTTCCTTCTATCTAAACCCAGCCAAATCAGTCAAAAACCTTCAGCTCAACCAGAATTTACTCCAACTGAAACTCAACCCACTCCAACCGAACTCAACCCATCTCTGAACCTAAATCTGCTTATGGAGATGTTAGATTTGGAAAGGTGTACTCAAGGCGGAAAGAGGTTAATCCGGAATCTGTGCATGTACATGAATCTGAACTAGATTCCTCAAATGAGGTAACAAATTCTGATACAAACTCTGATTTCCCTACTTTACAAACTGACACTGAAGTGCAGATTGGTGAGGAAGATCAAGATCAACCCATTGCCATTAGAAAAGGAACCAGAACATGTACTAAAAGGCCATTATACCCACTCTCACACTACATGTCCTTTCAAAATTTCTCACCAACCTTTAAAACCTTTCTTGTGAATCTCAATACCACCACCATTCCTAGAACCTTATCTGAAGCATTGTCCAATGAAAATGGAAACAAGCCATGGATATGGAGATGGAGGCATTAAGAAAGAATAAAACACAGAGTTTGGTGGAATTGCCACCGAAAAAGACCGTGGGTGCAAGTGGGTGTATACTGGTAAAATATAGAATGATGGGTCGATAGAAAGGTACAAGGCAAGATTGGTAGCAAAAGGATACACTCAGACTTATGGGATTGATTACCTAGAGACATTTGCTCCTGTGGCTAAGATGAATACAGTTAGAGTAATTTTATCTCTAGCAGCAAACTGTGGCTGGGAACTACAACAGTTTGATGTAAAGAATGCATTTTTGCATGGGGAGTTAACAGAGGAGATTTACATGGAGGTCCCACCAGGGTATGAAGCAAAAGTGGCTACTAATACTGTATGTAAGTTGAATAAAGCTTTGTATGGATTGAAACAGTCCCCATGGGCCTGGTTTGGCAGATTTGCAAGAGTTATGTTATCTATAGGATATAAGCAAAGTCAAGGAGATCACACCTTGTTCATTAAGCATTCAGCCACAGGGAAGGTAACAGTATTACTAGTCTATGTAGATGACATTATCCTTACAGGAGATGATGAGATGGAGCAGCAGATCTTGAGTAAGTGTTTAGCTAAGGAGTTTGAGATTAAGACCTTGGGAAGGTTAAGGTATTTTCTAGGAATTGAAGTTGCACACTCCAAGAGAGGAATTTTTATATCCCAACAGAAGTATGTTACTGATTTACTTAAGGAGACAGGGAAGGCTGCATGTAGACCCGCAACTACACCTATGGAGCCGAACCTTAAGCTAGGAAAGGCAGAGGAAGATGTTCCAGTCAATAAGGAAATGTATCAACGACTTGTAGGGCGACTAATCTACTTGGCTCATACCAGACCCAATATAGCCTATGCAGTAAGCATGGTCAGCCAGTTCATGAATAATCCTAAAGAAGTTCACTTACAGGCAGCACATAGAATTTTGCAATACCTTAAGGGAACTCCAGGAAGAGGGATTTTGTTCAAACGAAATGAGGATATGGCACTTGAAGCATATACCGATGCTGACTATGCAGGATTAGTGGTGGATAGGAGATCTACATCAGGTTATTTTACCTTTCTTGGAGGAAATCTGATCACATGGAGAAGTAAAAAACAGGGGGTAGTAGCACGATCTAGTGCAGAAGCAGAATTTCGTGCTATGGCACAAGGTATATGTGAATTGCTTTGGGTAAAAATCATCCTAGAAGACTTAAAGATTAAGTGGGATGCTCCTATGAGGCTTTACTGTGATAATAAATCAGCAATAAGCATAGCTTACAATCCAGTTCAACATGATAGGACTAAGCACATTGAGGTGGATAGACATTTCATCAAGGAGAAGTTAGATGTTGGTTTGATATGCACTCAGTATCTACCAACACAAGGACAACTTCACGACATTTTCACTAAAGGATTGAGTAGCTCAATATTTGAGAACATTGTATCCAAGCTGGGAATGGAAAATTCCTATTCACCAGCTTGAGGGGGAGTGTGAGAATCTATTTTATAGATACTGTATTAGATAAATATCAAATATAGGAGATAAATATCAGATATAGGATATGTATTAAGATCCCTAAAAATAAGGGATCCTCAGATAGGGTTAGATTCTTAGTTCAGTAAGGATTAGGAGATTTGTTTCCTAATCTATGTTGTACTCTTTATGTATATGTATCTGATTAAGTTTCAATAAAGAGGGTTTCAAGTCCTAATACAGAAACAGCTGATCATACACTCAAGGTGTATTCTCGGAGGAACAAAGGAAGCAGTACACTTCCTATCCTTGAAGCTATGCCAGTTTCTGAACCAGTGCTGGTCCCTACCGAAGAGAATCAAAACAGTGAGGATCAAGGAGACAATGCAGATCTAGAATGGCCAATTGCCTTAAGGAAGAAAGCTAGATCATGTACTATGCATCCGATTGAGAGGTTTGTCTCTTATAAAGCTCTATCTGCTCAATATAAAGCTTTTATTGCTAATCTGGACAGAATTGATATTCCAAAAAATGTTCAAGAAGCTCTTCAAATTCCAGCATGGAGAGAAGCTGTTTTTGAAGAAATAAGGGCACTTGAAAAGAATGAAACATGGGAAGAAGTTGATCTACCAAAAGGAAAGAAACCAGTAGGGTGTAGGTGGATATTTACAGTCAAATATAGGGCTGATGGCACTATTGAGAGGTATAAGGCAAGATTGGTAGCTAAAGGCTATACTCAAACCTATGGGATGGACTACAAGGAAACATTTGCACCTGTAGCCAAGTTAAATACTATAAGATTATTGTTATCAAGGTCGTTAACCTTGATCGCCACTTCAAAGAACTTGACATCAAGAATGCTTTCTTGAATGGACAATTAAAGGAAGAGGTGTATATGAAACTTCCTCCGGCTTTGATGAGGATGGAGGAAACAAAGTATGTAAGTGAGAAAGTCTCTATATGGATCAAGCAATCACCACGAGCTTGGTTCGAGAGATTTGCCAAAGTCCTTACAGCCGAAGGGTACACACAAGCACAATCCGATCACACAATGTTTTTTAGAAGTAGAGAAGGTAAGAAGGCAATTTTGATTGTGTATGTTGATGATATTATCTTAACTGGTGATGCAGTGGAAATCACAAGACTTAAGACAACTTTGAAGAAAGAATTTGAAGTTAAAGACTTGGGAGAAATGAAGTATTTTCTGGGCATGGAAGTAGCAAGATCAAAGAAGGGAGTTTACATCTCACAAAGAAAATACATTCTTGATCTCTTAAGAGAAACTGGAATGTTAGGATGTAAACCAAGCACCACTCCTATTGACAGTACAAAATTTGGGGATGAAGATGATACACTTGTCAATCGTGAAGAGTATCAAACACTAGTGGGAAGACTAATCTACTTGTCTCATACTAGACTAGACATTGCCTTTGCCATGAGTGTTGTTAGCCGCTATATGCATGCACCAAGGAGACAGCATTTAGAGGCAGTCTACAAGATCCTACGGTATCTAAAAAGTACTCTAGGAAAAGGGCTGCTATTCAAGAAAGGAGATCAAAGAATAGTTGAAATATATACTGATTCAGATTGGGCAAGTTTAGAAGAAGATAGACGATCAACCACTGGATATTGTACTTTTGTGTGGGGAAATTTGGTTACTTGGCAAAGTAAGAAGCATAAGGTGGTAGCCAAGAGTAGTGCTGAAGCTGAACTAAGCGCAGTTGCAAAAGGAATGTGTGAAAGTCTTTGGTTAAAGAGAGTGTTGATAGAATTGAGAATCGGGTTTGAAATACCTATAAAACACTATTGTGATAACAAGGCAGCCCTAAGCATGCCACACAATCCAGTCCATCATGAAAGAACAAAACACGTTGAGGTTGATCGACATTTCATCAAAGAGAAGATAGAAGATGGGACAATATGCCTAACATATGTTCCAACAAAGAAGCAGACAACTGATGTGTTTACCAAAGGACTCCAACGACAAGCATTTGAAGAGTGTATTAGCAAGTTGGACATGATAAATATCTATGATCCAACTTGAGGGGGAGTGTGGTCAAAGATATGCATATCTCATAATATTATGATCAGATCATAATCAGATCATTTAGATTAGATAGCAACATCTTGTAGATATATAGTATCTTAGGATTATATTTCCATATCTGTACAGATTTCTATCCTATTCTGTAAACCTATTCATGTATATATATATATACTGTAGTCTCTAATAAAAGAGATATAGAACAAGTAAGCTCTAATTGACATCTTTCCTTTTCCAGTAATTACGAGATGGGCTGATTGGGACCATTCTAGGTAGTTTCTTCCATTCAGCTTCTGGATTGAAATTTGTAGGGAATTTGTATGCTAACTGAATCAGGTTGATTTCCTGATCTAGAGAAAGGGGTAGAGCTGTTGGTGGTCTCGAGGGATGAAGATCGAGACCCCATGATTGCAGCCTTGTAATTCATGGAAGAGCGTGAGGCTCTGATACCATGTAAGCACTTCAATATATATTGAAAGTTATTATCTACATATGCTGCATACTCATAAGTTCTTATATAGAGCTAGAGTACATAGTTTTGGGAGTCTTCCTAATTTGGAAGTATCCCTGATATAGTTAGATATTACAACTAAGGATAATCTCTAAGGATAATTTCTTAATTAAGGGACTATCTACTATTACAAGATTCTCTACACTAATAGAAGGCATCCCCGTTCTTTTTCTTTCCTGATCCTACATTTTGAATTCTATAAGTGATAATGTCCGGTCTGTTGTATATGTTTGTCATAGGTTGACCTTTTGGGCTGGTGGGATCTTATGACATTCAAATGTATCACTTCCGTCATGAATCGTGGTGTTGCAAAGCAGCTTGACTTTGAAGATTTGCTACAATTACCAGATGATATGGAACCTTCTACTTGTCATAATAAACTATCAAACTGCTGGGCAGACCAATGGAGTAGCTCTAACCCTTTCTTGTTTAAAGCTATCTGTTGTGCATATGGATGGCCATATCTTCGTCTAGGCTTATTAAAGGTACTCTAGATTTTCATGAAAGATATCCATTTCTATGATGGAATGACACATTCATGTTGTTAATCTGACAAAATATAAAATGAATTACTCTCTATCGGCAAGGAAAGAGTTTTGTGTAGCACTTTTAAAATGCCATATAATTTGTTATTTGTAAATAATTTATTTGCAAAGCTAAATTATTTTGTCGTGATATCAACTGTCTATGACATTAAGTTAGCCCTTGAAGCTGTTAGTTGCAGAATGGAAAAAGTACGCAAGCTATGCAGTATATGTACATAATGAGCAAAAAAGTTTTATTTCTCACAAGTAAAAATGATTCTTGTTCTTGGAGATCAGAAATAAGTAGAAAGAAAAAGAAAAAAAAACTGAAAAACAAAAGAAGAGAAAAGAAAAAGGGAGATAGTTGGTAGAACTTAGAAGTAGTACTTGCTAGCCATTTTGCTTACTGCACAAAATTTTGCCTTCATTTCTTTGGCATTAACTTCTACTTAATCAGATGAATAATTCTGAAAACAATTTGAGGGTAAGATAGTTGCTTCATAATTTTTGTCCACCATCTCATCGATAGTTTTCCTCAGGTGTTTAATGACTGTATTGGCTTTGTTGGACCTCTTCTTCTCAATAAACTTATCCGATTTCTTCAACAAGGTTTGTACCATGAGTCAATTTCCATTTGCTTTCTATTTTGTTGAAATGACATCTACTACTCTGTACATTCGATATAATTGGTATCTTCGTTTGGGTTTTTGGAAGTGTTTTCAGAAATTTAGGTCTGCTATTCGTATCTTGTTTATTATTTATGTTCTTTCTTTTTCCTAGATAATCTGTTTATTCATCAGTTCAAAGGGCGTGTTTCAATGCTACTACAGTTTAATGATGTTTGTTGCTAGTTGGCTGTTTAGATTATCTCTTCTCCGTTCTTCCTATTTTCTTTTGATTTTTTCCTGATAGATCTGTGGTAAATTGTTTATTTCTAGTATAATAAGTAGATGTTTATAGCAAGTACATATATTGATAACAGTAATTGCTACTTTTAGGTTCTCTGCATTGGGATGGCTATCTTATTGCTTTATCCTTAGGCCTCACCTCCATTGTGAAGTAAGTTTTCTTCCTTTCTATGCATTTCATTTTGCATATTTGTGTGGTTAATATATTTTGGTTCCTTTTGCCGAATGAACTTGCTTTATTAATCCTATTTTTCATGGTAATTCTCACAAAAATAAGGGTGGCATACCCAAGATAACTTTTGCATGAAAATGTGGCCATGTGTTAGACTTGAACAAAGATATTTGACTCAAATTGAAATGCATGGTAGCAGAATCTTTCTATTTTATTGGTTGAGAAATGTCAAAATGATAATTGACATTCTAGAAGATCCTAGATTCCCAATGATTTCAGTCTGAATTTTGTGCTAGCTGAATCGTGTATTTAGCTTTGGGTCTGGATCTTTATGTAACCACATGTTTTCTTTGGCTTCTTTTTCAACCTATGCCCAGATAAAGGGCTTTTCTAAACCTGGAGACCTGGTGAATACTTCTATCTTTTTGTTCAACTTGAAAATTAATTGGCTTTTTAACTAATTCTTGAATATTGCAAATGCTTAGTGATAATAAGTGACAAGGCATTATACTGTTTGTTTCTTTTCTGATTCTTAACTAATTATTGAATATTGCAAATGCTTAGTGATAATAAGTGACAAGGCATTATACTGGTTGTTTCTTTTCTGATACTTTCTGGTTGGCAAGCACCAATTCTATAAGATAGGAACATATGCTTCATTCTGTTTCTGCTTTTATAAGTTTTGCAAACTGACAATTGAAATCCTAATCTTGACCTTTGAGATAAACTGTGAATTGGTGTTGGATTTGTTGCTACTGACTGCTATCTTGATTCACGACTTGTTATTGCAGGTCCTTCTTCGATACGCAATATACATTTCATCTTGCAAAGTTGAAGCTAAAGCTGCGTTCTGGCATTATGACTTTGATTTACCACAAGGTATGATTTCTGAGCTTGTACTATGATAGGGAACAACCCAGTAATTAATTCAACAGAAACTTTATAATGTTTTGGGTTACTTTGATATTATGAAAATTACATTGTCGAGCTCATAGCTTTATGATTGTTGATACTTTTATCTTAGTGCCTTTGTGTTAGCCTAGCAGAGCGGTCAAAATTCTCCCAGGGAGAAATACAGACATTTATGTCTGTAGATGCTGATCGAACTATCAACTTGTGTAACAGCTTCCATGATATGTGGAGGTAATAATACAACATTATTGTGAAGCAAGAGCTCAATTTGTGGAATTTGATCATTGTTAATATTTATAAGTGGCCTTATTTGTTATTGTTTGTGATAATTTACTTACCAAGTCTTATTTCTTTTTCAGCTTGCCTTTTCAAATCGGAGTAGCATTGTTTCTTCTGTATACACAAGTTAAATTTGCTTTCGTTTCTGGGCTTGCAATAACTATCCTATTAATACCAGGTATTAATATCTTCATATCTAAGTGCTCATAAACCTGCATCAAGCAGCATCACATCAAGGGGATTTACACTATCTCGGTTTTTCAAGATCAAACTAGATGCATAAGCCAATTTTTTGAGCATTGGAAAATGATCATAATTGCTTTCTCATTGTTACTAGAGGTTACTGAAGTTTTAATCTGTTTATTCATACTAAAAAAGGAGCTATTAAATTGTTCTCAGAGTTAAAAAATGATAAATATGGGGACTAATGGAGAGTTTTCATAATCAAGAACCGTTGTTAACTTGGTAGAAGTCAAAGTAGGCAAAATGAAGGGATGTCAATTGGATAGGATTTCACTAATTTCATTAAGACAAGCACTTGTCCCTAGTATCTACATGCATTATCTTTTAAATTATTACCTTCTAAGCCCCTATAAGGCTATACTCTTCTTCATTACAGAGGAATAAAAATCTTTTTAATAATTCTTTAAGTGTCCTCTGCTAAATTTCGTAGACTCAGCTTTGGACACTAAGGGATATGGTCCTGTAAGATTATTCTGTTAAATACTGATAAGAGTAATGTGGATTATATATGGGCTTCTGCAAATTTTTCAACTGGCATGTTGCTGTGAGATGTGGACTGTTTTTTAGTGTTTTCACCTTTTGTTGAGAATATTAAATTATATGATATATTTTTCTTACTATTGTAGTGAATAAATGGATCTCCGGATTAATTGCTGGTGCAACTGAGAAAATGATGACACAAAAAGATGAGAGGTATGCATTCTTTTGTTTGAATAAATTTTGCCAAATGATTGTGTTATTACCCAAAATTTGGTTGTTCCATGGTGTTGTTTTGTGCATATTATAACTATGCTTAATGGCTTCAAGGCCTTGGCATGGAGGTTAAAAAAGCCTTTCATGGGTTTTCTATGACCCAAATATCTTCTCTGCAGTAGCCGAGGAAGCTTTTCTCATATTCATTGAGTTTTGTATTGATTTTACCAGTTACAAGTGCCTTTACATGGTTAGCTCAAAAACTAAAGGGTGTCAAGTGGAACAATTTGAATAAGTTTGTGATCTTAGATATTATAGTGCTAAAAATTAGATGCCCTGGTACATCTTCCCTTAGCAACTGTGAAGAAACCATTTTATCCAAATGTTTAAGATAAGATCCATAAATAACTAATATATTATTTTAATATGCTTCCTCATACGAAATGTGGATAAATTACAATAAACCAGAGATCCACATAAATGGGGTATTGTGGCTTGAGCTTGTTCTGATCATAGAAGGCTTTGATGCCATATCAAGAACCATTGAACCCAAATGTTTAAGCTATTAGGTGAGGTCTATAAATGAATCAGTAAATTATTTTAACTATATATGTATGTATGTTCTGTATGTTTTAATCTCTGACAGGATTAGAAGATCGGGAGAAATTCTGACACATATTCGCACGATAAAGATGTATAGCTGGGAGCAACTTTTCTCTAGTTGGGTGATGAAGACTAGAACTGAAGAAGTCAAGCACTTAGCTGTATGACAATTTACTTTCCATAAATTGGAATTGAAGTGCAGTGTGATGTATTGCCATCATTACATTTTAGTGAATTACTGAATAGTTCTCAACAATTGTGTTTGACCGCTCTCTTCAGACGCGCAAGTATTTGGATGCTTGGTGTGTCTTTTTTTGGGCCACAACACCAAGTCTTTTCTCCCTGTTTACTTTTGGACTGTATACTTTGATGGGATATCAGCTTGATGCTGCCACGGTATGTTGATTGTGTCTCTTTTAACTCATTAATAATAAATCCCCTTCTATTATTTTATCCTACTTCATTTATATTAGTTTGGTTGCTTTTCTGAAACTTGTACCGCAGGTTTTCACTTGTCTTGCTCTGTTCAATAATTTGATCTCTCCTCTCAATTCGTTCCCATGGGTCATTAATGGACTGATTGATGTGAGTAGTGCTCGTTTATAGATATGGAAATGTTGATATACATTGGGCAGTTGCTGATGTTGGTCGCATTTTCTCTCTGAGTCAGGCCTTTATATCAACTAGACGGTTGAGCAGGTTCCTCTGCTGTCAAGAATGGAAACAACGTCAAGGGGAACAGATAGATGAATCACCATCTGCTATCTCAAATAGTCATTTTGATTTCACATCTGAGGACAGTGCTGTTAAAATGCATGATGCGTGTTCTACTTGGTCAAGTAATGATGACAAGGAATGGAATCTGGTTCTAAATAATGTGACTTTGTACTTCCCAAAGGGTACATTGATTGCAATAGTTGGAGAGGTTGATTTTCTAACTGATATTATCGCATTATGTTCAACAATACTTCTGCGTACTTAAATGGATACTACTAAAGGCCTGATGTTGAAACATCAATTGTTTATTGAATTCTACAAGTTTGCTGATGGTAAAGTGATGGATAATGTTGCTTATGTTCATCCCATTACAACTGATAGGTATTTTATTATGCTGTCAATCTTAAGCATTTCTTTAGGACTTCAGGCTGGCATTATCTACGTATATCTTAATATGGTTTCTGATTGTGAAAAAACTTTGTTCAGCTCTGTATTTGTTGATAGAGGATTTAGAAGTAATACATAGGGAGTGAAAAGTGCTAGTTAACTGAAAGGTAATCCTGCCTTTTTAGAAGGTTATTATTGGCATGTGAATGTCTAGCACTGATATTGTTCTAGGAAACTTTGTGTAAACTAAAATTCTCTTCATATGGGAACTTAGGGGGTGCTTGGTTTGTTGGTATGGGAAGAAAGGAAAGGGTAAGGAATGAAAAAAGGATGCTTGGTATTATAGTATGATTGGATGAACAGTATTTCTATATCTGCGTTTGGGGCATTACTGCATACCCCTTGATTATGAGAGGAATGAAAGTCAATATACTAAAAAAAGAAGTGTCACACGAGTGACAACATTTTTTTTCTTTTCTTCTTTTTTAAATGTAGCAATGGAATGGTGGACATTATGATTATGTTGATGAAGTGTACAATGTTTTAGATGATTAAACTGTATTTTGAATACATTGTGACTGATGATATGTTGATGCAAGTAAATGCTGTAGCATGTTTTTCTTCAAGAACTATTAGAAAGGAAATACTGCAATATACTTGATTTTAAACATCTTGTTATCATAAATGGGGTACATAAATTAAATATAATTAATTAGAATATATTTAAATTTTGATGTAAAATAAAATTTAATAATTTTTTTCAAAATTTTAACAAACCAACCACCATCAATCGTAATGATAATCATTCTTTCGTTCTAAACAACCTTCATAATTGTAATGATTATATTCATTTTCATTCGTTACTATATTCATTATAAATCCTATTATCATTTCTCCAAGTGAACCAAGCACAGCATTAGTTGTGATATGAGGAACTTTTGTTATATCACATTTTGTGCTTCTTTTTGTGACCAGATTTTTTCACTAAATTCTTTTATCCAGGTCGGCTCAGGTAAATCATCCTTGTTGAGTGCAATATTGGGAGAAATGCGGCTCATCCATGGCTCAATTAGTTCAAGTCGACGTATAGCCTATGTACCACAGGTTTGTAAATTTTTGTCAAAAGCACATATAATAATCCAACCTCTTTACATAAAGCTTCTTTTTATCAATATTTACTGAAATTGTAGGTACCATGGATACTATCTGGAACAATACGTGACAATATTCTTTTTGGAGAAAGTTATGACCCAAAAAGGTATAGGGGGATCATCCAGCAAAACCTTACAATATTCCTCTCTCTTGAATGTGCAAAACATTGTTTCTTTTCTCGTTTTCTATCTGGGTATATTGATGGTTTTTTTATGAACAAGATAGGAAATTTGGATTATAGTTTTGCTAAAATTGTATACGATATTTTTCAATCCATCCATGGTTTTATCTGTTACTTTTTCTTCACTTTTCTTTCTTAAATCTAACAGATATTTAGATACCATAAAAGCATGTGCTTTGGATGTTGATATTTCACTGAGGCCTGATGGTGACATGTCTTATATTGGAGAGAAAGGAGTGAACTTATCTGGTGGACAGAGGGCTCGTCTTGCTTTGGCACGGTTATTTTCAGTTCTTTTTTCTTACTTATTTGTGAATTAGATTGGACTTGCAATCTCTTGATAGGTTTCTTGTGTTGAGTGGCAGGGCCATTTATCAGATAGCAGATATATACATGCTTGATGATGTCCTCAGTGCAGTGGATGCACAAGTTGCTAGATGGATTTTGCATAATGCTATTCTTGGTCCTCTTCTAGGTCAAAAGACTTGTCTGCTTTGTACCCATAATGTACAGGTTGTGGCCTTTGATGGCTTTATGTTATTTGGAAACATATTGCACTGATATGTTAAATACTAAATACCTGATAGAGACTAGATAGAAGTTTTATAGTAGGAACCCCCTATTCAGAAACTCGTTTGATAGTCAAAATATCCATCAAATCCTGTAAGTTAGAATGAAAAGGAAACTATATGCCAATAAACACTTTTGGGTGATTGATTTATCTTTCTTGGTATAGGTCAAAATTGGAACTTGTAACTTGTGCTGTCTTATTTTCTGTTATACCATGCTTGGTTCATTCAAAGGATTTCTGATAGTAAGCTGATAATATAACACCCTTCAGTTATAGTCTCTGCATTAAGTAATGATTTGTGGTCTCAAAATTGGAAATGTTTGTTGGCTTGAAATCATTGCAATTAATTGAATATTGCTTTGTCTTGACTTTGATTGTTCCATGTGGAGATCTCAATGAGCAATTACTATTCCTGTGACATTTTGGTCACAACAACATATTTTTGTTGAAGTAGACTGGCTGTCCATGTTGTTTGCTTCTGCTGTTTCTTCCTTCTAGCTTTTAAATTGTTGAGGTGTAGAATCTGGTTTTGGGTTGGTGATTATTAGACCTCCTGATTTGGACGTAACATTGCAAATGTTTATAACTTGGTGTTTACTTGGAAATTGTTCCACTTGCTTCCATTGTAATTGGCATTCCAATCCTGACAGGCGATATCTGCTGCTGATATGGTTGTTATTATGGATAAAGGACATGTGAGGTGTGTGGAAAATTCAACTGACATGACAACTTCAAAATATTCGACATTATCTGTGCAGAATGAGTTTGATACTTTAAGCTATTTTCAAGAGCAAGAACAGAGTACTTCCGTACAAGAGAGACCAGGTCTTCCGGATAAAGCTAGTCCTCATGCCTCTGAAGAAGCACAAGAGATTATTGAAGTTGAGTTGAGAAAGAAAGGCAAAGTTGAATTTGGTGTATACAAGTAAGAAGTTTTCCCCCATAAGTATGTGATACCTCATGGTCTGCTATTTTGTAACTCTATTGCTTTTTGCAGGAAGTATGCTTCATTCTCAGGCTGGTTAATTACATTTGTAATATGCTTCTCAGCACTTGTAATGCAGGCATCTCGTAATGGAAATGATCTGTGGTTATCATATTGGGTTGATAAGACAGGAAGGGGTCAGACAAAATTCTCGACATCCTTCTATTTGGTATCAGTCTCTTTTGTCGTTATATAGTACATTGAGCGTCGTTAACTGTTTGAATTTTGGGTATTTCTTATCCAACATCATTTATGTTGCAATGCGAGGGACTATGGATATTTAAAACCTATCAAAGCAAATATACTACATTGCAAAATTAATGTACTCCTTTGCCTTCTACTGCTTTGATTAGGAAATTGAATTTGAAAACGGGAAGGATGAGACCTTGGAATTATATATTGTTTTCTGTTGACATGGTACTGCATGTTGCAGATTGTTCTTTGCATCTTGTGCATCATAAATTCCTTTTTGACACTGGTAAGGGCGTTCTCATTTGCATTCGGTGGCCTACATGCTGCAGTACAAGTGCACAATGCATTGCTTAATAAGCTTGTTGGTGCACCTGTAAAATTTTTTGATCAAACACCAGGTGGCAGAATACTTAACAGGTTGGAAAGAAGTCCTATGTCAATAGGTAGGTGAGGTGATAAATTCTTTTGTTAATATTACTTTTGCTCTGCAGGCTGTCATCTGATCTTTATACAATTGACGATTCGCTTCCATTCATAATCAATATTCTACTTGCCAATCTTGTTGGCCTGTTGGGTATAGCAATTGTTCTGTCATATGTGCAGGTAAATGAACAAGCTTCTTTGCTTTAGTTTCATGTTTGTAGAATTTCAACCTGTGTCTCCCTAGTGATAGCCTTGATCATATATTAATATGTAGATATAGTTAGAAAAATCGACACTATCTTTTAGTCAATGGTTCATATTTTTTCACTAAAAAGTTTGCTTATTTGTATTCCATGTCTTCAAAACAAGGGGACAGTATTGCATCAAATGCGATAGTTTGGTGTCGTAGTTATAACTGATGTCATATTGTTAAAATAAAAGGGAAATACTGCTTTGGCTGAAAAATACATTGCTATTCTCACTTGGATTGCCGATTTGCAGATTTAATAGCTTTTCAATTAATACTTGAAGCTTTTGTATCTCATTTGGTTTTATTTGTCACCGTTTAAATAGTCTAATGTACGTTAAGTTAGTTATCTTTCAATTTTATATCCAACAGAGTCTCTAATAGCCATTAATGACTTGACGCTCTATTAGCTTCTAACTTCAGTTTCCTTAATTTAGTCTGTGCAAAACATTATTTAATGGTTTTATCATATATGTTGCAGGTCCTATTCTTACTTCTACTATTACCATTTTGGTTCTTCTACGGTAAACTACAGGTATATATATGTTTGACTGCATGAGAGCTAGGACTCCAAATTTTTTTCCACAGGATAAACCGAACTTCATAGCAGAATAGATTGGCATGTGCCTTATAACAAGCCCATAGTAAACGTAATGAAAAATCCTTTAGGCCTAATTACTTCTATAATTTGCAGGCATGGACTATTGGTGTGTAATAATAACAGGGTGATTCCACGATTGGAAAAATTTCAGCCTTAAAGTACTTTCTTTCCGTTCTTCCAGTTGATAGTGCTCTGTCATTATCCTTTTGTCTGTTCTTTGGGAAGGGGTAGGGGTGGTAAGGTCGATGGGTGGATGGGTGGGGGAGCACTGTTAACAGGTTACTGAAACCTCCTTGACTATATCACCCTGGGTTCTGTCGCTCATTAGTCATTTGTGGACAATTACCAGTCACCAAATAAATGTATTGGGAGGGAAAGTTGGAACAGTTTTGATCCTGTCTGTGAGACATGCATCAGGTTATAATCCATCACCAAAGACATCTCTTGGAAGAGAATAAAAATATCAAATCTTTTGCTCCAATGCTTGGTTTGAAAATACCACAGGAAATATGGAGTATTATAAGTGTTACTGGACATACAGTCACAATACAGAGTTAAAAGTAGTAAACAATCCGGCAAACCTTTTTGACAATTCCTTCGAGCCTTACTAAAACACTCTTGAGGCATCCCTGTTCCACAGAGTGACACTAAATGTGTTAGTTAGGGGTGCAAATTCCAAGTGACAGATTAGAGTGGTTTATGCTACTAGACTTCCCACTTTGTAAACCGCTGTACTGAGGCATTGGGAATCTGCAGTACTTGCTATGCACTGGGTTGTAGAGTTTCCAATGTATGCAGGCCTTTGGAGATAAGATTTCAGGAAAGTAAGAGGGTAAAATAGAAAAAGGGGAAACGCACAATATTTGTGCATTTGCCTTGTGTAGTCAAGATATTTTCTACTCTTGGTTCTGATTGAAAACTTTGATGAGGTCTATTTATGTAGAAACATAGATAGAATTTCATTGTGCATAACGTTTTCTTGTTATCTAGAATAAGGAAAAAGGTATTATGCCATCTTAGTCAGACGTTCTTCAGTTATTTTACAGGACAACATCAAGAGAATTGCGAAGGCTGGACAGTGTTTCCCGTTCTCCTATATATGCAATTTTCACAGAGACGCTTGACGGATCACCTACTATAAGAGCATTTAAGACTCAGGTAGGTACATGGATGTCACCCGAGATTGATTTGTGAAATTGACTGTTAGCTTTCACTTCGTTTATTATCATCATGATCAGAGTCACTTGACCATTAGGCCAAGTCCAGAGTTTACATACCCAATTCTAGTTTTCAAGATTGGTTTTAAAGTGATATTTCCCTCTTCACCTCTCTTTAGTCACAACAGTTGCAACCACTTTGAAAGGGATAGATTCTGTTTGTTCTCCTAAATTATAGTCTGATTGTTTTCCTTCATTTTTTATTTCTACATATTAGTTGTTTTAAATGAGAACTTTATTGGGAACTTATAAATGTTAGTTGCTTGAACAGGAATTTTTCTTAAGGAAGTTTGCCGTGCATGTTGCCTTGTATCAGCGAACTTCTTATTCTGAGATAATAGCTAGTTTGTGGCTTTCCTTGCGTCTCCAGGTATTCTTGATGAGAAGAATAAAATTCTCTTGTATGCTGCCATTTGTACCTTGTTTGAATTTTCATACTAACTGGTGACTCTTTTGTAGTTGTTAGCAGCGTTAATCATTTCCTTTGTTGCTGTCATGGCGGTTGTTGGATCCTTCGGTTATTTGCCAATTAGTTTTGGTACCCCTGGCCTGGTACAATCTAATCTCTAAATTTATTTGTGACACAAAAGTTGTGTTTAGCTCTCATATTGATTGATTGTATAATTTTAAATTAGTTGTGTGGCTGTTGCAAAATCAAGGGGCTTGATTATAAGAATCACATTTAGGAGTTACCGAAATGAGTGTTTAGTATATAAATGTAAACATTAACACTATACAAAAACAGATCAATATAATTAGTCCTTAACTTGATTACATAGTATCAAAGCTAGATGTTATTTAGAACTCTTTTTTTTTCAATTTTAGTTCTGCACAATAAGTAGATCTTTAGAAAATTTTGGATTATTATTTTTAGGTGACTATTGATTCTCACCGACAATACTAATAGGGGCATCAATTGTCGATTGACCTCTCCTTGAAATTCAGCCATCAAAAGCTCCACGCTTGATTTTCATGCTCCACTCGAAGATTTTGTAACCTCACCTAGGCTCACACGCGTGATAATGTGTACATCAGTGTCTTGTCCTTCAGTCACCTTCTCTACTTTTGCCTCTTCCCTGCCAACACTACTAGGTGTCAGGTTTCCTCAATACCTTGACAAGAACATTCACTCTTGATTAACTTGCCACTAGAAACTTTTGACCATGGCTTTTTGGTTTATGAATGTTGAAGGTGGTGGGTAGTTTGCCCATGCATTAGTAGTTTTGTTGATCGGTTGATTATGCTCAAGAGCACCAAAACTACTGATCTCAGGTTCCTAATCATGATTCGATCTAGTTGCCTTATTGACTTCCTTTTTGCATTTGAGATTTTTGTGATTGTTCTTGATTTGTTTAACTATTTTGTCTCAATCGCTAACAAATAAAAGAGCTTGATTGGTGATTGTATCATTTTTATAATGTCTAAAATCATAGAAAATAAGTTGACTAGTCTCAATTATTTGGATTGGTGTAAGACTGTTCGAATTTACATAAGGAGCATTTCTAAGGACCATTACCTCATTGATGATCCGCCATCAAACCATGCTCGTAAGGAGTGACCACAAGATAATATCTGATGATTTTTGCAAAAGAATTTTATTAATAATAATCTAATTAATCACTTATGTATGTCAAAGAATTGATGAAATATTTTGAATTCTTGTATTTTGGAAAAGGAAACATTTCTCATATTTATGAAATGTGTAAGGGTTTTTTATTGTGTTGAACCACAAGATAAGTCTCTTCAGGCATATTTTATGAATTTCAAGGGGATCTATAAAGAATTGATTTACCTTCTAGTTATGATATTAAAGTCCACCAAACATAGCGAGAGCAAATGGTAGTAATTATTGTTTGGCTAATTTTAACTCTCAATCTAACTCTATACTGTTGAGATTTCTCTCAACACGAGTTCTATGCTCGGATATTTCGTACAAAGGTCAGTACGTTTGTTTTTCCCAATATTTAGACTCTTAATGCCCTTATCAATCAGAATAACGAATTTGACATGAGAAAGTCATATTATAGGAATAATAATAGAGGAGGATGGTCAAGTAGTTGGGACAATAGGAGTCATGATGCAGGAGGTATCTTTTGTTGTTACAATGATAAATTGGGCAATATCAAATGCACGTGCCAAATTTTACAAATAAATCTTAGAAGTTCTATCCAGCTCATATTGTAGTTACTACTGTTACACTTAGCTAATTCATTGAAAAGACAAGTACAATTTTTGTAGATGAATTTACTTTATTTATTCGATACCAAGGAGCATTAGAAAATTCATCTCATCCCGTTGCTTATATTGTTGACTTGGGTAACACAACTACTTGTCATCTCTCCTCTTCCTCCTAATGAGTAATTAATTCTGGTGCCTCAAATCATATGACAGGTAATTTTAATCCTTTCTTTACTTTCCAAAAAATATATCTTCTTCCTATGTTATTTTAGCTAATGGATCTACTTGTTCTATTCTTAGTTCATGCACTGTTAGTCCTACTCTATTACTTTCTCTATGTCTTGAATATACTAGATTTTTTTTAATTTAATATATGTGAATAAACTCAATTGTACGCTCAATTGTTGTCTTATTTTTTTCCAATCATCATTTTTTAAAAGTTCTTATGACAAAAAAGATTATTAGTAAAGGCCTTAAAGCAAGAAGTTTTTATAGTTTGGATACACAGGTGCCAACCTATTGCTTGTTTAGGTGTCTTAACTCCTTTTGAAGTTCACTAAAAAAAATCAATACACCAAGTACTACACTTAAATTTGTTGCTAAAAAGATCCAACTTCCTTGTGATTTTGTCTTGAATAAGGATATTTTGGCTCAACTTTATGTCAGTTTTGTTGATGAGCAACTCCTTTTCTTGTTATCTTTATTGAAGAAGTTATGTCCTCAATTTCATAATATCTTGCTTAGATTGTGAGTTTTATTAGTGTGCAAAACATCATCGTCTATCTTCAATCCCTCGGGCTATTAAAAGAGTTATTTTCCCTTTTAAATTAGTTTATTCTAATGTTTGGATTCGTAGGCTTATTGTGTCCAAAATTGGATTTCTATAATTTGTTATATCTTTTATTATGATTTCTCTCGTGGTACTTGACTTTATTTAGTGAAGAATCATTTTTATTGCTTTTTTTTTGAAATAAAAGCATAGTTTAATATCTCGATCCATACTTTGAGAACTGATAATACTAAAGAATTTTTCGCATCATTTCATTCCAGTATGATTCATAATGATATTTTTCATCAATCTTCATATGTTGACAAACCATCTCAAACTGGTGTGATTGAAGGGAAAAATTAACATCTCTTTGAAACTATTAGAGGACTCTTATTTTTAATGCATGTTCCCAAACAATTTTGAGCTGACGCAGTTTCCACAAGCTATTCGATTAATTTTATCCCTTCATCTGTTCTTCATGGTGAGGTTCTCCTTTTTTCCATAAACCCTTGTTCCTTATTACACTTTGAATACTTTGAGTATTTGGTAGTACTTGTTTTATCTGTGATGTTCATCCCCAAGTAACTAAGCTAGATCTCAAATCTTTAAAATGTATTTTCATAGGCTACTCTCGTATGTAAAAGAGGTATGTGCTACTCTCCTAATCCTATCAATTATTTTTGTTTTAGTATTATCTTTTTGAAATACGTTCTTTTTGTTTCCTACTACTTTAATTTTTTGAGTAGGATAATGATCTATTGGTTTATAAGATCACATATTAGACAATTACTCTTACTCCTACACTTGATACTCCAACATAACCACAATCACAACCTATTTTTCTGGTCTTCTGGACAAAGAGATCATTTTGATATAAGTTTAGTACCTATCTCTTCTTCGAAATCAGATTCAACTATCAATAATCTTGACTTTTTATATGTTCTTTGCAATTGAAAAGTGTACTTTTCCTATTTTGTCTTTTGTTTCTTTTGATCATTTGTCTTCCTCGTCTTGTTTGTTTGTTGTCTCCTTGATTTTTTAACTCTTTCGAAAAATGTTTATGAAGCCTTATCCCACCCTAGCGCGTGTGATTATATGATAGAGGGATATGAAGGCTTTAGATGCTAATGGTACATGAGATTTGGTGAAGTTGCCTATAGGAAAGAAGGCTATAAGATGTAAATGAGTATTCGCTGCAAAGCCAATTTTGGTGGATCAACTTCTCGACTTAAAGCATGACTTGTAGTAAAAGATTATGCTCAAACTTATGATGTGGATTTTTTTGATACCTTCTCTCATGTTGCTCAATTAATCTTTATTCATCTATTTATTTCTATTGTAGCTACTTATGATTGGTCCTTACATCAATTAGACATAAAAAAGTGCTTTCTTATATGGTGACTTTTGGGAAGAAGTAGTTATGAAGCAACTAATTGAGTTTATTGCTTAAGGGGAGTATGAGAAAGTTTGTTGCCTTTGAAAGTCCCTATGTGGTTTTAAAATGGAGTCCCCATGCTTGATTTTAGTCAAGTAGTAGAAATGTTTAAATGAATAAAAGTCTAGCCATTCAATATTCTATAAATATTTTGCATCTAACTTCATTCTTCTTATTGTATATAGGGATGATATTGTCATTACAAAAAGTGTTATTATGTGCATTTCATCTCTAAAATAATATCTTCATAGTCAGTTTCACATAAAGATTTATGAATTTGAAGTATTTTTTGGGAGTAGAGGTGATAAGAAGCAAGAAAGGTACTTCTATTGTATCAGAAAAATATGTACACTTGTTCGTTGAAGCTGAAAACTTAGGGTTAAGTCATGTAGTAACTATCTTGTAATGAATCATTTTAATATTTTATATTATGTCAGTATTGTAAGTTGTTAAATTTTGTGAGATTGGGCCTAAATAAATTAAGCACATACAAGCTCAAATGAAGTTCCATCCTAAAACTAATTGGTGATAAGAGGAGTAACTTACTAGGCTTATATGCATGCTCAAGGCCATATATTATTTTCATATGGGACAAACTTCCACTTATATTTCAACGTGCCCTCTCACTTGTGGGCTAATTTAAGGCCCAACACGTGACACAGTCTATCGTGTCGAGATGATGACGGCTAAAGAGCAGCCTGCTTTGATACCATGTTAAATTTTTTAAGATTGGGACTAGATAAACTGAGCACATACAAGCCCAAATGAGGTTTCATCCTAAAACCAATTGATGATAGGAGTAACTTACTAGGCTTATATGCATGCTCAAGGTCATATTTTCTTTTCATGTGGGACAAACTCCCACTTATATTTTAACATAAGTCAATTCATATCTTATCTAAATGTTCATCATTGGACTGTTGTAGAGTAGATCATGTGTTACTTAAAGGGAGCTCTTGGACGAGAGATCTATATGAAAATTATGGAATATTCACATGCAGGTTCCAAGATTAAAGGAAAATCCACTATTGACTATTGTGTCTTTATCAAAGGAAATTTAATCTCATGGAAAAGCAAGAAGCAAATTGTTGTATCTAAGTCCAGTGCAAAATCTAAATATAGAGCTGTGGCACAGTTGGTATGTGAGATAAGTTGAATATATCAGCTCCTAACAAAAATTGGTGTTAAAGACTCAATATCACTAAAATTATGGTGTGATAACTAAGCTACTTTGCATATTGTTTCTAATTGTGTCTTATGAACGAACTAAATATATTGAAATTGATTGTTATTTCATTTGTGAAAAAATGCTGCAAAACTTGATGTCTACAAACTATGTGGCGACTAGAGAACAACTTGGAGATATTTTGACAAAAGTTCTAACCAGAATTTGGGTCAAGTATATATATATATATATATATATATAAAACAAGCTGACATAATTAACATCTATGCTCTAATTTGAAGGAAAGTGTTATAGATTGCTTATATAGCTGTAGATTAGGTTTTGTGACTCTTACAAGATCAAGGGGCTTGATTTATAAGGATCCCATCTAGTAGTTACCTAATTAGTTGTTGAATGTTAGTATATATATGTAGCTATATACTCTATAGAGAAACACAGGAATAGAATTAATCCTTCACCTCATCGCTCTTTTCAAAAGAGTGCACTTGTACTTCCTCGTTTGTGAAAATCAGATGCAGAATAAGATCAACTATTTTTACAGGTAGGTTTGGCTCTCTCTTATGCTGCTCCAATTGTGTCCTTACTTGGAAGTTTCCTGACCAGCTTCACTGAAACGGAGAAGGAGATGGTTTCTGTTGAGAGAGCTCTTCAGGTGTGAACATGATCATTATGTCCAGCATGTTCTTCCCTGTTGATTACTCACAGAATTCTACTTTCTGCAGTACATGGACATCCCTCAAGAAGAGCTTGGTGGATGCCAATCCCTGAATCCTAATTGGCCACGCCAAGGACTGATAGAGTTTCAACATGTTACGATGCAATATCTGCCATCTTTGCCACCTGCACTACACAATGTCACATTTCAAATTCCAGGAGGGATGCAGGTCAGAACATGTAAATCCTCAATCTTAGGATTAGGCTGGAGGTAATATATTTGATTAGGTTTTTACAGTGCGGTATTTAAGTGGGCAGTTTAGATTTCATCAAAGAAATAGTTTGTTGGGAGAATAGTTCAAAGTTTCTTTAAATTATCTGGGAGTAATCAATGCTAACCATTCTTATGAACCGAAGGATTGAGATTAAGCCAACATGATGATTCATATCTTGGCTTAAATTTCATCAAAGAAATAGTTTGTTGGGAGAATAGTTCGAAGTTCCTTTAAATTATCCGGGAGTAATCAATGCTAACCATTCTTATGAACTGAAGGATTGAGATTAAGCCAACATGATGATTCATATCTTGGTACTCAATCCTTAAGTTCATAAGAATGGTATCTTGGCTTAAAAGACAAGATATTAATCCAACGCTTGATTTGATAACTGCTTCATGCTTTATATTTCAAGTAGAACATTCTCACGTGTTGGTTTTTCATGTTGATTGCACACAAGTAGGTTGGAATTGTTGGAAGAACAGGTGCTGGGAAGACTAGTGTCTTGAATGCCCTTTTCCGCCTTGTTCCTATATCAAGTGGTCGTATCTTGGTGGATGGTCTTAACATAGTTGATATTCCTGTTAGAGATCTTCGTGCACATCTTGCTATTGTTCCTCAAAGTCCCTTCCTATTTGAAGGTTCATTAAGGTCTGCTTATAGGAACATGTCGTGAGCTGTTACAATATTTCCTTGCTTAGTAATTAGTTGGTAATGCATATCTTCTATTTTAGGGATAATTTGGATCCACTTCAAATGAGCTGTGACTTGAAAATCTGGGAGACCCTGGAGAAATGCAACATGAAGGAACAAGTAGAAGCAGCAGGTGGATTGAGTATTCATGTAAGAGAATCTGGATCATCGTTTTCTGTTGGTCAAAGGCAGCTTCTTTGCCTTGCACGTGCTCTTCTCAAGTCTTCTAAGGTACAAGTACTGATACCATGTCTCGTGGAGTAATAATTGTTACTTACATGGACTAGCAATAGCCAATAACGGTATTAGTGCCATTCTAGTTTTAGTACATAAGCTTCTTCGGGGAATCTATGCTTTGAAAATCTTTGTTCTGTTGATTTTAAAAAATAAACGTATTCAATAAAATCATGATGTTTTAAGCAGTTTTAAAGACGAAGTGGATTAAGTCTTTAAAAGAGCAATTTCAATATTTCAAAACAATATAGATCACAAGGCAATTGTTATACCATGACAAATAGATTTGTATTGAAATTTCCGAATTCTGGGACACTATTGTTTTGATCTCTGTTTAATACAACTATAACACAATTCATGTTCAGGTACTGTGTTTGGATGAGTGCACAGCGAATGTTGACACTCAAACTGCTTCAGTAATACAAAATGCAATATCTAGTGAATGCAGCGGCGTGACAGTGCTTACAATTGCTCATCGCATTTCGACAGTTCTGAGTATGGACAACATCCTCATTTTGGATCATGGGAATTTGGTATGCCTCGTTTTTTCTTCTTTTTTTCCTTATTCATTTATTTCAATTTTCATATCTGCCTTCTTTGTAGTAAGGCACAGCATCAATAATGAGAATTTGAGAGGTTGTATGGGTGCAAAATTTGCAAGTTATTGTGTCAATATCATGTGTGTAGTTCATACAGTCATTTGCTATACCGCTATTGATACCCCCTAGCTTACAGAACCTAGATGTAACTACTTCAGATTGCATAAATAGCTAAAACTTCTTATTCTTTTTTTTGTGCTAGGTTGAGCAAGGTAACCCACAAGCTCTTTTACAAGATGAAGTCTCGAAATTTTCAAGTTTCGCTAAAGCTTCTACGATGTAATTACCAGATCACTAGTTCAGGTAGCAAACGATGAAGTAATGCACATTGTACATAGAAAGCGCACGCCTTGTGCAGTGCCCCTTACTATTTTAAGTTTTTAACTAAACCAAGGTCATCCGCATGGAAGTTGCTGAAGAGTCGTGTTATTGTTATCCATGCGACTTGATATTGATGTTAACATTATCCCAGTAGAATGACTATCCGTTCTGAATTGCTCAATCCTAGTGCTATTCTTGTACTGAGCTTATTTCTGCTCTTAGAATTTCTAGCAAAGTGCTTAGTCTTTTCGCTGCTTCAGGTGGTTATCAACACCGTAGGCCGGAATGGCACCAAGTTGAATAAAAGCAAAGAAGTTTTTACAAGGACACGTGAAAATCAGGTTCTTTAGTAGTGACAACAAAATGACCATAATAATTGTCATTTGTCACAACCTTGGATATTATGGGTTATAATGCTTAACAACAGCCATTACCTCGTTATATGCTGAAAGCCCCAAGTGTCCTATTATTGAGTGAATTAAACAATTTAAAGGGACCATAAATTAACATTTGAAAGAGGAAAAGGGACTATAAATGAAGGTTTGAAAGTGGTGGGAGCATTACTTGTATGTCTACTTATATGTAGCAGTTGGGACTTGGGAACCATGCATGTAGCTACTTAATTCTGTGGTCCCAAATCTGATATTGAGCTAAACCTGAGACACGTCATAGGACAAGTTCCCAAAACCAGAACACATGTTAGGCTGGGAGCATTCTTAGTGGAGCTTAAAGTTGGCGTCTGAAACATGTGTAAATGGATTATGCCGTGTATGCTCACATGGTTTTGCGTTGATTTAGGTGTCGTGTTTTCTGTTCTCATTAAGTTTTGTTTAGATACGTGGTTGGTGCAATGGGATGCTTTTAGCCGAAAGGAGTGGAGCTTTTATCTCTTGAATGTGTAGGTGGGGACCAGAGACAACTTGCTTATAACTTGACACGCTAATGATTTGTTTAGAGTTCAAGTGTGCAGATTTTCAGGATAATATGTAAAAGATTATATGCCCCATTTCCATTTGCCTAGTTGACGACACATGCTCTCGATCACTCTCTCACAAAAGCAAAAAAGGGCGTACACTAACTTACGCTTTTGTGGCATGGATGCCTAAATTAAACTATGATGTTAGAGTGGCCACTTCTCCTCCTTTCTCTTTTTATCCCCTCCTCAATTTGTGATGATTTCCACTACAAAACCAAAATCCTACCTCCAGTTTTTCTTGTAAATTAAGTATTTTTTATGATATAATTACATTAGATTCATGGATAACACTTGCAGTCCAGTTTTTGCACTGCTTTCACCTTAGCTAAAACATTTTACAACCCTTTTGTTAATTAATTTAAACGGGAGAAGGAAATGGGAAAGAAAAGAAAATGCAGTTGTGTATATAAACTAGCTGAATTGGTACATTGCTTTCACCTATAATTCTTCTTCAATTTGTGAACTTTGATCACCTGAGAAGAACAACTTTGAAAGCTTTCTACCAATTTGTTGAGAAGGAAAGGAAAATTTGGAATGTTAATATATGAACATTTTTCTTCTGGATGTGTAAGACTTGCATATGATCCTCAAAAGTCACGCGGGTCAACAAAAATCACCGGTGATGATGGGTGTGATGTAGTCCAGTCGGGTTCGGGTTCGGGTTCATGACCAACCCCCTGCTTCTCATTATTATCATAATGATCAACTTTCTTAATGCACCATACATCTTCAGTCCATGAAAGGTTTCTCCAGTGTGGGATCACATCTCTAACAGGGTCCCTTGGCCCCACTTCAGCCACTATGGCCCCACAACCATGGTCATCTCTAGCCATGTTATGTGCGAATGCACAGAGAGCCTTCATGAGCCTCGGTGCATTTTCACCTTCCATGTGTAAACCATACAAGACATAGATGCCGAATGGTCTAAAAAAATTAGGAAACGATGGCAACCTTAGCCATGGCATGCAAGCATCCAACAACCTTGTACTCTTGCAACATGCGTAGGTCAATTTGGACACACCCTTCACCTGCAATTGGAACACTTCCTTGGTGTTCCACACACTAAGTACAGCAAAACTTGAAGGAAGAACCTTGGTCTTTGGATCCCATTTGGTGAGGGATTTTCGGGGCACGGCCATAAAAGTGCCCAAATTGAGCTTGCTGGACAAAAGTTTATCAACGTCCATTAGAAAAAATTCTGCATTGGCAAATAATTGACGATAAATTATTCCAGCGGTTCTTGGACCGAGTTGAATGACTGCAATGCCCGAGCCTAATGGCTTGTAATGGGCATGAACAGGTTGCACTAACACAGTAGGGGCTCTGAACTTCGTATAAGAACATTTCTTGGTGAATAAATTGATTGAAGGCTTGTTGCTGCTGTCTGTGGCCATGTAAGTGTACTCTGCCCCTTGTTGTTTGCACCATTCTTCTATTTTCTGAATCAAAGTGGCGCCAATGCCAAGCATCCTGCATGCCCATGTTGTTGAAACAAACTAAGAATCAATTTAATATGTGCAAATTAAGTTACTTGAGGATTGTCCATTGCGGGAGAGCCAAAGTGCTTAAATTCATTAAGTTGCACGGTTAGTAATTAATGTTATAGAAATTTAGAAAAAGGTGAACTAGCTTGTTTGAAGACAACATGGTCACTGACGTCACATCCAATGTATGCTCCTTGTGACCTTGTCTATTCCTCTTTTTTTCTTCTTCTTTATTTTGCCGCTGACTCCTTAGGGAATTTAAGGTAGAAACTGGGAGAGTAGTGAGTGTGCAATAGTCTAAAGAAGTAATTCATCACTTGCCGAGTGAAAACAAACGAATAAGTAAAAGACACAAGTATCTTGTCTTGTCCAAAGAGCTTTATTGAGTTATTAATAAAAACATCCCTTTGTTGGAGACATGTGTCGATGACAGGCTAGCATTGCATTCGTTTCTATTTCATGATACAAGGAACAAATGTTTTCTCTTTATGGTCGAATCTAATCGTGTTTTTGTGGGGTGGGAAATTGGTGTTCCCGTATATATAATATCAGATAGAACCCTCAAAAGCAGCCGTGAAAAATGCACCAGAGAAGAGAGAGATAGGAAACAAAGACAACAACTAGCTAGCAGAGTAGAACTAGAAGATGAAAAGGCAATAGAAATGGTTCGTTGCACCAAATAAGCTGACCATATAAAGAATAACAGTAAAGAAAAAGTAAATCATCTTCATGCCAGGTCTGGACTCGTCAATGCCTATAAAATTCTCAAGTTACCGGTTACTAGTTATTATAATAATCATGAATAATGCTGCTACGATTACGATAAATTCTAATAATTTTTTTTTAATTTTAAAATTTTTATTTAAGTAAACAAGTTATTTAGCTTTCGCAGGCTTCCTTGTATGGCATATAAAGTAAGTAATGATAAGGAAAGAAGAGAGACCTATGTGCTGGAGAGACCCTGAGTCCCAGAATATAAGCCAGCTTCACATAAACTGAGTTCCCTCTTGTCACAGATTTCATACAGCCTCTTATGACCCCCACTACCTCTTTCTCCTCCCCATATTCTGCAACCTGTTAATTATCACAAGTTTTTGTTATCAACTTAATATAATCTCGTTAAAAAGACAAGCTAGAGAGCAACTCTTGAATCTTCTCAACTTGGCTATTATTACGAGCAGCCTTTTTACTAACACTCACCAATAGAGAATAGGGCAGCAACTTACTTGGAGCCGCCTATGTGCATGCAAATGTTGCATATCGAATTAACATGTACACTACTCTTTTAACGTTTCGAGAGAATAATTACCACTTACCAGCATGACATGATATGGAAAGTGACGTATGCGACAAAGAGGGTCTCCCAAAAGATCAGTGACAAGCGTAGGCTTTCCATGTTGGCCAACCTCACACCGCCGCTCCACCTCTTCCACCGCCTCCTTATCTTTCTCTTCGTCGTACTCTCTCACCACCACCATATTCTCCTTCAGCATTGCCAAATTCTCTGCAGCTACTTTCACTGACATGATAAATTATAGTCAAGGTCACAAAGTGAGTGTAGAAGGTGATATACAGTATGTGTAAAATTTGTAAGAGTGTTGGGACGTCCTAGCTAGCTAGCTAGCTCTTGCTTGTATCTGGCATCTTCACTATCTCCATCTATATTTATAGTGGGAGAGAATGCTGGTGTGGCATCTCCACCATTTCAGTGGGACTTTCTTTTCTAGATATGCCGTATACATTAGTTTAATATTATTCATTCACATTCTCTCCATGACTCTTGCCAATAGCCGCAAGATACATGTATTATGTTCTTCTTTGACCGTAAAATAATTAAGTATTAGACATGGTTACAATTATTGCTTCACAAGATCCGTGTTCTTTATATCGTCAATTGTTTCAGTTGATGCTGATCATTATAGTATAATGACGATAATAATGTCAAGACTAAGGTCTACATATTTATTCATGAAATTATTAATTAATTTTTAATCTCTATAACGCTTTGTTGAGAAGGTGCTAATTAAGAACTTATAAAAGTCAACATTTCTAATTAATTACTCTTTCATCTCCCTGCATTGTAGCAATTTGTAATTATGGATATAAATCAAGTTGAACATTGTATGTTCTATTAATTTTAAATATTAGATCTAAACTTAACTGATTGAACGACTGACAATTTATGAATAAATTTTTAGTTCAAGTAAATAAAATTTATTTAAGTCCAACTTTAAAATTTTAAGTATGATCAATCTAATTTTCTAAATATAAATAAATTGTTCAAATAATACATAAATTATATATTTGATATATTAAATTTTGACGAACTAACAAAATAAAGTTAAGCTTTTGATATTTTGAAAACTATCCAATCTTACATAACTTAATTATGATAATTATGAACTACAATATATATACTAATATATAATATGTGCTGGTTAAAGTATATTAAAAGGAAAAATTAAATAACACACTGCTTTTTAAAAATACAATAATCTTCTTTTCCTAAATAAAGTTTTTAATACATAGAGGAAATTTTCATTTAGCTGCATCAAAATTTGTGATTGTAATCAATAGACATTTTAGAAGTTAAACTAATGTATTTAACATTAAACTAAAGGGGTTTTCTGGAGTGATCGAACAGCGTTATTTCTATTATTTTTCAAAGAGACAAACTGCTGTTAAGTTCATTGACTTCAAGATATGGAATTCTGCATCACCAGTTCCAGGGCATCTCTTCCCTTTCATCAATAACTCTGAGCGGTAGTAACAGATAGATGCATGTTTGTGTTGTTTGATTGTTTTTTGGCCCTGAGCCGGCCGACGTCGGGGGCTCAATGGATAATGGTTTCCGTTCTTTAAGCAAATATATTTGATTCCTAGGGAAGCGTTCCTCCAATAGTGATAAGTAGTACGTACTAACATACATATATTGCTGTTACTGCCCAATTATTATGGTAAAGGAGTAAGGGTGACCAGAGTCATGCCAAGCTCCACGTTTTCGGCTAACATGTGGACAGTCCTTCAAAGGGTGGGCTAGCTCTGGATAAGCCTTCCTGCTTTGCGAAGAACAAGGAAGAGATATTAATTATATGTATTATGTAGCTGTTTTTTTTTTTTTTTTTGACAAACAGATTAATTTTTTAAAGTAAAATTGCAAATTTATAATTATAAAGAATAATACTCGCCTTCACTTGTGATTTTAGTATTATCAAATTAGAACGAATTTGTTTGTTATATTTATTTATTAAATAATTTATTTAAAATATAATAATGTATAAATTAATACACACTCATATATAATATCCAATTAAATAATCTATAATATTTTACTAAAAAAGTAAAAATTAGAACTTTTTATTATTTATATCTGGCAATAGATAAGATGATGCACTGAAGTTTCACCAGTAACTCTTAACAATTTGTCATATTGCTTAAACCCTACCAACAACGATGTAAGAAGAATAATAAAATGGCCAAGTCCACTCTTAGGTTCTACCCTAAGCACGTTTCAAGCTGAATTATATGCCTGACATTGTAATGACTAACAAGATTTCCCAACTTTTTTTTTTTTGATAGACAAGGGAAATAAGGCAGCCTATGAGCGCAACAGCGCACCGAGACGTGCGTCAAACAACAAAAGGGATTGGAGTATTGAGCCCGGCATCTCTCACAGCTGCCATCGTTGGAGATGAGAGGAGCCATGTTTTGCTAAGTAATCGGTGCAAGTGTTACCTTCTCACAAGGTGTGTGTGATGGAGCAATCCCACGCTCGAATCAGCACATAAGGCGAATGTGTGCAATAACGGTAGTTCCGAACTCTAATCTGATGAAAGTGACCAAAAAAAAAGAAGATCGCTAGCTATTAGTATTTTGGATGTAGTACCACAAACTAGTACCAAACTAAGTGGGAATTCTTGATTTTGAAAGTTAATTAGGACCAACAGCTCTAACAGGCTTTCCTTATTAAGTATTTGTTTGTCTGCCACTCGACTTAATTTTGGACTGATGATCAGTCTTGTTAGAGGACAAACGAGAAACATAAACACGTAACAAAAGGAAACATGTAGAGGACAAAGCAGTAGTTGGAGCTGACGATGGCGCTAGCTAGGAAGAGGACAGCCTATGGTCAGTGAGGTGCCTACTTTTCGCTTAAATAAATTAATTTCAGGAATTCATGTTGAACGTGAAAATAAAGGGGGAAAAAAAACTTTATATTGCCTGAGTTTTAGTATTTTAAATACTTAAACTTTAATTTCATTAGATGGATTGTAAGGTACACACGCCTCAATCAGTGTGTGAAAATGTTTATTGAAAAGTTCAGGGGCAAAAGATATTTTACCGAATTTAGTATCAGATTGAATTTTAATATGGTGTTATATTGATATTGGTTAATATCAACTATCGTTTCGAATAATATTTTAAATTTATGAAATAGTCTTTAAATTTTTAAAATTATAAAATAGTCTATTGTTATATTGTACAGTTATATTGTATATTTTAACCATATCTCCAACAATCATATTAATAAATAATAATCATAATTTTAATTTAATTTATGAAATTAATTTAATAATTATTAATAAATACAATTAAATTTAAAATATATTTTTAAAATATATAAATTTTGATTTAATAATTAAAATATATAAAATAAATATTAGTTTATATATAATAATTTTAAATTATTTATTTTAAAATAAAATATTTTATTAATACTTTATTAATAAATATTGTATAAAATATTAAAATAAATTAAAATAAAATTAATTTATTTTTCAGTTTTATTTAATTTATAATTATTATTAGTAATAAAATATTTATTATTATTTTAAAACAAAATTAAAATTGAAAATAATTACAAAAGTTGAAATAAATAAAATAACTAATTAAAATTTTGAAAAAGAGAGGTTAGGCGTAGATTTTAAAATTGTTTAAAAATTTTGCAAAAATGTCTCTATTTTTTTAAATTCCCAACATCAACCGACATTTGGCCGGTATTTTGAATATCGGTTAATACCATCCAAAACAGGTTGGTATCAATTGATATTTAAACCCGATTCGATCAACCATTTATGTTGTACAAATTTTGGTATAGTACGTTACGTGTTGGCCGGTACGAAACAATATTCATATTATTGTTCAAAATAGATAATTATTTTAAGGGTAAAATAAATAAATCTTCCTTTATTTTAGAAAAATCTTAATTCTTTTAGAAAACTTCGTTTTTAGTGATCAATTAAAAATAATAGTTTGACACACACGATCTAAATATTATGCATTAAAACTCAAATATCATTAATATGGTAATCTAATTCCTTTTAAATCTTACTTGAGCTAATTAAATTATATTTTATTTAAGTCCAAATTTATTAGTTCGATTTGAGTTTAAAAGTTAAGTTCGCATATATTTTGTTATTATTTTTAACCAAAGTTTAAAAAATAAATTTTTGGAAAATTGAAAAGAGTTTTTTTAAAATTTAAAATAATTTTTTAAAATTAAACCATAAAGAAACTCCTATCTTTTACCCTAATTTAAAATTTATTATAATTAATTGATTTTCATGTTATGCTAGCTATAATAAATTAGAATTAATAAATTAAAGTTTCTGTCAAGAATGAAATAGTATTAACTAATTTCTTTACTTCAATTCGATTATCAAGTGATAACTTTAATTAGCATATAAAATAGTGTGTTTTGTAATTTGAAATTCAAATATTAATAAGGATAGTGTTGATAATAGTATTTAATATTTTCTGATTTACCAAAAAATAGTATTTAATTGATTAATGTTATTCAACATGCTAACTAAGGCATTTAAACCTTGGATTAATGTTGTTTATTGATTATAAATTTTAAAAATAGAGTGAAAGATAGGGATTCATCAATATAATCAGGAAAAGTCAAAGTAGAAGGTAAATAAGTGGTAAACAAGCATTTTGTCAATGTAGATTAGGATTCATTGATAACCTTATCGAAAATTGAAAATCTTGGTAGAAGATTTTATAATTAATAGCAATATAAAGTGAGTTGTAGGAAGTAATTTGTTAATGTGTTTAAATTAATATTAAAATGGTATAATTGGTGTTTGGGAAGGGTTCAATCCTTTCTTCAGTATGATAAAAATATGACAATGAGGACAAAATATATAATTAATTCCTAAAAGTTAAAGAACAAAAGTTTGAAGGAAAAGATAAAGGCATTTTATTATGAAATCAGTATGATGGCATGTAAGGAAAGCTAAGAAATTTTCAAGATTGTTAAAGAGGCCTATAATCAGATAATATATATTAAGGTTTAATTTGATGGATTCCCTTATGGTTTGATATATTATCAATATATTCCTTGACTTGTAAAAATGAACAATAATCTCCTATAATTTTGATTTTATAACACTCATCCCTCTTGCCATCAACTTTCATTAAAAACTCTAACTGCATGCTCCAAAATGACACCATTTTCATTATGTGATACTATACATGATACTAGATGTAACACTATACAATATCATTTTGAAGTTCATAGTTAGGATTTGTAATGAAAGATGATGGTAGGAGGACAAGCATTATAAAACCAAAACTATAGGAGATTATTAATAGTAAAGTGAGGAGATAAATTGACAACATGTCAAACCATATGAAGTCCAATGAAATTTACCCTATATATTATTGCAATGAATGTTAACTTGATCTAATTATGAATTAAATGTTCATAGTCTATTAATCTAGTACATGTTACAACGTATTACATTTCTATGTTGATAACTTAATAACTAATTCCTATTGACAATATTACAATAATTAGAGTTCAAAATTGACCAAAAAAGTCCATTTTACTATATTATCATAAGTGCTTATACATATATATACACATTTTAGAAAATTAATATGTCTAAAATATTGATAGTATTAGAATAACATTAATAATAAAATGACTTGTTTATAATAATTACCTTATATTATAATCCAGTAATGTTTACAAAAAAGTAGTATAATCTTAAATGCTAAAAATAAAGGCAAAATATATGCATTATCTATATCTCCTCTTCTTTCGATTTACGGATTGTAATGGCAAAGTATCATGAATTGCTTGTTTGTGAATTTCAACTTTGCATAATTAGTCATATATTTAATTTAGGAGTCAACATCCAACATGTAAAACAATTGTAAATCAATTTACGTAATGCAACTAATTATACAAATGTTATAAGAAATCAAACTATATAAAATGTAATATGAAATTTCATTGCTCCATTTATTTTATCGTAGTTTACTCTTCAACCTGCAAGTCTTGAAACCCTTCAGCTTCCTTTTCATTTACATCTATCTTATTTATTAGAGGAACAATATTTACATTTAGCTCAGTCTAATTGTTGGTTTGTGATCCTGTACCTTTGCTTTATCTTTTCCATACAAGCTGATGATTATAACTTTGTTCAACTTGTTAACTTTGGGTGATTGTTTCTCTTATTTGTGAACTTTGGGTGATTATGTTTTCTACCTATTAGGCTTGTTTATTATTTTTAATAATGCCTCTTCTTTGTTGAATTATTATAATTAATGGTTAATATGTTGCTCGAAACTAAGAAATATGCAATATCATAATGAAAGTTAAATGACATACCTCTTGCTTACACATTCTTTGGTTATATCCTTTAATATCACATTTAGTATATCTCACAATTCTCTCATTTGTAGACATCTTTCTATCTTTGGTTGTTTAAACCTTTTGATCTACATTTTTTGGTGACCATACATCCTCCATACTATCAAAGGTTTTTTACCTTCATATGATGACAAAAATCTTTCTTCGTTTAAAGGTTAGAAGGAGTACTTATATTCCTGCATAAATTAATCCATAATAGAGCATTTCTCAATATAGTTAATGCTAAAAATTTAATATGATGCAGTATCAATATAGTTGCAGCTATAAATTTAATATTTAATATAAATTTAGATACTTGGCATATAGTAAAAATTTAATATTTATGCCAAGTACTAGTGGCTATATGTACAAGTCTTAATTTGGAACTTAATATAAAATCTATATGTTCCATTCCCTAATTTATGCTCATCAACCTTATATCAATCAATAGTTAAAACTCTCTTGCTTGTTCTCTTTAATTATGAGACATGATCCTAGGAGTAAAGTTCCAATGCCATTGAAGCAAATATCCTCTTTTGATGTGTTATCTTCATCCACCATTTTTCTTATATATTTCAAAATGCTAATGATTGGCTTCAATCTTACTTTTAGAATCCAACCATTAAAGGTTTCATATATGTTATTATTAATTCAATTATTTTGTTGTTATGCTCTAAAAATGCCTTACATCATATCTCCTTATAACATTCAAACATTGTCTTCGCACAATGTTTATTTTATGTCTTTTTCAAATCTTCTCTAATAAAAAAACTTGAAGAGTATGCTATAATACATATAATTAAAGAGTTTAGTGTGATTATACAAATATAGCCTACCTCTAAAGTTAAAAGATTTAGGAATCTTATTATTTCATATAATTTGGGTACTTTAAATATTTATAAATGCTTATGTAATTTAGGTACAAGTATTAACCTTATGTCTTTATCTCTTTTCAGGAAGTTTGGAATAAGAGAACTCAAACTTACAACAATATGACTCTAACTAGCTGACAATTCCTTTAGGTACCCAATTAGGGTAGTGGAAGACCTATTTGTTAAAGTATGAAAATTCAATTTTCTTTCGAATTTTTAAGAAATAAATATAAGTAAGATATTGAGGTTCCATCATTAAAGGAGACCTATTTATGAATAGTAGAGGTGTAGAAATTGATGTAGCTAAGGAGTTCATCATTTGAAAGCCTTTAAAAGGGCCTACCCTTGATGACACTTGTTATAAGATGGACATTATTAATGCTATTGTCTATGATGACTTTCCTAAAGTTACTTATATTGACCCCTTAAAAAATTTGTTTGGCTTTAGGATTTAATGAGAAAGAAGAGGATTCTAACCTTGTTAATTATGCTTTTTGGCTAGAATGAGAGGGCTATAAAACTATATTTTCAAAAACTTAGGAGAAGGAAAACCTAAATCCCTACTATCTACCCAAGAAGCACCTAGGCTTGATTTGAAACAATTATCTTCTTACTTGCATTATACATATTTAGGAGAAAATAATATTTATCCTAGTATTATCTCTTATTTTTAAGCTACTTGTAGGAAAATAACTTAGTTAGACATCAACAAGAGCATAAGATTAAAGTGCAATCCTATGATACCTATCAATTTTTTCTTACAGTTTCATCAATACCATAACGGAAAAATGTTTGATTTGGAAAAATCTAAACTTTACTGTCAGATTATATGATTTTTTAGAGATTAAGGATTTAAATTTCTGTTAAGTATTATAAATTAAAAGATGAACTAATGATTTTTGTTTCGAGATGTCGATGCCTAAATGAGGAGCCTTTTAATTTTCTCAAATAAAATTTCTTATTTTTAATTTATAAATGATATGTATATTTGAATGTCAGACTTAGGAGCATATAAATAAAATTTTCAAATTTAATTTGTTAAAAATTAAAATTGATAGAAGTACATATTTTATACACCACAGTTTAAAGATTTAAAAAGCTTCTTTCCTTCAAAATATTATAAACTCTGCCTATTAGTGAATGAGTACATGTTTCAGGACAAGTTCATCAAGGAATATCTACTGACTTGAATCTTAAGTTTCGTGTTGCAATATAATAAAACATGCTCGTGTGTGTAGGTTTTCATCGTCTGATAAAATATATGGTGCAAGGAAATGTAAAAGTGAATGAGAATACTGAATGTTCGTATGAGATAACAAAAAATAGTCTTAATACATATTCTTCTTTATTAACAGAATTGTTACGATAACAAAGAAGAGGAAGATTAGATTACAGAGCAAAATTCCATGTGGTGAAGATGTATATACGATTGATTACGTTGTGCATTCCAGCTTTAGAGATTTCATCTATTGTCTTTTTTACTTTTCCATGACTACAAAGATATATACAGTCTGCATGTCTAGCATAATCTTAGGTTCTTTCTCAGCCTTGATGCTGTCCACACGACCAATAGCTATGCCTCAAAAGTGGATCTACTCAATGGATACAACCTTTTAACTTAGCTTGTATTACACAACTACTGTTTAATAGTTTTCTTGCTCTTAGTGCTGCAATATATACGTTTAAGCTTCAGAACATGCGTATGACCTTAGCACATATGTGAGCAATCGATTATATTCTGGGTTGTTGACCATTTTCTTGATGAAGCTCAGTTCCGATACGATATTGAGAATCAAATCCGACTGCCTTTACTGAAAGCACAGACTTTTGAATTGTTTATGTTTCCATGAGAGGGAGTTGTGGAATTTATGTGATTGTTATACTCCAAGAGAAACGGAATAAGCCAATTAGAAGTGATACGAAAGTAATCCCTTTATTCATGCTTTCACATATTTGACAAGAATAATTAATGATGAAGCTAATTAATATAGCAACTGAGATTGATCCATTAGCTACGAAATGCTTTCTTTTTGCTAGTTAAGGATAAAGTTGTATAAATTGAACCTCTTTAAATCTCGTATTTAACAAAATTTTTTACGAGGATGTCTGTAAGCAACTCAGTTAGAAGAGGGGTAAATGCGACAGATATTGCAAAAATTGAAGATGGACGCGTGACTACTGATCCGCTGCATCAGGAAAAGAGAACTAGCTATAGACCCAAAAGAATTAACACTAGGCTGAGTGGTTATGATTGGCTAGCAAGTAGTATTAAAGTTCGGTTAGGGGAAAGAGAAGGCATGAAAGGATTGATTCTAGTTTCTCTCTCTCTTTGTGAAGTTTTTTCTGTTTCTGAAAAAGTAGCTCGTCATTTTCGTTTATTTTCCTTGTATTGCTCTGTTGTAATTCTGCTATACACCAGTAGCATTTATGTTATGTTGTAAGAAAACAATCCTTCAACAACAATACAAACGCAGAGTTTCCATTTAAAATTCTTCTTGATCTACATCCATTACATTGGTGCTTTCATTGCTTATGGCGGAAAATACTCGCCTTAAGAAACTCTGCACTGATATCAAACGGTTGGTGGACACTATGGAAAAACGCGATAAAGAATATGCTATTCGGTTCGAAACGATGGAAACAGCCCTTGCTGGGTTACTCAAGCAACCGTCTGGCCCACCGTCGCACCCTGCTAATACCTCCACTTATCAACCTTTTCAGGTACGGAATGTTAAGCTAGATTTTCCTCGGTTTGATGGATCGGATGTTCTTCAATGGATCTTTAAAGCTGAACAATTCTTTAGCTATTACAATACACCAGATGAACATCGTTTAACTATTGCTGCCATTCATCTAGACAAAGAGGTTGTTCCTTGGTATCAAATGTTAACTCGCACCAATTCCTTCCATTCATGGGTTGCTTTTACACGAGCTCTTGAACTTGAATTTGGACCTTCTCCCTATGAATGTCCCAGAGCACAATTGTTTAAACTGACACAGACCACTACTATACATGATTATTATGTGCATTTCACAGCTCTTGCTAACAGGGTTCAGGGAATTACTCCCGAGGCAATGTTGGATTGCTTTATTGGAGGTCTTCAATCTGATATCCGTCGTGACGTCATAGCTCAAGCCCTAACCACCTTAATTCGATCTGTGTCCCTAGCCAAGCTATATGAAGAGAAGTATGTTGTTACACCACGCTCTTCTATTTCCACTCCTTGGCCTAAAACACAACCCACTCCAAACTACCTACCTATTAGCCAATCCATCAAATCAACCCCTCTACCCCCACTTCTTCCCTCACCCAGTTCGTCTCTCCCTACCAATACCCTCAAACTTTCCAATGTTAAAAAAATGACTCCAGTGGAGATGCAGCTCCGACGGGAGAAAGGGTTGTGCTATACTTGTGATGAAAAGTTCACACCAAACCATAAATGCCCAAATAAACATTACCTTCTTTTGCATCTAGATGATGATCACTCCAGTGACTTACCACCGGACCCTCCTGATCGTCGTGAGCACGCTGATCCTCCAGATTCATTGGATCATCATTTGTCTTATAATGCTCTCACCGGATCCTTTGGGTTGGGCACCATGAAATTCCATGGCTTTATCAATGGCATGCAGGTTCAAATTTTAATCGATAGTGGCAGTTCAGATAATTTCTTACAACCTCGGTTCGCACATTGTTTAAAATTACCTGTTGAACCGATTTCCAACTTCCAAGTTTTGGTTGGCAATGGTCACTCCCTAGTGTCTGAAGGATTTGTGAAAGACTTGGAGGTTAAGATTCAGGGACACTCCTTCAAATTACCTGTGTATTTGTTGCTGATTACTGGGGCCGATTTGGTTCTAGGAGCTGCGTGGTTGGCTACTGTGGGGCCCCACATTTCTGATTACAGCAACTTGACTCTGAAGTTCTATTTGAACAACCAATTTATCACCTTACACGGTGAGCGCTCCACACTGCCTAGGCCTGCACACTTCACTCATTTACGAAGAATTCACAATATTCATTTACAGTGTTTACCCAATCAGGCTATTCAAACTCCTGCCTAGCAGACACGGTTACATAAGCTATTCGATTATGACTTCTCTATTGAATACAGGCCTGGGACAGACAACATCGCTGTTGATTCTCTATTCCGTTCCTTCTTTACAACTTGGTTTCCAACTCAGATTTGGGAGGATTTAGTGATGGATTTTCTCACCGCCTTCCTTCCTCAGGCCAATTATTCAACCAAGGGTGTGGCAGAGACCTTCATAACAACGGTGGTGACATTGCATGGTTTCCCTACGCCTGTTATTTCTAACATAGACACAGTCTTCACCAGTCAATTTTGGCAACATCTCTTTCGATTGAGTGGCACCTCTCTTAACATGTATAATGCAAACCATCCACAGTCTGATGGGTAGTCTGACGCCATGCACATCTTGTAACATCTCATTGCTAGTGGAAAGGGGTAGGATGGTAAATGTGAGTGACTAATGAGAGTTAGGAATATATTCTACATGTTCATGCATAACTTGCTACATACTTAGGCTTGATTGTTGCACATGAAAATACTTGTACATGCATTCATGAATAATTCCGGGTATAATTGGAATGATTTGAGAATCTTGAATGTTATTATTATTGAAAATTTTATGGGTTAGTGAGATCTTGATGTTTTGAATTTTAGTGGAATTATTGTATTTGTATATGTTGGTGAAGTTATGGAGTATTGAGAGATATATATATTTATAGTAGGGAGCAAGAGATAAATTAAATAAAGATTTGGAGATAGTTGGGTTGTAAAGATGATTGTTGTATTGGAAAGAGGGGAACTAAATGGAGTTAGTTTCCAAAGAAACTAAGTTAGGGTTTAATCATTTAGAAAATGACACGTGTCACTTAGACTTTGTACTCTAGCTAGAAGTAGGTCACTATTCCTTGAGAGTTGGCAGGTTAAGTCTTGTCCAAGTCCCTTCTTTATTCTCATCTTTCCAAAACTTCTCTCTTCGAAACACAGAATTTTCCAGCAAAATATCTTCTAAGGGACTCTTGTGTTCTTCCTTTCTTTCACCAACCTTACTTTGCCATGTGTGTCATCTATTCTAAGGAAAAACCAGAAGCTGATCATTTTACTCAAAGAAGTACGAAAACGTGTGGAGTTAGGGCTTGAAGATTTTGGAGATTTCAGCAGGTAAGTGTTAGAGAAATCCCTCACTGTTGGGGGTTTGTGAAATAAAGTTGATAGATTACTGTCATCTGCATAAAAAAAATGTACTTCATGTGTTTGTTCTTAAATACTGGTTAGTTAGGGAGAAATAAATTCAGTTATAGTGTTAAATTAGTTTTTGAGAAAACTTTTAGTGTTTGGTGACGTAAAGTGTTGAAAGTTAGAAAGTCTGGAAAATTTCTCACTGAGCATGTTTCAGTATTTTGGCCATAACATTTTCTGTGGTTGTCTAAATAAGATGATTCTTGATTCAGAGTAAACTAGGAATATATGGCTACAATTCGGATGAAGACATTGAATTTCAATTCTATCTCTAAGAGTCTCAAAAGTTGTCACGAAGTTGAGAACTGGGTGTAGGATGTTGAGAGTTAAGCGAAAATTCGTGTTCCAACTGTGGGAGGAAATTTGGACCTGATTTAGATAGATTCTGGCAAAATTCCCTTTTGAAAAGTTGTAGATATTTCTTTTAACTTTCCAACGGTATAAAGTTGGTAAAATTTGGATATCGGAGTCAAAAGTTATGATCTTTTTAAGTGGATACGTTCCAGACGCAGAAACTGAGACGCAGACGCAGAGATTGAGACGGAGACGCAAAAACTGAGACGCAGACGCAGAAACTGAGACGCAGATGCAGAGATTGAGACGGAGATGCAAAAACTGAGATGCAGACGCAAAGACTAAGACGCAGACGCAAAAACTGAGACGCAGACGCAAAAACTGAGACGCAGACGCAAAGACTGAGACGCAGAAGCAGAGACTGAGACGGAGACGCAAAAACTAAGACGCAGACGCAGAAACTGAGACGGAGACGCAGAGACTGAGATTCAGATGCAAAGACTGAGACGCAGACGCAGAAAAACAAAAACAACAGGTTGTACTTCTTTGGTCATAACTTTTTCTCTAGACCTCCAAATGACCTGATTTTTGAAGCATTGGATTCCTAACACATTTATTTATCTCTCCACAAAAAGTTATGGTCTTTGGTATTATATTGGAAATGATTGATGGAATCAAAGTAACGGTACCGGTGGAAGGAGTATGAATTGGATATTTTACTGAATGTATTCCAGTATTTTGATGATATCTTGGTCTATAGGATTCCAATTGAGGTAATTCTTGATTTGTAGTGAACTAGAGTAATAGGGCTACAAATTATGAAGGAGTTGAATCTTGATACGGTCTCTAAGGTGTTCAATTTATGGATGGAAGTCGGATATAATACACTATTTTGGAGAAAGATCTGAAATGGTTCATTGGATTATGAGATTGGATTCAAATGGTTTTTGGAGGGTTAAATCCCATAGAATGAGGCTAATTAAGTGAGTTTTGATAGTTGAACGTCTTGTGAAGAAATTGATGGATTGATACCCGGGATAGTCATGAATATGCATTGTACATATTTCATCTCATTCATGTGCATTATTAAACACTTATGATTGTTCAAATTGTGATATATGTATATGTTATTTGTTATAGAGGAGCCATTAGAACGTCAACCTCCAGACGTTGCTGGATCTTCCAGGCATTAGCTTTGGGAGAAACTAGTGAGTAACCTAGACGGTTTTGCTCAATTAATTGTTTGCTTTAGAATATGTTTCAATGAATTATTTAAGTGCTCGAACATGCAAAATTGTGAGTGTGCATATGAATGCAAAAGTGTGCTAAGCATTTCTCTCGAATGCTTGGACTAAGGTCCGATGATAAATGTGATCAAAACGTGAATGTGCATCCATGTAATTGACTGAGATTATGAAATGTGAAACATTCATTACATGTATGCATGAAAGATAAAGGAAGTTATGACTGAAGTTGTCAGGATAAGGAGCTAAAAGCTCAAAAATGTGAATAGAGCCTTGGGCTCGAGTGCGATTGTCCCCGATATCTACGAAGAGATATGGGACGTTATTCGACTAAGCTTGACATCCAAAAAGGGGTGAGCTGGAAAAAGGCACTCGGTCATAACGACAATAATAAACGAAAGTGAGTCTCATGTGCATTGCCAATAATAATTGATGTGTGTTTTTACTTGAACAATGTGATACATTGTGAATATGCGATGAAGTGAATATTATGTTATGTGCGATAGTGTGATACATTGTGAATATGCGATGAAGTGAATATTATGTTATGTGCGATAGTGTGATACATTGTGAATATGTAATGAAGTGAGCGTTGTGTTATGTGCGATATTTTGATGCATGAATTGAGTGAACCATCGATGATGGTTACCTCATTGAGTTCGCAAAACTCACCAAAATTGCAACGTTGTCTTTTCAGGACCGAGAGACGACTCTAGTTGTTATAGAAGATCTTCTAGTCGAGTAGATTGCGATTGGAGATTGAGGTCATGGCTCAAAGGTCGGTCAGCTGGGGTTCTTTTGGGTGGTTTAGATAATTTGATACACTTTCCTCATTCTCGCAGTACTATTGTATTAGGTTTTCTGATGATGTACATACGGATATTGTGGTCAGACAATGTAGACCTTGATTTTTGTGAAATGTAATGAGGAAAAAAAAGTTGGTTTTAAAATATTGTGATCTTCTTATGATGCTTTGATCTTGAATTATGTTACCATGCCATAGTAAGGGATGTAGTGATCGAACGTAGCGTGCCCTCATCGTAGGATATGTGCCGGAATGACCTCCGGGTGTCTCGGTGGATACCCTGCGGTAAGGGGGCGCTACACATCTGCCTTGAAATGTATTTACGTTGCTTTACTTATGAAACTCCTACGGAATGGGTTAAACTCTTACCTTGGGCCACATATTGGTATCCTACCGCCTATCCTACTAGTCTTGGCATTCAAGGCTTACCCTGACTTCAACCTTGAGGACAAGGTTGTTCTTAATGGGGGAGGAATTGTAAGCAACTCAGTTAGAAGAGGGGTAAATGTGACAGATATTGCAAAAATTGGAGATGGACGCGTGGCTACTGATCCGCTGCATCAGGAAAAGAGAACCAGCTATAGACCCAAAAGAATTAACACTAGCTGAGTGGTTATGATTGGCTAGCAAGTAGTATTAAAGTTCGGTTAGGGGAAAGAGAAGGCATGAAAGGATTGATTCTAGTTTCTCTCTCTCTCACTCTGAAGTTCTTTCTGTTTCTGGAAAAGTAGTTCGTCATTTTCGTTTATTTTCCTTGTGTTGCTCTGTTGTAATTCTGCTATACACCAGTAACATTTCTGTTATGTTGTAAGAAAACAATCCTTCAACAACAATACAAACGCAGAGTTTCCATTTAAAATTATTCTTGATCTACATCCATTACAATGTCGTCACGACTCTTTCTTTATTTTATCTAAAAATGTAATAATTATTATTTATATAAAAGTTTAATAAACTTTTGAGTAAAAGTACCTTTATTAGAATAATTCTTCAATCTTTATTTTTATTTACATAGTAAAAGAATTATATGAGCAATATATTGCAAATAAGTTGAAAGTGAGCTAGTCTAAATTATATCATGCAAATTCTTTAGATTCATACATTTGGATAATTTGAAAATAACCTTTATATTAATTAGAGGTAAGGTTATGTATTCTTGGATCTTCTCAAATCTCGAATTTTGCTACTTTAGTGGAATTTTTATTAGATATTTTTGTTGTTATTATTGTTGCAAATTCTTTAGATTAAAAATTATCTGTATAATTAGTATTAACATAAATTTGATTGCATTATCCATTACGTTACTTTGTAGGAGATATCATTTAAAATGCATCCAACCATCAGATGTTCGCCAACATAATCCCATGTAACTAGGTTTGTGGTTTGAATTTGAAAAGGACTCCAGCCATGTCATGGTTTCATCATCATGAATCTTACAGCCCATTTGACTTTTGCTAGAATTTATCGATTCAGGGCCAAGCCCACCATTTCCACGAAGGCCTTATAAGCGTCGCCGCCGTTACTCAAAACTGGAACGTCGGCGGTATTTGTAAAATCGAAGGTTGCAAACGTTTTCCGGCTGAACAGAAAGACAACAGCTTTGGGAATAAAAATGGGTGTTTTAGCGGCAATAGCGGTATTGCTTCCATTCCCATTTTATTACTGGCTTTGGACAAGACCACACACGTGGGTTAACCATTGTGGGAGAGGGAGAGACCCGTGTAAGGTTATGGCATACGTCTCTCATTTTCTGAAACTGTTACAGTTAATTTCTCTGTATTCTGTCTCCTCTCTCTCTTTGCCTCCACCATTTTACTTCTGGCCTCTCTTTGGCTTTGGCCAGTTCCTCAACTTCAGGTTTGTCAATTGTGCTTGCTTCCTTTTCCCGCTTATGCTTATGGTTGGTCAGTGATGACTGGTTCAAATGGTTACTAGTGTTCATGTTGGATTTTGTTTGACATTGATTTTGGGTGGATTGTATTTTGGAATAGGGACCCTTTTCCATAGTTTTGCAGTGATATTTGTCTTTGATTTGAAAGCCCACATAGTTAACGGTGGGCACTATAAAAAAAATAAAAAATCACTCCTTTTCGTTATGCTTGGTTGTCGTCTTAATCTGTAGTGCTTTATGTGTATGTGTGTTCTTGTATATCCGCCCCCTCTGTTAATCTCTAAGTCAGAAAAGCCTGCATATTCGAATGATGGGACTCAGGTTACATCTGCAAGATTCAACAATCGTAGAGTTAAATCGATTTTGTATTCGTGATTTCCCAATCCACTCCAGAAGCTGTAGAGATCTTCCTCTCATGTTTAGTGTGCTTACTCATAAAGCAGTAATGGTTGTTGCTCTAACCTAGCTTACTAATGTATATAAGCTACGAATTCTTAATGACAGATTTTGCATTTAATTTTTGCACTTTGATTCTTCCACGGGGTTTTCCTTCATCTCAACTAAGCTTGAATTCTTAATTAGTTATGGCTGACCTCATAGATTCTTTTCTAAGTTGCCTTGTATTTTGAGCTAAACAATTGTACGATGAGGTGATGCTGAATTTCTTTTTCAAGGCCCGGTTCCTCCATTTTGAGTCGTTCAATCCACTGGAGGCCTACTTCCTACTCTGGCTAAACCATTTCAACTAGTGCGCACTCAGATGTGTAGTCTGTTTTAGATTGTGTTTCTCACACGTCCATCTATTTATAGAGGCAAAGATGTATCACATGCTACTTTTCTGTTGATTAACTTGACCTACCATTAAGCATAGCCCATTCAACTATTATTGGACGATCATTAACTTGCATTCCGATAGTAATTACCTTCCAACTTAGGAGCTTAGTGAAAAGTGGACTTGCTTAAACCATTTCCAACCTGCAAACTGACCTGAGAGACCTTTCTATTTTAGCTTTGAACTGTTGCTTTGATAAAGTCATTAACATATTGTGTGAAGGTTTTGCATCCATCTCTGTATTTGGTAGTTTGTGCTAAAAGTTTCATTTTGCAGGGTATATCAATTGCTTGGTGAATCAGGTACTTACTATGGTGTACGTTTTGGGAAGAGCATTCCCTGGGTCACAGAATTTCCTTTTGGAGTTATAAAAGATCCTCAGTATGTTGGAAGCATTTTGAGTCTTTTTGCATGCCTTTCTTGGGTGCCTATCCAATACATTCTCTTGTGGTCTCTGGGCTATGTATTCATGATACATTTGGAATCAAAGGAGGATTTGGCCACACGTGCAAAGCCTCTCTCTTGAACTGACATGTTACAAATCACTAACAATATGCTATGGATGGATAGACAATGGAAAGGTCCTTTACTAGTCTTTTAGTTCTAGGCTTAATTTTGGACACCTTTCCCTTGTACTGCGTTAACTTTTTTCCCCCAATTTTGAGATTACTGTTAACGCCAGTTCCTTGATATTCGCATATTAATAACTCTAAAAGGCTGAAGCTTCATGGGCCATTCAATAGATTATCCATACTTTCTATCGTAGATTATTGCACGAAATGCCTCTGTTATGTTGTGTCTGTAAGGCTATAGCGTGTGCAGCCATGTTCATTGTGCTGTACTCAAAGTATGCTTGTTGTAGGTTGTATAATTAGCTTGAGTAAGTTCAATATATATGTGAAAATGGATTTGCTTCTAGAAACGGACGGCTTATGTACGAGAGTTCATCCATGGCAGCCAGGATTTCACCACTTAACGTAAATACTGTATGCTGCGGTCCTTACCAGCTCAAAGTACTCCGCCTTATGAAGCAATTGAGGCTGCTAAAGCCAATATATTTAGTGATATCTGGAATTACTCATTTTCCTCATTCATTCTGCATATTTTCAAGTTCTAGTTCACAAATTGGCACTTATACAAATGATATGGACCTCTGGTACTTGGACTTTTAGTGTTGAAGTCAAAGTTGATGAGGGGTTCAGAAGGAATGAAACTAAAACCATAATTTCAGAAAATGATCCTCTTTATCTTCTAGATCAGGGCAAGGGACATGACAAAAATTTGCATTGCATTCTCCACAGCTCCCACATCAATATCTTTCAGCTTCCCAGTCTGAGACGAGACAATAGTGCAGTTTTTCTCTTCTGCATTAGGAATAAAAAGCTTGCCTTTCTCTTCAGTGCTAAACAGGGCAATGCTGCAAAAGTATCAGCATAACACTAATTAGAGTTGGACGAACAGAAATTGCATGCGTCATTCTGATATTGTATTCCACAGAACTGAAGAACTATGATATAAAAACGTAATTTCAAGAGCAGACAAGGAATGTAAAGGACCCCAAAGAAGAAAAAGAAAGGGCATAAAATATAGAATGAGCCAGTGAAAGAGGTGTTAATTAACGAAAAAGTTACCAAGGTTTCTCTCGAGCAATTGCAAGTTGGATAGCTGCTGTGTTTGTAGATATTACCCCAGCCGAGTCATTAATAAGAGCAGCAAGCTGAAACAAGTAGATCAAAGATGATTCAAGACGTTCTCTTGTAGTAACTCTTTCTCTACGGTACGTTGTTTTTCACAGAGAGTATAACTAGGGTGTGTGTACTGCTTCATCACATTCGGTTCACACCTCAGGAGTGATATATCCTTCAAGTACAGTTATTTCCATAAACAGAATAAATCATCTTCTTCATTTTCACTTTTCTGTAGTTTTTTTGGTACTAGTAGAAAAGGAACAAGAGGGGTAGGTCAAAAGCCAGAAAGTGAATAGAATGAAGCAAAACACCTGTCCGGGAGTAGTGATGAAGACAATGCTAATGTCATCTGCAACAATTTCCTCCACATTCTCCCTTTCTTTCTCGTGAGGAATCACAAAGACAGGCTTAAATCCCCTGTTTTCAACACATTAGCAATTTTATGTCTGAAGATTCCAATTTTATTGACAAATTAACAGAAAAAACGGTTCAGTAGGAAAGGTTGTTTCAGAATCGATGACTTGGATGCCTTGTACTTGAAAGACCATAGTGACAAGGCACATTACTCAAAAGAAGTCATCTTTGGGCTATCAACGAAAACTATTGAAGATATATCAGAATTGCAGAAGAATCAAGTCATTACAAATATACCTGCCAAAGATCAATACCTTACAGCATCGAATACATATGCCCATTTTTCAAGTGGCAGCAAGCTATCAGTATCTCCTCTAGACCGCATGGAAGCTTTTGAATCTGATTCTATCCCATGAAATACTATATACTTCCCCTTCTCTGCACCAGCTGTTCTATACTTTGCTTCCACAACGGCTTTCAACTTTCTTGAAATCGAAACTTTTAAGGGAGGCACTGGCTGCCTTGGAACATTGCGAAATGGCCTTCCTAACCACTCAGCCATCTGATGGTACCTAAAACAAAGGAATCCAATTTCTTTAAGAAAATCGTGCTCTGTCCCTTTCAAGTGAACCTCAGAAACCACACTTTTTCAACAAGCAGAAAGTAAACAAGAAAACCCTCCCGACAGCTAAGTAGGAGACAGGAGTCCGCGAAAAGATTACAATTAAGAACTTTGAATTGTAGAACGTCTCTTGGTGTAAAAGACAGTTTCAGTCAAGTAGTATCTCATGCACTGTTTCTTTTAAGAATGCAAATGTGCCAGTGTTCTGTATCAACTTACATGTTATAACCGCCTTCTGCCAAATTCAGGCTATCTGGTGTAAATGTTTCTGATAGAAGTAATCCTGCTCCAGCTGCATTTACGTTGGGATAAATATAGCTAACTCTATCCCGAGCTGATGTCATAAACATGAATGCCGCATGGCCAAGTCCTGCCAATTTCGTGGACAAGATCAAATCATAGTACCTATTCTGCAAGCACAAGGCAGAACCAATTACAACGTAGCCCAGGTTGATAATATGGATTCGTAAACATAAAGAGAGGAATCACCTGAAAGAGCGGCTCATGATTTAAGAAAAATGATGTGCATAATCTGAAGAATCAGTGCAACTGAAAGTAACAGCTAGCATATAATTTTCTAGTGGAGTAGTCATGTTCTTCAAATATAAAGCATCTTAAATGCCTGCAATGTGTATACATTTGTACCAAATAACAGAGAAATAGATTATAGTACCGAAGACAATAGTAGAGCATACGCACTAACCTTAAGTAATCCGACCATGTCAGTATAGTCTGCTGGTTCGGGCCATTCATCATCAGGATCATAAACATTAGCCCACCTCACATTCTTGTTTAGCTCATAAGTTTGCTTACCCCTTTCTCCTGCCACCATATCCACTTGAACACCAGGATACCTTAAAAGAGAACAGCACAAGAAACATCCTAATACACAAAATTCCAAACAAAAATACTGAAGATTCTCCAAGTTCCAGACAAACTTTACCTGTCTTTGATCAGCTGAATGATAGGAAAGAACAGCAAGTTTTCATAAACTCCACCAGAAATTATGCAACAGCACCTCCTGACATCACCTCTAATTTTGGAGGCCAAAGAAGCAATCTCTACATTGTAGCCCATTGGGAACTTCAAGAACCCATATGGATTGTCGGGGTCATCAGGTGGCCTTAGATCTTCCTCCTGCTTTCCATCCACAAAGAGCGATCCATATTCCATGTCTGGGTCCTCACCATCATCAAAAGGGTCCAACCATTGGTTCTTCTTCTTTGCATAGGTGTGAATGCATGGCTTCCTGGTGCATGGAAGATGGTCCAAGGTGTTGAAGAGTGATGGTTTGGTGAAATGAATAGGAACCGAACGTGGGGTGCTGAGAAATGGACTGATGGTTTTCGGTAGTAGAGAAGTTGAAGCCATTAAGAGACGGGACAGCTTTGAGTTTCAGTTGCTTTTCTTACGGTTCCAACTTTCTGTACCAATTCAATGGGTGGAAGTTGCTTGGATAAGTTGGAGCTAGCAGACAATATCCGGTTCTTGCGTCATCTTCAACCATAATATTAAAATTTTACGTCAAATTTGATATAAAAAAAAATATTTTAAGATTTAATATTATTCCAACCGATCTACATTAATTTTTACACCAAATTATTTTTAAAGAATATACCATAATAATTTAGTTATTAACTAAATTAATTTATATTTATACAACGATTTTATTTATTTATTTATAAAGATTAAAATAAAATTATTATTTTAATTAATTAATATATACTTTATATTAAATAATATTATTTAACAAATATAATTAATATTATTACAACAACAAATTAATAACATATACAAATATAATATTTTTATTACATATTTAACCTCTAATCTTCGAATTACTATATCGTTCTAAAAATGTTCAATCAATATATAACGAAATTCATAATGAGCTTCTTTATTTGATTGTTGTAATTTTAGTTTGATTCTAATATCGAGTTTGATTATAATTGTAATTTATTTTAATATGATTGTAATTTCAAGTATTTTCATTGAGTTTAATTTTTTTAATCAATGTTGTAGTTTAAATTTATGCACCATTTATCTCAAATTTACTTTTATTCTTTATATATTTTATTAATAAATTTATAACACTTATAAATAAGAATTAAAAATAAATTTAATATTATATTTAATCTTAGTATCATTTTAAATGTCTCAATGAGATCTTGATAGTGATATATTTTGTGTAAAGTAATATATATTTAAAATTAATTATTTAATAAAATATATAAATAAATTAAATTATGAGAAGAAAAAAGAAATATGTTAAATGATGATAGATAAAGTTATCCTTTTACACTTTTAACGTGTTACTATTTATTATATTATTTTGATGTTAAAATTTGGTTTCTTCCTTGGCCATAACGAATCCTGCAATGCTCCGGTGAAGACACCCTTTATCCCTGTAAGAAATAGACAAGAAAAGTGGGAAACTAGCTGCGGTTGTGCGGCAGTTCGTGCTCGTGCTACGTGTTGTCACTGTTATCTTCTTCTTCGTGGGTTTGGTCGCAGAAACTCAGTTTGGCCACGGAGGAACGGTGAGATTGTGAATAAAAATGTGAAGAATTATGGTGTGAGAGTGTCAACGGGGTGTGGTGTGTGGTGTGTGGTGTTGGTTTATGCAGGTTTTAATTTATTGATTAAATAATTCAAAAGCATATTATACATATTTAAAGTTAATTGATAAATATAGATAGTAAATAATTTCATATTTATTTATATATTATCTTTAAATTGTTTCTAGTTGTTATTCTATTAAAATTAGACATTAATAAAATATAAAAATCTCAAATATGTTATATTTTTCCTCTGAAGAAAATAGTTGATTTCATAAACTAATGCATGAAGATATTTAAATAAATATAATAGTACATGTTTAAGAACAAATTCACTAATTTGATCTCATATTAGAAATTCATTTAGAATATTAATTGTATGTCTATAAAATTTACATTGTAATAATTGTATAAGTGGTTCATTAATTTAAGATCTTCAAAGTTATATAGAGATTACTATATTTTTATACTACTTATGATCTATTTTAATTGTGGGTAATTAAGTTGGTTGCTATTAAATATACCATGAACTATATGAAGGTAGTTAAACGATCAATATATGATTTATCACCATAAAATAATTAGGAGAATATTCTATTATTCTCGATTAATCTTAATTCGAGAAATTATTGACCAAAGTAGAACAATCCTTTATAAATAGTTTACAAATGTCATTAATTGAATCAATAACTAATGGTAAAGATATAATATGTTTAAACTTAAATAAAGTAGACATTGGCCTTGTTTGAAAAAATTAGTGATCAACGATTTTTTGACAGAGTAAGAGGTATTTTGTTTGATCATGTCAAATAATTGATAATCAGTTGATTGAGTTGACGGATTGAAGTCAATCAATTGTTTTTAAAAACACTCCTATTAGAAGTGTTTTATTCCAGTAGCTGAGAAATTAAGGGGTGAAAAATGATTGTGACCTTGTTTGCCAAATAACGGATTACATTAATTGCTAGTTGATTCTATCAGCGGTTAGTTAATTATATCAGCTAATTTGACCAGCAGATAACATCAGCTATTTATTAAAGATGTTTAATAAAATTAGTTGTTTAGTATTAACTGTTGATGTGTAAAATGACTTGTGAAGGCATGATTTTTAAAAAAAAGGGCATGAATATTATAACATTGGTACAAAGCTGCAAACTAGGGCAAGGAGGGAACTGTTCTTGCAAAAAGTAAAGAGACATGTGTTAGGGTAATGGTATTAGAGGGGTCCATGTTTACATTACAACA